>JAQPPZ010001323.1:6411004-7052105 GCA_028583015.1 Wollemia nobilis
GATGATTCTGAGACATGGAAGACCCCATAATTAGGTAGCTCTATGGTCAGAGGTTGATCATCTTCGAGAGGAACCTCTGCTAGTTGATCGATGATGACTTGACCTTTGATGGAATTTTGTCCAATGAATTCGATGTCAAAATCCATCAACAACATGATCCATTTTGTCGTGTGACTACTATGATAAGTACAACTCATCATGTACTACAATGGATTATCCTTAGACACAACATACGTCGTATTGCTCAGAATGTAATGGCATAGATTTTTGGTGGCAAATACCACTGCCAAGCATAGCTTCTCAATGTATGCACAGTTAAGTTCATAACTGACCAAGGTGCGACTAAGATAATAATTAGCCTGTTCTTTATGTAATTCATTTTTTTGGGCTAGTATGGTGCCCAGTGCCACCTCAGTAGCTGAGATGTATAAGTAGAATGACACTCCTAGTCTAGGTGGTGCCAATACTGGTGGTGAAGCCAAGTATTGTTTGATGTCATTGAAGGATAACTAGCACTCGTCATCCCAATGAAATGCTACCCCCTTGTGTAATAATTTATTCATGGGTCAGCACTTGTCAGATAATTATGCTATGAAGTGCTTGATTGATGCGACCTTACCCTGCAAGCTTTTGAGCTACCTAATGGTGGTTGGGGGAAGCATTTCAAGGATTGCCTTGAATTTATTTGGATCTACCTTGATGCCTCATTTTGATACTATGAAACCCAAGAGTTTTCCAGATGTGATGTCAAATACGCACTTCTTGGGATTTAGCCTAACTTTGTGTTCAATGAGGTGATCAAGGATCTTGCATAAATCATCGAGATGATTTTGGCGCAAAAGAGATTTGGCCAACAAATCATCCATATAATCTTCCAAAGTTTTATGCATGTGATCATGGAAGATGTATGTCATAGAGCGTTGGTAAGTGGCACCAGCATTTTTAAGGCCAAACGACATGACCTTATAACAAAATGTCCCCCAAGGTGTCATGAACACCATTTTTAGTTGATCATCGAGATTGATACAAATCTTGTTGTATCCTGAAAAACCATCCATGAGGGAAAGTATTTCATGGTCTGCTATAGCGTCTACCAATGCGTTGATTCTAGTCAAGGGGAAATCATCCTTGGGACTCGCTTTGTTTAGATCTCAAAAATTGGTGCATATGCGAATCCTCTCATCATGATTTTTTACAGGTACCATGTTGGATAGCCATGGTGGGTAATCCATGCAGATGATAAATTATGTATCCAATAGCTTTTGTAGCTCATATTTGACCATTAAGGACACTGTTTGGTGCATCTTATGTAGCTTTTGCTTGATTGGCTTGAATTTTAGATCAAGTGTTAGATTATGGATGACTAGCTATGGGTCTAGCCCTGACATGTCTTTTTAAGACCATGCAAAAACCTCCTTCTTCTATTTGAGAAGGGTAATGTAATCAGCTTGCTCTTTGGGGGATAGAATTACCCCTAGCTTGATGATTTATGGATTCATTAGATCAGAACCGATGTCTACATCAATATTCTCTTCAACTAACATGTGGGATCCATCCTCCAATTGGTGTGGTGTTGGGATCAGGTGGATATCATTCACAAAATTTAGATCTGCATTGGGAACATTAGGTTCCTCTTTAGCATAGAAGATATCTTGAGTTTGTCCTAGGGTGAAATGAAACATCTCACCGCAAGGCCAGTACTTTGATGGGGATGGTGGTGAGTCAGCACAATCCCAATATATGGCATCTAGGTCTATATACAATGGTCATGTTGGATCATCTGGGTTATGGATGGGGGTGGTTAAATCAATGGAGATCATGTTGATGGAATGAATTTGGTCTCCATTACCACGTGGGTGTTGGTTTAGACATTCTTGGTGATCCTTGTGCCTTAGATCTGGCTCTATGTGTGGATAGAAGGATGGGGTCTGCCCTTGGCACTGGTGGCCCTATAGGGTCTCTAGGTGGGAGGTGCTCTTTGTATGCCCAAAGTGGTGGATGAAGCACTTGGTTTAACTATGCTTGGTTTAAATGCCACCTATGCCTTGGTCCCATATTTAAATGTTTGAACATATCATCGATGTTTATGGGGTATTACTATTTCCTCATATGGTTGAGATATACCATCTCAGTCTCATCCTCATAGTCGCTATTAGAGATCCATAGGCATTCATTGGCTCTGACAACTATGTGCTCCTATAGCTGGTAAAGACCCCCACTAGGAATTTCTTGATCACTTGGCCTTATGGTCAGCTTGGGAGGCTCATTTCATTTGAGCATGTTGATTTGGTCCCTTCTGGGTTGTTTCACTCTCTATGGGAGGGATATATTCTCTAGAGGTGGCAATTGCCCAATTGGAACATTAAAGGGGAACATCACCATGAAGTCCTCCTGATAATTGTCAATGGGCATCACCTGTGAGTGATTGCTATCAGACTCAAATGGGTCCCAAGGTGCTACCTCATAATCTAACTCATCTTTCAAAGAGCTCCCTTGATTCTGTTCATATCCCTCTTGGAGGTTACCTCTTGAACTTTCTCCTTTCTCGATCCAAAGGGAGGGGCTATCGAGGTCAACAAGGTTTGTTGCTAACAATGGGAAATAATTCCCCAATGTGTATGTAGTGTTGGGATTGGCATATGGATCTTGTAACAACCCATCCCTATTTCCTAGACCTAAGCATTGCATGGTTTCTACCAATATGTCAAGGGGTAAAGGGTGGTTGAACCCTACTCTTGATTTATAATATGGCATCTAGTACCTTGGTTGATAAAGAGTGTGCATTCCTTGTTTATGTCTACCCAATCCATATCCATGCCAATTACATTGGTCTAGGTATTTCAAGGCGAAGCCTAGGTTGGACAGATAATCAACATTCTCAGTAAATGGCTCTTCATCCTCGAGGCCCCCATATACAAAGTTGGTCTAATTTTGTAGGTAGGGTTCCAGGCCATTCTCGAGGCCCCCATATACAAAGTTGGTCTGATTTTGTAGGTAGCCTAAAGGGACGATAGTGCCAATGGGGAGGCGAGGTCTCATCATGTCTTGCATGGATTCGAGTGTGGGTGTTGCCATAATGTTCTGCACTAGGTACTCCCCTAGGCCCATATTGGCCATTTCAATGGTAATCATCGGTGGTTGATGGGGAGGGAATGGGAGTTCTCCCTGAGTCCATTCCATATTGAGTGAATCAGGTGTCTTGACTTCCATTTGGCTAGGCACCTCCTCAGTATATATGGTTGAGACTAATGGTGGTGCCTCCTCTAGGGGCTTCTTCCCATTGTACTCTGGTGTGGCCACCATAGGTGGCATTGTTGGTGAAGGAACAGATGATGAAGATGGGCCAGGTCAGTTAGTTGAGGGACCCAACAATGGGGACATAGATATAATCAAATATTACATGAACGAATTCAATTGAAAGTCCAAATGTTTCGATGGGAGGGTTAATTGTGGCATTAGATGCATCACATTGCAAAACTTAAAGGGCTCTAAGTCTGCTGGGACTACATGTACTTGCCCTTCGTATATATATTTGAAGCATTATGGGCTATAGAAGGGACACACTTCATGTACCTGATCCAAGGTCAGCCTAGCAAGATATTGTAGGCCATCTCACCCTCAAGGATGTGACACAACGTAGGAATGGTCTTTTGTCCTACTTGGATAGGTAGGACAATTGTGCCAACCGTCGAGTATAACACATCGTTGAATGCTTGAAGAGTGTAGGTGGATGCCACAATGTGGGATGCTAGAAACTTAAGATTTTTTAATGCTGCAGTCGTGATTATATTGTTGGATGAGCCATTGTCCACCAACACCCTCTTGAATGGAATCCTGTTGACCTATATGATGACGTGCAGGGGTGGATCCACCATATCACCAGTCACTAATTTTAGTTCATCTTCCCTAAAGGTTATAACTTGTTCTGTGCATCATCTCACATGTCCCACAAAGTTGTTGAAAGAATTGTGTTCATGGGCCTATAGCTCAATGGCTTTTAGTATCTCCATCAGAGCCTCCTAATGGGGTGGTGATTGTTGGATGAGCTCATAAATGGAGAGCCTAGCCGATGTGGTCCTTAAAATTTGAGTAAGCTTAGTCCGAATCATGGCCATTGGTCTAGATGGGGGAGGTTGTGTAGGGTGTTGTGGAGGTTGTGATGTTGATGGAACATCTCCTGTAGCTACAGCGGGTGCAATCGTGTTTGGGTATCTTTTGTTCCGTGTCACGATGCTTATCATCCCCATGTACCCTTGCATGGGGCAGTTTTGTGTTACTTCATTTACTTGTAAAGTCTTTGCCTCATGGGCAGGTAGGGGGTCTTTGAATACTTCCATCTGTTGGTTGCTCAGCACTATGAGATTATCCATCGTAAGCATTTTGTTGTCTATCAAGTCTTGTACCAAGTATTTGAATTTCCAACAACTAAATATTTCATGTCCTTTCTATCGATGGAATCTACAATATAAATCTTCCCTATAGCCTTTGGGTTTTTGTACATTTGGGTCTATGGGTTGACTTTCTGACAAGTTTATCAGGTTTTCCATGAACAAGCGGTCAAACAAGGAGTCTCTAGACTTTGTGAACTGTGTGAATTGTCGCCTAGGGCGACACTGCTGATTTTGCTCTTTTTTGTGGTTTTCCTTTTAATAGTTAGTAAGAGGAACTAACTGATAATTAGCCTTTGGGGGCTGTGTCATTTTTGTAGGTGGTGGTACAGTTATGGCAACCTGATTGACCACGACGGGTTTTGGTTGCGTGGGCCCAGTTTTAAAATTTTTGGTCCACTCTTTCTTGCACGACTTGGTAATCTCACCATCTTAAATTTTGATCTCCTCAATTCTCCCGACTTGCACTAGGGCTTCTTCTAGGGTGGCATATTGCTATAGCTACAATAGCATGGAGATTGACCTTATGCAACTCTTTGAAAACATCTGAGTCATGTCGGCCATGGGAGGGAGGTAAGGTAGCTTTGAAAGCAATGTCCTCCATTGATTCCCATAAGAGGCTATGGTATCATCATCATACTACTTAAGGCCAGCTAGGTCACTTAAGGATGCCTTCTTCTTGGTGTTGAAGGAAAAATGTTCAAGGAACACATCCACTAGCTAGTCTAGATTGTTGATGCTATGCTTCGGCAATTGGGTAAACCAATCCGAGGTAGGGCCTGTGAACGTGGTTATAAACATTCTTAGAAGCAATGCATCATTGTTTTGAATGCAAAATCATTGACTCAGGAACCTTGTTACATGATCTTGGGCATCCTCATCCCTTCTAAAAATTTCCAATTGAGGTATTTTGAAGTGGTCGAGGTATGGGGGTGCCAAAACTGAAGGATGCATAGGATGACTGCAGAGCTGGCATAAGGTCAGCTTTTGGGGCCCCGAAGTCTTAGTCTCCATAGACTCTAATCACTCTAGAAGCACTTTGTATGCATAAAAGGATTTTATTTCCTCATCTTTGGTTTGTTATCATTGCAAATTACGAGGAACTTGAGGCCTATGGATGGGTAGCCGGGTAGCGCCCCCCTTGCCTTGGTAGGACATTTCAGCTTGCTCTTCTTCTTGCTCAAATTCCTCATAGGATTCTTGAGGAGTTTCTAGGCATGACATATAAACATGGACGGGTGCCCAAGGAAGACGCCCATCATTGGTTCTAGGGGTGGCCTCTCATTTAGGTCTTGGAGGCAACATTGGATAAGGTCGCGGAGACCTGCCCCGCACTAATGGGTTGTTCCTCTCATAAATTTCTATCCTATGTGTGCAAGGGGTTGGAATACTCTCATGTGTAGTGTTCTAGAGCAATTCATCTATCTGGTGCTGAATGCGCTCTTTGTTAAGATGACATAGTTGCTCTAACTATTGCTAATCTTGCCTACGCTGTGTGATTTGCGCTTGGCAGGTGGTCTATTTGGAAAATTCCAAGTCGATTTGTTCCACTGTCCTAGCTCTAGGAGGTCTAGATGCCTCCCCTACATATCTATCTTGGTCATAGTGATCCAAGATCTCTATGGGTCACTTTCCTCTATCGATGTTAGCAACATTCACCTGATGCTCTGGCCTCAATAGGTGATATTGATAATTAGCTGGTACAGAGGCACATTGCTCCTATGCTATGTATTGATCTTGAGGAATATACTAGTTTTCCTTGTGCTCTCTCTCATATATGTGAAAGGGACAGACGGATTTGGATCACCCTGTCTGAAGAGCCTTGTGCTCTATATTTGGCCTATTAGTTCTAACAGTAATGAGGGGTGGAGGAGGGATGATATAATCATGTGGTCCCTCCTTATGAACCCTATGCTACTCTAGTGCTTCATCGTGTAGTGGCCACTCATAATGAGTGTCTAATGGGGCCTTCCTATGTGTGTAATCCTCCTGATAGGGTCTATATTGAATGGGAGTGCCCCTCAAAGGGGTGCCTCTATTGTCCTTTTCTATAGTGGCATAGTGTGGACCATGTTGTGGGTCAGGCTGCCAAGGTGGTATAACCAAGTTATTGGGGCTATAACGGAGGTGGCTTGTGACTCCTTGTACACTTTATACAACTTCTACCCATGATTGGGCTTGGCTACGGGTATACACCATGGTGGTGGTATTTCTAGAAATATATGTGTATTTTTATCCCCTTTATAAAATTTTATGCTACACCAAACAAAAGGGGACCACACAAGCAAAGAAATGATTATCTCATTTATATATTAAATGTGTGTGATGCATTTTCATTAAGCACATCATTAAATCTGAAAGATCTTATCAATATGAGGTGGTGTCCAAGGTTGTCTACGATAGAAGGCTAGGGTAGATTACAATTCAGGCATTCAAATTTCAAATATTTATTGGGTGAGAAAGATTTGGTTTAGCCTTTTGGTGTCACAGTAAACCTATTATATAGAATGGAAACTTATAAGAAATAAAAACTAATTCTAATTTCAGAAAATTAAAGTTAACTACAATTGCATAAATTGAAATTGCTAAATTGAAATCTAATCTACTTTTGCATAATTGAAATAATAGAATTGAAATTGTTAAATTGAAATGTTGCTAAAATGAAATCTTAAATTACACTTGCAAAATTGAAACCTATTTTACTCTTGCATAATGGAAGTGATGCTTGGAAATAAAACACCTGTCAATGACCTGCCATAAAAGGTCATCAAGCTTCTGCTATAGGAATTGACTGCAAAATGAAATCTGTTGGAAATTGAAAGCTGCTGAAACATAAAAATAATAGAACATGGAAAGCAAAGGAAATAAGAAATAAATTTTTGAATCTAATTTGTCAGATGATACACACATAAATATTGTACACAAACATAATAGAAAACATCAATCACATAATACAAAATAAAAACAAGAAAATGAAATCTAGCAAGCAATCTATTAATTTTGTTGCAGCAAAATTACATATTAAAACTTGCCATAAAATACCTCCTTCTAGATCTTAAAGTGGTCCCATACTTCCTGATCTAGAAGGAGGTGAAAATTACTCCTTAACTAATTAACACTTAGAACAAAAATGATAAAATAACTACACTTTTATTAATGACAAAACATGTTGAAAACTGTTGCAAAAAATTGTTGTACAGTCCTAATTGCTGCTATTGAAAACTATCCTCTATTCCAATTCCTAACTGGCTCAACCAAGGAGGAAGCTATGTTATTTATATAAATATTTACAACATATACCATGCTCAAATCAGCCTATGTGCTACTTTACAGTGATTTGCCAATAATTTTGGATCTGAAATAAATGCAAATCTAGACAGTTTGTGTTGCAGTATGAGTCATTGGCCCTTAGAAAGCATCTTCAGTGGTGGGAGTACATGGGAGAAATCTAGAAATATCTCACACATATTTCTTCACTTCAGAATATGCCATTTCTATCTTGCAAAAAACTTCCTATTATGTTGCAGTTATTTCTATGTTTATCCTAGAAGAGGATCAAAATTTATCTTTTCCATGAATGGTGGCTTTGGATGGCAAGGACAACAAAATAATATGGGAGATATTTTCCCTTAACCTTCTCAACCTTCTTTCCATTTTTCCACCATCAAAAAATAGTCAAAAATTCAAAAAGCACTTTTTGTTCTCATTTCGAAGATAAGTGGCTCATTCCGAAGAGACTGTATTTCTCATTCCGAAGATGTCTACTCATTTTGAAGATCTTTGAAATGACCAACTATGTGATATTCAAGTGATTTTAGCTGCATTTCTTAGGTGGATTAGCCCTTAGGATAAGATTGCAATAGCCTTTTGAAAGCACGAGGATACGAAAGCAAAAAGGAAAGCAAATAAGCGATGCGAATCGAACTTAGAATGAACGCTAAATCCTACAAATTAAAAGTGCTTGAAAAGAGGGAAAGCATGAACGAATCAAAAACTTTGAACAAAAGCCAATAAAGAAGACAGCCCTTTTTATTGATATTGTTTCAAGATTCGGTTACAATGCGCTTCCTCCCTTTCCAAGGGCTAGGAGCGTTAAACATGCGTTCTAGTCACATCCATGTGTGCCGTTCCTTCTTTCGCGTGCCCACATGTAAAAATGGGTGGACCAAACGTCGCCGCCGCTCACGTGGATGAGTCTTGGCTCCTTGCTGCTCCTCTGAGGTCCAGATCCTACATTCAAAGAAACAAGGAGCGGTCAATAGCACCTACGGATGAAATAAAGCATGCAATCCCCAAGCCTACGATAAGCGAATGAGAAAACTAAATTAAACTATGACTAAAATGAATCCAAATGCTCTAAAAATTTGATAGGGACATCAAGACATCACCAGGAGGGCACTACAAAAGGAATAGTCAAAAAATTCCTCACCGATTTGAATTCGCTCCGGGGCGGGACGAATTCACCTGCAACAAAATGCCGAAATGGTACTGTCCCAAATGTCCTGCCTAGAAAGCTCCAAAAGACCTGCAAACTTGGGGTTAGCTAATTGGGGGAATTTTGGGAAGACCCAGATGGTCATATTTTCCCAATTTGGCCTCCATCAATGGGAATTTGATAATGCTACCTGCAAGTTAGTGAAGGCGAACGAAGATAGAAACATGATCAAAATTGCTCAAAACAAGATGACATTTAAATGACAACCTATCTAAGCATCATAGAATGGAATGCAAAAATGAAAGAAAGAAAATCTGCCATAGATTTCCAATCACTCCGAAGAGGGGCGATTAGGACTATAGCAGTGCAGGAGGGGGCACCCATGGGGCAGGCCGCCCATCGTTTAGGGCCTGATTTCGGTACCAATCCACTTGGGATGGGTCCAAAACCTCTTGTGGGGTATTGTCAAAAAATTGGGTGGGATATTGTGACCAAATGTCGGGTTTGGTTCCAGATTTGTGCTTCCAATAACCACCCTATGACCTCTTCTCCAAAAGAGATCAAGGATGTGAAAGGCACAACTCAAAGGGGAATAGGTGTGAAAATAAAATGACAACACTTCGTTGCTCCAAAATGCTCCTTCTCTCTCTTTTTTGGGGTGAGGAAACTCACCAATTTATAGACCTGGAGGTCTCTTGAATTGGGCATGCAGAGGCGCCACTTGGCAATCATGCCTTCCCGGGGGGGAGGAGATTCCTCCCTGAATAGGGACTTCATGACTGCCCTTGTAACATCCTCTAACGCTCGAAAATGCTTACCCACACTCCCATGCGATGAAGGAAGCGTTAAGTGGCGGATCTGAGCTGCCATTTGTCAAGATTTGACTTTTTGCCCATCAAACCTGCAATTCACCCCACCCTGGAGCGAATTTGGAATTCGTCCCGGGGTGGGGCGAATCCCAGTTTGAATTCGTCCCTGGGTGGGACGGATATTGAGCAAAGTGCCTGAAGGTGCCAAATTGATTTTTGACCTTCCAAAACTATTGTTAGAGTGGTTAGGACCACTTTTTAACCTCTGGGGGCTGCCCTTGGGGCTGTGTGTGTCAATGCGATCAGTGTTTGCAGTCACATAATCGGATTGGTGCTATTTTGGTGTCTACAGATGCCCCTTTTTGGGATGCACTATGCAAGGCACAACGTCGAGCAAAAATAGATAACCAAAGCACTAATGATTAGGGTTTCTAGTAACCTAACCAAATTTTGATGCCCCAAGTATGGAAAGGGCATGCATTCTTGAATCCTTGCTTCTGACGAGCGAAGGAACTCAATTCAAGTGTTAACCTTTTTCGGTGAGGTGTTACTTGATCTTGGACATTGATCGATCATGAATAGGCAAAGGGCGCAACCTTTTGTCTATGGGAACCTTGAGTTCATGATTCATGAAATGCCAAGTGATTGATCAGTTTGTGATTATTGCTTGTTTACTACCCCAAGCAGGAGCGTGATTGTCTTTGTCAATGATTCTTTGAATGCATGTCGTTTTCCTTAACTGGGTGTGTATTTGTTGATTGGTGACTAAGTGTGACTACCCCCTCAAGCGACGAATCGATGAGGGAATGACCTTCATGAGAAAAGCGACGAGTCGCTTGACCCAAGATGACTTGTGCAAGGGTGCCTTCAGATGTTTAGCGTTAAATGTGTGTGCAATTTTTTGACATTTAGACCTATTTTTGGTGGGTATTAACCCTTTTCGACGACGCTTTTTGGAGCTAAAATTGTCAAAAATCCGTTCTCCCGTGGAGCGGTCCGGCTATGATAGCCTTCTTAGGGAGTAGGATAGTGACAATTTGTGGCCCCAATGCCTACTTTGGATGCCAAGAATGTCAGGCGCCAAGGTGCCTTCGTTCGGCAATGTTATTGCTATTTTTGGTTGGATTTTGACCCTTTTGGCGACGTCGCTTGGGGATGAAATTCTCAAAAATCCGTCCTCCCGTGGAGTGGTCCGGCTATGGTAGCCTTCTTAGGGAGGAGGATAGTGAGGATTTGTGACCCCGACATCTATTTTGCATGCCCGGGATGTCAAGTGCAAAAGCACTTGCATCGGGCAAGTTTATTAGTTGTTTTGGTGCATTTTTGTTCATTTTTTTGCTGTTTTTGAAATTTTTGCTCTGAATTCGTTCCTGGGTGGGACGAATACCAGTTAAGTATTCATCCCAGGGTGGGACGAGCGCTAACTAGAGCGCTCATCCTAGGGAGGAATGAATATAAGCTCAACAAACCTATTTAAAGGCCAAATCTAGGGTTTGGGCTCATTTGCACTTGAATTTTCTTGCGATTTGGAGCTCTGAGGAGGAGGAGGTTAATTCTGCGAAGTGAAGCGCTGCCAAAATTTTCCTGCCACCATGAGTGCACAAACCGGGTCGAGCGGCGGAGCCGAAGCGAGACCGGTAAGTGCTTCTCCTCTTTTATTTGCTTTTGTTTGTTGTTGCAAGTTATTTGTTTATTTTTCTTTGTTATTTTGTTTTTCAAATTTAAAATTGAAACCCTAAAACTTAACTGAACACGAACCAAGACTTAGCTTAAAACTGAACGAAAAACGTAGTTTAAACCTTGGTTGGATTTTTATTTTTCTTTTTAAAAAATTGTTTTTGAATTTTTGTGAATTTTTGTTGCTTTTGAGCTGTACAATTTTTTTTTTTATGCAATGTTGTATATTCATATTTTTGTTGTACAGTTTTCATGATTTTAATGTTTTTGTGTTGTTTTCTTTTGCAGGTTGTGAAGAGCCAGTATCGCGTGCCTACTGCTTTTGCTGAAGCGTGGGAGGCGCTAACTGTGGCTGACTGGGAGTGGCTTGATGCCCTTGGGCTCAAGCAGGTGACTCGGCTGGGGCCTGTGGTCGGGGATCGGGCCTATCTGATGGCCCTGATCAATCTGTGGGATCCTCGGACCAACACCTTCCATCTCCCAATAGGGGAGATGACAGTGACCTTGGAGGATATCTATCGAATTCTTTGGATTCTGATAGATGGACTGCCGATCAGGACGACACCGCGTGATCAGCGGACATCAATGTTGACATGCTGCTTCGGGCACGGGGAGGAGCTGGGTGTGGATGGTCCAGTGGAGAGGGCAGAGATTGACTGCCAGATGGGCGGGATTCTGGTTCGATGGTGGCTGGAGAAGGGGGTGTTGGGAGTGAGGCACGCAGTACTCATGGGCCTCATTTCCAACATGTTGCTACCTAACTCGTCAGGTGCGAGGTTCCCATGGAACCTATTGGATGTGGTTTGTCGGCTGGTTGAGTGCCCGACGGAGGCACCATTGATCATGAGGTGGGGATAGACGCTGTTAGCATAGCTCTATGGGGAGTTGTACGAGGTCCGCTATCGGAGGCGGAAGGGGATCAGTTGTAGTTATCTATTGCAGAGCTGGGCTTGGCAGCATATAGCGATGGAGAGGCCGGTGGGGTTGCCATGGATGATGCGGGCAGAGATGGAGGATAAGGATATAGGTTATGCGGCACTGTGGCGGCGGTCTGAGGAGCAGGGATAGAGTCGGTGGTGGGCAGGTGTTGTAGGGCACTATGTCGATGCCTTCGCTCGGCTTGCTCCAGGGGAGGTGTTCTGGCGCCCCTACCGGGACTGTCCAGCCTGGCCTGAGGCTGGAGAGTGGCTCTAGCGGGTACGTAGGGGGCGGTGGCTGATTGGGCGGCATGGGACCGAGCATGAGTTCTTCCATTATAGCCGGGTGACATGATAGTTTGGGGTGCACCAGGGGTTTCCTGGTGAACCCGTGGTCTATCGACATCGGGGGGACGAGAGGACTCTGGACCGGCCGATCATCGTGCCACTTGGCGAGGATTCAGATGCGGTGATCGACGTCCCGGACGTGGATGACGTCGGGACTATTGCAGAGTATGATCAGTGGTGGACTCTACGACGATGGCGGGGAGAGGGACCACTGGGAGGTGCGGAGGTAGCAGCAGTAGGGGATGATGGTGCGGAGGCACCAGGTGAGGGTTGGGGAGCTCCGCTAGAGGATGCGGACATGGTGGAGGTGGATGACTTGGGCATGGATTTTGGGGCTCCGGATCAGCCAGAGATGCAGGACATCCCGGAGTAGTGGGAGCCAGAGTAGGCTGCTATTCTAGAGGTGCCTATGCATCAGGCCATGGCAGAGGACACGGAGGCAGGGGTGTGCACTGAGAATGCATGATTGGTGGAGCTGCTGTGGAGGTGAGATGAGGAGTTGGGGGAAGCTTTGTAGGAGAGGGATCTCCTATAGACTCAGCTAGCGGAGCGGGATAGCGCATTTGCTGCACACCATCGAGGGGATGGGGACACCAGTGCTGCATAGGAGAGGGATCTCCTATGGACATAGCTGGCATAACATGATGATGCAGTAGCTTACTACCATCGGTGAGAGGCAGAGTGGTTGCGGTGGGAGACAGATTGGTCTCGACATCGGATGGATATGGAGGGAGAGATTATCCACCTCGGTGGGCGGTTACCTGAGCCCCCTGGAGGTGGATCTTCACATCGGATGAGGGATAGTGATACTGAGAAGTCAACATCATCTCGTCGTAGGTGATTGGATGAGGGAGGCGATAGTAGGCATGATGCGGGGGCTAGCAGCAGACGCCCTGAGGGGTCCCATAGGACCCACCACACGAGGGGTAGTTCCCGTCGCACCGATCCTGCGTGATCATGGTGGTCGATGCCCTAGGCTTGGGGGTTTTTGAGCTTTTGGATTTTGTTGCGGGGTCACATGACCGGCTCTTTGTAGCCTGTGGGCATTTTTGATGATATATATATACAGACTTTATTTTTTTTATGCGCATGTGATGATTTGATTTTATGCACGATGATTGATGAATATGGATGTATGCATGTTAAGTTATAGTGATGGATGCATATGTGTTGATGAGTGCAAATGTTTCTAATTTATATGATATGCAAATGGAATGGATGAATTGAATTTGTGATGTTTGGTAGTCGCACCATAGACTGTTTAGAACTTTATGACTTTTTGTCCTGGGCGATCGCTGTTGTAAATGCCTTTTCATGTATACATGTGTTTTTTTTTTTGGTATGGCGAGAATAAAATATAGCAAGTTGGTTTCGAATGTAGTTAAGGTTTTCTGAGACTCAGATGTTTTAACTAACTAGCCACGATTGTACTTTATCTCACAAGACTTTTGAACAAGGTATGAATCGGACTTGTTTTGGACCAAGTTATTTCACATCCCTATGTGTGCAATTGAGTTCATTTGTGTGGTGTTGGTCAGGATACCGCCAGTGCCAGATAGGCTATCAACCAAACCTGTACTGAGGATCACCTAATTAGCTCCACTAACTCCCTTGTTGTATTTAGTCAGATTAATCTGCGGTGCTATCATAGGATACCATAAGCTAGCTCATCCACATGCAAACATTGATCTGCACACAAGTTAATGTGACGGATATATCGTCATGCGGGAGGTTTACCACGAGTGACCGATAGGCTATCAACCAAATGCGAGGTTTATGCCTCATGACCTTCTGGATGCTGAGAGTTCCAGGGATTCAAGTTCGACTCCCTTCTTTTCTTCAATTGTATTGGGATACTTGCTCTTTTGTAGTGATAAAAATCACTGTTTATTTTTGTATTATTATTTTTTTTTTTTGAGCAAGGGATTTTGAATAGTGAGTGAGGAGAATCACTATTGTATGTGCTTTGTGATGTATGCACTTTGAGGTGTCAAATTTTGGAGTTTTGACTTTTGCAAATTTTTTTGATGTTTTGCAACTTTTGGAGAACTTGGGATTCTTGGGGAATTGGGTAGGGAGGATGCTTGTCCTTTTGCCAACTCTCAGCATTCTTGGGGTCATTCGCATAGGGGGATGAGCAAGATAACCATTTCGCTTATGGTGACCTGGATTGCTTTGCAGGGGTTCATCTTTCGTTCACACAACTTGGGAATTTTGTTATATGTTTTAACTTGTGTCGGGATGCTACGTAACAAGGTGTGATCCAAGTAGAACTCTACCTACGTAAAATCTGTCTGACTTGGTACAGTACATGGCTAGAAAGCTAATGACGACTGAATGACGGAAATCTCTTGATACATTAGGAAACAACTGACTATGATAGGGGAAAATAACGTGAATGGCGGTTATAGGCGATGAGTTATTGATAAAGTGGAAAAATGTAGGAAAATGATGGTTTTGCCAAGTAATGACAGTCTATGGTGCTTTGACCTTTATGACCACAAATATGCACTGTATGGATGTGATGCTTAATGCAGCTATATATTTTTGTATTTTTGAGGGATTGATTTTTGTGAATATGCAGATGAGATGCAAAAGAGCTCTGTACTCGTTATGATGATTTTGCGTATGCATGGGAATGAGATGCAACTTTTTGTTATTTTTGATGATTTTATTGTTTTTGAATTTTCTTGTTTTTGACCAAGCGATTGAGGAATCCTTGGGGCCTTTGGGTTGACCAAGTGATTATGGAAATCCTTGGAGCTTTTGGGTTGACCAAGTGATTATGGAAATCCTTGGAGATTTTGGGTTGACCAAGCGATTATGGGAATCCTTGGAGCTTTTGGGTTGACCAAGCGATTATGGGAATCCTTGGAGCTTTTGGGTTGACCAAGCGATTATGGGAATCCTTGGAGCTTTTGGGTTGACCAAGCGATTATGGGAATCCTTGGAGCTTTTGGGTTGACCAAGTGATTATGGGAATCCTTGGAGCTTTTTGGGTTGGGCTATGGCTCTTTTAAATATGGAAGGGCCTCAAATGACTGATGTTCAAGGGTTCTAGTTCCTTGATTCCATCAGGAGAGGCTAGCCGGTATGTTCCAGGTCCTATTTTACTGTCAATGACATAAGGACCTAACTAGTTTGCCGTGAACTTGTCCCTTAAATGGGGTGGCAAATTAGAGTTCTATTGATTCTCTTTCAATACCAAGTCACCAACCTGAAAGTCCCTCAGGTGAACTTTCATGTTGTATGCTTTCTTAAGTCGCTCTTGGTAGATACGTAAATGCTCGAGAGCATTAACACGTCATTCGTCAAGCAACGTAAGCTGGTCTAACTAGGCCTACCATGTAGTGTCATCGTCGATGAACTCGTGCATTGATATGCATAGGGAAGGAATCTCCAACTCGAGAGGCATGACAGCCTCAGAGCCATACATGAGCAAAAATGGAGTTGCCCTAGTGGGTGTCCGAATGCTAGTGCGATAAGCCCATAGGGCAAGTGGGATCTGAATGTGCCAATATTTATGACTGTCTGCGACTATCTTTTTGAGGATGGCGACTAGCATTTTGTTCGACGCCTCTACTTGCCCATTTGCCTACGGATAATAGGGTGTCAAAAAACTATGCTAGATTTTGTACTTTGTGGTCAAAGCACGCACATATTTGTTCTTGAATGACGTCCCATTATCCGAGATTATCTTGGATGGAATACCAAAATGACATATGATGTTATGCAAAATGAACTCCGCAATGCGGGTTCCTGTCATAGAGGTAAGCGGAACTGCTTCCACCCACTTGGTGAAGTACTCTGTGGCCATTACGATGAACGTGTGATGGCCTGACGACGTAGGGGAAATATTTCCAATTAGGTCTAAGCCCCACTGCGAAAATGGCCAAGCCGACTGGATCGGCTGCAAGGCCTGGGAAGGTACGTGCATCAAATTAGCATGATGTTGACACTTCATGCACTTCCTTACATATGCGCAACAATCTCGCTCTAAAGATGGCCAATAATAGCCCATGCGAAGAATGCGCTTGGTGATAGCCATACCACTGAAGTGGCCACCACATGTACCATCGTGCGCTTGGGCGATCGCCCAAGTGGACTCTTGCTGGTCCAAGCATCGAAGGAGGATCCCTTCATAGCTATGATGGTACAAAATGTCTCCTAACAAGACATGCTTTGTCGCTTTCTGCTTGAATGCTCATTTTGTGGCATGCGTCAATCCAAGTGGGAGGTTACCTAACTTGAGGTAGTCCCTGATGGGTGAATACCAATCCTGCTGATCAGAAGCCTCGATGGTATGAACAACCAATCCCTCTTGAAGTTCATCCCTAGCAAAAGCTGAGCGGGAAAGAACTTGTAAGAATAGCGTTGTGTTGCTATTAAGGGGGGTAGGGGAGAACAAGGACCCCCAGTTGGCGTGCTTCAGACAATCATGGATTCGAGAGAACCTATCCTGAGGTGGTTCAATCTGGATCATGTGGATTCCTGGCATTAAATCAGAGCTTGCACGCTCCATCATGGATTGCGATAGTGTTTTGACTTGAATGGTTGTCATATCACCAGAAAGGTCTTGCGGGATTAGTGACCCCAAGGAGGCCATAGTGTCCGCAAAATGATTCGATGACCGAGGGAGTGCCTCGATGTCGTACCATTCAAGATTTGCCAAGAATTTGTCCACAAGGGCTTTGTAGGCCTACAGAACTGGGCATTTACATTGGAATACCCCTTTGACTTGGTTGACAATTAACAACGAATCACCAAAAATGTTTAATCGCTTGATGTTCATGGTGATTGTTGTCTAAAGACCTATGAGCAAGGCTTCATATTCTACATTATTGTTGGTGCACGGGAAGTCTAATTTAAATGACAGAGGCATTGGAGCCCCTTGCGGTGTGAAGAATACAATTCCCGCACCACCACCTTGCTCACATTTAGAACCATCAAAAAATAGGGTTATGTCGGCTCGTGACTCAGGCTCATCAGAATCTGGCGATTCTCAGACATGGAAGACCCCATCATCGGGTAGTTCTATGACTAGAGGCTGATCGTCTTCAAGAGGAGCCTCTGCTAGTTGATCGGCTATGACCTGTCCTTTGATGGATTTTTGTCCAATAAACTCTATGTCAAATTTTGTCAACAACATGATCCATTTCGTCGTGCGGCTACTATGATAAGTACGACTCATCATGTATCGCAATGGATTCTCCTTAGACACAACATACGTAGTGTTGCTCAGCATGTAGTGGCATAGCTTTTTGGTAGCAAACACCACTGCCAAGCAGAGTTTCTCAACGTATGCATAGTTAAGTTCATAACTGACCAGGGTGCGGCTAAGATAGTAAGTAGCTTGTTCTTTGTGAAGTTCATTTTTTTGGGCTAGCATGGCACCCAGTGCCACCTCAGTAGCTGAGATGTATAAGTAGAATGACACTCCTGGTCTCGGTGGTGCCAATACTAGTGATGAAGCCAAGTATTGTTTAATGTCGTCGAAGGTTCACTGGCACTCGTCATCCCAGTGAAATGCTACCCCCTTGTGCAATAATTTGTTCATGGGTCAGCACTTGTCAGATAGCTGCGCTATGAAGCGCTTGATTGATGTGACATTTCCCTGTAGGCTTCTGAGCTACTTGATGGTAGTTGGGGGAAGCATTTCAAGGATTGCCTTGAATTTATTGGGGTCCACCTCGATGCCTCGCTTTGAGACTATGAAACCCAAGAGTTTTCTAGATGTGATGCCAAAGACGCACTTCTTGGGATTCAGTCTGACTTTATGCTCCATGAGGCGATCGAGGATCTTGCTTAAGTCATCGAGATGATCTGGGCACAAAAGAGATTTGGCCAACAAATCATCCATGTAATCTTCCAAAGTTTTATGCATGTAATCATGGAAGATGTACGTCATGGCACGTTGGTAGGTGGTGCCAACATTTTTAAGGCCAAAAGGCATGACCTTATAACAAAATGTCCCCCAAGGCATTGTGAACACCATTTTTAGTTGGTCCTCGGGATTGATACGAATCTGATTGTATCCCGAGAAACCATCCATGAGGGATAGCATTTCGTGGCCTACTGTAGCATCTACCAATGCGTCGATGCTAGGCAAGGGAAAATCATCCTTAGGACTCGCTTTGTTTAGATCTCAAAAATCCATGCATATGCGAATCCTCCCATCGAGATTTTTGATGGGCACCATGTTGGACAACCATGGTAGATAATCCATGCAGATGACAAACTGTGCATCCAATAGCTTTTGCAATTCATATTTGACCATCAAGGCCACTGTTGGGTGCATCTTGCATAGTTTTTGCTTAATTGGCTTGACTGTCGGATCAAGCATTAGATTATGCATGACTAGCTATGGATCTAGCCCTAGCATGTCTCTGTATGACCATGCAAAAACCTCCTTCTTCTCTTTGAGAAGGGCAATGTAGTTGACTTGCTCTTTGGGGGATAAACTTACCCCCAACTTGATCACCTATGGATTCATTGGATCTGAGCCGATGTCTACGTCAGTCATCTCCTCGATCGACATGTGGGATCCGTCTTCCAACTGGTGTGGAGTCGGGATCAAATGGATATCATTTGCTGAGTTTAAATCTACGTTGGGAACCTCGGGTTCCTCTTCAGCATGGAAGATATCCTGAGTTGACCCTAGGGTAAAATGAAGCATCTCACCAAAATGCCAGTACTCTGATGGGGATGGAGGTGAATTGATGTGATCCCAGTCTATGGCATCTATGTCTAGATGCAATGACCATGCTGGATCAGCCAGATTGTGGATGGGGGTGGTTAAGTCA
This sequence comes from Wollemia nobilis, assembly GCA_028583015.1. NCBI lineage: Eukaryota > Viridiplantae > Streptophyta > Pinopsida > Araucariales > Araucariaceae > Wollemia > Wollemia nobilis. The sequence continues at coordinate 6,430,382 of JAQPPZ010001323.1, forward strand.
ATGGAGATCATGTTGATGAGATGATTTTGATCTCCATTACCATGGATATGGTGACTTGAACATCCTAGATGACTCCTATGCTCTGGATCTAGCTCTATAGGGATTGGCACAAATGGATCGGCCCTATGTGCTGATAGGAGGATAGGGTCTACCCTCAACACTGATATCACTCTAGGGTCTCAGGGTGGAAGGTGCTCTTCGTATACCTGGAGTAGTGGATCCAACACTTGGTCCCACCCCACTGGGTCTACGTACCACTCATGCCCTGGCACTATGTTCATCTATTCAAATATGTTGTTAATCTCTAAGGGGTATCGATGCTACATCTTCCACATGTGATTAAGATATGCCATTTATGTCTCATCTTCGTAATCACTATCAAAGATCCAAAAGCCCTCATTGGCTTTGACAATTGTTTGAGGCATTACAGGCTCATCTTGTTTGAGCAAATTAATCTGGCCCCATTGTGGTTGTTCCACTCTCCGTGGGGGGACCTGATTCTCTTGATGCGGCACTGGCTCGATTGGAGCCTCTAGAGGGAACATTATCAAGAGGCTCTCTTGATAGTCATTCATGGGGATCACTTGGGAGTGATCACTATCTAATTCAAAGGGGTCATATGATGTTGGTTCATACTCTGACTCATCCTTCGAAGATCCCTCTTGACACTATCTATACCCTCCTTGAAAGTGAGTCCCTGAACTTTCACCTCTCTCTAGCAAAGGGACCAGGTTATTGAGGTTAAAAAGGGTGGTTTTTGACCATGGGAGGTAATCCCCCAACTTATACATTGTGTTAGGGTTGGCATAAGGATCTAATTCCAATCCACCCTTGTTGTCTATCCGTAGGCCTTGCATGTCATCTACCAAGATGTCTAAGGGCAGGGGGTGATTGAACCCTACTCCTGACTTGTCATAAGGCATTTGGTATCTTGGCTGGCAAAGGACATGCACTCCTTGCTCATACCTACCTAGCCCATATCCATGCCAATTACATTGGCCAAGATATCTCAGAGTGAAGTTTGGGTTAGACAAATAATTGACATCTTCTGCAAAGAGCTCTTCATATTCGTCCTCTTGCATGCATGGCTCAGTACCATGATCAAGGCCCCCATACACAAATTTGGTCTGGTTTGGTGGGTATCCTAAAGGAACAATTGTATCGATGGGGAGGCGAGGTCTCCCCATGTCCTGCATGGACTCTAGTGCGAGCATTTCTACAACATGCTACACTAGATACTCCCCCAGGCCCGTATTGGCCATTTCAATAGTGATTGTTGGTGATTGAGGGGGAGGGAACGAAAGCTCTTCCTGAATCCACTCCATGTTGGGTGAATTAGGAGCTTCCACTTCCATTTGACTAGGCATCTCTTTAGTAGATATGGTTGATACTGTTGGTTGTGCCTCTTCCATAGGTTGCACCTCCTCCATGGGTCTCTTCCCTTTGTCCTTCTATTTGGCCATGATAGGTGGCATCTTTGGTGAAGGACCTAACGCTGAAGATGTACCTGACTAGGGTCTTGGTGGATTTGTCATCGAGGATGCTTGCAGGATCGGACCCTGTATATATGGATTTAATTGAAAATCCAAATGCATCGATGGAAGGGTCAATTATGGCATTAGCTGCACTGCATTGCAATATTTGAAGGGTTCCAGGTCTGCTAGGACTACATGTACTTCCCCTTCAAATGTATATTTCAAACACTGATGAGCTATTGAAGGGACACACTTCATGTCCCTGATCCATGGCCACCCCAAAAAGATGTTGTAAGCCATCTCACCCTCCAAAATATGGCACAATGTAGGTATCATCTTTTGTCCTACTTGAATAGGTAGGACGATTATGACGTTGCTTGACTAACGACGCGTTCATGCTCTCGAGCATTTGCGTATCTATCAAGAGTGACTTAAGAAAGCATACAACATGAAAGTCCACTTTAGGGAATTTCAGGTTGGTGACTTGGTCTTAAAAGAGAACCAATAGAATTCTAATTTGTTGTCCCATATGCGGGACAAGTTTGCAGCAAACTAGTTAGGTCCTTACATCATTGACAGTAAAATAGGACCTAGAATATACCGGCTTGCCTCTCTTGATGGAATCAAGGAAACATAACCCTTGAACATCATTCATTTGAGGTCATTCCACAGCTAGAGAGCCATAGTCCAACAAAAATCTCCAAGGATTACCACAATCGCTTGGTCAACCCAAAAAGCTCCAAGGATTATCACAATCGCTTGGTCAACCCAAAAAGCTCCAAGGATTACCACAATCGCTTGGTCAACCCAAAAAGCTCCAAGGATTATCACAATTGCTTGGTCAACCCAAAAAGCTCCAAGGATTACCACAATCGCTTGGTCAACCCAAAAATCTCCAAGGATTATCACAATTGCTTGGTCAACCCAAAAATCTCCAAGGATTACCACAATCGCTTGGTCAACCCAAAAAGCTCCAAGGATTACCATAATCGCTTGGTCAACCCAAACGCTCCAAGGATTACCACAATCGCTTTGTCAACCCTAAAAGCCCCAAAGGTATCTATAAAACCTTTGGTCAACACCAAAAGCTCCAAGAATTACCACAACTGCTTGGTCAACATAAATATTTAAAAATCAACAAAAAAAACACAAAAAAATCAAAATCCCAAACATAATTGCATTTCAATTCCATGCATTCAAAAAAAAAAAAACAATCAAAATTACAAAAACATTTGCATTTCAATTCCATGCATTCTCATAAAAATCAAAATCACAAAAACAATTGCATTCCAATTCCATGCATTCTCATAAAAATCAAAATACAAAAATATAGGTTGCATTAAGCATCACATCCATACGTTGCATATCTGCTAGGTCATACAAGTCAAAAGCACCATAGGCTGTCATTATTTGGCAATTCCATCATTTCCACCTCAGATCCATTTTCATAAACACTTACATCCAGCATATCACCCTTTTATTTTAGCATCGTCAGTTGTAGTCTAATGTATATAGGGTTTTCGTCATTCAGATGTCTTTAAATTTCTAGCCAATAACTATACATAGTTAAGCAGATTTTACACGGGAAAGTTTTACTTGGATCCCACCTTGGTACATAGCATCTCAACACAAATTAACACACAAAATAATTCCTAAGTTGTGTGGACGAAAGATGAAACATGCACCGTAATCCCAGTTACCATAAGCGAAATGGCTATCTTGCTTATCCCCATGTGCGAATGACTTTAGGAATGCTGAGAGTTGGCAAAAGGACAAGCATCTTCCCTACCCAATTCCCCATGAATCCCAAGTTATCCAAAGTTCCAAAAACATCAAAAATTTGCAAAATGTCAAAACACTAAAATTTGACATCCTGTAGTGCACACATCAAAAGGCACAAACAATAGTGACTCTCATCACTCCATATTCAAATCCCTTGCTCAAAAAAAAAAACAAAAAAAAAAACAAGACGAGTACTATCATAAAAATAAATAGTGATTTTATCACTACAAAAGAGCAAGTATCCCCATACCCTTGAAGAAAAGAAGGGAGTCGAACTTGAATCCCTGGAACTCTTAGTATTTCGACAGGTCATGAGGCAAGCTTCAGTACCGGTTTGGTTGATAGCCTATTGGTCACTGGAGGTAAACCTCCCGCATGACGATATATCTGTCACATTAACTTGTGTGCAGATCAATGTTTGCATGTGGATGAGCTATCTTATGGTATCCTATATAACATCACAAACAAATCTGAATAAATACAATAAAGGAGTTAGTGGAGCTAATTAGGTGATCCTAAGTATAGGTTCGATTGAAAGCCCATCTGGCACTGGCGGTATCCTGATGAATATCACATAAACGAACTCAATTGCACACACAGGGATGTGAAATAACCTGGTTAAATTCAAGTTGGATTTATACCTTGTTCAAAAAGTCTTGCGACATAAATGTACAGTCTTGGCTAGTTAGCTAAAATATTTGCATCTCAGAAAAGCTTAACTACATTTTCAAACAACCGATACATTTTATTCCATACAAAAAAAAAATTGACAAAATACAAAAACAAAGTTTCCACATGCACAAGCATTCCACACAGTTGTCCCATTACTGTAGCAAGTCAATCCAATCTTATACAGTCTATGGTGCATCGACAAATCATCAACAAATCATTGCATTCATTCCATATGCATACATCATACAAATTAGAATCATCACATTCATAAATTGCATATGCATACATCAATGTAAAAACATGCACATAAAAATAAATCACAAAAAAAGATAAACACCAAAAAGAATCATCTGTATATATATCACAACAAAATTTCCTGTCGGCTACAAAACTAGTCCTCAGACCTCGCTTCCATCATCCAAAATCTCAAAAACCCCCAACCTAGGGCATCGACCACCATGATCATGTAGGATCGGTGCGACGAGAGCTACCCCCTGCAGTATCAGTCCTCTGAGATCTCTCAGGGTGACTGCTCGCCCCTGCATCCCGCCCACTCGCACCGCCCTCCTCTCACCCCCTGCATCAGGATGATGTCAACTGCTCCGTCCTGCTATCTCTCATCTTGTGCAATGAGCCACTGACCGGAGGCTCTGGTATTCACCCACAAAGGCGGATAATCTCACCCTCCATCTCCGCCCGATGTCGCCCCCAATCTGCCTCCCGTAGCCTCAACTCTGCCTCCCACCTACGGTAGTACGTGATGGCATTGTCACGCTGTGCTAGCTGCACCTGCAAGAGATCCCTCTCCCATGCAGCATTCGTATCACCACCCTACTAGCGAGATGTATCCCCTGCACTCTTTCGCTCTTCCAATTGTGTCTGTAGGCGATCCCTCTCTTGCGTCATATCCTTAAGATCTCTATCTCACCTCCGTAATACCTCCGTCAACCATGCCACCTCCGCGTGCAACCCTGCCTCTATATCACCTTGAATGGCTAGAGAATCAGCCTGCTCTGGAGCATCCTGCATCTCTGGCTGCTCCTCCTCCCCAAAGTCATATCTCGCCTCTGCCACCTCCACCATCTCCTGTAAACCATCAACTCTGCCCCCGCTCCTCAGACCGATACCATAGAGCACCGTAACCAATATCCATATCCACCATGTCAGCTCGGGTAGTCCAAGGCAACCCTCATGGTCACTTTATGGCTATGTTCCGCCATGCCCAGCACTGCAACAAAAAATTGCACCCAATCCCCTTTCGCCTCCTATAACGGACCTCATATAACTCATCATACAGCTGCGCCAAGAGCGTTTGACCCCATATCATAATAACCGACTCTGTCACTGGACAATCCACCAACTACCACACCACCTCCAATAGGTTCCATGGGAACCTCACTCCTGACGAGTCTGGCAGGAGCATGTTGGAAATGAGGCTCATGAGCACCGCATGCCTCACTCCCAACATTCCCCTCGCATACCAATACCGTACCAAAATCCCCCCAATATGAAAATCCAACTCTGCCCTCTCTAGTGAGGTCATCCTATCCTCATCCTCTCCATGTCCAAAGTACCACGTCAGTACCACCGTCCTCTGGCCCCATGGTGTCATTCGAATGGGAACCCCATCTATCAGAATTCATAGAATCCGATACATGTCCTCTAGGGTGACTATCATCTCCCCTGTCAAAAGATGGAAGGTGTTCGTACGAACATCCCACAGGCTGATCAAAGCTGTAAGGTACGCCCGATCTACCACAAATGCATCCAATCGAGCCACATGCTTGAGCCCTAAGGCATCAAGCCACTCCCAGTCATCATCACTCAACGCCTCGCGGGCATTAGAAAAAATAGTCGGTACTCGATGTCGACTCTTCACCACCTACACATCACAGAAAACAATAAGCATCAAAAACATGCATCAAATTACCATCACATGTACAAAAATGCATAACTGTATAGTAACATCTTTCATTCACATGTACATTCCAAAAAAAAAAAAAAATTTCATCCATTTTTCATTTTTTAATTTCATCACAAACGACAAAAATTTGACATGGTTTACCTACGGTTTTACCTAAGTTTACCATTTCAAAACAAAAAAATTCATCCATTTTTCATTTTTTAATTTCATCAACAAACGACAAAAATTTGACATGGTTTACCTACGGTTTTACCTAAGTTTACCATTTCAAAACAAAAAATTCATTCATTTTTCATTTTTTTAATTTCATCAAAAATGACAAAAATTTGACATGGTTACCTACGGTTTTACCTAAGTTTACCATTTCAAATTTTTTTTTTTTATCAATTTTGCATCTTTAATTTCATAAAAAACGACAAAAATTTGACATGGTTTACCTACGGTTTTACCTAAGTTTACCATTTCAAAACAAAAAATTCATCAATTTTGCATCTTTAATTTCATAAAAAACGACAAAAATTTGACATGGTTTACCTATGGTTTTACCTAAGTTTACCATTTCAAAACAAAAAATTCATCAATTTTTCATCTTTAATTTCATCAAAAACAATACAAATTTGATATGGTTTACCTACGGTTTTACCTAATTTTACCATCTCAATCAAAAACATTCATCTTTCATTCCATCAAAAACAACAAAAATTTGACATGGTTTACCTACAGTTTTACCTAAGTTTACCATTTCAACCAAAAAAAAAAAAATCATTCATTTTCCATTTTTAATTCCATAAAACTAACACAAAAAATCGACATGGTTTACCTACGGTTTCGACCTAAGTTTACCATTTCAACAAAAAAAAATTCATCTTTCATTTCATCAAAAACGACAAAAATTTGACATGGTTTACCTATGGTTTACCTAAGTTTACCATTTCAAACAAAAAAAATTCATCCATTTTCCATTTTAATTCCATAAAAAAACACAAAAATATGGGCATGGTTTACCTACGGTTTTGACCTAAGTTTTACCATTCACATAGAAAAACATTTTTAACCATGGTTACCCTAAAAAGTGTTACTCTAAGTTTCATTTTGGGTTTATCCTATGGTTTTCCATCTAAGTTTCCATCGGTTTGCATCCCTGTTTCATTCAGTTTCATTCATTTACCTTTTAATTTAATTAATTAGGGTTTCATGTTTTAAACAAACAACAAACAATGAAAACACATTTGCATTTTTCAAATTCACAATCAAGGAGATAGTACACTTATTGGTCTCACCTCGGCTCCGCCGCTCGACGACCCGGTCCGTGCACTCATGGTGGCTGGAAAACTGGCAGCGCTTCGTGTCAGAAAATCTACCTCCTCCTCCCCAGAGCTCCAAATCGCAATCGTTGAACAGTGCAAATGAGCCAAAATCGTCATTTTTGCATATTTATACTTTTTGTCAGCTGGTAATCGTCCTTGATTGGGACGAGCGCTTTTTGGCGTGCTCGTCCCACCCCGGGACGAGTATCTTCAAAGATGCACTCGTCCCACCCCGGGACGAGTACCATCCTGTAGTTCGTTCCACCTTGGGATGAATAAAAAAAATAAAAAAAAAAACCAAACAAAAAAAAAAACACAAAACAATTAAAAATGACAAATGCAAACAAACCACTAAAAATTTCCGGATAAAAGTGCTCTTGCACTTAACCTTTTGGCATAATAAAACTGATGTCGGGGTCTAACTTGTCATTATCCTACTCCCTAAGAAGGCTACCATAGCTGGACCGCTCCACAGGAAGATGGATTTTCGCCAATGCTAACCCCAAATGACATCTCAAAATGGGTTCATACTCACCAAAAATAGGTCAAAACAATCGGGAAACTGCTCGAGCATGCTTAGCGGTACACCATCTAAAGGCACCCTTGCACAAGTCATCTTGGGTCAAGCGACTCGTCGCTTTTCTCATGTCGGTCATTCCCTCATCGATTCGTCACTTGAGGGGGTAGTCACACTTAGTTGCCAATCAACACCAATATACCCAGTCTTGGAAATGACACGCATTCAAAGGATCATTGCAAACGACAATCGTGCCCCTGCTTGGGGCAGCAAACAAGCAATCATCACAAATCGATCATATACTTGGCATTCGTGAATCATGAACTCAAGGTTCCCACAACAAAAGGTTGCGCCCTTTGCCTCTTCATGACTGATCAATGTCTAAGTTCAAGTAATACCTCATCGAACCAAGTTAATGCTTTATTTAAGTTCCTTAGCTCGTTCAAAGCAAGGATTCAAGAATGTGTGCCCTTTCCATACTTGGGGCATCAAGAGTTGGTTAGGTTACTAAACACCTTAATCATTAGTGCTTTGGTTATATATTTTTGCTCAGCACTGCACCACGTGCAGCGCTTTCCAAAAAGGGGCATTTGTAGACACCAAAACAACACCAATCCGATTATGTGACAACAAGCACTGATCGCACTAACACACACAGCCCCCAGGGCAGCCCTCAGAGGTTAAATAGTGGTTCTAACCACTCACACAGTAGTTTTGCAAGTCAAAAATCAATTTGGCACCTTTTAGACACTCAGCTTCTTATTCGTCCCACCTAGGGATGAATGCGGATTTGTACTCGTCCTATCCAGGGACGAGTGTAGATTTATACTCATCTCACCTAGAGACGATTACCAGTGCTCACTCCGGGGTGGGACGAATGTCAGGTTTGACCAGAAAAAAGTCAAATCTCGGCATATAACAACTCAAAACTGTCACTTAGCTTTTCCTGCATGACATAGGAGTGCAAGTGAGTTCTTTTGAAAACTCATATCTGCCAATTGACGTTCCCTTAACTACATGGGAATAAGAGTAAGCTTTTTAATACAACTCATATTTTCCACTTAGCTATCCCTTCATTGTATGGGAGTGCAAGTGAGATTTTCTAAAACACACAAAGACATGCACAGATACAGTTAAGAATCCCTTGATCAAGAAGAAGTCTTTCTTTCAGGCAAAAAACATTCATGCAAAGAAACACTTTTGCATGTTAATTCAAAGAGACCCCTTGGGTCTATAAAATGGTGAGTTTCCTCACCCAAAAGATAGACCGAGCAGGAGCATTTTGAGCGAAGAAGTGCTGCTAATTTATTTACTTGCGATTTGTGTTTTCAAACATCTATAATCTCTTAATCGAAAAAGATGTTATTGGGTGACTTTTGGGGGCACGAATCAAGAACCAACATCGATTTTTTTGACCACAATATTCTACCAATTTTCCGACAACACATCACATCAGGTTTCGGACCCATCCTAAGTGGATTGGTGTCAAAGCAAAGTTTCACCCATGGGTGGTTTGCCTTCGGGCACCCCCCCACTTTATTTATTTTATAGTATTTAGCTAGTTTCATGTTTATGCTTTTGTCAAGTTTTCAGTTCATTTAGATTCATTTTAGCCATAGTTAGATTTATCTTTTATTTTTCATACACAGGTGCTACTGATTCTTTGTTTGTTTCTTTGAACGTAGATTTGCAGCATTGGAGGAGCAGTGAGGAATCGACCTTTATCAACGCAAGCGACGATGACGTTTTTGGGTTGACCAAGCGATTGTGGTAATCCTTGGAGCTTTTTGTTGGACTATGGCTCTCTAGCTATGGAATGACCTCAAATGAATGATGTTCAAGGGTTCTGTTTCCTTGATTCCTTCAAGAGAGGCAAGCCGGTATGTTCTGGGTCCTATTTTACTGTCAATGATGTAAGGACCTAACCAGTTTGCTGTGAACTTGTCCCATAGATGGGACGGCAAATTAGAATTCTGCTGGTTCTCTTTTAAGACCAAGTCACCAACCTAAAATTCCCTAAGATGGACTTTCATGTTGTATGCTTTCTTAAGTCACTCTTGATAGATACGCAAATGCTCGAGAGCATGAACATGTCGTTCATCGAGCAACGTCAGTTGATCTAACCGGGCCTACCACGCAGTGTCATCATCGATGAACTCTTGCATTGAAATGTGCAAGGAAGGAATTTCCAACTCAAAAGGCATGACTGCCTCGAAGCCATACACCAGTGAAAATGGAGTTGCCCCAGTGGGCGTCCAAATGCTGGTGTGATAAGCCCATAGGGCAAGCGAGATCTGAATGTGCCAGTCTTTATGATTGTCTGCAACTATCTTTTTAAGAATGGTGACTAGTATTTTGTTTGACGCCTCTGCTTGCCCATTTGCCTGTGGATAATAGGGTGTTGAAAATCTATGCTGAATCTTGTACTTTGTGGTCAAAGCACGCACATATTTATTCTTGAATGGTGTCCCATTATCCGAGACAATTTTGGATGGAATACCAAAACGACATATGATGTTATGCAAAATAAACTCCGCAATGCGGGCTCCAGTCATAGCGATCAGTAGAATTGCTTCCACCAATTTGGTAAAGTACTCTGTGGCCATTAAAATAAATGTGTGACGACCAGACAACATAGGGGAGATCTTTCCAATTAGATCAAAGCCCCACTACGAAAAAGGCCAAACCGATTGAATCGGCTACAAGGCCTGAGAAGGTACGTGTGTCAAATTAGCATGGTGCTGACACTTCACGCACTTCTTCACATATGCACAATAATATTGCTCTAAATATGGCCAATAATAACCCATGCGAAGAATGCGCTTTGCAATGGCCATACCACTAAAGTGGCCACCACATGTACCATCGTGAGCTTGGGTGATCGCCCAAGAAGACTCCTGTTGGTCCAAAAAACGAAGAAGAATTCCTTCATAATTTTGATGATACAAAATGTCTCCTAACAAGACATGCTTTGCCGCTTTCTGTTTGAATGATATTTTTGTGGCTTGTGTCAATCCAAGTGGGAGATTACCTAGCTTGAGGTAATCCCGAATGGGTGTATACCAATCTTGCTGATCAGAAACCTCGATAGTATGAATGGCCAATCCCTCTTGAAGTCTATCCCGAACAAAAGTTGAGTAGGAAAGAACTTGTAAAAACAACGTGGTGTTGCTAGTAAGAGGGGTCGAGGAGAACAAGGACCCCCAGTTGGCTTGAATCAAACAATCTCGAATTCGAGATAACTTATCTGAAGATGGTTCAATCTGAATCATGTGGATTCCTGGCGTCAGATCAGAGCTTGTGTGCTCCATCGTAGATTGCGATAATGTGGTAACCTGAATGGTTGTCATTTCACCAGAAGGGTCTTGCGGTATGAGTGACCCCAAGGAGGCCATAGTATCCGCAAAATGATTTGATGATTGAGGGAGTGCCTCGATGTCATACCATTCAAGTTGTGCCAGGAATTTGTCCACAAGGACTTTATAAGACCGCAAAACTAGACATTTACATTGGTATATCCCCTTTACTTGATTGACAATTAACAGTGAATCACCAAAGATGTTCAATCATTTAATGTTCATGGTGATTGTTGTCTGAAGACCTATGAGCAAGGCTTCATATTCGACATTGTTGTTGGTGCATGGGAAGTCTAATTTAAATGACAAGGGCATTGGAGCACCTTGCGGAGTGAAGAATACAATTCCCGCACCACCCCCTTGCTCACATTTAGAACCATCGAAGAATAGGGTTATGTCAGCCTATGACTCAGGCTCATCAGAATCTGGTGACTCTGAAACATGGAATACCCCATCATCAGGTAGTTCAAATGTCATAGGCTAATCGTCTTCAAGAGGAGCCTCAGCTAGTTGATCGACGATGACTTGACCTTTTATAGATTTTTGTCCAATGAACTCTATGTCAAACTCTGTCAACAACATGATCCATTTCGCCGTGTGGCTACTATGATAAGTATGACTCATCATGTATCACAATGGATTCTCCTTAGACACAACATATGTCTTATTACTAAGCATGTAGTGGCATAGATTTTTGGTAGAAAACACCACTGCCAAGCAGAGCTTTTCAACATATGCATAGTTAAGTTCATAACTGACCAGGGTGCAGCTAAGATAATATGTAGCCTATTCTCTATGAAGTTCATTTTTCTGGGACAGCATGGCGCCTAGTGCCACCTCAGTGGCTGAGATGTATAAATAGAACAGCCAGATCTACTGTAGTAGATGAAAGAGATGAATCAAAACATTCTAAGGAGGTAGAGAGATGAGAAGTGATGTTCACAAGGAGAGCCTTGTTGAATGAAGAGAAGAGGGCAGACCAGAGGAGAAGCCTATTCTGCACAAGGTGCAAAAGTTTGGGTAAAGTCTGTAATGTTATTATAGACAATGGTAGTACTGATAACTTGGTCTCAAAAGAAATGGTTACCAAGTTACAGTTAAAAAGGAGGAGACACCCGCATCCATATCGGATTGCATGGTTATAGAAGGACCATAGGACGTTGGTCAGTGAGCAATGCTCGATGAAGTTCAATGTTGGGAACTATTGTGATGAGGTCCTATGTGACATCCAACCCATGGATGCTTGCCATTTGCTATTGGGAAGGCCATGGCAGTTTGATCGGTGTGTAGTGCATGATGGCCATGCCAACACCTATTCAGTGGCGAAGAATGGAGTGCACCATAAGTTGAAGCCCTTGAAGGAGGCAGAAGAAAAGGTATGTAGCAGCACGAGAATCTGTTTGCTGAAGGGGATGGATGAAAGGAGGTTGCTGACAATAATGAGAGTGGAGGTTGAAGAGGTTAAGCATTTTGCAAGCTATGAGAAGGTGACAGAACAGTACAGAAGTGAAGGTCACTTCTCAATCCACCCCGGTTGTCTGATGTAGGAGCATCCCAGGGAAAACAAAGAATGCTACAAGGAGAAAAAGTGTCACGATATCGCGACAGGAAAAGTGTCACAATATCGCGACATGTTGCATTATCATGACTTAGGTAGGAGAGAGAGGGCGCAGAGCTAGAAATGTTGTGATATCGCAACATGTCACGAAATCATGACCAAAAGCCAAGAGAAGGCTCAATATAGAAAGGTGTCGCAATATCATGACATGTCGCATTATCATGACCAGAGGACGAGAATAGGCACAAGGGAGAAAGTTGTCATGATATCATGACATGTCATGCTATCATGACTTGAAAAGGAGAGAGAAGGCACCAAGCAAAAAGTGTCACGATATCATGACAGAAAAGGTGTTGCGATATCGCGGCAAGAAAAGGTGTTGCGATATCGCGACATGTCACATTATCGTGACTCGAGAAGGAGAGAGGAGGCACAGAGCAAAAAGTGTCATGATATCATGATAGGAAAAAGTGTCATGAAATCATGACCAGAAGATGGAAGAAGATGCAAGGGAGGAGAAGTGTCGTGATATCGTGACATGTCGCGTTATCGCAAACAAAAGGACAAAGCAGGGCGCAGGAGTGAGAAATGTCATGATTTCATGACATGTCATGAAATCATGATAGAAAGCAAGTGAAAATGGCCAGAGGAGAAAATTTCATGATTTCATGACATGTCGTGAAATCACGACAGAAAGTAAGTAGAAAGGGCCAGAGGAGAAAATGTCACGATTTCATGACATGTCACAAAATTACGACAGAGAGCAAGCAAAAAGGGCCAGAGGAGAAAATATCATGATTTCATGACATGTCATGAAATCATGACAGAAGGCAAGCGGGAAGGCCCAGAGGAGGAAAATGTCACGATTTCATGACATGTCACAAAATCGCGACCAAAAGAGAACAGGCAGGGACGGAGGACAAAAGATGTCACGATTGTGTGACCTAAGAAGCGAAGGGAGAGCAGAGGAGGGTGTCGTGAAATCATGACACCAATGAGGTAAAGCAAAGGCAACAAAGAAGGGTGTCACAAAATTGTGACACCAATGAGATAGAGCAATGGTAGCAGAGGAGGGTGTCACAAAATCGTGACATGTCACGATTTCATGACATGTCATGAAATTGTGACCCAACGAGGTAGCGCAAAGGCTAGAGAGGAAAATTGTCATGATATCATGACATGTCATGATATCATGACCCAAAGAGGAAGGAGACCACAAGAAGAAAAATTGTTATGATATCACATGTCATGATATCGCGACCCAAAGGAGAGAAATGCAGCAAGGAGAAAAGATGTGATATCGTGACATGTCACGATATCGCGACAAACTACTGTTCCATGGTTTGAAAAAGCATGCATTTCCATATGGTGTTTCCTGAGGTGATCAGAGGCCTCATATTTCTTTCCTGATAAGTTAGCTGAGCATGGTGGCCACTCGAAGGCTACGCCCTGAGGTCAAAGAAGTCAGACGACTCATCAATGCATGTTTCCATGGATGACCCGGTGATAGTCGCCAGTTAAGATAAAAAGGAGGTGAAGGTGATAGTGACAGGGGTGGAGGAGCCGAGTTTTGGGATTGGAAGATTGTATTCTTCTTGGGAGTGCAGGCAGATCACCAAACGTGAGGTAGCTTGCATACTATTGATAAAACTACGCCTGCGGGCTAGTATTGTAATTTCTTTGAAGTTAATGAATGAAGTTTGATTTCGGTGAAGAAAATAGAAGTGTGAAATTTTTGAAATTCGGCCCCCCCATCAAAGTTACCCCCCTTTGAGGAGCATTGGAGCACCGTTTGGTGGAGCTACAATCATGCACCAATTTTTAGATCTATTGTTCTCAACTACCAACCAGTGTAAGAGATATGCTAGGTGTCCCTTGAACATCAATTACAGTAAAGAGGATAGCACAATAGCCCCTGATTCACAAGGAAAAGGGCTTCATATTGTGACTGATATATTGGATAGTGGCCCATAAGCATATTTTAGGGTATACACATTATTTCACTATTTCTTTAGTCTAGAGTCATTATTGATTAATTTTATTAGTTAAGTCATAGCTCAAATCCACTTCCATTAACACATTTATTTAGTATTTCTTAGTTTTATATGCATTTATTATCTTGTTTATGCTTGTATGTCATTTTTATCATATTTATCTAGATCCGTTAACAAAGGCCTCATCCAGAGATGCAACCCATCCTACTAAGTATGCTTTTTTGTTTCCATGAACATAGGTACAGGTCTACATGATCAAATCAAAGCATCAAGAGCACAAGGATCCCTCTAGGACCAGATATAGAGAATGAGGTATCTATAAGCCCTCATATAGTTTCATGTATGAGATCAGGAGGCCTACAAAAGTGCACCACCCCTTTGCAAGAGGAAATTTTATTCACCATTGTTCTACTTGTAATTTTTTATATCAAAAAGGATATCCCTCAAAGGGACTAACATGTAAACAGGGTTCAATATAAATAAAAAGGATCTCTCTTTGTTATTTTTTTATTATATGCATTTCATGGTATTTCATTTTATTTCAAAATAATATTGCAAGTAGAATAACGAGTGCACACTTCCCGTGGTCACATAGATGGTGATCACAGTGGGACCCCCACAAAGTTTTTATTTTTAGCCATTTCACTAACGTTTTGGACATGTTTTTGTGTGCAGGTTTGGCAACTCTAGTCAATAATGGCCAGTAGATCTTAGCCATTGTAGCTGTCAATGACTGGAATCAATCACTCTGGTCAATAGTAGCCAGCAGTAGAGTGCAATAGAGCTCAAAATTTTCATCATTAAAGTGGGAGTTGAGGTTGGTTTTAGCCTCTATCTTCTTTGTGATCTTCTATCTACATTTATTTTCTAGAAACAACAAGAAAACACATAGTCTAAGTAGGAAAAAGTGAAGAACATGAAAAAAAACTCCATTGCATATTTCTAATATTTCTTTAGTTTCCTATAAGCACTGCTAGGAATAGTGGGCCTCTACTTATAATGTTGACCCTAGTCTCCAACATGCTAGGATTCTATGTGATTAGTCTTCTTGCATGTGGCCCAACCAGTGGTCACCCATTCATAAAGTAGGAGGTGCATTGCATGAAAATCATCTAGAATAAATTAGATATGCATCTCTCTAAAGGAAAATTGTTCTTTTTAGGCATGTAATTATGTAAAGCATGAATGTTGGTTGATGCATCATGCTAATTTAAAAGTTTAAACATAACACCACACACTTGCATGATCTACAATAACATTGGTAAGGTTGTATTTTATCATCGACCCCAATTCAGATCAGTGATGTTGGAATTCATCTCCTTCCACTGGATTTCCCCCTAAATATCCTTAGATGAAATAGAGAACTCATTTTTAGTTGGCATAGGTCACTTGTGTTCAAACTATGTCCCACTATTTCATAGTGGAAGAGCTAGGCGAACCGCCCACTAGGATTTAAACGATGTACCCTAGACTATTTTGAGAAATTATGTTTGGTACTAGTTTTCCTAGTATCCACCTTGATTGAGTTCCCTAATTCTAAGTCGAAACATGAACAAGAAGTCAATATTAACAATAAATCCAAACACACCAAACAATTTAGGGAACACACTAGTCCTTAAAAGAGATAAATACTTGCTTGTTTTGTTTACATAATTTGGAAACTAATTAATAAGATAACGCATAATCAAAATGGTGAACATGTGGATCAACCACCCCCAGTATAACACCAATTGGGAAACTAATGCTCCTTACACTCACAGCCACACTAGTTTTGATCCACCCACCCATAGTGTCACCAAATGAAGTTTGACAAGTATTAAGGGTGACAATTCAACCCTTGGGGGGACTCTACAAGAAACCCCAAAAAGAGATCCACATCCTGGTTCCTCATGTCATAGACATGAGGAGGCCTCAAGGCCCTCCTCAACACATAAGAATGAGGAGTCTTCATGGTGCCTATCATCACATAGACAAGAGGAGGCATCATGACCTCCCTCTTTACATTGACATGCGAAGGCATCTTGACCTCCTTCATCACATAGACATACCAAGGATGCAAGACCTCCATAATTGCACCAACATGAGGAATCATCAAGGCCATCCTCATCGCATGGGCACATAGAGAGTGCAAGGCTCCAAACCTCACATGATATACACAGGATAGATCAGTCCACTAAGGGGTAAGACATTTGGGCCACCCCCAATAATAGGTTGAGGACATATTATAGCCTCCCTACAGATGGGAGGTTACCCTTTAACCATGATATCATTGGTGCCAATGGGAATCCATGAGATAAACCATGGAGAACCCAACAACTTGATGAGTTGGATCGAGTTCCCTCAAGATCAACTATTAGAAGTATTGCTACCAAACATTTTGCTTCAGGAATTTCATGTAGCATAGCCACTAGATACACCAATAGACTAGGGAAAGCTACAAAGTTATCCCAAAATACATACACTACTTCAGATCATGAGGGTACTCAACCCATAATACATTACATAGAGTAGATCACCCTAGTAGACAAAGGCAAGTGCACAATAAGAGCCTCCCTGAAGGACCTAAGCATTAGAACTCCTTGCACAAATTTAGAAAGGCATGAGCCTTCAATATCAGGTCAATTTGATAACTTACATAGGTTGGAAGAGGAACTACGCATTGAGCGAGAATGCATAGAATATCTTGAGAAATAAGAGTGAAGGAAGAGGTGCATGTGCCTATAAGAGAAACACTCAAGATAAGAAAGATATTAGCATGAGTAGCTAGTAGATAGGCTAGCTTGAACAAATGTGCACATATTCCATATCCATCTATTTCCTAGACCCCATTGGTCTCTTAGTCTCTTCTAATTGTTTCCTATTCCATCTGTTTCTTGTTTGTGCATTGTTCCTTTCCTTGCTAAAATTTTTGTTGTCCAAATTATCCTTAGAAGTCTCAAACTCTCTTTTACTTACTTCTTTTGAATCTTCTTCGTCTCTGGTGTTTGAGCTTGACTCTCCTTTTTTTTATTTCTATTTTCTTTTTTCTTATTTAGAACTAAGTCCTGTTATGGTGACGAATGACCTTTGTGCATTGATAGTCCTTTCCAATATCTTTGAATGTTCCTCAAACTTGTGTAGCTTTTCCTTAGAACCTTTTACTTTCATCCTTAATGAAACTATCTCATGCTCTAATATTTCAGACTCTAGATATTTTGTTTTTAATTTTTTGGCCATACCTTCTTTAATTTTTCTTGTCTCTTCAACTTTGATTTTGAATTTAGTGAGTTCATGTAGAAACCTTGCTTTTGCTTTCTAATATTCTTGATCTTGAACCATTAATCCTGAGTTCTTCCTTTTTAATTCTCCAAGAGTAATCATAAGCCTTTCACATTCTATCTCTTTTACCTTTGACTGTTTAATCATATCTTCTTCAACTCTTCTTGTTTTTTCAACCTTATCTCTCAAGTCAGAGATATCTTGTAGAAGCTTTGTCTTACATTTCTCATATTCTTGTATTTGAGCCTTCAATTCTAAATTCTATTTTTAATTCAATAAGCTCCTTAAGAGTGGCTTTCCATTTTTATTTTTTTTAAGCATCTTATTTTTTTTCTATTACTAAAAGTAGATTTTTTTCTTCATACCTATTTTGATTGTCCTTGTTATCCTTTATTGAACCAATCTCTAGAATTTAATTTTTGAGAATATCATCTTCATATTCATTACAATATCTTTCATCATGGCCAAGTTGACGATAAATAAAATATTCTTGTGGAAAATAAGCTACATGGTGACCTGTTTTCCCACATTTGGTACAAACCTTTATCAGTCTAGATATTTCTCCATTACTTGATTCATATCTTGAATCTATTTACTTTTGTCCTTCCAACAAAATAATATTAAACTCATCTTCCTTTTCTTTCATGACCATAGGTGTTCTTTTCTTCTTGTATCTCATGCTTCTACTCTTGCCTTTTTTTTCCATTTGTGTTCTTGTAGGATCTTCCTTCAAGTTATTAAACTTCTTTCGAAGGAACTGGCTCTGATACCAATTGAATAACACACGATTATATTGAGAGGGGGGTGAACAATATAAGACCACTTTTTACTTTTCTTTCCCAAATAGTATTAATCAATATAATCAATGGAAATATCAATAGCAATAACCAAAGCAATACACAAATCATCACACAATAGAGACACAAATTTTAATGTGGTTCACCCAATGTGGGCTACCTCCACAAAGAAAATATTTCTCAAATAATATTTTGGGAATTCTTCATAATTACAATTTTTATGGACCTCTATCCAAAGATGTTGATCCCCTAATCTCATGTTCATGGATATCTTCCATAGGAGAACTCTTTCCCTTTCATCTCTAGCTAGTGATCTTCTAGAAGACTCTATCTCTCTACTGCACTGACTCATGGATCTCTCTCCACTTGAAGACTCCTCACTCAGAAGATCTATCTTGAATTGTCCTGGCTACTAGATATCTATCCACTGAGACTCTATCCTCTATACTCTATCACCTCCAAAGCTCTATCAATAGGTTCACTCAGAACCTTATCAAATTTTCTCAACAAGTCCACTCAAATATGCTCAAATATGCTCAATAGGTCCACTCAGAACCTGCTCAAATATGCTCAACAGGTCCACTCAAAAATTGCTTAAATTTGCTCAACAGGTCCACTTAGAACCTACTCAAATCTACTCAACAGGTCCACTTAGAACCTACTCAAATTTTCTCAATAGGTCCACTCAGAACCTGCTCAAATCTACTCAATAGTTCCACTTAGAACCTACTCAAATATGCTCAACAAGTCCTCTCTAATACTTGCTCAAACCTACTCAATAACTCCTCTCTAGGACTTGCTCAAATCTGCATTGCAAGCTTCCACAAAAGCTCACACAAAATTAGTCCATAAGCCTTCTCAAAGACTTACCTAAAATCTACTTAACAAGTCCACACAAAACTTGTCCAATATCATAGAATCATAAAGAGAATTGTTAGAGACTCAATATGTCCTATACTCAATGCTCAATCACTTTATCAATCACATAGAAGCATAAATAGAATTGTTAGACTCAATATGGTCTATACTCAAATCTCAATATCAACTTAAATCAATCTCATAGAAGCATAAAGAGAATTTTTAGAGACTCAATATGTTCTATACTCAAAGCTCAATCTCAACTAAAATCAGAATGTAGAATAGTTTTTTCATGGAACTTGAACAACCACTTCACATAATCACTTGACTAGGCTCAATCAACTCTCCTCAACAAATCACCTCAAGGAATAACTCTTTCTCACAAACCCTAGTCCAAACATGTATCATCCAACTCAAAATGTATCCAAAAATGCTCAACAACAAATCTCACATAACATTGATACTCATGTTCTTTTCTAACTCAAGATCAAGTTCATTGCACAATGAGTGGCTTCAACAACAATGCTTATAAAACAAGGGTTAATCACAACACTCAAACCACAAAAATTTGAAGCATTAACTCAACCACTTTCAAAAAGGAAACCGTAATCAAATCCTTTTCCCTTCAAACTTAATTTTCAATCAATCCAAACACCTAACTCAACAAAGAATAATTTTTCCCATACCTTTTCTTGAAGAGTAATTGCCCTTTACAAATATTCCACACTCACAATTAATTCTTTGACAAAATCAATAAGGTTTAGAGGATAATTTTTATATCACAAAAATAGTATCACAATTACACCTTATCACTCCAACTTAAAATATAGACAATATCCTCACAATAATAAAAAACCCTTTATTCAAATTAATATACACCCACAAAGTCTTAACCTTTCAATATTCCACAATGGTAATATTTAAGACTTGAAAACTAAACCAGAATTCTCCTTATACCTCCTAACAATATTTCTCAACAACCACCCTTAATCACAATGCAAAGAATTTAACCACTAAATTCCTTATACCTCCAACTTAGGCATTAATAAAATAAAATAACAAAATGTACCTTTACCTTTGGAGAGTTTTGAACTCTCAACGCAGTCCACACAAGTCTTTACCCACGATCCCAACACCACATGAGCTTACAAGATCATTGGGAAGGGAGGAAGCACAATGTGCTTCAATACTCCTCCCAAGCATTTCAAAATAAAATGTTCACACCTATTCCTTGGCACCTTCAACACGTCCACCAAAGGCTTCCATGAGATTCAAACTCAAACCACCGTGCACACCAAAATGTAAGCTGCTGCCCACTTGCCACTAGGCCAAGATGCCTTGTTGGCATTCAACACACCAAAGCACTTGCCTTTGTCCTTTTTGCCATAAATTCAACCCACAAAAAATATGAAATTCTATCATGATATCTACATTAAATTCGATGCGCTTTATTTTAAAATCAAGCAAGGGTAATTCGAAACAATATTTGGCATAGTATTAATATGCATTCCCATTATTTTAAACACGTCAGCGCTTCCCTTGTCTTTGATGACGTTGAAAATTTGCTTTTATTTGTTTGACATCGGTAATTATTTTGGAAATAAACGTTGCCTTGATTAAAATCCTCAATCCAACCTTTGGATTTATTAGCATAAACTTTGGTCATTAAACCTTTAACCCAATCTTTTGGGTTTATTATTTTTAGACTTTATAAACCCATTTTTCAATATAAAATATTTTAATAAAAATTACAATTATTTTATTTGGGTTTTCACTATGGCACTTCTAACCATTATAATATTTATTTATAAAATTTAAACTCATCCTAAATTTAAATAATTTATAAAATAAATATTATCACTCCTTTTCAACTTCTATATTTTGCACTATTTTACTCAAACTTCTGCCTTCTTGCTGAATGTCAACTGACCGTCTTTGTTGCCTTTATTTTCTACTGAACTCTTGGTATTAATGATGACTCCATCAGGTGGCATCAATGGTGACATCAATGAAAAATTTGACTTAGGGACTCAAAATGTCTAATAGAAATTGCACCACTACATGTTGAGCCATACAACATATGTAATATCCAAGCAAAATCCTTTGTAGTATATGATGAGTAAGACATATTATAACACATGCACTACAAAGTGGATCATGCTATTAACATAATTCAATCTAGAATTCATAAGCCAAAAGTCCATCAAAGGACAAGTCATAGTTGATTAGTTGGATAAGCTTCCTCTTTAGAATAGTAGGCCCCTTACCATAGATCTTCCTAATGATGTAGTCTTTGCACTATCAGAAGCACCCAAACCCGAAGAAAGAGAAAATAAAGCTAAAATGACTTTGTTCTTCAATGGTTCAAAGTGTGAGTGTAGACACCAAGACAACACCAATCTGATTATGTGACTACAAGCACTGACCGAATTGGCATACATACCCCCTAGGGCAGCCTACAGAGGTTAAACAGTGGTCCTAACCACTCCCAAATTAGTTTTGGAGGGTTAGAGGTCAATTTGGCATCTTTTAAGCACTTTGCTCCCTATTCATCCCACCCTGGGACAATTAGAATCCTATTTGCCCCACCCCGAGATGATTAGTAGCAATCGCTCCAAGGTGGGGCAAATAGCAGGTTTGACTGGCAAAAAGTCAAGCCTTGACAAATGGAAACCTAGATCCACAACTCAACTTCACCTTCAAGGCATGCAATTGTGAGGAGCGGTTTCAAATCTGAGAGAGGGACTTCAATCAAGCATGCCTTGATCATGGAGGCTCTAAATCAGGGAGGAATCTTCTCTCCCTCCAAAAGGCATGGTGAGCCAAGTGGCGCCCTCGCATGCACATTCAAAATAGACCCTTATGTCTATAAAATGGTGAGCCTTCTCAACCCAAAAAAGAACATATCTGGAGCATTTGGAGCAATGGAGTGTACCAAATTATACCCACATTCCCTTTTGTTCATCCTACATCCCTAATATCTCTTTTGGAAGGGATGTTATCGGTTGAACACTAGGAACACAATCCAGACCCAAAACCTAAGAAATCAGCCACAATACCACACCAAACTTGTCAAAACTTCCTAGGAGGTTTTGGACTCATCCCACTTGGATTGGTGCCAAAACAAAGCCCCAAATAGTGGGCGTCCTGCCCCTGAGCACCCCTCGCACTGTTGTAGTCCTAATTGCCCCACCCTAGAGCGATTATAAATCTATGCTTGATTTCTCTACTATTATTTTTGCATTCTATCATATTTCATGTACTTATGTGGCTGTTCAATTTTCATGGTATTCTGACTTGATTTGACCTTGTTTTCATCATTTTATGTGTTTACTAACATACAGGGAGCACCTTATGATAGAGGATAACCTGGGCAGAATATTCCAAATCCAAAATTTTGGGTTATCTCAAAATGTTCCTTTTAGCCTAACCCCATGTTTGTAGGAGTTTTGGAGGCCTCTGGGTAGGACATTTGCAAGGTCACTCTTGCACATTTTAGGATAGTCCTAATTGTCCCACCCCGGAGCGATTAGCAGTCCATGCATGATTTCTTGACTATTATTTTTGCAATAGATCCTTGATGATGTCTTGATGCTTCTATAAAATTTTGGGTTTATTAGGACATGTTTTGACCACCATTTTACTATTTTATGTACTTACTAGCTAGAGGCTTTGGGGATTGCATGTTTTCCTACATTCGCATATGCTATTAACTATTTACTATTTCTCTATGCATAGGAACTCACCCCTAGGAACACTGGAGGGGCAGAAAGGAATGATGAACACACAAACACAAGCAATGGCAATGTTTGGCCTATCCATTTTGAATGTGGGCATGCAGAGGACACTGGAAGCATACCATCCGTTGATGTAACAAATTGTATCAAAACATTCTAAACCCTAGATATGGGGGAGACATATTGTAACTGGATTGAAAGCAACATTAATAAAAGAGGCCTCACTTTGTTTTTCTTACATCTCGCTTCTTTTGCTTTATTTCCTGCATGCATTTGTCTCATCCTATTCGTAAGACTTAGCATCTGCACTGTATATCAATTTTTTTTTGCATCAATAATCTGGAATTCTGTCACTCTACATTCGGATTTCAGTGGTGATTATGGTGGGAACCTGTCCCCTACTGTTAATATCAGGTTTTTGATCCAAGTTTTTGTGGTTTTCCTTGCAGGTGTTACTCATTCGGGTGCTGGACTACTACTCGTGCCACCTTGTGATGAATACAGACCTAGAATTCGTGCCACCCTAGGAAGAATACATATTCATCCCACCCTATGATGAGTACAAACCTGCTATTCATCCCACCCTGGGACGATTAGAGCTATGTGTAGTTTCTGAGCACAAACTCAGAGGCATCTGGTTTGGACAGAGAGGAGGTAGGTTTTCTGAACATCCTCTATGTTTTTTTGTTTTTTGTTTTTGCAGATTTCTATTTTCTTTGCTTTCTTGCAATAAAAAAAAAAACATAGAGTGGATTACATGGAAGGAACATAATTAGGAATGCATTCTTCTTTGGTTTTCTTGCATGATACTTGCACCAATGACAATTCCTCATCATGGGTGTCAATTCTAGGTAGGTTTTGTGATTTCCTTCTTGCTGCTAATTGTTTCTAAAAGATAAAGTATACTTTAAAGCATTGCATTAGTGAAAATCATCTTTTGTTGTATGTTTTCTTTCTTTACATGATTAAAAGGAACCACACACACACACCACCTAATAAAATTAACATCAAGAAGTTGGTCTTAATACCCCAACACTTGATCAATACCAACGGTGGATTTCATCACCACCTTGATCACGACTGTTGCTAGATGTAAATCCTGATGAAAGTTAACCAAGTGTAATGGGGGTGATTCCCCGTGCATGAGGATAAGTCTTCTATGGTAGGTATCAAAAATAGAGCGATCCCCCTTTCATACCGCCTATGTTCCACGTACTATTCTACTCTCGTGTACCAATAGTTTCCCTCACGTAAGGATGGGTATATTGAGAGGTTCGGTATAACCACCTGGCAATGTTATATTGAAGGGGTGACCATTTTGGAGATACAATAGCCCTCATTCTACATGTGTAACAAAGTTTCCTTTATGAGATTCACACAACAAAAATCAAACACACTAGATCTAGGACACACTGATGAGGCCCAACAATGCCTCATTATTGCACAATGTTTGACTACCATATGATAAGTTAATTTCCAAATACTTGACTAAAATATACTATTCGTTAAGTGTTTACATGATTTTATGTTAGGAATACTATATCTCTGTTTTTGACTATTTTTAGCATTTTGTGACTAATTTTGCTTGATTAAGTAGCAAGTAAAAACATGCATTTCAATTAAAAAAATGTGGTATGCTGATATCCATTAACTTCTCAATGGTTTTTGAATGTTTTTTTGCCCTTCAACTTGTTTCAAATCCACATTGAAGCCAAAATTTTAGGACTGTCATAAATCTGAAAATCTAAAAAAAATAGCCATATAAAAATCAACAAGCTGTCACTTTATAGGAATACCTTGAAGTTTTAAAGCAAAGCATGAGGATATGGATGGAATGAGTTTAGAAGGACTACAAAAGACATCTAACCTATTTAGAAACATTTCCACATGGTCTAAATAGGCAGCAACAGGGTATAACAGAGCAGGGACAATTGTGCAGCACTATTGCACTATCTTAGCATTGTTACTTGGTGAATGAAGTGTATAAATTAAGTAGCAACTTGATGTACACCTTCATGTTGATATTTGAATAATTTTTTCATGTTCTAATTTTTTTGAATTTGCAAGAAATGCCAATATTTTACAACTGTGCAATAGAGTTGGAAAATGTAGTAATTTACCATGTAAATTCCATCAAGCTACCAATGAATGGCAAGGCATGGAATTCACACATGGAGAGGAATGAAGGCTATTGCAATCTGATCCTGATGGCTAATACACTTGAGAAATGCAGCTAAAATCACTTGAAGAGCACACATTTGGTCATTCCTAATATCTTCGAAATGAGTAGACATCTTCGGAATGAGAAATACAGTATCTTCGGAATGAGCGGACATCTTCAGAATGAGAAATACAGTCTCTTCGGAATGAGCCACTTATCTTCGAAATGAGAACAAAAAGTGCTTTTTGACTGTTTTACTATTTTTTAATAGTGGAAAAAGGAAAAGAAGGTTGATAAGGTTAAGGGAAAATATCTCTCATCTTATTTTAACGTCCTTGTCATCCAAAGCCACCATTAATGAAAAAGATAAATTTTGATCCTCTTCTAGGATAAACACAAAAATAACTGCAACATAATAGGAAGTTGTTTGCAAGATAGAAATGGCATATTATAAAGTGAAGAAAGATGTGTGAGATATTTCTAGACTTCTCCCACATACTCCCACCACTGAATATGCTTTCTAAGGGCCAATGACTACTACTGCAACACAAACTGTCCAAATTTGCATTTATTTCAGATCCAGAATTATTAGCAAATCATTGTAAAGTAGCACATAGGCTGATTTGAGCATGGGATATGTTGTAAATATTTATATAAATAACACAGCTCCCTCCTTGGTTGAACCAGTTAGGAATTAGAATAGAGAAGAGTTTTCAATAGCAACAATTAGGACTATACAACAATTTTTTGTAACAGTTTTCAACATGTTTTGTCATCAATAAAAGTGCAGTTATTTTATCATTTTTTGTTCTGAGTGTTAATTATTTAAGGAGTACTTTTCACCTCCTTCTAGATCAAGAAGTATGGGCCCACTTTAAGATCTAGAAGGAGGGATTTTATGGCAATTTTTAATCTATAATTTTGCTACAGCAGAATTAATAGATTGCTTGCCAGATTTCATTTTATTATTTTTATTTTGTATTATGTGATTGATGTTTTCTATTATGTTTGTGTACAATATTTGTGTGTGTCAACTAAAAAATTAGATTAAACATTTATTTCTTATTTTCTTTGCTTTCCATGTTCTGTTATTTTTATGTTTCAGCAGCTTTCAATTTCCAGAGATGTCATTTTGCTGTCAATTCCCATAGCAGAAGCTTGACAACCTTTTATGGCAGGACATTGACAGGTGTTTTATTTCCAAGCATCACTTCCATTCTACAAGAGTAAAATAGGTTTCAATTTTGTAAGTGTAATTTAAGATTTCATTTCAGCAACATTTCAATTTAGCAATTTCAATTCTATTATTTCAATTCTGCAAAAGTAGATTAGATTTCAATTCAGCAATTTCAATTCATGCAATTTTAGTTAACTTTAATTTTCTAAAATCAGAATTAGTTTTTATTTCTTATAATTTTTCATTCTACAGATTAGGTTTAGTGTGACACCAAAAGGCTAAACCAAATATGTCTCACCCAATAAATATTTGAAATCTAAATGCCTGAATTGTAATCTACCCTAGCCTTCTATCGTAGACAACCTTGGACACCACCTTGAATTGATAAGATCTTTGAGATTTAATGATGTGCTTAGTGACAACACATCATTTTGGCACCTTTTCTGGGGATCATGGTGTTGTTAGAGGGTAAAAGTAGTCAAATAATTATTATTATGCTAAGTTATGAAGTTCAAAGTAAAATCTAAATGTAATAGCTGGTATAAATAATAATTATTGATAGTTGCATTTCAGTCCATTTAGAAAACAATCAACCATAAGGAGGTGATATTCACACTTGGGGGTTAAATTTCCTATGTTTAAAATTCTTGATAAAAATTGAAAGAATTCATCATCCTCATTATCAAGAAACATAAGATCTCTTAAAAAATTTAGAAGAGGCATCTGCTAGTACTACCATTTTTATATCCATATCATCAAGGTAGTATACACAAATTTGTACTAGGTGTTGGAAATATAAAATGGTAGATATACAAGACTATCCCTTGACCAAAATAGCCATATCAGCTACCTGTAGCATTTGTTCACAAGGACATATCATTGATGAATGCCATTTACTTCCACAACTCAAAGATACAAAATTTTTTGCCTAATATGAATTCTTCTCAAAGAGAGATCCCAACAACAACAAACAGGGTAAGTAAATCAACCACCACCTTCAGCCCAACCTATGGCCAATATGAATAATATAGGACAGGCAACCCCTGTCTATGTAAGTTGAGTTTGTTAAAAAAAAAAAAAATCATCACAAAAATTTTGCATAATCAAAATAGAATTTTGGAGCTCAATGGTGATCCTAGAGTTTTGCCATTATTACTTAAATATTGTTAGGGTTTTATCACACTAAACCACAACCTATCAATTCTTAGCCTACAAATATAATAGTTGATCTCATTAGAGGTGATCCTACCTAATAAGTAGTTGATCTGCTAAGTTGTACACTTCTTGTCTTATTGTGTAAACCAAAAATATTTCTTTTTTAGCCCAACCTATGATTAGTCTAAATAATATAGGATAGGCATCCCCTATCTATGTAGCTGAATTTGGTAAAAAAAAACTTCAAGAAATGTTATTGACTACAACAACATCTAACTGTGCTTAAACAAGAAATTATCTGAGCTTGAAGAGACAAAAATCAATGGAGATACATAGAAAAAATTTAGTCCAAACACACAAAAATTAGCCTTGGATAAAGGAGAAAAACTAGAAAAATTGCACATAGAAATTTTACTTCCATTGAACTCCTTAGTAAGAAATTACAAAGGGGTAAATTTTGTCCTCCTAGGAATGAAACAAATTGAAGTGCAGCCAAGAAAATTCTTGAACATTATTAGCTGGCTGACTTATAAACAAAAAGCAAACTTATTGCTATTTTAAAACAATATTTCAATACCTTTACATGGAATTACAAGGGTATATCAAGATTTTATCTTGATGTAAGCACTTAACATATTTTGGGAATTGGTATTTAATTGTTTCAAGTACATATTGACAAGATTTTGCAGACAAGGATGCATTGACAACACTTTATTGAAGAAGTTTTCAGATATGGAGGAGTGCTTCTTTCTCCCATTGATAATTTATGGAGGATGTTAGTGGTGAATGGATATTGCCTTCGGGTATACCATGCACCATTAAATAAGGAGGAGTTCTTGAAGGAGATTCCATTGGATGTGCACATAATGGAAGAGAATTTCTCTTCAATATCAGATTCAGAGTGATGATAAAAAGTTGGACAAAAAAGAAAAAAGAAAAAAATACAAGAAAATCAAAAAGAAGAATAGTCTTGTTTTTGAACTTCCTTGGGTACAAGCAAGACAAGAAAAATTGAAAAAAAAAATAGAGAGAGAGAAAAAAATTTGTAGCAAAGGCATGTCCCACAAAATGGGGATACATGAGGACAAGCATCAATTTCAGCAAGGAAGAGGAACAATGGAGCCAATACTTCATTTCCAATAATAAGGAGGCAATATGATGTATGAATATTCTTACTGCTCATCTAGAAAGGAAGGTTGAGTCAATGTTGCAGGTTTCAACATAAAGAGATGTTGTTTTCATACAACAATTGACATGTTTTTGCAAAATAAGGATTGGTCTTATTCAAATAAGAGTGAGATATGTTCTCTCTCATTGAAGCACTTGAAAAAAAAGGGACAAAAGTTGGTTGAAAACCAGAAATGGTAGCCTCTTCTGATGAAAAAAATGAAAAAAAAAGAGATGAAAAAAAAAAGAAAAAAAAAAGAAAGAAAAAAAATGAATAATTCAGTAGTGAAAACCTTCTTGGAGGTGCTACTGAGTTGGCTTGCATGAAAAATGATTTTTTGGCATGCATTGCCTTGTTTATCTACCCATCATTGTTTCACCATTGTACAAATATCACACTGTACATATGTTATGTTTATGTTTTCAGATAGCCTACTAACAATCATCAAAAGCAGCTTGTAAGGTGCATGACCAATTTTTAGGATAGTAAGGTATGTGTTTCTTGCATTTAATTCATAGTAAACATTTAGCATTTAGTGTATGATAATCGGAATTTGGCATAAACTATTCATACAATATTGACAAGTTGAAAAAGGAACATGTTCAAGATGTCAAGAAACACCCCCTTATGCCCTTAATTGCATGGAAATTCTAAAACTATGCAAAAACCTAATTTTGGGACAAACATGGCAGCAATTCTATTTCAATTTGTAGGGCAAGTTTTAGAAGGAGAACTACAAGTTTATATCTCACAATTGTCTAATAAATTGAAGGAGGATAATCAACAAAATGCACCCGAAGGTTCTATTTTAGTACTACTAGAATAAAATAGCAACATACAAAACAAAGAATAGCATATAAACAAAAGGATAAAGAAGGGATTTTTGATGTTATGGAAGGCTTATACACTCTAGAGATGGGGCCACAATAGAATCTGTAGCTAAATTTTGCATAAGAGGTCATTTCTTCATTTTTTGATGCATCTTCAGAATGAACAGTCATATCTTCATAATGAACAAGCATATCTTTGGAATGAGTGGGATATCTTCGAAATGAGCAGAAACTATACCAAAATTACTGAAAATGCTACAGAATAGAAAAAAGAGTAGGGTACATCAAATATTGAGGTTCATAAGGCTCTACCACAAGTAAGTACATCCCTCAAGCATTTCAAATCCAAATTTTTTATCAATTTTGTTCAAAAGGTGCTAACAACAAAAATAAGCATTCAGGATCAAATGTTGTTAAGAATAGAAAATTCCATCAGTAGTAGTGCATCTGCAAAATACAGTTCCACAATAAGACTATTGCAAGATGAATCACATGATATCAAACCTTTAAGAGGTACCTTACAACACTAAAAATTGTAGAAAGACAAAAAAAGAGTCATACATGTGCTTAATTGCAAAATACTTGATATAGTGCAGCAAGGAGGAATTTCTTAGTTAGCAGGTAGCAAAGGATGTTGTTCACAAGAATAAAACCTACATATTACTATGGCCTACTAAGATGCATGAGGGCATTCATTAGTTCAAGTTGGATGGGATGATGAGGCCCAAAAATTCCTCATTATTGCACAATGTTTGACTATCATATGATAAGTTAATTGCCAAATAGTTGACTAAAATATACTATTTGTTAAGTGTTTACATGATTTTATGTTAGGAATACTATATCTCTATTTTTGACTATTTTTAGCATTTTGTGACTGATTTTGCTTGATTAAGTAGCAAGTAAAAACATGCATTTCAATTAACCAAATGTGGTATGCTGATATCCATTAACTTCTCAATGGTTTTTGAATGTTTTCCTACCCTTCAACTTGTTTCAAATCCACATTGAAGCCAACATTTTAGGACTGTCATAAATCTGAAAATCTGAAAAAA
Organism: Wollemia nobilis; assembly: GCA_028583015.1. NCBI lineage: Eukaryota > Viridiplantae > Streptophyta > Pinopsida > Araucariales > Araucariaceae > Wollemia > Wollemia nobilis. The sequence goes on from JAQPPZ010001323.1 coordinate 6,461,163, forward strand.
AAAATAGCCATATAAAAATCAACAAGCTGTCACTTTATAGGAACACGTTGAAGTTTTCAAGAAAAGCATGAGGATATGGATGGAATGAGTTTAGAAGGACTACATAAGACATCTGACATATTTAGAAGCATTCCATAATGGTCTAAATAGGCAGCAATAGGGTATAACAGATGAGGGACAATTGTGTAGCACTGTTGCACTATTTCAGCATTGTTCCTTGGTGAATGAAGTGTATAAATTCAGTAGCAACTTGATGTACTCCTTCATGTTGATATTTGAATAATTTTTCCATGTTCTAATTTGTTTAAATTTGCAAGAAATTCCAATATTTTACAACTGTGCAGCAGAGTTGGAAAATGCAGTGTTTTACCACATAAATTCTAGAAAGCTACCAATGAATGGCAAGGCATGGAATTCACACATGGAGAGGAATGAAGGCTATTGTAATCTGATCTTGAGGGCTAATCCACCTGAGAAATACAGCTAAAATCACTTGAAGGGCACACATTTGGTCATTTTGAAGATCTTCAAAATGAGTAGACATCTTCAGAATGAGAAATACAGTCTTCAAAATGAGCGGACATCTTCGAAATGAGAAATACAGTCTCTTCGGAATGAGCCACTTATCTTCGAAATGAGAACCAAAAGTTATTTTTGACTTTTTGACTATTTTTTTATGGTGTAAAAAGGGAAAGAAGGTTGAGAAGGTTAAGGGAAAATATCTCCCATCTTGTTTTGACGTCCTTACCGTCCAAAGCCATCATTAATGGAAAAGATAAATTTTGATCCTCTTCTAGGATAAACACAAAAATAACTGCAACATAATAGGAAGTTGTTTGCAAGATAGAAATGGCATATTCTAAAGTGAATAAAGATGTGTGAGATATTTCTAGACTTCTCCCACATACCCCCACCACTGAATATGCTTTCTAAGGGCCAATGACTACTACTGCAACACAAACTGTCCAAATTTGCATTTATTTCAGATCCAGAATTATTGGCAAATCATTGTAAAGTAGCACATAGGATGATTTGAGCATGGGATATGTTGTAAATATTTATATAAATAACATAGCTTCCTCCTTGGTTGAGCAGTTAGGAATTAGAATAGAGAAGAGTTTTCAATAGCAACAATTAGGACTGTACAATAATTTTTTGTAACAGTTTTCAACATGTTTTGTCATCAATAAAAGTGCAGTTATTTTATCATTTTTTGTTTTGAGTGTTAATTATTTAAGGAGTACTTTTCACCTCCTTCTATATCAGGAAGTATGGGCCCACTTTTAGATCTAGAAGGAAGGATTTTATGGCAAGTTTTAATCTATAATTTTGCTATAGTAGAATTAATAGATTGCTTGTCAGATTTCATTTTCTTATTTTTATTTTGTATTATGTGATTGATGTTTTATATTATGTTTATGTACAATATTTATGTGTGTGTCATCTGACAAATTAGATTAAACATTTATTTCTTATTTTCTTTGCTTTCCATGTTCTGTTATTTTTATGTTTCAACAGCTTTCAATTTCTAGCAAATTTCATTTTGCTATCAATTCCTATAACAGAAGCTTGACAACCTTTTGTGGCAGGACATTGATAGGTGTTTTATTTCCAAGCATCACTTCCATTCTGCAAGAGTAAAATAGTTTTCAATTTTGCAAGTGTAATTTAGGATTTCATTTCAGCAACATTTCAATTTAGCAATTTCAATTCTACAAAAGTAGATTAGATTTCAATTCAGCAATTTCAATTCATGCAATTGTAGTTAACTTTAATTTTCTAAAATTAGAATTAGTTTTTATTTCTTATAAGTTTCCATTCTATAGATTAGGTTTAGTGTGACACCAAAAGGCTAAACCAAATATGTCTCACCCAATAAATATTTGAAATCTGAATGCCTAAATTGTACTCTGCCCTAGCCTTCTATCATAGATAACCTTGGACACCACCCGGAATTGATAAGATCTTTGAGATTTAATGATGTGATTAACGACAACACATCATTTTGGCACTGTTTTTGAGGATCATGGTGTTGTTAGAGGGTAAAAGTAGTCAAATAATTATTATTGTGCTAAGTTATGAAGTTCAGAGTAAAATCTGAATGTAATAGCTAGTATAAATAATAATTATTGATAGTTGCATTTCAGTCCATTTAGAAAAGAAGCAACCATAGAGAGGTGATATTCACACTTGGGGGTTAAATTGCCTATGTTTGAAATTCTTGATAAAAATTGAAAGAATTCATCATCCTCATTATCAAGAAACATAAGATCTCTTAAAAATTTTAGAAGAGGCATCTGCTAGTACTGACCTTTTTATATCCATATCATCAGGGTAGTATAAACAAATTTGTACTAGGTGTTGGAAAGATATAATGGTAGATATACAAGATTATCCCTTGACAAAAATAGCCATATCAGCTACCTGTAACATTTGTTCACAAGGACATATCATTGATGAATTCCATTTAATTCCACAACTCAAAGATACAAACTTTGTTGTCTAATCTGAATTCTTCTCAAAGAGAGATCCCAACAACAACAAACAGGGTAAGTAAATCAACCACCACCTTCAGCCCAACCTATGGCCAATATGAATAATACAGGATAGGCAACCCCTGTCTATGTAAGTTGAGTCTGTTAAAAAAAAAATCATCACAAAACTTTTGCACAATCAAAATAGAAGTTTGGATCTCAACGATGATCCTAGAGTTTTGCCATTATTACTTAAATATTGTTAGGGTTTTATCGCGCTAAACCACAACCTATCAATTCTTAGCCTACAAAGACAATAGTTGATCTCATTGGAGGTGATCGTACCTGATAATTAGTTGATCTGCTAAGTTGTACACTTATTTTCTTATTGTGCAAACCAAAAATATTTCTTTTTTAGCCCAACCTGTGATTAGTATGAATAATACAGGATAGGCATCCCCTGTCTATATAGCTGAATCTGGTAAAAAAAAAAAAAAACTTCAAGAAATGTTATTGACTGTAGCAACATCCAACTGTGCTTAAACAAGAACTTATCTGAGCTTGAAGAGATAAAAATCAATGGAGATACATAGAAAAAATTTAGTCCAAACACACAAAAATTAGCCTTGGATAAAGGAGAAAAACTAGAAAAATTGCACATAGAAAATTTACTTCCATTGAACTCCTTAGTAAGAAATTACAAAGGGGTAAATTTTGTCCTCCTAGGAATGAAACAAATTGAAGTGCAGCCAAGAAAATTCTTGAACATTATTAGCTGGCTGACTTATAAAAAAAAGGCAAAATTATTGCTATTTTGAAACAATATTTCAATACCTTTACATGGAATTACAAGGGTATATCAAGATTTTATCTTGATGTAAGAATTTAACATCTTTTGGGAATTGGTATTTAATTGTTTCAAGTACATATTGACAAGATTTTGTAGACTAAGAGGCATTGACAACACTTGATTGAAGAAGTTTTCAGATATGGAGCAATGCTTCTTTCTCCCATTGGTAATTCATGGAGGATGTTAGTGGTGAATGGACATTGCCTTCGGGTATACCGTGCACCATTAAATAAGGAGGAGTTCTTGAAGGATATTCCATTGGATGTACACATAATGGAAGAGAATTTCTCTTCAATATCAAATTTAGAGTGATGATAAAAAGTTTGAAAAAAAAGAAAAAAGAAAAAAATACAAGAAAATCAAAAATAAGAATAGTCTTGTTTTTGGACTTCCTTCTTGGGTACAAGCAAGACAAGAAAAATTGAAAAAAAAAAAAAAAACAGAGAGAGAATTTTTTTTTACAGCAAAGGCATGTCCCACAAAATGGGGATACATGAGGACAAGCATCAATTTCAACAAGGAAGAGGAACAATGGAGCCAATACTTCATTTCTAGAAATAAGGAGGCTATATGATGTATGAATATTCTTACTGCTCATCTAGAAAAGAAGGTTGTGTCAATGTTGCAGGTTTCAACATAAAGAGATGTTTTCATACAATAATTGACATGTTTTTGCAAAATAAGGATTGGTCTTATCCAAATAAGAGTGAGAGATGTTCTCTCTCATTGAAGCACTTGAAAAAAAAGGGATAGAAGTTGGTTGAAAACCAAAAATGGCAGCCTCTTCTGATGAAAAAAAAAAAAAAAAAAGAGATGAAAAAAAAATGAAAAAAAATGAATAATTCAATAGTGAAAACCTTCTTGGAGGTGCTACTAAGTTGGCTTGCATGAAAACTGATTTTCTTGCATGCATTTCCTTATTGATCTACCCATAATTGTTCCACCATTGTACAAACCTCACACTGTACATATGTTATGTTTATGTTTTCAGATAGCCTGCTAACGATCATCAAAAGCAGCTTGTAAGGTGCATGACCAATTTTCGAGACGATGAAGGTATATGTTTCTTGCATTTAATTCATAGTAAACATTTAGCATTTAGTGTATGATAATCGGAATTTGGCATAAACTATTCATACAATATTGACAAGTTGAAAAAGGAACATGTTCAAGATGTCAAGAAACACCCCCTTATGCCCTTAATTGCATGGAAATTCTAAAACTGTGCAAATATTTGATTTTGGGACAGACATGGCAACAATTTTATTTCAATTTGTAGGGCAAGTTTTAAAAGGAGAACTACAAGTTTATATCTCACAATTGTATGATAAATTGAAGGAGGATAATCAACAAAATGCACCCGAAGGTTCTATTTTAGTACTACTAGAATAAAATAACAACATACAAAACAAAGAATAACATCTAAACAAAAGGATAAAGAAGGGATTTTTGATGTTATGGAAGGCTTATACACTCTAGAGATGGGGCCACAATAGAATCTGTAGCTAAATTTTGCATAAGAGGTCATTTTTGCATTTTTTTATGCATCTTCGAAATGAACAGTCATATCTTCAGAATGAATAAGCATATCTTTGAAATGAGTAGGATATCTTTGGAATGAGCAAAAACTGTACCAAAATTGCTGAAAATGCTACAGAATAGAAAAAAGAGTAGGGTACATCAAATATTGAGGTTCATAAGGCTCTACCACAAGTAAGTACATCCCTCAAGCATTTCAAATCCAAATTTTTTACCAATTTTGTTCAAAAGGTGCTAACAACAAAAATAAGCATTCAGGATCAAATGTTGTTAAGAATAAAAAATTCTATCAGTAGTAGTGCATCTGCAAAATACAGTTCCACAATAAGACTATTGCAAGATGAATCACATGATATCAAACCTTTAAGAGGTACCTTGCAACACTAAAAATTGTAGAAAGACAAAAAAAGAGTCATACATGTGCTTAATTGCAAAATACTTGATATAGTGCAGCAAGGAGGAATTTCTTAATTAGCAGGTAGCAAAGGATGTTGTTCACAAGAATAAAACCTACATATTACTATGGCCTACTAAGATGCATGAGGGCATGCATTAGTTCAATTTGGGGGGGATGATGAGGCCCAAAAATATCTCATTATTGCACAATGTTTGACTACCATATGATAAGTTAATTGCAAAATAGTTGACTAAAATATACTATTTGTTAAGTGTTTACATGATTTTATGTTAGGAATACTATATCTATATTTTTTACTATTTTTAGCATTTTGTGACTGATTTTGCTTGATTAAGTAGCAAGTAAAAACATGCATTTCAATTAACCAAATGTGGTATGTTGATATCCATTAACTTCTCAATGGTTTTTGAATATTTTCATACCATTCAACTTGTTTTAAATCCACATTGAAGCCAAAATTTTAGGACTATCATAAATCTAAAAATCTAAAAAAAATGGCCATATAAAAATCAACAAGCTGTCAATTTATAGGAACACCTTGAAGTTGTCAAGCAAAGAATAAGGATATGGATGGAATGAGTTCATAAGGACTACATAAGACATCTAACCTATTTAGAAGCATTCCCACATGGTCTAAATAGGCAACAACAACGTATAACAGAGCAGGGACAATTGTGCAACACTATTGCACTATTTCAGCATTGTTACTTGGTGAATGAAGTGTATAAATTCAGTAGCAACTTGATGTACTCATTCATGTTGATATTTGAATAATTTTTCCATGTTCTAATTTGTTTTAATTTGCAAGAAATGCCAATATTTTACAACTGTGCAACAGAGTTGGAAAATGCAGTAATTTACCATGTAAATTCTAGCAAGCTACCAATGAATGGCAAGGCATAGAATTCACACATGGAGAGGAAAATGAAGGTGTAGACACCAAAACAGCACCAATCTGATTATGTGACTGCAAAAACTGATCGCATTGACACACATAGCCCCAAGGGCAGCCCCTAGAGGTTAAATAGTGGTCCTAACCACTCTGACAGCAGTTTTGGAAGGTCAAAAATCAATTTGGCATCTTCAGGCACTTTGCTCAATATCCATCCCACCTAGGGACAAATTCAAACTAGGATTCACCCAACCCCAGGATGAATTCCAAATTCACTCCATGGTGGGGTGAATTGCAGGTTTGACGGGAAAAAAATCAAATCTTGACAAATGGTAGCTCAGATCCGCCACTTAACACTTCCTTCATCGCATGGGAGTGTGGGTAAGTGTTTTCAAACATTAGAGTATGTTACAAGGGCAATCATGAAGTCCCTATTTAGGGAGGAATCTCCTCCCCCCCTGGGAAGGCATGATTGCTAAGTGGCACCTCTGCATGCCCAATTCAAGAGACCTCCAGGGCTATAAATTGGTGAGTTTCCTCACCCCCAAAAAAAGAGAGAAGGAGCATTTTGGAGCAACGAAGTGCTATCATTTTATTTTCACACCTATTCCTCTTTGAGTTGTGCCTTTCACATCCTTGATCTCTTTTGGAGAAGAGGTCATAGGGTGGTCATTGGAAGCACAAATCCAGAACCAAACCCGACATTTGGTCACAATATCCCACCCAATTTGTTGATAATACCCCACAAGAGGTTTTGGACCCATCCCAAGTGGATTGGTACCAAAATCAGGCCCTAAATGGTGGGTGGCCTGCCCCATGGGTGCCCCCTCCTGCACTGCTACAGTCCTAATCGCCCCTCTTCAGAGTGATTGGAAATCTATGGCAGATTTGCTTTCTTTCAATTTTGCATTCCATTCTATGATGCTTAGATAGGTTGTCATTTAAATGTCGTCTTGTTTTGAGCAATTTTGATCATGTTTCTATCTTCATTCGCCTTCACTAACTTGCAGGTAGCATTATCAAATTCCCACTGATAGAGGCCAAATTGGGAAAATTTGACCATATGGGTCTTCCCAATATGCCCCCAATTAGCTAACCCCAAGTTTGCAAGTCTTTTGAAGCTTTTTAGGTAGGACATTTGGGACAGTACCATTTCGATGTTTTGTTGCAGGTGAATTCGTCCCGCCCAGGAGCGAATTCAAATCGACAAGGAATTTTTTTATTGTTCCTTTTGCAGTGCCCTCCTAGTGATTTCTTGATGTCCCTATAAATTTTTTAGAGCATTTGGATTCATTTTAGTCATAGTTTAATTTATTTTTCTCATTCGCTTATCGTAAGCTTGGGGATTGCATGCTTTATTTCATCCGCAAGTGCTATTGACCGCTCCTTATTTCTTTGAATAAAGGATCTAGACCTCATAGGAGCAGCAAGGAGCCAAGACACATCCATGCAAGCGGCGGTGATGTTTGGTCCACCCATTTTTACATGTGGGCATGCGAAAGAAGGAACGACACACATGGATGTGACTAGAATGCATGTTTAACACTCCTAGCCCTTGGAAAGGGAGGAAGCACATTGTAACCAAATATTAAAACAATATCAATAAAAAGGGTTGTCTTCTTTATTGGCTTTTGTTCAAAGTATTTGATTCGTTCATGTTTTCCCTCTTTTCAAGCACTTTTAATTTGTAGGATTTAGCGTTCATTCTAAGTTCGATTCGCATCGCTTATCTACTTTCCTTTTTGCTTTTGTATCCTCATGCTTTCAGTGGTGATCACGGTGGGACCTAGTCCTCTATTTTTTAAGATCAGCGATCTGATCGAAACTTGGTTGTTTTTGCTTGCAGGTGCCGAGTTTCATACGCTGACTGTTGTTCGTTCCATCAGGGAGTAGATACAGAGCTGTAATTCATCTTACCCTAGGACAAATGGGAATTTGCCCCACCCTATGATAAATATAGTCCTGTAATTTATTCCCCCCTAGGATGAATTTCTATCTATGCAGTTTTTGGGCAAAAACTCAAAACCAATAGATTTGGGCAGAGAAGAGGTAAGGATTCTGAACTTTCCTTGTCAATTTTTGTCTTCAATTTTTTTTTTCTGGATAACTCGCTTGCTTAGGGAAATTTTTCCTTTACTACTTGCTTGTTTCCATTTTATAAAATAAAATAACCCCACACACCACGTCGCAACATAAATACTGAGGAGCTGGTCGTAAAATCCCAGCCCTTGATCAAGACCAACAATGGATTTCATCACCACCTTGGCTTGAATTTTGCATTCATAAACCCCGATCACTACTGTTGCTAGATGTAAATCTTGACGAAAGCTGATCGAGTGTAGCTGGGGTGATTCCTAGTGTATGAGGATAAGTATTCTATGGTAGGTGTCAAAAATAGGGTGATCCCCATTTTTTACCGCCTATGTTCCATGTACCATCTGCTCTCATGTACCTATAGTTTCCCTCACGAAAGGGCGGGTATCTAGAGAGGTTGGTATATCGACCTGACAATGGTATATCGAAGGGGCGACCATTTTTGGGAGTCATAAGAGCCATCATTTTGCATTTAAATGTTCTTTACAAAAGCTTTCAAAACAAAATCAAAACACACTAAACCAGGTTTAGGACACACTTTCAATATTTAAATGAGATAATCATCGCTTTGCGTGTGTGATATTTTTTGTTTAGTGTAGCATAAAAATAAAATAAAAAAATCATAAAATAGATAAAAACCTACATAGCTTGTAGAGAGATACCACCATGGTGTACACCCGTAGCCAAGCCCAAGAAAGGGTGGAAGCTACAGAGAGTGTACAAGGGGGGAAAAGTCACCTCCGTTATAGTCCCAAGGACTTGGTCATTCTGCCTTGGTGGCTAGGCCTACAAGAGAGTCCACATCGTGGCATCTCAAAATGGGACTATAGGGGCACCCCTTCGATGGGCACTCCCATCCAACATAGACCCTTTTAGGAGGAGTCCTTACACATGGCACTCGATATAAATGGGAAAGCTCCCTTAGTATATTGATACAAGTGGCCATCACACAATGAAGTGCTAGAACATAGGGTCCATGAGGTGAGGCCGTAGGAGTATGTCATCCCTCCATTGCCCCCTCTCATTGTCAAAAACAACAGGACAAATCCGGAGCACAAAACTCCTCTGGCAAGGCGAGCCAACTTTGCCCACCCCTTTCACACTTATGAAAGGGAAAATGAGGAATACACCTACCTTCCTGAAGAGCAATATACAGTGTGAGAGCAATGTGCTTCTACACCTGCTATTTACCAAAATCATCTTTCAAGGCTAGAGCCTTGAGTGAATGCCACCAACCTCGACAAAGGGAAGCGACCTATAGAGATATCAGGTCATCGCAACTAAGAAAAATGTGTAATAGAGGCATATAGGCCTCCTAGGCTCAATATGGTGGAATAGATTGACCTGGCAGTCACCAGACATGTCGCCCACCAAGCACAAATTACATAGCTTGAGCAAGATCAATAGTAGCTAGAGCATCTATACCGCTTTAGCAAGGAGTGCATTCAGTGCCAAACAGATGAGCTGCTCCACAAAATAGTGCCTGAGAGGCTTCCAACCCATCACACCCAAAGGGTAGAACCATATGAGAGGCGCAATCCCTTGGTAGGAGATAGGTCCCCATGACCCTACCAAGTATTGCCTCCAAGACCTCCTAGACCTGAATGGGAGGCCACTCCCCGAAACAACGATGGGTTCCCTCTATGGGGACCCACCCATGGTCATAGGTCTCACCCAGAAACTCCTCGAGAAGCCTATGAGGAGTATGAAAAAGAAGAGGAGTGGGCTAAAACACCCTATCAAGGTGAAGGGGCTGCTATCTGGCCACCCCTCCATAGGCCTCAAGTCTCCCACAACCCACAACCACAACAAACTAAAGAGGAAGAGATTAAGTATTTCGATGCATATAAAGCACTTCTAGAGCATTTGGAGTCTATGGAAACCAAAGCTTCTGGGCCCCAAAAGCCCACGTTACACCAAATCTGCAGTCATCCTGTGCATCCATCAGTGCCTACACCCCCTTACCTTGAACACTTTAAGCTGCCTCAGTTGGCAATCTTCAAGGGTGAGGAGGATGCCCAAGAGCATGTGATGAGGTTCCTGAGCCAATGCCTTGGCATTCAGGACAATGATTCTTTGTTGCTAAGAACCTTTATAACTACATTCATAGGCCCTACCTCGGATTGGTTCACACAATTACCAAAACACAACATCAGTAACTTGGATTAGTTAGTGGATGCGTTCCTCGAATGCTTCACCTTCAACACCAATAAGAAGGCATCACTAAGTGACCTGGCCAACATCAAGCAGTATGAGGAAGAGACTATGGCGGCCTATGAGAATCGGTGGAGGACTCTGCTTTCCAAGCTACCCTACCTCCCTCCTATGTCCGACCTGACATAAACATTCTCAAGAAGTTGTTTGAGATCGATCTCTGTGCTATTGCAGCTACAACAATATGCCACCTTAGAAGAAGCTCTGGTGCAAGCCAAAATTATCGAAGAGATAAAGATATAGGATGGTGAGATTGCCAAACCTAAGAATAAATAATGGAACAAGAACACAAAAATAGGGACTGTGCAACAAAAACCTGCCGTAGTAAATCAAGTTGCTATAAATGTCCCTAAGCCTGCACAAGAAATATAGCCTCAAAAGGCTAACTATCAGGTAGTGCCTCCTAATAATTATGAAAGATAAAACCAAAAGCAGGAGAAAAATCAGCAACGTCACCCTCGATGATAGTACACACCTTATACGAAGTCTAGGGACTCCCTATTTGATCACTTGTTAGTGGTGAACTTGATCAACCTTCCAAAAATTCAAACCATAGATCCCAATGCATTGAAGCCTAAGGGATATCGGGAGGACTTGTATTGTAGGTTCCATAGGTAGAGAGTACATGACCTCAATGCATGCTGGAAGTTCAAGGGTTTGATACAAGACTTAATTGACAAGACATTGGCAGTGGACAACCCTGTAGCGCCAAAAAACTAGCAAATGGGAGTCTTCAAAGACCCCTTGCCTACCCATGAGGCACAAGCAAAACCCCTTCAAGTCAATGAGGTGCAATAGAATTACCCCATGCAAGGGTATGTAGGAATGATAAGCATAGTGATGAGGAATAAGAGATACCTAGGAGTTGCTCCCGAGGCAACCACAAGAGAGGTTCCATCAACATCACAACCTCAACAACACCCTACACAACTTCCTCTGCCTAGACCCGTGGCCATGATTCGGACCAAACTCACTCAGATTTTGAGGACCATGTCGGCTAGGCTCTCCATATATGAGCTTATACAAAAATAAACACCCCATTGGGAGGCTCTAATGGAGATATTGAAAGCCATCGAGTTGCAACCCCAGGAAGCGAATTCCTTCAACAACTTTGTAGGGCATGTAAAACGATGCACCAAGCCTGTCATCACCTTTCAAGAAGATGAAGTGAAATCGGTAGTTGATGACATGGTGGATCCACCCATGCACGTTATTGCACGGGTCAATGGGATCCCATATAAGAGGGTGTTGGTAGACACTGGCTTGTCCAGTAACATCATTACTATAGTGGCATTGAAACATATTAGTCTCACAATGACACTGAGAGGGGGGGTGAATCAGTGTGGCTCTTTAAAACTTAAAAACTTCAACTCTTAAAGCCAAAACAATGAAAGCTTAAAACCACATAAAGCAAATATAACAAGAGAGCATCACACAACACAAGATGTAACGAGGTTCACCAGTTTTGGCTACTCCTCAAAAATGACTGCTTGGACTCCCATCCAAATCTAGCCTTTGCAAAGCAACAACTTTACAATCAATTTACCAGCACCAACTGGAAGGAGCACCAACCCCTGATTTATCTGCACCAACAGAAAGGAGCACCAACCCCTAATTTATCTGCACCAATAGAAAGGAGCACCAACCCTGATTTACCCACCAAGAAAGGAGCACCAACCCCTAATTTATCTGCACCAACAGAAAGGAGCACCAACCCCTAATTCCAAGCACCAACTTGGACTGCAATTTTGAAACTATAAGTTTGACATAAAGATGCCTTCTCTTATACAAGACCCTGACTGGTCTATTGCTAACCCAACCTCTCTCACTATTCACCAAAACACCACACACTCTCATGACTCTACTTACTGCACTTTTATGGCCCTCTTATAGCCCTCTTGCTATGCTTCTTACTGCACTCTTACGGCTCTCACGGCTCTGCTTAACGCTCTCTTACGGCACTCTTCCAACCCTCCTTTTTGTAGCACTTTCACTCTCTTCAGTAGCCCATTAATTCTCCACGTAGACCTCCTTTTATAACAAAGTTGTCTCTTTGTAACTCTCGAGTTGTAACTCCTTTCATTTCTCATATGCCACTTGTCAATTGTAACGCCTTTTATATGTAACTCCTTTTGTATATATAGAGTAGGCATTTTGTTAAACACGTTACATGCAATGAATTGACACATATACCTTTACCATGACTATTCGTCTTCTTGGTCATGACTGTTCATATTCTCCTTAGTGACTGTTCGCTTTCTTTTCTGTGCATGCATGCATTTTCACTGTAACTACACCTGTAACTGACGTACTGACTTCAGTTAACTCTTCTTATTTTATCTGCATGAATTTCTTCTACAACTACACCTATAACTGCCGTATAACTTTAGTTAACTGTCACATATCTTATTTTAGTTGGGTTCTCTTCTTCGCTTGCACCAAAGCAACCTATCGCGAAATCACAACACTTCTACCTCTTTGTCCTCTTCACAGCTTTCGCCCACGAAAACACATGTCGCGATATCGTGACACTTTTGCCTCCTTGCTCTCTTTCTCCCAAACGGACATGTCGCGAAATCGTGACACTTTCTCTCCTTTGCTCTTTCTCTTACCTTCGAGTTGTAAAACCCGACATGTCACGATATCGTGACACTTTTTCTCCTTGACTCTCTCTCTTGCCTTTGGTCATGAAAACGCGACATGTCACGATATCGCGACACTTTTTCTCCTTAGCTCTTTCTCTTGCCTTCGGGTCATGAAAACTCGACATGTCGCGATATCATGACACTTTTTCTCCTTGACTCTCTCTCTTGCCTTTGGGTTGCAAAAACGTGACATGTCGTGATATCGTAACACTTTTTCTCTCGGACTCTCTCTCTTGCAACATGTCATGAAATCGTGACACTTTTTCTCTTGAACTCTCTCCTACAACATGTCACGAAATCGTGACACTTTTCTCTCGGACTCTCTCTCCTGCAACATGTCGTGAAATCGTGACACTTTTTCTCTTGGACTCTCTCTCTTGCAACATGTCGAAATCATGACACTTTTTCTCTCGGACTCTCTCTCCTGCAACATGTCGCGAAATCGTGACACTTTTTCTTTCGGACTCTCTCTCCTGCATTATGTCGCGAAATCGTGACACTTTTTCTTTCGGACTCTCTCTCCTGCAATATGTCACGAAATCGTGACACTTTTTCGTCCGTACAACCTTCCTTGCAATATGTCATGAAATCGTGACACTTTTTTGTCCGTACAACCTTCCTTGCAATATGTCGCGAAATCGCGACACTTTTTCGTCTGTACAACCTTCCTTGCAATATGTCATGAAATCGTGACACTTTTTTGTCCGTACAACCTTCCTTGCAATATGTCACAAAATCATGACACTTTTTCTACTTGCCTTTCTCTCTTCCAACATGTCGCAAAATCATGATAGTTTTGCTTTCTTGCACTTTCTCTCCGAACATGTCATGAAATCATGACAGTTTTGCTTGCTTGCGCTTTCTCTCCGAACATGTCACGAAATCGTGACGCTTTGCTTGCTTACTTTCTCTCCAACATGTCACGAAATCGTGACAGTTTTTATTTCTTCTCAACATGTCGTGATATCATGACAGTTTTTCTTTCTTGCCAACATGTCGCGATATCGTGACAGTTTTTCTTTCTTGCCAACATGTCGCGATATCGTGACAGTTTTCTTTCTTCTCAACATGTCGCGATATCATGACAGTTTTCTTCCTTGTGATTTTCTTTTGATTTTTAGTATATGGGCCACTTCTATATTTTGGAAAACCACTGTACATACTCTGAAGAACCTCTTAACTCCTATCCACTACATCAACCGATCTGTCTGACTGTGTTGACAACAATGACAATACTATTTCTGCACCTTGCTCAACAATCTCCCCCTTTGGAATTGTTGGCAACACACATGCAATTTCCTATAATTCTTCTCCCCCTTTGACAATAATACCAAAGGGCTGCTACAGACTCCCCCTGAGTCCATGCACATCATTCTCAGGCATAGTACCTTGTCAATAATGTGGTCCCTCACTCAGATCTATCTTCAACTGTGTTGGTTGCTGGATCTCTATCCATTGAGACTTTGTCCTCTGTACCCTGTCAATAGGCTCACATAGAATCTATCCAATCTTATAGAATCATAAAGAGAATTGTTAGAGACTCAATATGTTCTATACTTAATGCTCAATCATTATATCAACTAAATCTCATAGAGGCATAAAGAGAATTGTTAGAGACTCAATATGTTCTATACTCAAATCCCAATCTCAACTCAAATCAATAATAGTTTATTTTATGGAACTTGAACAACCACATGCATCCAATTACTTGACTAGGCTTAATCAACTCTACTCAACCAATCACCTCAAAGAACATCCCTTTATCACAGACCCTCGTCGAAGCATGTATCAACCAACTCTGTGCAAGCATCAAACACTGTACCACAACACCAACCAAATCCTTTTTTTCATTTTCAACTTGGTCTATGTTTTCTACAATCACCGCTGGTCACACCTTACTTCCAACTGTTCGAATTAGGAGACAACATTTTGTCAAACACTTCACGGCCAACTATAGTGCACCTTACTCAAACTCATACGACTGGACCTCGGATAGGTAAGATTCACAAAGCAAAGTTGCTCATCTTGATGAGCTAAATCAGACTTCAATATTTTTCAACACAGCGTCATAAAAGATCTGACAATCTTCATGTCAATGTGAAGTTCAAATACACACTGCTTTTATCGAAACACATATATGCGGCTCGGGCAACATTCTTTCACTAACCACACTATCTGAACTATTATAATCCTTAACTTTGGACAGTGGCAGTAAGAACCATCAATAGTACAACAATGACATATAGCAATATTACCAATAAAGACAACTCTCAATTTAGTCACCACCCTTCACGACACTACCAAAAACAACTGCATGAACAGAAAACACACTTTGACAGCTATACAACAACTCCCCGACTACTTTCCTTTCATCCTCAGATAGCTACACAAATACATAGGAGCATTAAAATAAAACTTTAACATTGCTCCCCCTGAGGATGTGCTACCTGGAGCTGCTTAGTGCAATAGAGGAGTAATCTCCTTCTGTCCAAGGAGACATGATTTCCTCTCTTCTTTCTTTCTCCAGTATTTCTTGAACTTAGGCTGAAGGTTTTCACCTGCATCCCCATTTTGAACCTTTTCGTGAACTTGAACATTTCTCTTGGGTGGTTGTCTCTTGTACATCCTTGATGGATGATTCTTTTCCTTTCTTTGATGCACATGATTTCTTCCCTGTCTGTGTTGCATTCTTTGCGTCTGATGAAATCTACTGTCTTGCCTTAGATTTGGACAAGACCTTGCTATGTGCCCATGACCATTACATTTAAAACATTGCACATGGTGTTCAACTGGAATAACAGATGTATTTCTTCCAGCATAACTCTTTGATCTATTATTCAGTCCACAATAAATTGCCTTGTGACCATAATGGTTGCATCTAAAACAATTGCCATTAAAAGCATTATTATGAATAAAGTGAGAGTGATAGAACCTCTTTTGTTGTGGTTGCTTTACTGTAGATCTCCTTTGAGATTTTCTTCCTTTTGAGGATTCAACTTCAGGATTTTCTTGCTTTGATCCTTCAACAGTGGATTTCTTCTTCTCTATAGATTTAGAAGATGAAGGTTGTTCAGCTTCATATCCAAGACCAAGCTTGCACATGGGGCTTCTTTGTTGCCTTATCATTTTATCTAGCAGCTTTGTGCTCTTCTCAAATTTGAGATTTGTATTGGCCTCTTCTAGTTGTTTCCTCAATAACACAATCTCCTCTTCTTGTTTACAACAAACAATCTCTTTCTCATTGATCTGTGACTTCAAGGCTTCTTCTATTTTCTTGGCTTTGTGAATTTGTAAGAAGAGATCTTCAATATTACCCTCATATTCTTCCAACTTCTTGGACAGTATTTTGTTCTTTTTCCTTTCTAAACCCAACTCTTCAAGTGCAGAGATCAACTCACCTTCTAGATCTACTTCAGCCTCAAATTTTTCACCACATACATCAGAGTTCACTTCTTCTTCCTTTTTTGATTCTTCTTCTTCAAATGCCATGAAAAGAGCTTCACCTATTTCCTCTTCAGAATCCTCACTGCAGTTGTCTTCTGATGAACTGACATTCTTGGAGATGAAACTTTTCTTCTTGAAGTTGCCTTTTCTAAAATTTGTTTTCTTCTTCCAGTCACTTCTTTCTTGGTGCGATCCTTCATTACTTTCGTCCTTCTCATTAAGTGGATAGTTAGTCGCAAAATGCCCAATGCCTCCACAGCTGAAACATTTAAGAGGTAGCTTTCCTCTGTATTTTCCTTTTCCCCTTATTAGTTTTCGAACAAAGTTTGCTTCCATTTTATCTGATGTCTCTTCTTCCTCGGATTCTTGTTTTGCTTTTATATTTTTATGTGCTTTAAAAGCAGCTTCTCTGTCTGTGGGTTTAGTTTTTCCTATTCTCATCTCATATGCAGTCAAAGAACCATGCATCTCATCCATACTAAAAGTATTTAGATCTTTAGCTTCTTCTATTGCTAAAACTTTAGAATCAAATCTTTGGGGAAGAGATCTTAGTACCTTTTTCACGATGACTACATCTTCCATTTCCTCATCGAGTCCTCTAATCGCATTAATGATTCCATTAACTCTCAGCATGTATGCCTCTATGTTCTCATCGTCATTCATCTTTAATGCTTCGAACTGAGCTCGATGCGTTTGTAACTTGGCCTCCTTGATCTTGCCGTCTCCTTCATGAATGCTCCTTAGTTTGTCCCACATGTCTTTTGCCATTTTACAACTCATAATATTTATCAGTTCGCTGTCCACTAAACCGCACATGATAGCATTCTTTGCTTTAGAGTTATTCTCAAACAGTTTCTTACCAACAACATCGGTTGGAGGAGTGGTGGGTATTGTGTATCCACTATTTATTGAATCCCAAATGTCATATCCCAAAGCACAAAGATATGTCTGCATCCTGAGTTTCCAAAATGAGTAATTAGTTTCATCCAACAATGGTGCTTTGTTTGATGAGAAGCCTTCACCACCTACCATTGCGTACTAATCCAAGATCACCCTAGCTGGTTAAGCTTTGTTCAGGAACTTGGCTCTGATACCAATTGTTAGTCTCACAATGACACTGAGAGGGGGGGTGAATCAGTGTGGCTCTTTAAAACTTAAAAACTTCAACTCTTAAAGCCAAAACAATGAAATCTTAAAACCACATAAAGCAAATATAACAAGAGAGCATCACACAACACAAGATGTAACGAGGTTCACCAGTTTTGGCTACTCCTCAAAAATGACTGCTTGGACTCCCATCCAAATCTAGCCTTTGCAAAGCAACAACTTTACAATCAATTTACCAAGCACCAACTGGAAGGAGCACCAACCCCTGATTTATCTGCACCAATGGAAAGAGCGGACCACCCAACCCCCCACCCCAATAACAACACCAAACAAGGAGCACCAACCCCTAATTTATCTACACCAACAGAAAGGAGCACCAACCCCTAATTCCAAGCACCAACTTGGACTTAATTTTGAAACTATAAGTTTGACATAAAGATGCCTTCTCTTATACAAGACCACGACTGGTCTATTGCTAACCCAACCTCTCTCGCTATTCACCAAAACACCACACACACTCATGGCTCTACTTGTTGCACTTTTATGGCTCTCTTACAGCCCTCTTGCTACTTCTTACTACACTCTTACGGCTCTCACGACTCTGCTTAACGCTCTCTTACGGCACTCTTCCAACCCTCCTTTTTGCAACACTTTCTCTCTCTTCCTCACAAGCTCTAATCCAAACTTAATTCTCCACGAGACCTCCTTTTATAACAAAAGTTGTCTCTTTGTAACTCCAGTTGTAACTCTCTTTCATTTCTCATATGCCACTTGTCAATTGTAACGCCTTTTATATGTAACTCCTTTTGTATATATAGAGTAGGCATTTCGTTAAACACGTTACATGCAACGAATTGACACATATACCTTTACCATGACTATTCGTCTTCTTGGTCATGACTGTTCACTTTCTTTTCTGTGCATGCATGTGTTTTCACTATAACTGCACCTGTAACTGACGTAACGACTTCAATTAACTCTTCTTATTTTATCTGCATGAATTTCTTCTACAACTGCACCTGTAACTACCGTATAACTTCAGTTAACTATCACATATCTTATTTTGGCTGGGTTCTCTTCTTCGCTCATGCCAAAGTGACCTATCGTGAAATCGTGACACTTCTGCCTCTTTGTCCTCTTCACAGATTTTGCCCATGAAAACACATGTCGCGATATCGTGACACTTTCACCTCCTTACTTTCTCTCTCATCCTTTAGTCGAAAATACGACATGTCATGATATCGTGACACTTTATCTCCTTTGTTCTTTCTCTTGCCTTTAGGTCATGAAAACTTGACATGTCGCGATATCGTGACACTTTTTCTCCTTGACTCTCTCTCTTGCCTTCGAGTCACGAAAACCTGACATGTCGCGATATCGTGACACTTTTTCTCCTTAGCTCTTTCTCTTGCCTTCGGGTCACGAAAACCCGACATGTCGTGATATCGTGACATTTTTTCTCCTTAGCTCTTTCTCTTGCCTTCGGGTCATGAAAACCCGACATGTCGCGATATCGTGACACTTTTTCTCCTTGACTCTCTCTCCTGCAACATGTCATGAAATCGTGACACTTTTTCTCTCAGACTCTCTCTCTTGCAACATGTCATGAAATCACAACACTTTTTCTCTTGGACTCTCTCTCCTACAACATGTCATGAAATCGTGACACTTTTTCTCTTGGACTCTCTCTCCTGCAACATGTCACGAAATCGTGACACTTTTTCTTTCGGACTCTCTCTCCTGCATTATGTCACGAAATCGTGACACTTTTTCTTTCGGACTCTCTCTCCTGCAATATGTCGCGAAATCGTGACACTTTTTCATCCGTACAACCTTCCTTGCAATATGTCACAAAATCGTGACACTTTTTCGTCCGTACAACCTTCCTTGCAATATGTCACGAAATCGTGACACTTTTTCGTCCGTACAACCTTCCTTGCAATATGTCATGAAATCGTGACACTTTTTCATCCGTACAACCTTCCTTGCAATATGTCACGAAATCGTGACACTTTTTCTACTTGCCTTTCTCTCTTCCAACATGTCGCGAAATCGTGACACTTTTTCTTGCTTGCACTTTCTCTCCGAACATGTCATGAAATCGTGACATTTTTGCTTGCTTGCACTTTCTCTCCGAACATGTCGCGAAATCATGATAGTTTTGCTTGCTTGCGCTTTCTCTCCAACATGTCATGAAATCGTGACATTTTTGCTTGCTTGCGCTTTCTCTCCGAACATGTCACGAAATCATGATAGTTTTGCTTGCTTGCGCTTTCTCTCCGAACATGTCGCAAAATCATGACAGTTTTGCTTGCTTGCACTTTCTCTCCGAACATGTCATGAAATCATGACATTTTTGCTTGCTTGCACTTTCTCTTCGAACATGTCATGAAATCATGACAGTTTTGCTTGCTTGCGCTTTCTCTCCGAACATGTCGCGAAATCATGACAATTTTTCTTTCTTCTCAACATGTCGCGATATCGTGATAGTTTTTCTTTCTTGCAAACATGTCGCGATATCGCAAGAGTTTTATTTCTTCTCAACATGTCATGATATCACGACAATTTTTATTTTTGGCCAACATGTCACGATATCGCGACAATTTTTCTTTCTTGCCAACATGTCGCGATATCACGACAGTTTTCTTTCTTCTCAACATGTCGCGATATCGTGACAGTTTTATTCCTTGTGATTTTCTTTTGATTTTTAGTATATGGGCCACTTCTATCTTTTGGAAAACCATTGTACATACTATGAAGAACCTCTTAACTCATGTCCACTGCATCAACCGATCTGTCTGACTGTGTTGACAACAATGACAATACTATTTCTGCACCTTGCTCAACAAAACATCTGAATTTGCCAGCATCTCATATCACAGCCTCCACATATACACTAAGAGCATTCAATGATGCAATCTACTCGACAGTTGGCAGTTGATCTAACCGGGCCTGCCGCACAGTGTCATCATCGATGAACTCTTGCATTGAAATGCGTAGGGAAGGAATTTCCAACTCAAAAGGCATGACTGCCTCAGAGCCATACACCAGCGAAAATGGAGTTGCCCTAGTGGGCATCCGAATGCTGGTGTGATAAGCCCATAGGGCAAGCGGGATCTGAATGTGCCAGTATTTATGATTGTCTGCAACTATCTTTTTAAGAATGGTAACTAGCATTTTGTTTGATGCCTCTGCTTGCCCATTTTCCTGTGGATAATAGGGTGTTGAAAAGCTATGCTCAATCTTGTACTTTGTGGTCAAAGCACGCACATCTTTATTCTTGAATGGTGTCCCATTATCCGAGACAATTTTGGATGGAATACCAAAATGACATATGATGTTATGCAAAATAAACTTTGCAATGTGGGCTCCAGTCATAGTGGTCAGCGAAATTGCTTCCACCCATTTGGTAAAGTACTTTGTGGCCATTAAAATAAATGTGTGACAACCAGACAATGCAGGGGAGATATTTCCAATTAGATCAAAGCACCACTGTGAAAAATTCCAAACCGATTGAATCGGCTGCAAGGCCTGAGAAGGTACATGTGTCAAATTAGCATGGTGCTAACACTTCACGCACTTCTTCACATATGCGCAACAATCTCACTCTAAATATGGCCAATAATAACCCATGCGAAGAATGCGCTTTGCAATGACAATATCGCTGAAGTGGCCACCACATGTACCATCGTGAGCTTGGGTGATCGCCCAAGCGGACTCCTGTTGGTCCAAACAATGAAGAAGAATTCCTTCATAATTTTGACGATACAAAATGTCTCCTAACAAGACATGCTTTGCCGCTTTCTATTTGAATGATATTTTCATGGCTTGTGTCAATCCAAGTGGGAGATTACCTAGCTTGAGGTAATCTCGAATGGGTGTATACCAATCTTTTTGATCAAAAACCTCGATAGTATGAACGGCCAATCCCTCTTGAAGTCTATCCTGAACAAAAGCTGAGTAGGAAAGAACTTGTAAAAACAACGTGGTGTTGCTAGTAAGAGGGGTTGGGGAGAACAAGGACCCCCAGTTGGCTTGAATCAAACAATCTCAAATTTGAGAGAACTTATCCAAATATGGTTCAATCTGAATCATGTGGATTCCTGGCGTCAGATCAGAGCTTGTGCGCTCCATCATAGATTGCAATAATGTGGTAACCTGAATGGTTGTCATTTCACCAGAAGGGTCTTGCGGGATGAGTGACCCCAAGGAGGCCATAGTATCCGCAAAACGATTTGATGATCGAGGGAGTGCCTTGATGTCATACCATTCAAGTTGTGCTAGGAATTTGTCCACAAGGACTTTATAAGACCGCAAAACTGGACATTTACATTGGTATATCCCTTTTACTTGATTGACAATTAACAGTGAATCACCAAAGATGTTCAATCGTTTAATGTTCATGGTGATTGTTGTCTTAAGACCTATGAGCAAGGCTTCGTATTCTGCATTTTTTTTGGTGCATGGGAAGTCTAATTTAAATGACAAGGGCATTGGAGCACCTTGTGGAGTGAAGAATACAATTCCCGCACCACCCCCTTGCTCACATTTAGAACCATCGAAGAATAGGGTTATGTCATCCTGTGACTCAGGATCATCAAAATCTGGTGACTCTGAAACATGGAAGACCCCATCATCAGGTAGTTCAAAAGTCAGAGGCTGATCATCTTCAAGAGGAGCCTCAGCTAGTTGATCGATGATGACTTGACCTTTTATAGATTTTTGTCCAATGAACTCTATGTCAAACTCCGTCAACAACATGATCCATTTCATCGTGCGGCTACTATGATAAGTATGACTCATCATGCATCGCAATGGATTCTCCTTAGACACAACATACGTCTTATTACTAAGCATGTAGTGGCGTAGCTTTTTGGTAGCAAACACTATTGCCAAGCAGAGTTTTTCAACATATGCATAGTTAAGTTCATAACTGACGAGGGTGCGGCTAAGATAGTATGTAGCCTATTCTCTATGAAGTTCATTTTTCTGGGACAGCATGGCGCCCAGTGCCACCTCAGTGGCTGAGATGTATAAATAGAATGGCACTCCTGGTCTGGGTGGTGCCAATACTGGCGGTGAAGCCAAGTACTATTTAATGTCATCAAAGGCTGACTGGTACTCATCATCCCAATGAAATGTGACCCCCTTATGCAATAATTTATTCATGGGTCAGCATTTGTTAGATAACTGCGCTATGAAGTGCTTGATCGATGCAACCTTTCCCTGTAGACTCCTGAGTTGCTTGATGGTGGTTGGGGGACGCATTTCAAGGATTGCCTTGACTTTGTTTGGATCAACCTCAATTCCTCATTTAGAGACTATGAAACCCAAGAGCTTTCCAGAGGTGACGCCAAAGACGCACTTCTTGGGGTTTAATCTGACTTTATGCTCAATGAGGTGATCAAGGACCTTACTCAAGTCACCGATGTGATCTGGGCGCAAAAGATATTTGGCCAACAAATCATCCATGTAATCTTCCAAATTTTTGTGCATGTAATCATGAAAGATGTATGTCATGGCACGTTGGTAGGTGGCTCCGAAATTTTTAAGGCCAAAAGGCATGACCTTATAACAGAATGTCCCCCAAGGCGTTGTGAATGCCATTTTTAGTTGGTCTTCAGGATTGATACGAATCTGATTGTATCCCAAGAAACCATCCATAATGGAAAGCAGTTCGTGGCCCACTGTAGCGTCTACCAACGCGTCGATGCTCGGCAAGGGAAAATCATCCTTAGGACTCGCTTTGTTAAGATCTCAAAAATCAGTGCATATGCGAATCCTCCCATCGGGTTTCTTGACGAGAACCATGTTAGACAACCATGGCGGATAATCCACACAGATGACAAACTGGGCATCCAACAACTTTTGTAACTCATATTTTACCATTAAGGCCACTATTGGATGCATCTTGCATAGTTTTTGCTTGACTGGCTTGATTGTCGGATCAAGCGTTAAATTGTGCATGACTAGCTGTGGGTCTAGTCCCGACATATCCTTGTATGACCATGCAAAAACCTCCTTCTTTTCCTTAAGAAGGGCAACATACTCGGCTCGCTCTTTGGGGGAAAGACTTACCCCCAGCTTGAGAATCCGTGGATTCATTAGATCTGTGCCGATGTCTACATCAGTCGTTGCTTCAACTGACATATGGGATCCGTCTTCCAATTGGTGTGGAATTGGGATCAGATGGATATAATTTGCTGAATTAAGATCGTCATTAGGAATGTCAAGTTCCTCTTCAGCATGGAAGACATCCTGAGTCTGTCCTGGAGTGAAATGAAACATCCCACAACAAGGCCAATACTCTGATGGAGATGGTGGTGTGTCAACGTGATCCCAATCAATAGCTTCTATGTCTAGATGCAATAATCGTGTTGGATTGGCTGGATCATGGATGGGGGTGGTCAAGTCAATGGAGACCATGTTGATGAAATGATTGTAATCTCCATTATCGCAAATGTGACAAATCTGACATTTTGAATGTTCTTGGTGCTTTGGATCTAGCTCTATAGGCACTGGCACAAAGGGATCAGCCCTATGCGTGGACCAGCAAATAGGGTCTGCCCTAGGTACTAATGGTTTGATAGGGTCTCCATGCGAAAGATGCTCGTTGTATGCCTGGAGTGGCGGGTGCAGTAGTTGCTATAACTGCGCCAGGTTGAAATGTTGCCTAGGTCTTGGATCTGTGTGTAAGTGTTCAAACATGTCATCTATGTCCAAAGGATTTTGTTGTTGTTGCGATAGCCTATGCTCACTGGAATCATTCAATGGGAACATCATCAAGAAGTCCTCCTGATCATTATTCATTGGATATTCATGCGAATGATTGTACTCCGACTCATCTTTAGAAGACCCTTCGTGGTCTTGTCCATCTTCCCCTTGTGGGTGAGTCCATGAGGTTTCTCCTTGTTCGGCCATAGGGAAAGGGTTGTTGAGGTCAACAAGGTTATTTTTTTGCAATGGGAAATAATCCCCCAATGTATAAGTTGTATTTGTATTGACATATGGATCTGATGCCAACCCATCCTTGTTGCCTATCCCTAGGCCTTGCATGTTTTCGACCAAGATGTCGAGGGGAAAAGGGTGATTAAACCTTACTCCTGACTTATCATAAGGAATTTGGTATCTTGGTTGACACAAAACATGCATTCTTTGTTCATACCGGCCTAACCCATATCCATGCCAATTGCATTGGCTAAGATATCGTAATGCAAAGTCTGGGTTAGCCAGATAGTTGACATATTCCACAAATGGATCTTCATCTTCCTCTTCTTTTCGGTAAGGTTCAACACCATGATCTAGGCCCCCAAAAATAAAGTTTGTCTGATTAGGTGGGTAGCCTAAAGGAACCATAGAGCCGATGGGGAGTCGAGGTCTTCCCATGTCTTGCATAGACTGAAGTGTGGGCGTTGCAACAACATTGCACACTATATACTACCCCATGCCTGTGTTGGAAATCTCAACAGTAATCATTGGTGACTGAGGGGAAGTGAATGGGAGTTCTCCTTGAGTCCACTCCATGTGGGGTGAACTAGGCGCCTCAACTTCCATTCTATTAGGCATCTCTTCTCTAGAGATGTTGGAGACTAAAGGTGGTTCTATTTCCAAGGGCTTCTTTCCTTTGTCCATTGGTGTGGCCACTGTAGGTGGCATCATTGTGGGAGGACTGGATGAAGAAGATGATCCCACCTGAGAATTTGATTGATTTGGTAATGGAGATTCTTGCTTAGTCGGACCCCATTTAGATGGATTTAACTAGAAATCCATGTGCGTTGAAGGAAGGGTCGACTGTGGCATGATTTGCACTAAGTTGCAATACTTAAAAGGTTCCAAATCTACGGGGACCACGTGCAATTGTCCTTCAAATGTATACTTCAAACATTGATGAGCAATTGAAGGGACACACTTCATATCCCGGATCCAAGGCCGCCCAAGCAAGATATTGTAAGCCATCTCACCTTCTAAAATGTGGCACAATGTATGAATGGTCTTTTGTCCCACTTGGATGGGTAGGACAATTGTGCCAACTGTTGAGCATATCACATCATTAAATGCTCGAAGGGTATAAGTGGAAGGTGCAATGTGAGAGGCTGGTAGTTTCAAATGTTTCAGTGCAGCAGTTGTAATAAGGTTACTGGACGAACCAGTGTCTATCAACACTCGTTTGTATGGAGTCCCGTTGACCCACACAATAACATGCAGGGGTGGATCTGGTACATCTCCAATAACCATTTTTAGCTCATCTTCCCCGAAGGTAATTACTGGTTCAGTACACTGTTTAACATGCCCCACAAAATTGTTGAATGAATCCACTTCGTGGGGTTGCAATTCAATTGCCTTTAATATCTCCATAAGAGCTTCCCGATGGGGCGCTGATTGTTGAATAAGCTCATAAATGGAGATCCTAGCCAATGTGGTCCGTAGAATTTGAGTAAGTCTAGTTCAAATCATGGCCACTGGTCTAGGTGGGGGCAATTGTGTAGGATTTGGTTGATGTTGTGACGTGGATGAAGCTTCCCTAGTGGCTGTCGCGGGGACAACTCCTGGGTGTCTCTTGTTTCTTGTCACAATGCTAATCATCCCAACATATCCCTCCATGGGGCAACTCTATTGTACTTCGTTAACATGCAGAGGTTTTGTTTGTGCATCATGTGTGGGTAAAATATCTTTGAAAACACCCATTTGTTGGTTGTTGGGTGCGATGGGATTATCCACTACCAATGTGTCATTATCAATGAGATCTTGCACTAAACCTTTAAACGTCCAACAGAAATTAAGGTCATGCCCTTTCCTTCTATGGAATCTATAGAAAATATCCTCTCTATACCCTTTAGGCTTTGGCGCATTGGGATCAATTGTTGGAATATCTGGCAGATTAATCAAATTTTCCACTGACAAACGGTCAAACAAGGAATCCCTAGACTCAGTGTATGGTGTAAATTGTCACTTAGAGCGATGCTTCTAATTTTGATCCTACTTCTTGTTATCTTTCTCATAATTATTGTGAGGCACCGCCTGATAGTTAGCCTTTGAAGGTTGTGTTGCTTGGGCAGGCATAGGGGAATTAATAGCAACTTGATTGACCGCGGTGGGTTTCTGTTGCGTATTCCCTATTTTGGTGCTCTTGTTCCACTCTTTTTTCTTAGGCTTGGAAATTTTGCCATCCTATATCTTGATCTCTTTGATACGTCTAGCTTGCACCAGAGCTTCTTCTAAAGTGGCGTATTGCTGCAGCTGCAATAGCACAGAGATCGATCACAAACAGCTCTTTGTGAACATTTGAGTTAAGTCATACATAGGAGGGAGGTAGGACAACTTTGAAAGCACCGTCCTCCATCGATTACCATATGCTACCATAGAATCCTCTTCATATTGTTTGAGGCTAGCTAGATCATTGAGTGACGCCTTTTTCTTTGTATTGAAAGCAAAACATTCTAGGAACGCGTCCACTAGTTGATCCAGGTTGTAGATGCTATGCTTCGATAGATGTGTAAACCAATCCAAGGCAGATCTTGTGAATGTAGTTATGAATGTTCTCAATAAAAATGCATCATTATCTTGTATACCAAAGCATTGGCTCAAAAATCGTGTCACATGCTCTTGAGCATCCTCATCCCCTTTAAAGAGTGCCAACTAGGGCAGCTTGAAATGTTCAGGGTATGGAGGTGCTGGCACTGATGGATGTATCGGATGACTACGAAGTTGGCATAAGGTAGGCTTTTGAGGCCCAGCAGTCTTAAGTTCCATATTCTCCAAGCATTCTAACAACACTTTGTATGCATCGGAGGATATCATTTCCTCCTCCTTAGTTTGTTCCCGCTGTGGGTTGCGAGGAACTTGAGGCCTTTGAATGGATAAATGGGTAGCATCCCTTCTGCATTGATAGGGCATTTCAGCCCACTCTTCTTCTTGGTAATAATCCTCATAATATTCTTGAGGAGTGTTTGGCCTAGGCCTGTAAACATGGATGGGTGCCCGCAGAGGATGCCCATCATAGTTGCGGGGAATGGCCTCCCGCTCAGGTCTAAGAGGTCTTGGAGGCAGTGCTTGCTATGGTCACGAAGACCTATCTCGCACTAAGGGGTTGTGCCTCACATACATCTTATATTATTGTGCGTGAGGAACTGGGGCCTTCTCAGGCACATGGTTGTGAAACAATTCAGTTGTCTAACACTGAATGCGCTCTTGATCAAGGCGACACAAATGTTCTAATTCCTGTTGTTCTTGCCTAAGCCGCATGATTTGCACTTGGCGGGTGGCTAGTTGTGCAAATGCCAAGTTACTTTGTTCTATTGTCTCTTGTTTAATAGGCCTAGATGTCTCTCCTACATATCTGTTTCAATCATGGTGCTCTGATACCCCTATATGTTGCTTCCCTCTATCGATATTGGCCGCATTAACTTGAAACTCTGGTCTCAATAAGCAATCTAGATACAAAGTATGTGCAAACGTGCATCGTTTCGGCACTAGATACTGTGCTGGAGGAATGTAGTGATCTTCCTCTCTCTCTCTGTGATATGCATAAAAAGTGTGGGCAGAATTGTCTTGCCCTGTCGGAAGAACCTACTGTTCTAGATATGGTCTACTATGTCCGACATTAATTGGGGGTAAATTAGGAACCACAAAATCATATGGTTCTTCCTTTTGGACCCTTTGTTGTTCCATAGCATTACACAATGCTTCATCACTAGGCCATCCAAAATGAACTTCCAAAGGAGGCCTCGTGCTTAGACCAGGTGGTATATATAAGTTATTTTCTTGAAAAGATTCTTGTTGCTCATGAGTTCCCCTTAGGGAGGGAGTTCTAAATTCTCATCTATTGAAGGCCTGACTTGGAGAGCCCATCAAGGAGGGGCCTCTAGAACCATGTTCTATAACTGTATGGGTTGGAGTGCCTCTCAAAGAGGGGCCTCTAGAGCCATGTTTTGCATGGTGTGAACTAACTGGTGTACCCCACCATCGAGGATGGATGGCCAAGTCTTCAAGGCTATATCGGAGACAATTTTTCTCTCTTGGTGCATTTTCTATAGCTTCTGCTCATGATTGGGCTTGGCTACGAGTATTCACCATGGTAATGCTAACCTAAAAATGCAAAAGCAAATTCTTTTTATGATTTTCTTTTTATGATTTTTTTTTTCTAAATAGAAAATAGCATACACACTCACAAGCAATGATTATCTCTTTTAAAGATTAATAGTGTGCCCTAAATCTGGTTTAGTGTGTTTTTGTTGTTTGTTTTGTTTTTGAAAATTTTTGTGGAATGTTTAAATGTAGTTATGAAGGTTCTTATGACTCCCAATATGGTCGCCCCTTCAATATACCATTGTCAAACTGATATACCAACCTCTCTATATACCCGCCCTTACGTGAGGGAGACTATAGGTACATGAGAGCAAATAGTACATGGAACATAGGTGGTACAGAAGGGGAATCACTCTGTTTATGACACCTACCATAGAAGACTTATCCTTGCATGCTGGGAATCACCCCAAGCTACACTCGGTCAGCTTTCATCAGGATTTACGTCTAGCAACAGTCGCGATCGAGGTAATGGATGCAATATCTCAAGCCAAAGTGATAATGGAATCCACCTTTGGTCTTGTTCAAGGGTTGGGGTTTTACGACCAACGCCTTGGTTTAAAATACCACGTGATGTGTGGGGTTCGTTTTAATTTTGCAAAATTGAAACAGGAAAATGAAAAGAAATCTTTCCCTAAGCCATACAAACTAAAAACCAAAAAATAGAAAAACAAAAATTTGACAGAAGCTTTAAAAAAACCCTACCTCTTCTCTGCCTAATCAGAAGTTTCTGATTTGCTCTAAAAATTTGCATAGATCTATAATCATCCCTAGGTGAGGCGAATAATAGAACTGTAATCATCATAGGGTGGAACGAATAATTTATTCATCCCGGGGTGGAACGAATACCAATTCTGTAATCGTCACTTACAGAGACGAATAACAGTCTAATGTTGAAAAACAGGTACTTGTAAAAAAAACAAGCAATTTTAGATCAATAATTTAACCTAAAAAAAAATAGAGGACAGAGGTCCCACCATGATCGCCATTGAAAACACGAGATTCTAAAAACAAAAAGGATAAACTAAAATTGCAATGTAAATGAAACTAAAATAATGCTTAAACCCTATGTTATTGAAAATTGCATAAAAAGGAAGAACATGAACACAAGATATTAAAGCAATATAAAAATCAGACCTTTTATTGATATGCTTTTCCAATTCGTGTTACAATGCATCTCCTTCCTTTTTAGGGGATAGGAGCATTAAATATTGCTCTTTACAACTCGTTCCAGAATTCCTTCTTCTACGTGCCCACATGTAAGATGGGCGAACCAAAATGTCGTCGTCGCTTGCGTTGATAAAGGTCGATTCCTCGCTGCTCCTCCAATGCTGCAAATCTGCGTTCAAAGAAACAAACAAAGAATCAGTAGCACCTATGTATGAAAAATAAAAGATAAATCTAACTATGGCTAAAATGAATCTAAATGAACTAAAAACTTGACAAAAGCATAAACATGAAACTAGCTAAATACTATAAAAGAAATAAAGCGGGGGGGTGCCCGAAGGCAAACCACCTACGGGTGAAAATTTCCTTCGACACCAATCCACTTAGGATGGGTCCGAAACCTGATGTGATGTGTTGTCGGCAAATTGGTAGAATATTGTGGTCAAAAAAATCGGTGTTGGTTCTTGATTCGTGCCCTCAAAAGTCACCCAATAACCTCTCTTTCGATTAAGAGATTATAGATGTTTGAAAACACAAATCGCAAGTAAATGAATTAGCAGCACTTCGTCGCTCAAAATGCTCCTGCTCGGTCTATATTTTGGGTGAGGAAACTCACCATTTTATAGACCCAAGGGGTTAACATGCAAAAGTGTTTCTTTGCATGAATGCTTTTTTCCTGAAAGAAAGACTTCTTCTTGATCAAGGGATTCTTAACTGTCTCTGTGCATGTCTTTGTGTGTTTTAGAAAAGCTCACTTGCACTCCCATACAATGAAGGGATACCTAAATGGAAAATCTGAGTTGTCTTAAAAAGATTACTCTTATTCCCATGTAGTGAAGGGAATGTCAATTGGCAGATATGAGTTGTCAAAAGAACTCACTCGCACTCCTATGTCATGCAGGAAAAGCTAAGTGGTAGTTCTGAGTTGTTATATGCCGAGATTTGACTTTTTGTTGGTCAAACCTGACATTCATCCCACCCCAAAGTGAGCGCTGGTAATCGTCTCTGGGTGAGACGAGTATAAATTTGCACTCATCCCTGGATAGGATGAGTACAAATCTGCACTCGTCCCTAGGTGGGACGAATAAGAAGCTGAGTGTCTAAAAGGTGCCAAATTGATTTTTGACTTGCAAAACTATTGTGTGAGTGGTTAGAACCACTGTTTAACCTCTGAGGGCTGCCCTGGGGGCTGTGTGTGTTAGTGTGATCAGTGCTTGTTGTCACATAATCAGATTGGTGTTGTTTTGGTGTCTACAATAACATTACAAACTTTACCCAAACTTTTGCACCTTGTGCAAAATAGGCTTCTCCTCTGGTCTACCCTCTTCTCTTCATTCAACAAGGCTCTCCTTGTGAACATCACTTCTCCTCTCTCTGCCTCCTTAGAATGTTTTGATTCAGCTCTTTCATCTGCTACAATAGCTCTGGCAGGACCCTCAGGCCTCTTATTCATCCTTTCTCAATGTTGTGGACACTCAAATGACCGATGTCCTTCTTCCCCACAAAGGAAACAGGTTCCATGAAATCCTCCTCTTCCATATCTACCTCTTCCTCTTTGGTATCAATTGTTCTGATTATGGGATCTGTAATCATTATCTCCCTTCTGATCCTGGCTGTTGCTAGCCTCTTCTTTCTTCTCATCTCTTCCTCCATCTATTCTTTCTCCACTGGTCCTTCCACCAGTTCTTCCACCATGACCTCTTCCTCTTTGCTTACCCTCAAACCTTCTATTTAGCTTCTCTTCAACCTTTAGAGAAAACTAGTAAGCATCTTCAATGGTGCTAATCCTAACCAGACTCAACTCTTCTTGAATACTGGTTCTCAACCCATTGATGTAATGGGCCACCTTCTCCTTGTTAGCCTCTGAATGGCCAGTTCTAATGGAGATCTTATAGAACTCCTCTATGTATTCTTTGATAGTTCTGCTTGACTGTCTCAAACTCTGCATTTTTCTTAGCAGATCTAGCTCATAGTCACCTGGGATGAACTGCCTCTTCAAATTCTCTACCATTCTATCCCATCTAGTTATTCTCTCCTTTCCTCTCCTATTTATTTCCAGCTGTACACCCTTCCACCATATGCTGACATGACCTTTCAGCTTGGTCTTAGCAAATCTGACACTATCAGGATCTTCAACATCTTCATACTCAAAGTATTCCTCCAGATCATTGATCCAGTCAATCAACTCCTCTGGATCAAGACTTCTAGAATACGTAGAAACCTCCATATTCGATTTCTTCCCAATCTGAGAGATGGCTCTATATAACCTAGCTTATGCAGGATCTACAGCCTCCTCTTCTTCCTCAAACTGGTCCTCTTCATCCACTTCATCTTCACTTCCTTCTTCTCTTCTGGGTTCAATCCCTCTATGTAGCTCCTCTTGCAGGGCCTGAACTTGCCTCTGCAAAGCTCTAAAATCTTCCTATGGCATCATATTTCTTCCACCACTATAGTTTCTTTATGGAGGCATTCTGCTTGTTTCTCTTACAAGCTCTTCCACAGATCCTAGTGTAAACTGCCTCACGTTCGGCAATCTGTTTACACACTGAGGAACTCCTGCTCTGATACCACTTGATGGGGGGGTCCAAATTTAAAAAATTTCACACTTCTATTTTCTTCATCGAAATCAAACTTCATTCATTAACTTCAAAGAAATTACAATACTAGCCTGCAGGCTTAGTTTTCTTTACAACACTAGCCCGCAGGCGTAGTTTTCTCAATAGTATGCAAGCTGCCTCATGTTCGGTGATCTTCCTACACTCCCAGGAAGAATACAATCTTCCAATCCCAAAACTTGGCTCCTCCACCCCCGTCACTATCACCTTCACCTCCTTTTTATCTTAACTGGCGACTATCACCGGGTCATCCGTAAAAACATGCATTGATGAGCCGTCTGACTTCTCTGACCTCTGGGCATAGCCTTCGAGTGGCTGCCATGCTCAGCTAACTTATCGGGCAAGAAATCCCGCATTGATGAGGCCTCTGATCACCTCGGGAAACACCATCTAGAAACACATGCTTTTTCAAACCATGGACCAGTAGTTTGTCATGATATCGCGACATGTCACGATATCATGACATCTTTCCTCCTTGCTGCATTTCTCTCCTTTGGGTCATGATATCATGACATGTCATGATATCATGACAATTTTCCTTCTTGCGGTCTCCTTCCTCTTTGGGTCACGATATCATGACATGTCGCGATATCATGACAATTTTCCCTCTGCTGCCTTTGCGCTACCTCGTTGGGTAGTGATTTTGTGACATGTCGCAAAATCGTGACATGTCACAAAATCGTGACATGTCACAATTTTGTGACACCCTCCTCTGCTATCATTGCTCTACCTCATTGGTGTCATGATTTTGTGACACCCTTCTCTGCTACCTTTGCTTTACCTCATTGGTGTCACGATTTTGTGACACCCTTCTCTACTCTCCCTTCATTTCTTAGGTCGTGCAATTGCAAAATATTTTGTCCTCTGTCCCTGCCTGTTCTCTTTTGGTTGTTATTTCATGACATGTCATGAAATCATGAAATTTTCCTACTCTGGGCCTTCTCACTTGCCTTCTATTGTGATTTCATGACATGTCACGAAATCATGACATTTTCTCCTCTAGCCCTTTCCGCTTGCTCTTTGTCACGATTTCGTGACATGTCGCAAAATCGTGACATTTTCTCCTCTGGCCCTTTCCACTTGCTTTCTATCACAATTTCGTGACATGTCATGAAATCACGACATTTTCTCCTCTGGCCCTTTTCACTTGCTTTCTATCGTGATTTCATGACATGTCATGAAATCGTGACATTTTCCTCGGATGCCTTCTTTCCCCTGCTTTGGTCATGATTTCGTGACATGTCGTGAAATCATGACATTTCTCACTCCTATGCCCTGCTTCATCCTTTTTGTCATGATAACGTGACATTTCATGATATTGTGACACTTCTCTCTTGCATCTTCTTTCATCTTCTGGTCATAATTTTGCAACACTTTTTCCTATCACGATATCGTGACACTTTTTGCTCTACGCCTCCTCTCTCCTTCTCGAGTCACAATAATGCGACATGTCACAATATCGTGACACATTTTCCTATCACGATATCATGACACCTTTTCTATCGCGATATCATGACACTTTTTGCTTGATGCCTTCTCTCTCCTTTCTGAGTCACGATAGTGCGACATGTCGCGATATCGTGACAACTTTCTCCCTTGCACCTATTCTCGTCCTCTGGTCGCGATAATGCGACATGTCACGATATCACGACACCTTTCTCTCTTGAGCCTTCTCTTGGCTTTTGGTCATGATTTCATGACATGTCATGATATCATGACATTTTTGGCTCCGCGCCCTCTCTCTCCTACCTGAGTCATGATAATGCGACATGTCGCGATATCGCGACACTTTTCCTATCGTGATATCGCAACACTTTTTCTCCTTGCAGCATTCTTTGTTTTCCCTGGGATGCTCCTCGCATCAAACTTGGTTCTCAATTTTGATAGGGCTTCATTGCTTGACTCTAAAAATTCATGGATATTTTTTCTTTTCATGGGGGAGTCTAAATGAAGAATTCCCTCTCAGATCTAGAACTTGGCTTCCTAGAGAAACCTCAATCCAAATTGCATGTGACTGACTATCTTGGGTGAGAAGTTTCAGTCACAAATTGGCATGGAAGGGGTAGTTAGGAGACACTCAAGGAGTTCCTCACCAAAATCCACCCACTAACCATGTAGAGGTGTAGGCAGACTATGTTATCTAGGCCCATATTCATGGTCGGAATATGTGTGATACTATTCATTATCAAGTTTAGTGGCCAAGTGTGGCCACTATAGTCTTCAATGGCCAGGTGTGCTGGCTGCTCTTCTTGAGAGTGGGAAAGCTTGGACACTCTTCTTAAGAGTGGCCAAGCTTGGATCCACTAGAACTACCCTGTTTGAGTGGTTAGGACCACTACTTTCTCTTGGAGAGATCCAAGAGGGTTCATATGGTCTATGGATGTATCCGTATGGGTAGTCTCCTAAATATGACACATTTCAGGTGTCTATAGGAACCAATACCAAGTATACCCTAAGCCCCAAAAATTCTAGCAAGGTGATTGAAAGGTATACCAAAATCAATCCTTCAAAATATTTTAAAATCAAGGATTAAAAGAATTTATGCTCTTTCCATAATGGAGGCATATAAAGTTGGTTAGGTTACTAAATAACCTCAATCATTTAATGATTTAATCATCTATTTTTTCTCTCCACTCTGTTGCACATAATGCATCTCAAAAAGGGTTATTTTTAGACACTAAAATTATGTAAATCAAATAATATTTCTAATGCACCACTCTTATCGACATCATATGGCCCCATTGGGAAACCCTTAAGGGTTAATTAGGTCTCCCAACCACTTTTAGAAAGGTCTATCCAACTTTTGGAAGGTTTTGGGGCATGTAGCCATGACCGTCCCACCCAAGGATGGTCATAGTTCATGACC
This sequence comes from Wollemia nobilis, assembly GCA_028583015.1. Lineage (NCBI taxonomy): Eukaryota > Viridiplantae > Streptophyta > Pinopsida > Araucariales > Araucariaceae > Wollemia > Wollemia nobilis. The sequence goes on from JAQPPZ010001323.1 coordinate 6,496,570, forward strand.
ATCCCTGGGTGGAACAACCATGGACCAGACCCCTCAAAAGTCAAAGGGTGGAACAAATGGTAATCAATTTATGCCATTTATCCCACCCAATCAATCATGATAGATTAGGAAGCTTTCATGACCATTAGGGTTTGCAAATTGGAGGCCCAAATGGGAAGCCTCTTCCACCCTATGCATGGAAAATGCATTGCCAAGTGGTGGCACTTGCCTTGCATGCCCAAACTTGCACCTTTGCCTCCTTTGCCCTATTGGGCTATAAATTGAAGTGTTTTCACCTAATTCAAAAAAAGTAGAATTTTGCAATTATTGACCATGAAAAGCTACTGATATTTATCCTCACCTTTTTCCCATGTATTTACATTAGAAACCTATTGAATCAAAGGTATTTTTAGGGCATTCTAAGATATGTTCATTTGTTACAAAACCTATCAATTTATAGATTTAATTTACCAAATTTGAAAACACCCCTAAGAGGATTATTGACCAAATTCAAGTGGAATTTGTGGTAAAAACCATCCTATTTTGTGGCCATACCCCCTACGATGGTTAGCAAGCCTAGTTGGAACTCCCAAGGTTAGCCATGAATTTGCCCATAGTTTTGACCTGATTTCTATGTAGTTCAATTCTATAGCATTATATTAACATCATATTCAAATTTGGTGAAGTTTTGAGTATATTTGATATGTCAACTAATATTTTTGTGATTACAGTCCTAGTTTTCCCTCCCATGAATGACCATAAGTTCTACTAATAATCTCATTATGATTTCTACTTATATACTTACTAAATCATATAATAAACATCATATCATCAGGAATGAGTGAGCTAAGGTTTAGCAGGTGTGACAGGAGTGAGGGTTTGAATTTTTTGGGTAGGAATCTCATCCAAGGTGATAGAGGTAGAGCAGGTATGGAAAGGGTGGGTGGGAACCTCGAGCATGGATCAAGCAAGGATCCAAAGGAAGACGATCAGGCTACAACATATTTGGAGGTGGGCATCATGTGGGGGCCTGACCCTCCTTAGAAAGACCCCAACAAAAAATATACGAAGGATAATGCGGGGCCCAAGAAGTGGTTGTATTTTGCTAAGACTCTTAGAGGAAAAAGAAAGGAGGTTCTCTCTCTTCCACCCCTAGTTCTAGTAAATAATAAAATTTCGGCCCCGACAAGTTCCATGAGCCATTTTCTTTCAATGGAAGAATTCTCCCTTGTAGGTAAGTTTTTGAGAGGTAGGTCGAACATGGAGACTATTAAGGCTTGGGCGATGGGTAAATGGTGACTGGTAGGCAACTTAGAGTTGGTAGCTCTAACTTGAGGGTTATTCATTGTCTGTTTTAACAACATGGAGGATGTTAACCACATTTTAACAGGAGGTCCTTGGTTTTTGGGCAAAAGGATCCTTTTTCTCAGATGATGGGGTGAATATTTTGACCCTAAAAAGCAAAATATTAACATTACCCCTATTTGGGTTTGTCTCCCGAGTCTACTTGCCTAGTTCTTCAATGAATATTATCTATAGGGCATATCCAGAACTATAGGGGACCTGATATCCATTGACCACGTGACCTTGGCCAGGACAAGGATGACTCATGCACGAATTTGCGAAAATGCTAATTTGGATAATGAATTGCCAGGGTTTTTGGATCTAGAGTATGGAGAATACTATCAAAAATAGTCGGTAGAATACGAGAACAGACCGAAATTCTATGTAGAATACAAAAATAAAGGACATCTATGCAATCAATGCTATAACCTGGTAATGAATAGATAAAAGCATAAGCAGAGAATGCTAGATAGAGGAAATTTGAGGAGTTTCCTTGGTAGAGGAAATTTCAATAAGGTAAACTATGTCTACCAAAAAAAGAAAAGAGAGGGTGCAGGGTCCCAACAAGACAAAGGAAAATAATAGGTTTTTGGCAACCAAAATACTCAGGTAAATTCCAATCATCTAGTTTCAAATAAATTTTCAATTCTATCCAATATGGGAGTAGGAGGATTATTAGAAGACATGGAAGCCCAAAACCTTTAGGCTAACCTTTCTAAATCTCTAGAATCCCCATCCAAGTCAAGATCCTCAAACCCTAATTCTAAAATTACTGTAAGCCCTATGGGCATTACAAAGCCAAACCCTAATGCCCTCTAGAATCCCCATCCAATTTAGGATCCTTAAACCCCAATGCTGAAAATACTTCAAGCCCAGTGGGCATCCCAAAGCCAAACCCTAATGCTAAAGAACTTAGAAAGAAATTTGAGGCATTGTAAAATAAAAAATCTCATATCCCTAACATAATCACTAGGATCCAGGTGAATCCTACTGAGGGGTTGTCCCGTAGACCAGGGGAATACAAGAAAAAAGGAGAATATTTGGATGTAGGTGTGGAGATATGTGAAACTCTTTAAACTGAGGAATATGGCAGTCTGGTTTTGTAACAAATTGCCTCCCCCTAATTTAGTCCTAAACAAACCAGGAGCACTTTGAAGTCTCCTATAGATTTTGGTAGTGAAAAAATAAGAGGGAGAATATCAAATGTTGAGCATCAAAAAATTAAAATTGATAATGATTTTGCCAATGAAAAATAGAGAACCTTGTTTCAAAAGGTTATTCCAGGTTCTGAAGACAACAAATTAGGAAAACCCCCTCAAGGGAGGGTGAGAGGAAGAAATCCCAAACAATATAAATGAATTTCCTCTCATGGAACGTGAGAGGCCTCAATGACCTGCCCAAACACAGGGAAGTCAGTGCAATAATAAATCAAGTGAATCCAACTATTATCATGTTGCAAGAAACAAAAAATGATGAGATTAAGTCAAAAAAAGTAGAAAAAACAATTTGGAATCAAGGGGATATGGTTTTCAAATCAGCCAAAGGAGCGTCTGGAGGCCTTATGACTTTGTGGGATCCTCGGATAGTAGAAGGCACAATTATTTAGAAATATGACAAGGTTCTTAGTGTTTTATTTAAGGAAATAAACATCAATAGATCATGGATCCTTTCAAATATTTATACCCTAAATTCAATTCAAGGGAGAGATCTACTGTGGGAGTACTTAGGTAATCTGAGTGAAATATTCCATAATGTCTCCTGGATTCTGGTTGGGGATTTTAACACTCCTATTTACCCTTCAGACAAAATGGGTGGAAATGGACCACCTATCAAAAGCATGGATGAGTTCAATGACTTTGTGAACTCCAACATGTTTATGGATGTAAAACTTAGAGGAGCTAATTATACCTAGAGCAATCAGTGGATAGGGTGTTATCTCATTCAAGAAAGGCTTGACAGGGTTTTTCTATCAACGAAGGCTAAAAATCTATTTGGTGATTCTACCCTGCAAGCCCTTCCTAAAATTTCCTCTGATCATAATCCCATTTTTTTGGAGATCCCTAACTCTCTATCCTTTAATAAAACTTTCAGATTTCAATCTATGTGGATCAAACATTCTAGTTTTAGAGATAACTTAATTTAGTGGTGGCAGCAACCTGTCAGGGGTAGTGTAGCTTTTAAACTTGCTGGCAAATTAAAGTTTGTTAAGGAAAAGCTTCAAAATTGGAACAAAGAGGTCTTTGGGAACCTCTTTGAAAATAAAAAATAGGTTGTTAAAAGTTTGAAAATAATTGATAAGAGGATTCAACATGGTGATGTTGATGAAACTACTAGGTAGGAGGAACGGACAAAACTAGTAGAGTTTCATAACATTTTGGCCTGTGAGGTAATTTATTGGAGTCAAAAATCAAGGGCTCTTTGGTTGAAATATGGAGATTCAAATTCCAATTTTTTTCACGTCACCATGCTTATAAATAGAAGCAATAACAAGATAAAAAAAAAAAAAAAAACATATGGTTCTATTACTCAAGACTTAACAAAAATCAGAAAGGAGGCAATAACTTATTTCAATTCTATCATTGGTTAGGAATCACAGTGCAATGAGGAGGCCAAATATATTATATTACAATCCATTCCTAGCATAATAAATTAGGATAAAAACCTTAAGCTTCTAGCTCCATTTTTTGATGAGGAAATTAAGGAAGCCTTGCTTAGCATGGAGCTAGACAAAACCCTAGGACCCGATGGCTTTCCACCTCATTTCTATCAAGATTTTTGGGACATCATAAGTGAGGATGTAATTTATGCTGTCATAGAATTCCAAGCAAGCAATCATATCCCAAAAGGTCTCAAATCTACTTTTATTTCTCTAATTCCTAAGAAGTAAACCCCTAAATCTATGGCTGACTTCAAGCCAATCAGTCTGTGCAATGTTTCTTACAAGATCCTAACTAAATCCATTGCAAATAGAATGAGAGATGTTCTACCCTACATCATAGATCCATGCCAGGGAAGCTCTGTCCAGGGTAGGTCAATCTTGGATGGATTTATCATATTTCATGAAGCTTTGCACTCTGCTCATAAGACTAATAGGTTTGTTTTTTCCCTCAATATTGATATGAACAAAGCATTTAATAGGCTAAATTGGGACTTTTTGATTGTTGTCCTCCTTAATTTTGATTTTCACCACCAATGGGTTAATTTTATCGAAGAATGCATTTCTAAAGCATGTTTATTGATTTTGTTTAATGGAAAAATTGTTGGTTACTTTCAAAGTCGTAGAGAAATTTGGCAAGGGGACCCTATCAACCCCATGTTATTCATAATTGTTGTAGAAGCTTTAGATAGAACCATAAAAAATACTTGCAGTTCAAGGCTAATATCAAGAATTGAGGCAATAAATCTCACTAGGTTTGTTTCTCACCAACAATTCATCGATGATACCCTTCTATTGACTAAAGCATCGGTGGTTGAGGCCAAAGAATTAAATACATCATGTAAATCTATGAGGACACTGCTGGTCAAAAAGTTAATTTTAGTAAAATCAAGTTATATTTATTGAACACCCCCATTCAAATGCAAGGAATGATTGTAGAAATTTTAGGGTGTGATATAGCAAACCTCCCCACTTTGTATCTTGGTCTCCCTCTTTTCATTGGTTCCTCAAGAGAGTCAATGTGGGACAGAGTTATTGAAATAATTCAAAAAAAACTTGCTAGATGGAAAGCTCATCTTCTATCTCAAGTAGGAAATTTGACCCTCACTAAGGCCTCTCTTCAGAGCATTCCAGACTATTTCCTCTCCATTTTCAAAGCCCCTGTGAAGGTTTTCCAAAAAATTGAGAAACTCCAAAAATAATTTTTATGGACTGGATAAGACGAGAAAAAAATGATACACCTTGTAGGGTGGACCAAAGTGTGCAGACCCAAGGAAAATTGGGGCTTAGGTCTGAGGAGAATTGCTCATATGAATTTAGCTTTACTAGCAAAGCAGGCATGATGCCTCATTTCTGGTGAAGAAAATGAATGGGCAGCTATCATAAAATGAAAGTATCTTCAAAATATAGAATTTCTAAGTGACTTAGTTCCAATAAGAGGTTTTGATTTTTGGAAAGCAATTCTCAATTGTAAGGAAATCATAAAAAAATGTTTAAGATGGGTTTTAGGCAATGGTGAGAGGATAAATTTTTGGAATGATAGGTGGGCTAAGGACAAACCACTGGCACAATATCCTAACTTAGCCTAAATTAGAGATATCATGGAAGAACGCATTGGCAGAAAAGTCTTTGATTATATGGTTGAGGACAGAGGCAGAATGAAGTGGAAACAAATAAGGATTCAAGGATTTCAAGCGGAATAAAATGATCTTTGTAAAATTCTTAGGCAACAGTTTATCCCCATGAGACCCAAGGAAGATCAAGTGACCTGGGCTCCTACGGAAAATGGGTAATTCACTGTTAAATCAGCTTACAAGATTCTGATTAATGATGAGGATTTTGTCCTCCAAAAGGACTTAAAAAATTTAATTTCAAAAATTGTAATCTTTTCATGGTTGGTTATCCAAGGAAGAATTCTAACCATTGATAATATGATGCGTAAAGGTATTTGTATCACTAATATCTGTTATATGTGCAGGGCTAATTGTATCACTCCAAATTTCTCGCATCCTTACCTTCAGGCTATAGGATCTGTGCTCGAAATGGGGATGGAAAAAGGATGGGACAATACCTCGGACTGAGAGGCCCTTTGAAGGTCCCGCCTCTTGGGGGAGGTGTATAAGGGTGAATTTTTGACGGATGGTGGGTTCACCAGGAAAATTTTGAATGGTAGTTTCCACGCCTAGGTTGATAGTGTGTTTGATGTGTTCATTTCATGCTTTAATCATTCAACTCCTAGGTTTGGCCGATATGAATCTAAACTATTCTATATGCTAATGTTGATTTAGCTGAATACAGAACACATAAATGGATGCAAATAACAGAGAATATGCTAACTAGAAGGTATCATACCTAATTTCAAATGTCTGATGGAGATTCTAAGTCTTGTAGTAGTTCAGATCATCTCAGTTTGTACGTAATCATCCCAAACAATAGGAGGTCATCTAAAATCAGACAAGATCGTCTAAAATCTAACGAATTCGTTAGACGAATTTGTCAGAAACCTACAATCACAAAAATAGATACAAAATACCAAATATGTAGGTGCAAAAACAGAGGATAAGGATAGAAATAATAGCAAACATGCCTGAATAATAGATTCTAATAAAAAAATAAGGAAATGCAGTGGTTTTAATGGTTGATTTTAAATTTATTATGCAATTGTGTTAAATGAGGTGAACTCCAAGATGCATAAAACATAATAACTTAAAATAGTGCAGAGGTTTGATATGAAAAATATAGAAAAAGCTAAGAAAATGCAAACTCTGAACTCAGACTACTCCCAATCTAGACTACAGTCAGGATCACCTCCAATTTTACGAGATCATCCGCAATCGTCCGAGATCATCCGAGACGATCCAAGCTAGCTTCGACTGAAAACAGTAGAGTTCCTGCAATAAAAATGAAAAATATAGAACACAGACAGTAGTACGAGGGAATAAGGAATTAAATCTGTCAGCTAAGGGGTTCAGGTAGGGTCAGGGTCAAGGGGGTAAACTAGAAAATCCTAGTTTATATAGGCTTAGGAAGAGGTTTAAGAGGTTGGGGATCATCCCAATCTGGGAGATCTCCAACAGGGAAATCTCCAACTGCGTAGACATGCTTCTGCCTGAGTTGGAGAGGCTGTTGAAACATAAGCTAATTATGAAAATTTGGTTTTGGGACGAAATCGTCTAAACGTTCTGTTCTAGACGAATTTGTTAGATAGGGGACGATTTCGTCTAATCTGAGACGATATCGTCCAATGGTCAAAAAAAATCCTAAAAATGGTGCGAAAAATAGGGAAAGTGGGTAAAAGGCGGTTTAACGGGCATTTTGGGGTTGAAATTCAAATTTTAATATTTTATTCTTTTACTAATGTTTTAACCGTGCCAATTTTAGGGTGCTACATTTTGCCCCCTTTTTAGCGAATTTTTCGAAGAAAATGCGTTAAAGACGAGTTTTTCTTGTTTTACGAGAAAGCAAAAATATACTCAATTTTTTAGACGACGATTCTTGATCAAATCGTATGAATGCTGACTATGGTGCCCCCTCCGTGTTTTTACCTAAATCGAATGTTTGAGGTAAAAATGTGGAAAAGTAAAATTTAAAATGCTAATTTTTTAAAATAAAATTAAGAAAATAGGGTAAAACCCTAATTCATTTTTACTATTCACTTTTACTGTTCCAAAGTTCTATAGAGAGAAAAAAATGGTGGAGACAACGCACAGAGCAACAGAGGTTTGGCACGGGCTACGGGTAAGGATCTAGTCCTAGTAGATTAGGTTTAATTTAACTTGGTGCAATTTTTTTTTATTTAAATTTGATTTTTTGGGGCATCACGATCATTTTTTAGTCCGTTGACGTCATCGAGACAAAATACATCCTGGACCTCTATGGGACCACCTCCTCCATGTCAGGTTGGAAAGGAGATGAGGCTGAGAGCTTTAGGGCTTCTCGAGGCTAGGTGTCTATGGACTATAGATTTTTTATAGATTGTTTGAGAGGATTGAGTATGCCAGGGTATAGATTGTGGCATACCAATCTAGTTTTGATATTTTGGATATATATATGATCTTGTTTCTGATGATATGACTTTTTCATATGTTTTTATGATGCTTTAATGTGTGAATTGTTTGCTTATTTGATTGAGGATTCATGCAATTATGTCATTTTGAAATATTATGATTTGATGTCATGAAATAATCTGATGTAAACAATTAGTTGTGGTAGTGTGATTTGATAAAAATAGACTTCTAACAATAATTTCAAAGGACATTGTCGCTGTTATAGACCATTTCATGGAGTCGCCGCTCACTCGGTCGTCAAGCTAATCCTAGTATAGAAATATTGTTTAAAAGTAAAAGAGTGCTTAAGAGACTGTCTTAAGACTTTGTGTTGTAATGATGGAGATAATTATGGTTTGATGATTTGTTTTTAGATTTTCATAAAAATAGTATGCATGAGATACGAAAAGAAATATAATTTTGCTAGGCATAAATTCCTAAGTGTGATAAAATTTTGAAAAATTCCTTAGAATTTATACCATGGTTGCAAAATTTGATTTTGAACATAATGACATGAAATAGAATAGGTGTTCATTTGTTGGTAAAGCATAATTGTGTAACATAATGATGCAAGTCATATGTTTTGATGAATTTGGTTTTAAAATAAATGGAAAATAAAATTAGAACAATGGTTTGCGCTAGGCATAAAATTATAGGTATAGACTTATACCATCATTGCGAAATCCAAAGAAGAAAATAAATTGTTGGTTTTATTGCAAGATGAATATTTGATCTTTGATAAATAGAAAAGTAATAAGATGAACATTTTGCTTGAAAATATATATATATTTTTTTGTGAAAAGATGTATGTAATTGCTTTTATACAAACAAAAATTCTGAAATAAAAATTATTCCGAAAAAAAAAAGTTACAGAAATATTTTAAATTATCTCAAAGAGAAATGTAGATTTATAAGGAATCCTCATGTGCAAATGTGACTTCATTACTGATCTTGATTTATCATAATGATACAAAATATCTCAAATACAAATGTGTGTGCGATTGTATTGTTCATTCACCAATTTTGAGCAAGATAATTTGATACAAGTAATTTGTCGTAACCAAATGAATGTTTGTTGACCATGATTTATATGCATGTAACCATACCAGACTACTATGTAAGTTAGGTTATCAAGATCTAGCTAATCCATAAGCTGACAGAGGTCTATACAAAAGAAGGTCACTAATGTGACAGACATAGCACCATGCTAGGAATTACCCAAGGCCAAGTGGGTTGGGCACAAACCACCTGTTATGGGGCTTACCTCATAGTTTTCGAATAATTGAGAATTCTAGGGATTCAAGCTCATTCACCCTTCTTTTCTTTTCAAGGGGTAGGGAAAATATTTTATTGCATTTTTCTTTTGCCTTTCTCTTTTGCTCTTTTTTTTTTTTGTGCTTGATTTTTGAGATAATGCTGAAATATTGCTGTGATGATACAAAATAACATTTTTCTTTTTCTCTTTTTCTTGCATTTTTATTTTTCTTCCTATGCTAGGGATACTTGCTCGGATTAGCTGTAGAGCAAGGGATTTTTATTCTGGGTAGGGGTGAGCTTGTCCTTTTGTCAATTCTCAAAGATTCTAGACCATGTGCATGATAGGATAGCAAGGGAAACTTTTCACTCAAGAAACCACTTCTACTATGTAGCATCATATTGAATTTGCAATGAAATCATTTTAATGTGAAAAGATATACTTGGTTCAAGTAAATAAAAAGATCAGTTCTCTATGCTCAAAATTTTATTTAATGCCAATGTGGACTTTGATATAAGAGAGATTAATAATCATACAAAATAAAATCAAGATATTTATTCATGTGAGTGTGAAAGTGCGGGATTCCAAATAAATGCTCATTTATCCAAAATAATTGAAAATATAACTGCAAAATCCAAGAATTGATAGGTATAAAAAGGATGTTTTTGAAGATTTTGACACTTTTTATGTTTTTGTATTTGATTTTAATTGATGATTTGTAATAAGAAATACTATTGTTGTTCGTTGAAAAATATTTTGATAGAAATGGCTAAAAAATGAAACAATATGCAAAATACAGTATATACAAATGATGAAATGACCCAATGTTTTATGCATAGTAGCATTTGAGATGTATAATTTTCATAGGTTCTTTAAGTTCTTTACCATCTAAGGTAGATAATTTGTATGCTCCTGATCCAAACTTAGCAGTGATGACATATGGTCCAAGCCAGTTGGGCTCAAATTTACCTTTAAGGTCTTTAGTTGCATTAGTATTTTTTTTATTTTCTTTTAAGACAAGGTCACCGATCTCAAAATATCAACGATGAACTTTCTTAAGATATGCTCTCTTAAGCTTGTTTTGGTAGGCGCAAAGATGCTCCAAAGCATTGATGCACTTTTCATCTAGAAGTTCTAGCTGACTAAATCTGCTAGCACGATATTCATCCCCTACTTCAGTATATTGAAGTAGTAGAGATAAATAAGGAACTTCTAATTCAAAGGGAAAAATAGCTTCAGCACCATAAACTAAGACAAAAGGTGAAGTTCCAGTGGGGGTTCGAACACTAGTTCGATAGGCCCACAAAGCAGGATATAACTGAATGTGCCAATCTCGATCGGTTTTATTGACCAATTTTTTAAGAATTTTGATTAAGGTTTTATTAGATGCTTCTGCTTGACCATTACTTTGAGGATAATAGGGAGTGGACCAATGATGTTGAATTTTATATTTTTGACATAATTTCTTGACATCTTTATTTTTTAAACAAGTTCCATTATTGGAAATGAGATTGGCAGGAATTCCAAACCTACAAATAATTTGATTAAAAATGAACTTGGAAACTTATGTTCTAGTGCAAGAAGCTAATGACATAGCTTCAACCCACTTCATGAAATACTCAGTGGTGGTTATAATGAATTTGTGTCCATCGGATGACACAAGATTGATTTTTCCAATGAAGTCTAGGCCCCATTTTGAAAAGGTCCAAGGAGATGAAATAGCCTGCAGCTCTTGTGCAGGCGCATGGAAAAGGTCAACATGTTTCTAGCACTTGTCACAATGTCGCACATAATTATGTGCATCATTTTCCATGGTAGGCAAAAAATATCCTATTCGAAGGAGTTTCTTAGCAATGGCGTTACCACTAAAATGTCCCCCACAAGATCCATTGTGGGCTTCATTCAAAGTTGATCTAGATTCCTCTAGATTCAAACATCTCAATAATATGCCTTCAAAATATCTTCTATACAAGGTATTACCAATAATCACAAAGCGACTTGCTTGTCTACATAATAACCTACACTGGTTGCTAGTACAACCATCAAGGAAGGTTCCTTTCTACAAAAAAATAAATATATCAATATACCATGGTTCAAGAGTTGTTTCATTAATGAGAAACACATCCAAAGGTTCTAAGCATGAGTTTCTTGAAGCAGGTTCTTGGATTCGACGAATAATGATAGTAGCATATTCATCATCTAACTCCAAGGGTAGAAGAGATGCAGTTGCAGCCATAGCGTCAGTCGCATGGTTGCTAGTTCAAGGAATAGCTTCCAAAGTAACTTGATCAAACAAGGATAATAACTACAAAATATATGCTTTATATGGGTGTAATTTATCATCTTTGGTCTGATAAACATCATTGATTTGGTTTATGACAAGTTGGGAGTCATCGAAAACCAATAAACTTTTAATTTTCAATGCCAAGGTAGCTCGTAATCCAAGGATAAGAGCTTCATATTCAGCAGTGTTATTGGTGCAAGCAAATGTTAATTTGAATGACAGAGGTATAACATATTTTTGTAGAGATATTAAAATAATACCCGCACCAGCCCCACTCATGCATCGGGCTCCGTCAAAGTATAGGGACCATTGCTCTAAATGGTTTGCCTCTAGTTTAAGGCACTCATCAGGAAACTCAATGATGAGGGGATGAGTATATTTTAAAGGTGCAGCAGCTAATTAATCTTCTATGATTTGACCTTTAACAAACTTCTATCCTATGAAGGTGAGTTCAAATTTGCTTAGTGCAAGAACCCACTTGGCTGTGCTACTAGATAAATACGGTTGACTCATGAGATATCGTAAAGGGTCGAATTTGGCAATAACATATGTTTTCTGACTGAGCATATAATGTCATAGTTTTTGTGTAGAAAATAGAACTGCAAGATATAACTTCTCTAATATTGTATAGTGAGTTTCATAACTGATTAAGGTTTTGCTAATGTAATAATTAGCACGTTCTTTCTTCTCATCATCAAGCTGAGCTAACATAGCCCCTAAGGCAAAATCAGAAGCAGAAATGTACAAGATAAAAGGATGATCAGATCTAGGTGGGGAAAGCACTGGTGGTTTGAGGAGATATTGCTTAAGGAGTTCAAATGCTTCTTGGCATTCTTTGTCCCAATGGAAAGAGACATATTTCTTAAGAAGTTTAAGAAAGGGTCTAGTTTTGTCTACCAACTTATCAATAAAGCGGCGAATAGCTTGAAGCTTACCTTGTAAACTTCATAATTTTGATATATTGATGGGTGTGGGCATATATGTGATAGCCGCGATCTTGAGAGGGTCAATTTCAATGCCACGTAAAGAAATGATAACCCCTAATAATTTATCGGACTTAACTCTGAATATGCATTTAGCTGGATTTAAGTGGATAAGATATTCCCTTAACTGATCAAATATTTTCCTTAATTCATTTAAATGATCATCTTATTTGATGGAACTACCTATAATATCATCTACATAATCATGTAGGATATCATGCATCATATCGTGAAAGATATAAGTCATGGATCGTTGATAGGTTGCGCCTATGTTATTTAAACCAAATGGCGTCACTTTCCAACAAAAGGTTCCCCAAGGGGTAATAAAGGCTATTTTGGATTGATCTTTAGGAGCACTAGTGGAGGTGATGACTATATGGCTATTGAGGGAGTTGGATGGCAACTTATATGTGATGGAGGTGAACTAGGTGTGGGAGCTAAGAGATAATGGATAGAGGGTGGATCAAAAATCCCTAATGTTTGAACATATATGTATGCTTCATGATGATTGGAGATGGCGATTATATCCACATGTTCTTGTTCTTCATTTAGCTTATGCTTATATTCCAACTCAGATTTTTCAACTGTCATAGTTGGGTTATCCCCACTTTGGTCTAGGGAGTACACTTGCTCTTGATATTGTGGAGATATTGAGTGAGATGGAGTAGGTGTGACTCAATCTATAAATGGTATCTCCTATGGTGTGGATGGGATTTTGGATGGAGTTGCAAGTTGCGTAGATGTATTTAGAGGACTTTGGTTCTCTGTCATCACATTTATCATTCCCACAAACTCATGAGAAGATGCATTTGCATTTGAACAAGTTATGGCTGCCTCATCAACTTGTCCAATATGATCTTCTTGGCCTCAATGTTCGAAGGGTGCATCTAGAATGCTATCAATGAGTGGCAACTTGGTAGGGGGACTATCTAGATATTTGATCGGCTTGATGATAGGTGTGAATGCAACATTGGGTACTATGCACTCATCGAGTTCTAGGTAGGTCAATTGAATTGTGTCCTCAACTATGGTGGGTGAATATGGTATGATATGATTTTATTCATCCGTATTAATAGGGGGTTCTTCCTCCTTTTTGGTAGGAGTGATAAGATATTCTATAGGTGTATTTATGACAGCTATGGGAGCTTCTATAGTTGGCTCTTCTAATCCTTCCTTGCTTGAAAATATAGAGGATGGCACTAGCGGTGGTGGTGAAGGTAACTTCATGACTAATCGTGGGGTTGAATCTGGAATCTGAATAAGGTCATTGGATTTAGTGTCCAAATGATTGGGTGAAACTATAGGCCTTTGTGGATGATCCACCTACTTATAATACTTGAAGGGGTCTGGGTCAACATTGATCACATGCAACTTTCCTTCATCAATGTATTTAATGCATTGATGCACTATAGATGGAACACATTCCATATCTCTTATCCATGGTCTTCCAAGAAGTATGATGTACTATATTTCACCCTCCAATATGTAGAACAACATAGGCATAGTCTTTTGTCCAACTTAAATAAGTAGGATTATTGTACCATAGTGGAGGATAAAACATCATTAAATGCTTGTAATGTGAACTTGGAAGGTGCAATGCACAAGGATGGAAGGTTGAGATGCTTTAGTGAAGTTGTGGTAATAATTTTTATCGAGGAACCTGTGTCAACCAATACTCACTTATAGGGGACCCTATTGATACTCACGATGATATGCAAGCAGGATCTGGAGAATTCCTAGGCACAGGTTTGACCTCATAATTTTGAAAGGATATAGCAGGATTTTGGTACATTTGTATGTATTCCATAAAGTTGGTGAAAGCATTAGTTATGATTTTGTACCTCCATGGAATCCAAGACTCTCATGAAAGGCTCACAATATTTGGAGGACTATAGTAGAAGCTCTCTTATGGTCACTTTGGCTGATGGTTCATGTAAAATTTGCACAGGCCTACTCTGGGTTGCTAACACTTGTTGGATGGGAGTTCTAGGTGGTGAAGACCATGATATAGAGGGAGTGTAGACCTCCCTGTTAGGCCCTTTGGAAGGCTGATTATATCTAGTTTGTGATTGGAATTGGTGTTGGCTAACTAAATAATCCACTTGATCATGTGGGTAACCCATTTATGTTCTCTTGGTAGAGGTATTTTGGTGGTCGGGTCTTCTGTGTGAGGAGTGGACCTCACGATGACTTTTAGGGATGATGAGATCCTCAGAAGAATAGTGAAGGTGACTACTATCAGGGCTCCATGCAGGAGTGAGGAAATCTACATACCTATAATGATGGTTCTCAGGGCCTCTCCTAAATTTTTCTACTTCAATATCTCGTGATTAGATCGGCCATGCATAGTTGTCATCGTGTGCTGACTAGATGAGCCCTGAAGGAAACCCACACTAAAGAAACTTTTGACTTCCAAAAAAGGCTACAAGTTTTATATATCAAAATGATCAGTGCGATGAGCTGATCATAATGGGCTAGGTCTCCAAAATTTGGATTTTGGGTCAAAAATTTGTATTTTTGGAATATTTGGCTAACCGGGGCCTATGGGGAAATGCTCACTTTTGGGATTTTTGGGGAAATTTTGAACCGTGAATATTTAGGGCCAAAAATTTCTAGGAGAGGTGCCCTAGGGGCTAACTAAGACAACAAAACAAATTTGGCACTTTTCGGAGTTTTCTATCCCACTTTATGACTATTTTAGTGCAGTTTTTCGCTATTTTTGGGGTAAAAAATAGAGTAAAAATAAAACCAAAATAATTTTTCATTATAGCTCTATTTTGCACAATTCTTGAAGCATTGGATGTAGAATAAAAAAGTATATTTTTGTCCCAAATAACAAAGAAACACACAAATAAAACAATATGATTATCTTTTTATCGATTAAATGTGTGTCCTAAACTGGTTTTAGTGTGTTTAGATTTGTTGTTGTTCTTTGCTCTTTGTTGTGAAATTAGAATGAGGGAACTCAACAAAAGTGGTTACTAGGGACACTAGTTCCAAACATGATTTCTCAAAAGAGTCTAGGGTACACCGCTTAAATCCCAATGGGGGGTTCGCCTAGCTCTTCCACTCTGAAACAATATTTCCAACAGTGGGAGGCAGTTTGAACATTAGTGACCTATTCCATCTTGAGAGAGTGCCCTATTATATTTAAGGAATATATGGGCAAGCTGGTGGAAGGAGGTGAAATCCAATGTCACTAGTATGAATTGGGGGTTGGTGATGAAATCCAACCTTACCAATGTTATAGTGGAACGTGCAAGTGTGTGTGGTTCCTTTTAATCCAAAGAAAGTAAGCAAAGAAAAATTCAATGATCATTCATTAAATGCATGCAATAGCTGTGTTTTAATTTCAAAAATCTAGGATAAAAGGAACCTACAAATGTCACTTATAGATGCAAGCCCTAAATGCTAACCTACCCATTGGGTAAGCCACAAGCAATCAAGCCACAAAGATGCATTGCTACTTCAAATTTCCTTTAATTGTTCTTCTTCCTTTTGCTATGTGATGTTAAAAGAGAAGCTAAAACACAAATTTTAACCTTTCTATGCAAGCAAGTGAAGAAAGAAAACTGATTTTGATAGTATCTAAAAATATAACAAAAAATCATAGGGTTTAGGCACTTACTTTGTCCGTTTTGAGCTCTCCAAATTCTGAATTTTTAGGCAGAAATCTCTCTATTTCACCACCGTTCCAGGGTGGGGCAAGTAGAAGCTTCACCACCATCCTAGGGTGGGATAGTGAAACCACAATCCCAGGGTGTTCCAGATAAAGCCTCTGCCACCATTCTAGGGTGGGGAGGGGAGCACCTGCAACACAAAAAGGGCAAAAAATGCAAGAAAGAGGTCAAATTTTCACCAAATCAAAATGGATAAGGGTCACACCATGATCGCCACTGAAGTAGGGAAAAATGGTGCACAAAATGAAGTGAAAAAATATACGTATCTACCCCATCTCGCTCATGGGCATCAAAAAAGAAGCATGCATGTGAGAAGGAAATAATACCAAACAAAAGGAAATGAATCAAAGCAAGTATTCTCTCATTAATTTGTTGGATCCAATCTAATATTACAATAGTACCCTTGAGGGCTCAAAATTTTGATACAATTGTTACAATATTGGGTGCCCAAAGACCAAGTCTTTCATGGAATCCGAGTGCACATCCAATTTTTCTCCGCATACCCATGATCAAGGTGGGCGGGAAAATTCCACTATTGCTTGTATCTAGGTTCTATGATGTCTTATATTTCTTCCCAAAGCCTTATGAGGACCTGAACCTGCACAAAAGGAAACAAAAGAGGTCAAATAGCAAGGGTGTATGGTGAAAACATGCAATCCCCATAGGGGAAAAATGGCATATGAATTAAAAGTGCATCAAATGATATGAAAATGATTTGAAAATTTATAGAGATGTTAAATAGGATGTTTTGGGAGGATATCACCCAAAAAATACCTGAAATTGCACCCGTAGACCTCTCTATTTAGTGTCGCTCGACTGCAACCTACGAAAATGAGGACAATAAAATATTGAACTTGAACTCATCTAAAACTCATGAAATTTTTTCAGTATGCATAAATTGGAATTTCAAGAAAGCCCATATGATCAGACTTTTCAATTAGAGCTAGGATCCACCTGTATCAAACTAGGGTGCTCGGATGGGCCCTACGAGCCTACGAAAACTTAAAAATAACATAACTAATTTATTTTAACTCCAAGAGATCTGAAATTTGAAATGTAGTATCATGGAATAATTTAGAAAATAACCAATTAAAAATAGTAAAGAAATTGCTTAATAATTTACCCTCATCCCGGGGGGACGATGGTGACTACAACTATTTGGGGGGCACCCTAGGAGGGGAAACCCACCAAATATGGAAAATTTTTGTTACCAAACCACTATAATATGTTCCTAAACAACCTAAGGCATGTTTTCATTGAATTTTATGAAGAAATTAACCCGGATGGAAAAGTTACGCTCAGATTACCTTCTTCAAGTCATCCGGTAACCTCCTTGGCAAAAGGGATATTATGAGGGCAAAAATGTGAGGGGAAATCTTGGGAGCACTCCATTGCATATCCTAGAACTCATCCCTATATATGCATCTAACTTTTGTGTGGAAATTACATCCACTTTATAGCCCAAAGAGGCTCAAGTGCAAAAAGGCATGCAAGGGCATGCATGGCAGGAGGCGCCATTTGTCAAAAAGGAGGCATGCATTATATGGGGAAGATAATATCCATTATTGGCCTCCATAATTATGTGTGTCATGATGATTCAATGTCCTCTACCCTACATGCTCTGTTTGGTGGGTTAAATGGCAGTTTTTGGGCACCATTTGGCCTAGATTTGACTTTTTATGGGTCAAACTTCATCACCGTCCCACCCTAGGATGAGGGCTCACCATTATTCCAGGGTGGGACAATGGGAATATACCATCATCCCAAGGTAATAAGGTGGTGAATTTTGGGCCAAAACCTCCCAAAATTGGATCGATAGCCTCCATAATGCCTTCTAAAGTGGCTAGAACCACTGTGAGCCTCCCGAGGGCTACCCAAGGGGTCATATGATGTCAATTTGATCCTTGTTTGTGGATGCTTAATTAGGTTTACCACATTTTAGTGTCTACACTTACATCATGGCATATCAGTCCTACCTTATAGCTTTGGCCCACCACTAGGACCCATGGAATAATACCTTCCACCTCCCAACTAACGAGATGACCATCATGTCAAAGTATGTGTATAAGATATTTCAGATTCCTTTTGATGGGGTGACCATTACCTCCTCGAACACTAATGATCAGGTGGCTATCTTCACTCGGGTGTTTAGAGGATGCCCTATGTATGATATCAAGGACACCAAGTCTAAAGGAGTGTCTATCAGTCATTGGCATGGGGAGGGCGTCTTTATGATGAGGCATGTTGTATTGCTAATGGTGATCAACAATGTTCTTATCCCAGATTGCTTGGGTTTGAGGTTCTCGTGGAACCTTCTAGCGATGGTGTAGGACCTATTGGATAGCAAGTATCCTATAATTTATGCATGGGATAGATCACTATTAGCTCAGTTCTAGGATTATTTATACCACATCCATGGATGGGGATGTGTCAACATTACCTGTAGCTTGCTCCTATAGGTTTAGGGATGAGAGCACATTATAGTAGATCGTCCTAAGGGGCTCCCGATCATGATCATAGTTGTCTATGCTTGGACATAGTGCTATGCTTCCAAATGGGCTTGAGAGCACAAGGAGCATAAGAGCTACACTTTTGTAGGGGATCTATCCCACTATACTAATGCTTTCACCAAACTGTTGGCCGAAGATGTCATGTGGCGGCCTTGCTATGAGTGTCTTGCTTGGGATGATCCAACTAGTTTTACTACCAAGAAAATGTGCAAGCGATTGCTCGTTGGTCATAATATTACCATTCGAGAGTATTTATTCTAATCTCAGGTTCTTTGCTAGCATGAATTGTAGTAGGATGTGCTCTTGATATCATTCTTGTACAGACATATCACAGCAGAGAAGGACCTACCTCCATGATAGATCATAGAGCTTTCAGATGAGGAGGACGCCCTAGCCATAGACCCTACAGTGGCTAGGGGAGTTACAGAGGCCTACTATTAGTGGTTGGGTTATTGTATGTGGCATGGTGTCAGCATCCTAGGGCACAAGGATGATGGTAGAGGTGATGGCATAGATTTGGCAGGATGTAGGGTTCGAGCCAAGACTGAGGTATGGGGCCAATCAAAAAAGTAGGTGGCAGTAGAGGATCTTGACATTCTTTAGGAGGAGTTAGAGCTTGAGGAGAGATTCTCTCCTTTGATAGCATAGTTGCATGAGGTCGAGGTTAAGCTTTAGGCCACTAAGATCTAGGTACATTGATGAGATGCTACCATTGAGTAGCTCTCAGCATAGATACAGGCTTTGTAGGCTACTATTGGGGGTGACAATATTAGGATGCAGTTTGTTGTTCCTACTTCTACACCATAGGAGGCTCCAATGATAGGTTCAAGGGTATATGGGGGACATCTCCAGTCTATTTTGGATGATCATGAGAAGCGGATCTGGGGACTTGTGGATCATGTTACCCTTCTTCAGATGTAGCTTAGGAGGCATGGAATTGTCCCTAAAAATCTAACAGGTGTGGGTGGTTCGTAGGTCAGTGGGTGCTCCACCTCGAGGCAGTCTTCTGCCCATCCTAGCCAGTGAATCCAGAATCAGACAAAGATACCTATAGGCTCACATCACCCGACTCGCAATACCTCCATGGGGGAGGTAGAACTAGAGGAAGTGATGCAGGGGGCTCAGGCTCGGTACTTGATTGATGCTCTACTTGGTCCTTGATTCATTTTTGAGGTTGAATTACCTAGATGACTGTAGTCCATGGGTATTTTTGTATATCCATTAGACTTGACACACATACTTTTATGATAGATTTGCTTTTTATGACTCATTATGTGTATCATTTATTGCTTTATGTTTTTGTTATTATTTTGTTTTATGGTATGATGTGATGATGGTATTATGATTATTTGATGAATATGCTAGATGATAGATGATATTTGAAGATGCTTAAATAGATCTGTAGATGCTTATATATTTTTATGATATGATGCGATGTATTTTGATGATGAATGATGATTTTATGATCTGGTATGCAAATGGATATTGCCTATATATTTTATGATTTGGTTTATGGATGATTCATGACTTTTTTTTGTGGATGCAAATGTTATTGTTAAATGCATGTTTAATTTTTTCTTTAATTATATGCATCTAACTTATGTGATGGAATGGTATAAATGAACCTGTATGCTCTAATCACTTAAAACATACGGAATGCATATGACATTGACAATATTAATGGATGATACCACAGAAAGTAAAAAAATAATCATGAATTTAAATAATCACTCCTATCATAATAATTTATTAAGTATTCATATATGAGATGTAATGGTGTGTAATGTATTATCTTAATAATTTTATGTAAATTAAAAGATATAAATTAATCATTGGCCATATATATACTATTTCTAATATATATGCGGTATATGTCCTACTATCTTTATACCCCCTAATTTATAGGATCTTATAAAGAATATGATGGTGTGAATGATGTTATGATTTGTTGCTATGTAAGAATTTTTGGGGCTTTTGGAGATTCAATCACTCTAGTTACCCTATCAAAAACTTTCTACTTACCACTTAGACTTTTGAAAAGTAAGGCTTTTACCATGGAGCTGGTTTTTCATGATCTTTTTGTGTGCATGTGATTGTATATTTTGAGATAGAACTCGAGCATTTCCTTTGATATCAAGCGGGATTCTTTCAGCCCATTTCTAATATTAGGGATCCTCAAGTGTTCATCTCATCCTTATGTTGGAATTAGTTGGACTATACCACTAGGTAATATTAGGTTACCTAAGCTAGCTCATCCACATTCAAACATTTGTCTACACAAATGCATGAAGTAGTTGTGGTAGAAATATCGTCATGCGTAAGGATTTCTCCTTCCAGTTTTGTACAATGCTGAGAATTCTAGGGATTCAAGCTTTATTCCCTTCTTTTTGGCTTCTTTTTGGCTTTGGATTTTTGCTCATATGTAGTGATGAAAATCACTATTTATTTTGATTTGATTTTTTCTTTGAGTGGGGATTTTTTTTAGTGATGAAAATCACTGTTTATTTTTTATTGATTTTTTTTTTGAATTTTTATTTGTGTATTGGATT
Organism: Wollemia nobilis; assembly: GCA_028583015.1. Lineage (NCBI taxonomy): Eukaryota > Viridiplantae > Streptophyta > Pinopsida > Araucariales > Araucariaceae > Wollemia > Wollemia nobilis. Next base: position 6,517,856 of record JAQPPZ010001323.1, read on the forward strand.
ATTGCTTTTAAATCTGGACTGTATGCTTGGCCTTTTGAATATGTACTTTGCTTTGGTATTTTTGCTTATTTTTATTTAAGCAAGGGATTTTGATAGGGTAAAGCTTGTCCTTTTGCCAATTCTTAGCACCTTTAAACTAGTTGCATAGGGGGATAAGCAAGGAAGATCCTTTTCACCTAAGGTAACCTAGACCACTTTGTAGCTTTCATATTTTCCTTGTACCAGCTAGGATTTTAGTGTTTCAATTAGCGACAGGATCTTGAATATCCAAGGCTTTATCACAACTAGGCCTTACCTTCTGCTAATCAAATTTGTTTTTCTCAAAAGTTGATAATATTACTAGGTGTGCTTTACTAACCAAAAAGCCTTATTTTATTATGTATAGCAACAAATAATGGTTGTGTTGAAAAACACAATTACACACATGTGGATGGAGGTATGGATATGAATGACTTGTGTGACAAACTATGGTATCACTTTTAAGGCTCTCATGACATATACAATTGTAATGTATGTGAAAATGTAATGCAATGATGTGGATGCAAAATGTGAAGTGCAATTGTTTTTGTATTTTTGATTTTACGTTGTTTTTGTATTTTTTGATTAATTTGACCAAACGACTTATTATGCCTTTGGGGCTTTTGGTATTGATTCTGACCAAGCAGTTTGAATACCTTTGGGGATTTTGAATTGATGTTTGAACAAGTGATATGAATTACCCTTGGAGCCTTTGATTGATTGGATTTGACCAAGTGGTTTGAATTACCCTTGGAGCCTTTGAATTGATTTTTGACCAAGCGGCTTGAATGCCCTTGGAATATTTTGAATTGATTTTGACCAAGTGGTATGAATTACCCTTGGAGCATTTTGAATTGATGTTTGACCAAGCGGTATGAATTACCCTTGGAGCCTTTGATTTGATTTTGACCAAGTGGTATGAATTACCCTTGGAGCCTTTGATTTGATTTTGACCAAGTGGTATGAATTACCCTTGGAGAATTTGATTTGATTTTGACCAAGCGGTATGAATTACCCTTGGAGCCTTTGATTGTATTTTTTGAATTTTATGTTTTTATGATTTGTTTATGTTTTTGACATATTTGAATGTTTTTGTGTTTTATGTGTAAAATACCTTTAAGTGAATGATATTGAGAGGTTCAGGCTCTTCAACACCATCTAATGATATAAGGCGATATGCTCCAGGTCCAACTCTCATTGAAATCATATATGGACCTATCTAGTTTGCTACGAACTTATCTCACATATGTGGTAGTAGATTTGAATTTTGTTGGTTTCTTTGAGCACTAGATCTCCAACCTTGAATTCCCTTAGGTGGACTTTACTATTGTAAGCTTGTGCAAGGCGATCTTGGTAAACATGGAGATGCTCTAAATAATTGACTCGATGTTCATCAAGAAGCATCAACTGATAAAGGTGGCCTTACCGTACAACTTCATCATCTATGAAGTCCTTTAATGCTGTGTAGAGTCAAGATTTCCAACTCTAGAGGAATGATGGATTTAGTGCCATATACTAGTGAAAACAGTGTTGCCCTAGTGGGCCTTTGTATACTAGTCCTGTATGCCCATAGTGCAAGAGGCAAATGCATGTGCCAATCCTTGTGATTTTCTTGCATTATCTTCCTTAAAATGGATACTATTGTTTTATTTGAGGCTTTTGCTTGCCTATTTTCTTGTGGATAATAATGCGTTGAAAAACTATGCTGAATATGGTATTTTTTCATTAAAGCATGCACATTTTTTTCTTGAAATATGGCCCATTATCCTGATATTATCTTAGAAGGGACCCCAAAATGACTTATGATATTATGGAGTATAAAATCCGCAATCCTTGGTCCAATTGTTGATGTTAAGGGGATTGCTTCTACCCATTTAGTGAAGTATTTTGTGGCTATTATGATGAATGTGTGTCGGCCTAAGGATAGGGGTGGGATTTTACCAATCACGTCTAGTCCCCATTGTGAGAATGGCCATGCTACCTAGATGGGCTACAAAGCTTACGATGGTAAATGCATTAGGTTTGCATGATGCTGGCACTTATTGCATTTATTGAAATACTCATAGCAGTCCTTTTCCATGGTGGGCCAATAGTAACCCATTTTCAAGATGCACTTAACGATGGCCATGCCACTAAAATTGCCTCCATATGTTTCATCGTGAGCTTGCGAAACTACCCAAGATGTTTCCTAGGGTTCAAGACAATGGAGAAATACTCCATCATATCCTTGTTAGAGTAATATTCCATTACTTGGGATAATTACCATTTACTCCACTAGGTTATTACCTTTACTATTTACTTTTATCCTTTAGATATTTATTATTCTTATCCTAGGTTAGTTCCTAAATATCCTAGGGTAGTCAATCCTAAACCTAACTCTCTACCTAGCCTAACGCGTTTGTTAGCTTGGTTAGTGGGGAATTAGTTAGGTTTACTATTCATTGTATTATATAAACATTAGTTTTAAACCTAATGTTTAGTTAGATTAATTTGATAATTATTTCTTCAGACTTACCTTGCATCATTGGTATCAGAGTCACAAAAGGAGGTGAGATGAAGGGATTTTTACTTGATCCCACCTACCCAGGTTAGAATTTTTTTTCCTGTCCCATAGGACAGGGTCACAGGAGAGGGCCCACAGGCCCAAGTCACCGAGTGACCATGGGAGAAGGACCGCAGGCCCACATCACTAGGTGACCATGAGAGAAGGATCATAGGCCCACATCACTGAGCGACCATGGGACAAGGCCCACAGGCCTAGAAAGATCTGACAACACTCTATTTTCTGACTTGTTAGGCCTGACAGGATGACAGAGGGTTGTCCCTAGATTGGAGAGGGATCTTTGGTGGCGAAAGGATCACCAACCATCAGAGCTAGCCCTCTGGTGACTTTATCGACCACCATCGGTGATCAAAAAGTGAGGGCAGGTGTGCCCTCCTTATCCGGTGACTAGACCAACTCACCGTCGGCAACCTCAAGTGACCTTGAGCATAGATCCTGAGGCACTAACTTGGAACAACCACCTAGACCACCAACTGGACCAATAACCAATGACCACCTAGATGAATCAACATGCGCTCGGGCACAAAGCTCAAGGTACTGACTTAGCCTAATAATCTGGAGACACATGGCAGGCAGACGCAACCTCAGGCATAGATCCTGAGGCACTGACATGGTGTACAGTGACCTAGACCAGACATGACACACGGCAGATAGCCAAAAAAATTGAACTGCATTGTGACACATGGACCAGACACATGGACCTGAATGAGTTGATGTGGTGGATAGCCATTAGATGACAAATCGAACTTAGACTGGACACATGGTGGCCACGTGGTGGACAACCACATGTGCCACCTGACATGTGGACCCCTCTAGCCGTGCCACATGGGTGGCAACAAAAGGGGTTCGAATGGATCCTGATTTCTCGCAAGAAATCAAAGAGCACTAGGTGCTCTATTGCTTTTAAGCAACTTCAGATCACCCGTAGGGGCAATGTGGGATAAATCCCACTAAATTCCCCGCTAGTCGGTGGGGAAGCCTTCAAGGAGAAGGCCATGGACTACTCTCGTCAAGCTAGCTAGCCTGACTGGAGAGAGGACCAGCGCTAAGGCACTGCCCGATGAGAGGTCGGGAGTTCAAGCCCCATCGAGGCCAAAGTATTTTTTTTTTGAAGTTTATTTTTTTTAATTAATTTCGTTTTATTTTATTAAAAAAAAAAAAAAAATTACTTAGAATTATTTTTTTTAAGGTAATTTTAAAGTTAAAATAGTTTTTATTTTTCTTGATAAATTTTTACTTAAATTACTTAGAAATTTTTTTATATAAACTTCAAAATTCAAACAAAGAAGGCTCATATTTTGCAAATTACAACAACATATTGTTTTTTGTTTTCTCACCACAAAGGAGATATAAGACATAGAAAAGCATTTTTTTTTTTTGCAAATTCAAAAAGCCTTCTTTCTTCTCAAAACTTGTTAATTTTGCAACATAAAAGGAGCCACTATTTGATTGCAAAATTGTAACACAAGGAGACAAAAATTTGCAAAACGTCAAAATTGAAGAGTGCATTTGTTTTCTCCAAGGAGATATAAGACATAAAATTGCACATTTTTCTTGCAAACTTGAGAAGAAATTGTAACCTTGGGTCCACAAAAACTAAGTCGTGTGTCGACTAGTTCTGGAAGCCTTCCAAACGTGGGTCGTGTGTTGACTTGTCTTGGAAGGAGTGCTCAAATTGTTCATTTTGCAAAATTCAAGGGGGAAGACAACATTGTACTTCTTTTGCAAAATTGGAAAACAAAGTAGGAGACATAAAAATATCATTTTTTTTGCACAACACAAAACACACATTTTGTTGCAAAAATTTAAAAAGGTGCATTATCGATTTTACTCGACACCTTAATTGGCAAACTAGGTGATAATTATTTTTGAGGCCATTTCTTGTTTGATTGTTGCATCATTCTTTTTGCAACTATAAGTCATATAATAAAGAACATCCAAACCTCAAAATTTCACAAATTTGTGTACATCCATGCATAGATTTAAAGCCAATTTCACTTGATATTCTCTCCTAAATCAACAAAACCCCTAATTCACTCTTATTTGTTTGGCTTAATTTCCTCCAACTTCTCATCCTTCTTGAAGGGTGTTAAGGTAGGTGCCATTAAATATCTGTTTGAGTGAATTATATTTTGGTACTCTTTTAGGGTAATAAAAAAAAAGAACAAGTTTTTGAAAATAAGGAACCTTAAAAAGTTGCAATCCTTTGCACTCAAGGGGGATAATTCCTTTCTTCCTTCAAAACACATATTTTTGACAAGAGGGAAATAAAACTTGTAAAGACAATCATAAAAGTAGAAGTCATAAAAATTATACCTTTTCTTTTAGACTTCCAAATAGCAATCATGCTTGAAGTTCTTACAATAAGGAAGGATGATTTGGTGAACTTTTTGATAAAATTGCCTAGAAAGCATAGTTTTGCACAAATTGTAAAAATGAAAACCATGACACCATTCAGTGTTGGTTTCAAAACAAGCAAAACTAAAATGGCAAAGGCACATCACAAAAGCCATATTTCTAGTGAAGTGTCTCATTTGGATTCTAATTCTAGTTCAAAGAGAGCACAAGGAGTGCTCATTGCTAAAACAATATTGTAGAGGGAAAACACATGTGTCCCTTGGGCAAAAGCACCATTTTCTCTCACTCCTCTTTTTGGCTTCATAAATAGCATAAGTATTTTGTTTGAAGACCTTGAAATAAGGGGTGCTTGTACCTCTTTTAGGCTTCATAAATAGAAAATTCTAGGTTTTTGAAGTACTTGTAACAAGAGGAGCGACTTTTTGTGATGTAAAATTGTCTAGGAGGCAATATTTGTAAAATCCTTCACAACACTCTTGCATTGCACACTTTTTGCAATTGAGGGGGGATATAAATTTCTTTTCTTCACCATTTTTATAAATAGGGAAGAATGCTTATAAGGGTGCATTTTCGGCTTCGACCGACACCTTAGTCACACTTCCTTCAGAAATTAATTACACTATGTTTTGCAACGAGAAGGAGGGAACTTATAAGGGTGCATTTTTGGCAGCGACCGACACCTTAGCTACCTTATATTTTGCAAATTCATATTGTAAATGAATGAAACTTGTATGAAGTGATCTATTCTACTACACCTAGCGATTGCAGTGGTTGGTTACCCATGCAATTCGGTTGGATGATGTGATTACCATAAGTACATTCATTGGCATGAAGACAAAGTGAGGAATGACCCAATTTTTGCTTAGGAGCAGCTAGAGCACTGTGACAGAGCAAAGAAAAGAACCAACATATCAAAATCTTCTTCACTATATTGGAGCAGTTATATACTTTACCCAAATATTGTTGTATAGAGGGATATGTATGTATTACCCAAATAATGTAATAATGGGGGATGTTAGAGTAATATTCCATTACTTGGGATAATTACCATTTACTCCACTAGGTTATTACCTTTACTATTTACTTTTATCCTTTAGATATTTATTATTCTTATCCTAGGTTAGTTCCTAAATATCCTAGGGTAGTCAATCCTAAACCTAACTCTCTACCTAGCCTAACGTGTTTGTTATCTTGGTTAGTGGGGAATTAGTTAGGTTTACTATTCATTGTATTATATAAACATTAGTCTTAAACCTAATGTTTAGTTAGATTAATTTGATAATTATTTCTTCAGACTTACCTTTTATCAATCCTCGTCTGTAGAGGATTTCTCCTAGAAAAATGTATCTTGTTACTCTCTACTTGAACGTTTGCATTTTAGTATGTGAAAAACCTTAGATATTATTCCAAGTTTCAGGAAGTCCTACAGTTGGGAAAGCCAATCCTGATAGGCCATAATTTCTATAGAATAAACATCTTGCTCTTCTTGCATTTTTGAGGTAGTGAACATAGATTGAGGAAAAAATCTATGGTATATGGTTGCACCACACTCTACAGGTTCTTGGGAGATCAAAGACCCCCAAGGTGTTGTTTACAAGAAATCTCTGGCTACGAAGGACCAATCCTGATTTGGTTTGATGTTGATCATGTTGATTGATTCTTGATTTTCAAAAGCCTCACGATGTATTGTTGAGTTTGAAAGCACTCTCACATTGATGGTTGTAAAATTAGTGGATGGATTCTGAGGGATTAAGGATCCCAAAGAGGCCATGGTGTCTACAAATATATTTGACATACGAGGGATTACCTCGATGTTGTACCATTCCAGTCAGGATAAGTAGGTGTAAAAAAGTTCCTTGTAAGTATTTAGGAGTGGGAACCTGTATTGTAATAGTCCTTTGACCTTGTTTACTATGATCAAGGAGTTACCAAAGATATTCAATCTTGTAATGCTAATTGCTATGGCTATTTGGAGTCCCAGGACCAATGCTTCATATTTGGTATTGTTTTTTGTGCATGGGAAGTCTAGTTTGAATGATAAGGGTAATGGAGTACCCTACGATGTGATAAATACAATCCCTTCTTCACCTCCTTGTTCACACTTAGAACTATCAAAGAATAATGATATGTCTCTTTCTTTCTTAGGTTCTTCAAGTTATGGTAGATTTGATAATGCAAAGACCACATCATCAGGAAATTCTATGGTGAGAGGCTTGTTATCCTAAAGAGGCACCTTTGCTAATTGATCTGCTATGACTTGTCCCTTGATGGAATTTTGGCTTACAAACTCTAGATCAAATTCTATCAATAGCATGATCCACTTTGTGATACCTATATTGTGATATATATTGATCATCATGTACTACAAAGGATTTTGTTTTGATATGACATAGGTCGTATGGCTCAACATGTAGTGTCATAACTTTCAATTTGCAAAGACCACTACTAAACATAACTTTTCAATATATGCATATCATAGCTCATAACTCACCAAGGTGCAACTAATGTAATATATGGCTTGCTCTTTGTCTTGTGCATTCATTTGGGCTAACATGGTGCCTAATGCAAAATCAGTAGCCTATATATATAGTAAAAATGGTATGTCTAGCCTTGGTGGAGCTAATACTGGAGATGTTTCTAGATAATTTTTGATCTCTGCAAAGGCTTTATGGCATTCTTCATCCCAATGAAAGGGGACTTCCTTGCGTAGAAACCTGTTCATAGGTCTGCATTTATTTGATAATTACACGATGAATCTTTTGATGGATGCTATCTTTCCTTGTAGGCTCCTCAACTCCCTAATGTTGGTAGGGGTGGTAATTTATAGTATAGCCTTTACCTTTGTAGGATATACTTCGATGCCTCTCTTAGATACGATGAATCCCAAAAGCTTACCAGAAGTTATGCCAAATATGCACTTATTAGGATTCAATCAAACATTATGTTCTATGAGGTGATCGAATACTTGTCTAAGGAATTCGACATGCTCTTGTCGCAACAGGGAATTGGTTAGTAAGTCATCCATGTAATATTCCAAGATATTATGAATATAGTCATGGAATAAGTATGTCATGGCCCGCTGATATGTGGCAAGAGCATTTTTTAGACCGAATGACATCACTTTGTAAAAAAATATTCCCCATGGAGTAATGAAAGTAGTTTTATGTTGATCTTCGGGCTTAATTCATATTTGGTTGTATCCAAAAAGACCATCCATTAAGGAGAGCATTTCATGACCTATGGTTGCATCTACAAGAGCATCTATGTTTGGCAATGGGAATGAATCCTTTGGAGTTGCCCTATTAAAATCCTTAAAATCTGTGTAGATACGAACTCTTCTATCAGGTTTCCCTATGGGTACCATGTTTGAAACCCACTCAGGGTAGTCAATAGGAACTATGAATACTACATCAAATAGTTTTTACAATTCGTTCTTTACCATCAAAGCAATGGTTGGATGTATTTTCCTCAGTTTTTGCTTTACTGTCTTCTTCATGGGATCCAATGAAAGGTTGTGAATGACTAACTTTGGATCTATCCCTGGTATGTCTTTGTAAGTCCAAGAAAAAATATTTGGCCTCTCCTTGAGGAGAGGAATTAGGATGGCTTGTTCCTCTGGAGATATAATTTCTCTGAACTTGACTTTCCTTGGTTGGGTAGGATCATCACTGATGTCCACCTTGAAAGTTGCTTCTATAGCCATATTTGTCCCATCCTCCAGCTGATGAGGCATGGGTATCAAATGAATGTCATAATTAGGATTTATAGGACCTAGTGACTTAGGTTCCAAACCAACATGGAAGACATCATACGTACAACCTGATGTGAAATGGAATGACTATAACATATCTTCATTGGTGAAGAGGTCTTCTAGATTTATGGGTGAACTAGCATGATCCCAATCAATAGCCTCTACATCAAGATGTAATGATTTGGTATGATCTGCTGGATTATGAATTGGAGTGGTCAAATCAATGGAGATCATGTTGATGGATGGGATGAAATCTCCAGGACCACATGGGTGTGATATTGTCTCAAGGGTTTCCCTTCCATAATTGTTATGAGGTTATGGAGGAATGGGAATTTTTGGATCTAGCCCATGATCAGGGTGGATAATAGGATCATTGGGCTCTAACTACTCTTTCAATGTAGGTAGAGGGGGGCTGACCATCTAATGAATGGTATCTAGGTCAATAGATCTCCCAAAAAATCAAAGATGAGGGTCTATGGCATGAAGTGCTGCCTATCTGTCTACTAGCTTGTTGAATTACCACAAGTGGTGAGGTCCAAGATAATCCATCTCGATATTATCCTTAAAGTAATCATCACTTATCCAAAAATTTTTAGCATTGGTATGCATCCCTAATACAATGGGCTCATGTCTTAGCCCCAAGTAGGCCAACTCTATTCCATATTCATATTCTTCATTACTTATGAAGAATCCATTTGCATTTGTATCTTGCCCCAAAGTCAAGGGTTGATGGCTTAGGCCTAAGTAAGCTCTTTCTGTTGAGTCTTATGATTCATAGTCACTTTTATCTGATGTATATCCACTCTCATCATGGATGGACCATGTGAATATTTGTAAATAGCGAGGCCCCTGATAGGCTAAGCCAAGTTGCACCTCATCATCACTTGCCTCATATCCATTATCCTCATCCCATGAGTTGTACCCTATTGGGGTGGAATCAATTGAGGTGTTTGGATGATAAGTTTCTAGAGGTGGTATGTTTACCGTGGCCACTTGTCTGTTGCTCAAATTTTATATTCTTAAGGGGTGATAAGGAATGAAATAAATGTATTCTCCCAACCTTATGCTTAATATTTCCAATTTTTCTATAAGAGAGTTGTCTCGACCTCCGCTATAATAACCTAAGCCAAATATATCATAGGGAAGCTGATATAGTGGCTCGTAGGGCCGCCTGCACCCCTGCTCATATATGCCAAGGCCATAGCCATGCCAATGGCAACACTCAAAGTATCTTAGAGCAAACTCGGGATTAGAGAGGTAACAAACATTGATCGTGAATAATTTGTCACTATCCTCTTCTATATATGAAGACTTATGAGTGCAATATAGGCTAGCATAGACAAAATTGGTTTGGTTGGGAGGTATTCCAAGTGGAACCCCTATTGCTACTAGCAGTCTCAAGTATTTAGGCCTCCCTATGTCTTAAGAAAACTCAATTATAGGTGTAAAGGTAATGTTCTGCACAAGGTACTCTCCTATGATTGTACTTTCCAAGTGTATTGATGCATGCGACATGGATGACCCCATAAATGACATTGGTGAAGCAGGGTGATAATCACTATCTTCATCTTGAACTTGAGGATCTTCCTCTTCCATAGGACTTGGTATTTTAGCAATGGCTATAATTGGCACTTCTTTGGGTCTTTCTTCTTGAACTATGGGTGCCTTTAGCTTCTAATTTTCTTTTGGTTTTTACATTGATGGTATTGTAGAAGCATTGACTTTCTTGAGTCCATTAGGAGGTGTTGATGTGCATGGGACTTTTCTTACCCTGTTGTCTTTGTTATCCCATTGTGTGGTTTGGGATGAAGGTGCCATGTATAGGTGAGTAGAAGGGATCATGAATTCTCCTAGAATGTCCACCTTATTTACGTATTTAAAAGGCTCTTCATTAGCTAGAACCACATAGACTTTTTTTTTGTGCACATACTTGACACACTGGTGCAAGATCAAAGGCACAAACTTCATGGCCCTTATCCAAGGATGCCCTAAGAGGATGTTATATTGCATAGCTCCTTCCAAGACATGACACATCACGGGGATGGTCTTGTGCCCCACCTTGATGGGTAGGACTATTGTTCCAATAGTATTGCATAAAGAATCATTAAAAGTTGTCAATGTGTAAGCTCTTGAAATGATATTGGTCTTGGGTATCTTGAGGTGCTATATTGCAATTGTTGTAATGATGTTAATCGATGAACATCTATCAAAAAAACCCTCTTGAAAGGTAATTAATTTATGGTCACTACAATGTTTATCAGAGGGTCTGGCAAGGCAGCAAAAATTGTCTTAATCTCATGATCATATAATCGAATTACAGTTTCTTGGTATTCTTGCACTTGTACCACAAAGTGAATTAATGCATTCGCATCTTGCAGTTGAAGCTCAATTGTTCTTAAAATATCCATTAGATTATCCCTATGGTTTGGAGACTATTGTATGAGCTCATATATGGATAACTTAGTTGGAGTCATCTGTAGGTTTTGCTCCAATATACTCGAATAGTTACCATAGGTCACATTGGTGGACCTGGAAAGTTGTATGGCCTTTGCCTAGGGGTAGTTGGGATGTTCATGGGAGTTGTAGGCAGTTGTGGTTGACCATACCACATATTCCTTATTGCTATGTTAAAAATATCAACCATCCCCATGCATCCGTAGGTAGGTATGTAAACTCGAACCTAATTGACTTGGGCCCTTTGCTCTCAAGGGGCCTCATGATTGGGCAATGGGTTTCTATATATGCCTATGTATCTATTATCGGGAGCTAGTGGATTGTCAACTTTGAGTTCTCCTACCTCAATCATTTTTTTCACATGGTGCTTAAACCCGATGCAATCCTCAATTTCATGTCCTGATATCCTATGATAAGGGTAAAATTGATCTTCCCTATATCATTTTGGCTTAGGATGGTTGGTATCTATAAGAGGTATATTAGGAAATATGATCCTTCTAGCCTTGCTCAACTGATTAAAGATTTATTACATTAATTTTGTTAGAGGCATGAAATAACAAGGTGGCTTACATTCTCAGTTTCTTCCCTTATTGTTCTTTTGGTTGTAGTTGGCTGGTGGGGGATGTGCTTGATAGTTATGTGGTTGTTGTGCACCCCCATGCTTGGTTGTAGCTAATATGACTTGATTTATTAGAGCATGGTTGCCCTGCTTCTACTTATACTTGTCATTATTACCATTCTTGTTCCACTCCTTTTTGTTTTGGAGCTTAATGGCTCCCTCATCTACTTTTATCTCTTCGATGAGCTTGGACTATGCCAGAGCTTCTTCAAATGAAGTATACTATTGGAGTTGTAGCAAGAGGGAGATATGTTTCAAAAAAATTTGGTGAACATGCAAATGATCTCTTCTATGGGAACGAAGAATGAAAATTTTTCCATGACTTTTCTCCATCTATTTCCATAATCCATTACTAGCTCATCATCATACTATTTCAAGTTGGTCAGGTCTAAAAATTTCACCTTCTTCTTAGCACCAAAGGAGAAACGCTTTAAGAATGTTTTTACTAGTTGTTCAAATTTGGTTATGCTATGCTTAGGTAGTTGGTTGAACCATTGAGTGGCAACACCTAAAAATTTCATTATGAATGTTCTTAGCATAAGAGAGTCATTGTCTTCAAGATGAAAACAAGCGTTGATAAAATTGGTGACATGCTCTTGTGCATCCTCTTCACCTTTAAACTTATCTAACCTAGGCATATCAAAGTTCTTAGGATATGGAGGGCTAGGGATTGATGGGAATACTGGTTGATTATGTATTTTTCTAATTTGTTGGTGAGTTCCTAGTTGCCTCTTGTTTCTCAAAGGTTTTTATATTTTTAGAAAGCTCTTGAAATGCCTTTGATGCATGGATTTCCTCCTCTTGTAAGCCTATTCTCATTGGCAATGGAGGTAACTCTCTATCCATTTGATTTGTTCCATTTTCCTCTCTCCTATGAGGGGATCCAAGATTATGATCCTGGTTTGCTATGTTTTCCCTTCCCCCATTAGTTGGATTTCGTTCATGATTTGGTGGAGGGTTTCATTGTGGGCTATCTTGTCTAGTGCACCTCTCCTTAGGTGAGTCAGTGTGTCTTGTTATTTGGATGGTGATCTATCTACATTTTTACTCAGTGTTGTGTTTTCCACACAATGCATCACAAAAAGGGGCATCTTTAGACACCTAAATTATGTCATTCTTAGGGGAGCTACTCACATAGACACACTCATAAGATCATAAGACATAATATTGAACTTTTCAAGCATCAACAATGGTTCTCACCACTCATTTGGGAATTTTTCAAGCCATCCAAGTCTAGCAACTCAAGCCAAGAGTGGCCAGATCCTAGCTGCTCAAGCCTAGAGTGGACAGACCTTAGCCACTGTAGATGATAGTGGCTAGATATTAGCTGCTACAAGCGATAGCGACTAAGCCATAAGAAGTGGTTTGTTGATAAATATGCCTAATAATAGGTAGAAGTGGCAGTTTGCATGTAATAAAGGTGAGCAGGAGTGACTTTGCATTCCTTTTCATGACCAGTTCACATAGGAGGTTTGAGTTTGCATTTAGACTTAAGTTAACTAACCTCCAAGCATAAAAAAATGACAAAAGCTTCTCATGCTAACAACCAGTTTGCATAGAAGACTCAAGTGGGCAGTTATATTTCAGTTAACTAACCTTCAAACATAGACAATGGACAAAATATTCTCATGCTAACTTACACTACACATGAGAAATTCATTTCTAGGGCTTGGACATAGACCTAGGGTTTCACACTATAAAAGGTGCAAGACTAAGAGAACCAAAGGGGGATATTTTATCACATCAGGGGAGAGAGACATTCTTTTGAGGAGAGCTTTGAGACTCAAAGAGTTCTCTTTGAGATCACATGTATGGTGGAGCTCTAAAAAATTGAAGAGCATAACACCTACTATCAACATCATATTACAATATTTCACTCATAGTTTTGGGGAAAAGAGGGTAATTTTACTTTAGCAGTTGTTGTCTTGGACAATGGCCCACAGGCTTAGCTTAGATAGACATAACTTCTTTTATTCTATTTATTCATGTTTTCATGTCATTAGCATAGATTTACATGATCTTTTAGCATATTTTTATCATATTTCCATTACACTCTTTGATTACTAACAACCTCTTTTGGGAGGCAATCTTGGACACCTAAATGTGTGTTGTTGTTTCATTGCTTGTAGGGCCACAGGTACATCAAACAAAGATTGCAACATAAAAGAGCAAAAATGGATCCCTCTAGGAAACAAACCTAGATAAGGAGGCATCTGTAAGCCCTCATATATTTTTGTGTGCAAAACTGAGTGACTTAATTATGGAGCATGCACCTAGCTACTATATTGATCTATACCATCATGAAAGCACAAATATTGACACAAGTACATAAATTGAACAAAAAAGTAAGGTTTCTTGTATTAATATTTGAATGAGCTTTGATTACAAAAATGCCCTCTTAGGGTCACTTGAAAGATGATACTGATATTACAATTGCCAATGCCCTCAATAGGGTAGGCGCACTTATAGTGCTCTATTGATTAGTCACAAACTACCTTGGGGTGGAGTTGACCCCCTTCTTCGTGATGTGGAAGGATTATGACGTAAGCTCCTCTTGCACCTGTCTCCCTGTGAACAAGAAACAATAGCACACGATTAAAAATATTGATAGCCTCTCGTGATGAGGCCCTTTAAGGAAATATGTATGCAAATGCCATTAAACTAGTAAAACAAGAAATCATAAAGAAAGACTTTAAACTATTCTAATTAGATCAAGAATTATACTATAACATGACGGACATGAATAAGCAAATGATGCATGGATCAAATATCAAGTTAGGAGCAATAAAGTGCATAAAAGATCCAATATAATCCTACTTAATACAATGCATGAAATAACTAATTCCTACGGTCAGAGTTTCTCTAAAGTGCAATTAAACCTATAAAAAGACTAATATAACTAATCTATGTGGTCAAAAGCAAAGCAAGTAAGGTGATCAGTCACCTATTGCAAACCATAGCTATGGTGGGCGGTCTGCACTATGAACCATGGTTGACAACCATGGTTTGACCTCTGATAGGTTTACCCTCAGAATTAGGGGCGGTGGGCTTGACCTCCTTGTCCAAATTGATGTTCAAGGGTCGCCTTTGTTGTCCTCTCGACATATTTGGTGGTCAAATCGCTATGACGGGCCTTCGTTTGCCCGAATTTGTGCTTCTTGAATCTCCTAGGCACCTAGGGCATCCATGGCTAATTGGTCTTTAGGTGAATAGCAAAGGGGCTCTCAAATGCACAGATTCAGTATGCAATTTGATAGGGCTTCGCTGCTCTCTTGATCAATTAACTCTCTATATCTTCACCCCATTTGGAGGGGGTATTTATAGCATGTCCCTAGGGCTAGGGGTAGCTTCATGGAGAAGCCAAGACCAAGAAGGTTGGTTAGGACAGTTGGGATGGAAGCCTCTAGAATCTTCCATCCTTCAACTACTTGCTTCTAGATATTTTGGTCATTCCAACCAATTTGGCTCAGATGGAAGGCCTAACTAAACTTTAGTTAAGACCGTAGGTCACAATTGTGGTCCAGACTACAGACCGTAGGTATCAACCATGGTTTAGAATGGAGACCACAGATCTTGGCTACGGTTCAACTTGATTAGGCCAAAATGCCTAAATTGAGTGGTTAGAACCATTGCTCTATCTTGGAGTCTATCCAAGATCCTCCATATGGTTTTGTAGCATGTCCATATGAGTAGTCACCCTCGACATGATGCATTTTAGGTGTCTATAGATGCCCCTTTTGAGATGCATTGTGAGATCGAACAATGTTGAGCAAAAATATACATCCTAAAATGATGTCGAAGGTTCTATGATGATCATTAGTCTGATCAACATTAGATGCCCTAGGTCCAGCAAAAGGATGTGCATCCTAGAATCATTGCTTCCAACTTGGAAAGGCTTACATTTGAAAAGTCTGCACTCACCATCAGATGTTCGGGTAGCTTTGGTGCTACAATAGGAGTTAGGCCTATATAACCGAAGGATGAGAGTTACAAATAAAATTTCATATTTGCTATTTACCCCAAGCAAAGGGGGAAGCTTATGATAGTTGTTAGCAATGATTCGCAAGAACGAACGCAATTTTGACAAGATCAAGGGATCTACGATCTTCGAGATCTTCTATTGACTTTGATTATGACATGAAATTATGACTACCCCCTCAAGCGATGAGTCGATGAGGGTAATGACAATGTATGAAGCGATGAAATCGCTTGACCATAATGAATGATCCTGAACAACTTTAGATTCGAGCCTTTTAATGCCTTGGCTAGGCCTAGTTCAGCTTATGATTGCAACTCTTAGTAGTATTTGCACATCTCTATCCCATGGAGCAGTCAAGCTACGATAGCCATCTTAGGGAATCAAAATAATACAAATGCAATTAGACTTGTGTTGAATCATATTGTCGATGATTTGCTGAAAGATGTCATAAAAGAAATGACAATTTTACCCCAAATGTCCTTATGGTGATTTACTCATCTTGCCGGATTGCATGGATCGCAAGTCGTTGCAACCACCAATTTTATAGGATAAATCACTGAATACGAGGCGCATTTGGTTTTTCATTATTTGATTTTTTTTGTTTAATTTTGCATTTATTTGATTGATCCTGGTGCTTTTAACATCACCAAATTTGCAATTTTGATCATTGATTTTGAATTTTTATCCAATGGGAGTCATTAATTTATCTTTTTAGACCTTCCCACGGTGGGTTTTGAGTGCATTTATTGCTAGCTGTGGACCGTAGGTACGACATGCGGTTTAATATTTCAAATTTTTTGAACCATGGGTCAGACCTGTAGGTGGGAAACCCTAGTTCTAGAACCGCAGGTGTCAGCTGCGGTCCTCGGAGACTAGGAGGACCTATAAAATGTTTTCCCATTTGAAAATTTTCATTATTTTCTTGCAACTACTAGCAATTTGAGAGCTCTGAGAGAGAGAGAACATTCCTTGATCCGGAACGCTGCCAAACTCTACCGCAATTACACTCATCTACCTCGATGGTGGATCCTGATCAACCATCTACTAGCCGAGGCCAGGGTGCGGGCAAGGTAACTCAAAACTGAGACCTCGCACTCAATACTAGTAAAATGAACCACACTAAGAAATGCAGAAAATTAACCTCACTAAACTACTGGTAATGAACCCCACTAGTCTAGGTTAGCTTAGTTTTTAATTTTTTTTGCTTTTAGTGGATTAGGAGGGTACCCAAAATGGGTGCCTCTCCTAAACCATAGCTGGTAGCCATGGTTCCCAATTGGAAAATTGGGGACCATAGGTTTCATCTACGGTTAGGATTCAAAATCCTAACGGTCATATTTTATCGCCTTCAAACCGTAGGGTTGACCCGCGGTTTGTAAACCTTAGAAATTTTTGCAAAATTTTTCAATTTTTTTTCTATTTTTGTCATTTAATTAGGCATTTAATGTTATCTCATTAAGCTCTAGGTTGTCTAATTAAATTTTTTAATTTTCTTTAGCTCTGCTTAGCCAGATTTAGCTTACATTATGCTTTTTGTTTTTAGAAGTTAACTTCTAGAGCGTGGGAGCCTGACCTTATGAAGACTCTCCATGAGGCTTTATCTGATGATGACCGAGCTTGGTTTTGAGCTGTCGAGTTTGGTTACATCATGGATCTACCCACCATTAGGGTAGATCAAGCCTATCTTACTGCATTGGCCTGATGTTGGAATGCATGGACCAACACATTCCACCTTCCTCCCGGTGAGATGACTATCACTCTAGAGGATGTCTACAGGATCTTCAAGATCCCCATCGATGGTGAGGCTATCATCTCCTCTACATCCATGACAAAGGATGTTATCTTCGATGCTATCTTCGATGACCAGAGCATAGATGCATAGGATGATGCTGACCATGGAGGGGTGCACATCGATGATTGGTACCATGATGATGTCTTTTCTACATGAGAGGCCCTCTTCATGCATCTCATTGTGCAGATTGTCCTTCCAGACTCCTCGGGTGTGAGGATTCCCTAGAACATGTTAGCCACTACTTGGAGGGTGCTTCAGAGCTCTACAGAGGAGCCACTATGATTAGCTTGGGGGAGCACCCTATTATGCCAGCTCTATAAGGAGCTATACCAGATTACAGAGCATAGTCGTAAGGGCATCAACTGTAGTCTTTTGTTACAGATCTGGGGGTGGTAGCACATCCGGATCGAGCATCCTATGGAGCTTCCACTATGCATCACCACCATAGATGTTGACCATCAGTGTTACGCCACATGCTAGCCTCATGCTGAGGAGGGTACCCATAGTAGGGCTCATGCTAGGAACACTGAGCACTATATCATTAGATTTGCATCACTTGGGTCGGGGGACATTGTATGGCACCCCTACATGGATTGCCCTGCATGGCCTGAGGTGGACGAGTGGCTACGATGGGCCCATCAAGATAGATGGCTTATCTGGCATAAGCCAGAGGTCAGAGAGTATCAGTTCTTTTCTCATGTCCTACGATAGTTCGGCATGGTGTAGGACATGCCAGAGATCCCATTCAGATATAGGTACTTGGATTTGGAGAGGGATCTCCCATTGATACATCCTCCACCACTAGGAGATGCACCAGATGACTTCCAGGAGTTAGGGGTTGAGACAATCGGGACCACTCTAGACTATGATGGGTGGTGGTCCTTATTCAGATGGTATGGGATAGGGCCTCTGGGCTGAGAGCCGACTTAGGTAGAGGTAGAGGTAGATCCTGATGGGTGTAGGGTGCACCAGTGTATAGAGGGTGGTTGGGGCATAGAGGCCACCATCGAGGATATACCTAAGATTGACCCTGAGGAGGATATTCTAGAGGAGGGTGAGGTCCCTCCTGACAGTATAGAGGGATGGCTACTAGCTTAGGTGGCTGACTTGTAGAGTCAGCTCGGATGGTTTCACACATAGCAGCTCGAGAGAGACACTACCATCACCACTCTAGAGGTGAAAGTGGTTGATAGGGAGTGATGCCTGACTAAGGCATAGGACCAGATACAGGAGCTTACGACTCGAGCCATAGATGTAGAGGCCCAAGTTTAGAGACTATAGACTACCCTAGAGTTAGCATAGGCACAATAAACTATAGCAGAGGTAGAGCGGGATCTTGCTCGAGCATCGAGGGGGGCTATGCTACCTCCTCAGGCTACTATGGGGCCTCCTATAGCACCAGTAGTAGGTACAGTAGTTGCTCAGGATCCTATGGCTGAGATAGAGTGATTACGTAGCATGGTCATGGTGACCAAGGAGATGCATGCAGCCTAGCTCGCTCGAGTTGATCAGCTAGTCGGTTACATTGAGATGCATGGGCTACAGGTTCTAGAGGATCCTTTCACACCAGAGTCTTAGAGGACCCAGACTAGGACTACTAGATAGTCTACAATGAGCTCGAGTCATAGGACTCATAGGACTGAGAGGATGCACAGGTCCTCTAGCACACACACAACGAGATCATAGGCCAGGACTAGAGATCCAGGGTAGACATCAAGGGCCACCAATCAGAGGACTAGCCTACTGTAGTTACTAGTTTCCCATGTGCTAGGTGCTTTAGGCTTTGGAGGTAGGTAGGATCCATAGCAAGATCCACCATAGGTGCCAGGTCAGCTAGGAGAGTAGGCTCTAGAGCACAATGTTGAGGGAGGCGACGAGAGCTCCAGTACAGGGGGAGCAGCCTAGATCTGAGTTATAGCAGCTACTGACTACATTTTTGATATATCATTTTGTGTGTAAGGTCGAGGACCTACACTTGTAGCCTACAAGCATTTTGTACTCCCTATGTACTCTTTTGGACACACACACACACACACATATATATATATATGATATGATCTTTTATGGCTCATTATGTGTACATGTTTATTTATTTTTTTGATTTTATGTTTATTTGATGCACATGGATGCAAGGCTTATGTAAATGCTATGTTTATATGATGCGATGTATGGATGACATGCACTAGATAGCTATTTTACTTTATGATGATGATATGCAGTGATCTAGATGATTAGATGTGCGATATATGATGTATGCATATGGATGCGATGTTTATTTTTAAACGCATATTTATTTTTGCTTTGTGGGCATGCATTTATTTTTATGCAGTTTATGGTATGCTATGCAATGTATGGTAATGCATTATGTACATAATCATAATCTAATGGAAATGAACCTGTATGCTTTAATCACTTAAAACATAAGGAATGAATGTAAACTGTGTATATCAATTTTTAAAATATGACACCACAGAATGTATAACAATCATGCAAAATAATTGATCATTCTCATTACAAGATCTTAATCAATTAATCACCCATATATGAAATGAGATGAGATGGATTGGTATAATGTAAATGATTTGATATGTCATTCGATATTCATTCCTTGCACTATATAGTCGATGGTCGTCTAAACATCATTTTTGATATTCATCCGGTATCTATCCTATATCTTTGATTGTGCTCAATATAATAATGTATCATGGATAGATACTTTGCAGTTTGATTGATTGAATGACTTTATTATTTTTGATGGCTTGCGGTTTCTGCCATCCTGTTGCTATTTTGGGAACTTTTGAGGTTTTCCATGAGACTCAAATACCCTAGTTGTCTAATCAGAAGTTGTATACTCACCATGTTAGACTTTTGAACCATGAGGCTTTTGTTAAGATAGGCCAAAACTATTCATTACCTCTATGTGTGCAAGTGCATAACTTTGGTAAGACATAAGCATACCCCGATGTCAGGTGGGATTCTTTCAGCCCATTGCTAAGATAGGGGATCCGCAAATGTCTTACCCAATCTTAGTTTTAGATTTTAGTTGGACTCATACCGCTAAGCGATGCAGGACACCTGAAGCTAGCTCATCCACATTCAAACATTGGTCTGTACATAAGCAAAATGCTAATGCATCAGACATATCATCGTGTGTAAGGTACAATAGTGCGAGCAATTCCAGGGATTCAGGCCCACTCCTTCCTTCTCTGTGTATGATCGGGATACTTGCTTGTACAAACTGATAAGAATCACTAATGTTAGCTTTGCGCTATTCTATTTCTGATTCTTAAGCAAGGGGTTTGTCTTCATCTTCATTTTTGCACTATCTTGTGATCTTCATTTGACCTTGTCGTGCCTTTGATTTTTTGATCTTCATTGGATCTTTATATTTGATCTTCATTTGATCTCTGGAATTTTTTTCTTTTATTCTCGATCTTCATTTGATCTTTGTTTCTGGATTTATGAGCTTCAAAAATGTCCTTTGTGGATTTAACTTTGAGGGGAACTGCTTCTGTAATATCGATTCTAGAGTATCGATATGTGACATCAATCTGGAGGACATCAATCTATAGTGTCGATCTGTGATACCGATCGTATGATATCAATGTAGGATATCAATCTGGGATGTCGATTTATGATATCGACGAAGGGTATCAATCTTGAGGATTGATGTGGGATATCACTTAGGGGATATTGCTCATTTTATCATAAGCAAGGGATTTATGGGTAGGAAATGAACCTGTCCTTTTGCCAATTACCCACATTTCTCGTACCGTCCACATAGAGGGATAAGCAAGAATAATTCTTTTCGCTTCAGGATACCCGGTCCTGCTTCACGGCTTCATCTTCCCCTAGTCCTTATTAAGACTCTTTTTAATTTGTTCATTAGTGACAAGATTCTGATATGCTAAGGGCTATACTAACTCGACCTCAGCCATCAAAAGCAAAACAGGATTTCTTACCAACTCCTGAGAAGACCACTAGGTATGTTTGAATGACCGGAAAACTCTAGCATATTCTTCATAGCAACAGGATGGGTTGTGTTGAAAAACACATTTACTCACTGTGATAGATGATAGATGATATAATGCAAGGGTGCATGATTGAAACACAAACGTGGTGTCATTTGTAAGATTTTGACACACACTATCCATTCTTGTATGGAATGCAATGGATGACAAATGCCTATATGCAATGCATGAATGCAAATGAAAATGCGAAATGCAAAAGCAAATGTTTTTGAATTTTAAGCTTTTCCCAATTTTTTTTGGAATTTTATATATTTTTCTTGATTTTTATGGATTTTGAGCTTCCATATTTGACCAAACGATGAGTACATGTCCTTGGAGCTTTTAAGGATGACCAAACGGCGAGGAACTACCTTTGGAGCTTTTACTTGACCAAGCTACTCAACAGAGAGCTTGGGGCATTTTGGGATGACCGAGCGGTTGAGACAAAACCCTCAGAGCTTTTGGGTTGACCAAAGGGCTTACAGATGCCTTTGGTGCATTTACTTGACCAAGCTTCTCAATTCAAGAACTCGAAGCCTTTTGGGATGACCGAGCGGTTGTGGACAAACCCTCAAAGCTTTTGGGTTGACCAAAGGGCTTACAGATGCCTTTGGTGCCTTTACTACACTCTCAAGCATAGAACATGCCTTAAGATGGATGATATTGAGAGGCTCAAGCTCTTCCACACCCTCTAGCGATGTTAGGCGATAGGTACCTGGACCAATATTTTTAGATATGATGTAAGGCCCTAGCCAATTAGCCATGAATTTGTCTCGCATATCAGGCAGAAAATTTGAGTTCTGTTGGTTCTCTTTCAACACAAGATCCCCAACTTCAAAGTCTCTCTGGTGGACTTTGACATTGTAAGCTCATTTTAATCACTCCTGATAAACATGGAGATGCTCGAGGGCATTCACGTGATGTTCATCGAGCAATGTCAATTGATCGAGGTGAGCTTGCCATGCGGTGTCATCATCGATGAACTCTTTCAATGCGACGTGCAACATTGGAATTTCCAACTCTAAGGGCATAATGGCCTCAGTACCATATACTAGTGAAAATGGTGTTGCCCCAATGGGCATCCGAATGCTAGTCCTGTAAGCCCATAATGCAAGGGGTAGCTGTATATGCCAATCCTTGTGGTGTTCTTGCACTGTCTTTTTCAAGATGGCTACCATAGTCTTGTTTGAGGCCTCAGCTTGCCCGTTTTCTTGCGGATAGTATGGAGTTGCAAAACTATGTTTAATGCGGTATTTAGACGTTAAAGCCCGCATAGTTTTGTTCTTAAAAGAAGTTCCATTATCCAAAATTATTTTGGATGGTATCCCAAAATGACATATGATATGCTCGAGAATAAATTCTGCGATGCGAGCTCCAATGGTCATTGTAAGGGGAATGGCTTCCACCCACTTTGTAAAATACTCAGTAGCCATGATAATGAATGTATGTCGACCTGACGATGGAGGAGAAATCTTGCCAATAAGATCTAGTCCCCACTGAGCAAATGGCCAAGCCGCCTGAATGGGCTGTAAGGCCTATGATGGCAAGTGCGTAAGATTAGCATGATGCTGACATTTAATGCATTTCTTGACATACACATTGCAATCCTTCTCCATAGTGGGCCAATAATAACCCATGCGAAGGATGCATTTGATGATAGCCATGCTGCTAAAATGGCCATCGCACGTACCATCGTGAGCTTCTAAAATTGCCCAAGATGACTCTTGGGGCTCAAGACATCGAAGGAGAACTCCTTCGTAGCTGCATCGGTACAAAATATCTCCTATCAAGACATACTTAGTCACTTTCTATTTGAATGTGCATCTTGCGGCATGTGACAATCCCTCTAGGATCATACCAAGTTTTAAGAAGTCTTGGATTTGCAACATCCAGCTTTGACAAGCCTCAGCTTGATCTGCTAAGATGACTTGCTCCCCATACGTATTTAACTTTGTAAATGCAGACTAGGAAACAACCTTATGGTGAATGGTAGTACCACTCCCCGTAGGACTCTGAGAAGTCAATGACTCCTAGGGTGCCTACTTAAGAAAGTCTTCCACTCTATGGAACCAATCAGCTGTTGGTTCCACAACAATCATGTTGACTGACTCTTTGTTATCAAAGGTTGCACGCTTTGCTGCTGGGTGTGAGAGCATTCTAACATGGATGGTAGTAAAATTGGTAGATGGATTTTAAGGGATCAAGGACCCCAAATATGCCATGGTGTCTACAAACCTATTTGATGAATGAGGGATTGCCTCGATGTCATACCATTCAAATTTATCTAGATAAGTGGCAACAAGATCTTTGTAGGCTTTCAGTATGGGACATCGACACTGAAAGAGCCCCTTAACTTGGTTAACTATGAGTAGAGAATCACCAAAAATGTTCAATATTTTAATACCCATGGTGATGGCTGTGTGGAGGCCCAAAAGTAGGGCTTCATACTCAGCATTATTATTGGTGCATGAAAAGTCTAACTTGAATGACAAGGGCATTGGAGCTCCTTGTGGCATGAAAAACACTATTCCTGCACCACCCCCTTGCTCACACTTTGAACCATCGAAGAACAATGTCATATCAACATTATTCTCTAGTTCTTTAGGTTTGGGAGCTTCAGATATTATGAAGACCGCATCATCTGGAAGCTCAATGGTTAGAGGCCTACTATTGGACAGTGGTGCCTCAGCCATTTGATCAGCTATGACTTGTCCCTTGATGGACTTTTGGCTGATGAATTCCAAATCAAATTCTATCAATAGCATGATCCACTTTGCAATACGTGTGTTATGATATGTCTTGCTCATCATATACTACAAAGGATTCTATTTTGATATAACATATGTCGTATGAATTAGCATGTAATGCCACAATTTCTTGGTAGTGAACACCACTGCTAAACAAAGCTTCTCCACATATGCATATCCTGACTCATAACTCACCAAGGTGCGACTGATGTAATATATGGCTTGCTCTTTGCCTTGCACATTCTTTTGGGCTAACATGGTCCCTAATGCAAAGTTGGTTGCCGATATATATAGCAAAAAAGGCACATCTGGCCTTGGTGGAGCTAGTACTGTGGCGTTGCTAGGTATTGCTTAATCTCAGCAAAGGCTGCTTGGCAGTCCTCATCCCAATCAAATGGGACCCCCTTGTGTAGCAGTCGATTCATGGGTCGACATTTATCCGATAATTGAGTGATGAATCGCTTTATGGATGCTACTTTGCCCTGAAGGCTTCTTAGTTCTTTGATATTAGTGGGAGGATGCATCTCTAGAATAGCCTTGACCTTTGTTGGGTCTACTTCGATGCCTCATTTAGAAATGATGAATCCCAAGAGTTTACCTAAAGTTACGCCAAATACACACTTCTTAGGATTCAACCTGACATTATGCTCTATCGAGCGATCGAAGACCTTCCTTAAGACCTCTGCATGCTCTGCTCGTAGCAACGACTTAGCTAGTAAGTCATCGATATAATCTTCTAAGATTTTATGCATGTAGTCATGAAAGATATATGTCATAGCCCATTGATATGTGGCACCAACATTTTTAAGACCGAATGGCATAACTTTGTAGCAAAATGTCCCCCATGGCATTATAAACATGGTTTTATGTTGATCTTCGGGTTTAATCCGAATCTGATTGTATCCAAAAAAACCATCCATAAGGGAGAGCATTTCATGACCTATAGTAGCATCTACCAGAGCATCGATATTTGGCAATGGAAATGAATCTTTGGGTGTTGCCTTATTGAGATCTCTAAAATCTGTACAAATATGGATCCTTCCATCTGGCTTTCCTATGGGCACCATATTGGACACCCATTCTGGATAGTCGATGGAGATGACAAACTCTACGTCCAACAGCTTTTGCAACTCATATTTCACCATTAAGGCTACTATTGGATGCATTTTTCTGAGTTTTTGCTTGACTGGCTTCTTCGAAAGATCTAGCGAAAGGTTATGAGTAACCAATTTTGGATCTAGACCCGGCATGTCTTTGTAAGTCCAAGCAAAGAGATCAGGTCTCTCTTTTAGTAGAGGGATGATGCTATCATGCTCATCTGGAGTGAGACTCTCTCCAAATATAACCTTCTTTGGATTGGTGGGATCTTTACTGATATCCACATCGAAGGTTTTCTCTACTGACATATGTGATCCCTCCTCAAGCTGGTGAGGCATAGGAATCAGATGGATGTCATCAGTCAGGTTCACATGTTCCTCATGGGAAGCACCCTCAGCATGATAAACATCATAAGCATAGCCTGGCACAAAATGAAATGGTTGCAGCATTTCTTCATTAGGGAAGAAATCTTCAGGCTGGACCAGTGAGTCAGCATGATCCCAATCGATAGCATCCATGTTCAGATGCAGTGGTTTGGATGGATCTACTGGATTGGGAGTGGAGTGGTCAAATCAATGGAGACCATATTGATGGAATGGAATTGATCTCCAGAACCACATGGACAAAACTCTATATCTGAAGTGTAGCTTCTGTACCCAAGATCTGGCTTGGATGGTACGGGCACAAATGGATCCTCTCTATGGGATGCCCGTATAACTGGATCCTCCTAGTGCACTAGCTACAAAATGGGATCTCTCAGCTCAAGGAGCTCCGCGTACATAGGTGGATGGGGAAAGAGTTCCTGATACCTCTCTTCGAGCTCTCTTCTTTCCCTCAAGCTGTGATGGAGATTAATCTCCCGATGCAAACCTACAGTTGTAATAGGTGGGGGACCTCGAGGTGGAGGCCTATTACATAGGTGATGAGGTCCCAAATAGGCCATCTCCAATGAATCCTCATCATCACTATACAAATACAATCCATCACTTCCCCCCTCTTCTAAGGGGTGATCTGCCAGATGTGGCCCCATGTATCTGATTCTATGGTCACTATCATCACTATCCAGATAAATCTGATAGAACGATCGTATATATGATACTACCACATAAAATGGCACTGCTTCTTCCTTAGAGCGCTCAATGTTGGGAGGGACTTCCTCCATAACATGCTCTGATTCCCTAGGCAATAGATATTGTGGATACACAAGCCTAGAATCGGTCCTCTCATCTACATCACTATGGTCACTACCATGGATGGACCACTCTATTATGTCTATGAACAGTGGGAGATTAGCTGGGTGAGGCCTTAAGTAGGCCTCCTCTGTCTCATCTTCATAATCACTATCGACTATGAAGCACTCATTCATCTCTTCCACTTGTTCCATAGGCAGCAGATGGTGTATAAACATCAGACCTGGAAAGGTCGGCTCGATTTCCTCCTCAGATTGATCATCATTTGAGGACTCATCATCTGCATCATAACTAGGTCCACTTATTTTAGAGGTGGACTCCTCTCCATCATCATCACAAAGATCTCCTAACTCGAGATCGCCTATAGTAGTGGGGTTATGCCCCTGCATACCGATGTCATCGGTAGCATTACGGATTTGGTTACCCAGGTTGCCTCTAGGGTTGTCCTCTAAGGGCCCATCATGATATGAATCGGGTGGCCCTATGGTAACAAATGATACCATCTGGCGAGTCCTCCAAAATTTGGAAGGATTAGGGTGATATGGATTAAAATCCACATCATCCCCCAGACTCAGGTACATGCGATCTAAGGATGCAGCAAGCAAATCATCATGATCCTATACCTATAACCCTAACCCAAACCTATCAGTAGCTAACTGATAATGAGGTTCGAGCGGAGTCCTACATCCTTGTTCAAAAAGACCAAGGCCGTGTCCATGCCAATGATACGACTCAAAAATGTGCATGGCATATTTTGGGTTGGACAGATAGCGCACATTCACAGTGAATGGCTCGTCATCGTCCTCATCTATGGATATTCTGGTGGGTGCTTGATCTAGCCCTATGTAGATGAAGTTTTTTTGGTTGGGTGGCTCACCCAATGACACTACAGATCCAATCAAAAATCGATGGGCGTGTGGTCGGCCCATCTCTTGTGTAGTCTTCAGGATAGGTCCGAAAGTAACATTTTGCACAAGATACTCACCTAACCCTATGCTAGCTAGATGAACGGTCACCTATGGTGCAGATGACCCTGCTGAAGATGCAGGTGAAGCAGGCTGAGGTGCCTCCTTGGCTTTGTCTTGAGGTTCTTCCACATCCATGGGAGTGGGAGTCTCATTGGCGACTGGTCCGGGCATATGATCTTCTACTTTCTCGCCCAATTTTACCTTTAGCTTCTCGTCTTGCCGATGCATTACCGATGCAGTCAGTTTTAGAGAAGTTGTAGTCGTATGCTCAGATCTATGTGACACAGATGTCGATGGTTGAGCACGGGCTATTGGTTTACCTCTTGGAATCTTAACCGATGAAGCAGGCCGGATATCCAAGTGCATCGATGGGAGTACAAAACCCCCAGGAAAATCTGCTAGGTTCATGAACTTGAATGGTTCTTCGTCCGAGGACACTACGTGAACCTGTCCCTCATGAATGTACTTCATGCATTGATGCAAGATCGAGGGGATGCAATGCATTTCATGAATCCAAGGCCTTCCGAGCAGAATGTTGTACTGCATGGCACCCTCTATCATGTGACACATCACAGAGATGGTCTTGAGTCCCACCTAAATAGGTAGAACAATTGTACCAACCATCGAGCATAGTGCATCGTTAAATGCTCTCAACGTAAAGGTGGTAGGCACAATGTGTGATTTGGGCAACTTGAGATGGCTCAGTGCCTTGGTCATAATTATATTGATCGAGGACCCAGTGTCGATCAAGACCCTTTTGAAAGGCATGTGGTTAACACACGTGATAATATGTAGCGGTGGGTCAGCCATAATAGTAGGAACCATCTTCACTTCATGATCATAAAATTGTATCATGGGTTCCTGACATTGTTGTACATGTCCCACAAAATTTGTAAATGCATGCGCATCTTGGGACTGTACCTCAATGGACCTCAGAATGTCCATAAGAGTCTCCCTGTGTCTAGGGGACTGCTGAATAAGCTCATATATTGACAACTTCATAGGAGTTGTCTGCAGGTTCTGAACTAACCTGCTCCTTATGGTCACCACCGGTCTAGTTGGTGGGCCTGGAATGTTCTGAGCTAGTCGTTGATCCGGCGTAGCTTGTATTCTAATGGGAGCACGAGGTTGATTCGGTTGATCGTACCTCCCATGTCTAGTAACAACATTGACCATGCCTATGAACCCCTGGGTAGGTGGTTCGACTCTCACTTGATTGACCTGGCCGACATTGTTACGAGGCACCTCATGATTAGGTAGTGGATTCTTGAAAATCCCCATGTTTCTATTGTCGGGCGCCTATGGATTACCTGGTACTACAAGCTCTCCTTTTTCTATCATGTTCTACACAATGTGTTTGAAGGACCAACATGTCTCGATGTCATGGCCCTTCGCTCTGTGGAATATGCAGAATAGATCATCTTGATGCCACTTTGACTTTGGCACATTCGGATCTACTAATTTGACCTCGAGCAATCGTATGGCCTTGGCCTCGCACAATTGATGGAAAATCAAAGTCATCGATTCCGTCAGAGGTGTGAACTGGCGAGGTGGGCGCTCTTCTCTATTTTTGCCCTTATAATTGTTTTTGCACATCTCATAACATGCAGGAGGAGGTTGGGCCTGATAATTAGGCTTTTGTTGTCCCTTGTCCTCTCCTTCAAGATTTAGTACTACTTGATTCACGTGGGCCTGCTTGCCCTATTGCTTCGTAGTACTCTTTTTAAACCCCTCTTTCCTGGTCTTGAGCTTCAAGTTGCCTTCTTGCAACTTGATGTCCTCGATCACCTTGGCTTGCACCAAAGCTTCCTCGAATGTAGTGTACTGCTACAGCTGCAATAGTAGTGAGATGTGCTTGGCACAACTCTTTGTAAACATTCGGGTCAATTCTTCTATAGGAATAGGGAATGGTAGCTTTGCCATTATTCTATGCCATCTCTTTTCATATTGCTCGATGGGCTCATCGTCGCGCTGAGCTAGCGCAACCAAATTGAAAAGGTTGGCCTATTTCTTGATGCCAAATGAATAGCATTCAAGAAATGCATCAGCTAACTACTCAAAACCAGTAATACTATGTTTCTTCAGCTGGTTGAACCACTCTTGGGCCGGGCCAAAGAGTGTCATAATGAAGGTGTGCAACAACAAGGCATCATGACTCTCTATCTAGAAACAAGCATCCAAAAAACTCGTAACATGCTCTTGGGCATCCTCATCACCCTTGAATTTTTCTAACCTGGGCATATCAAAATGCTCAGGATATGGAGGCATAGGCATCGAGGGGTCTAGAGGTTCATTGTGTATCTTCCTCAGTGTCAACTTTTGAATAGCCGCGCCTTGCCTCTCTATTGCTTTGACCTTATCGACCAAAACCTTGTACGCCTCAGAAGACAAAAAGTCCTCCTCCCTAAGCTGACGTGGAGGTGGTCTAGGAGGTAATGTCTTCTTCGGGGGAGGTGGAGGAAGTGGCTCTTCCTCCTCCTCAACTCGGTAACTCTCAGGATACTCCTGATCGTATCCGTCTACATCTACATGCTCATGCTACCTCTGTCTAAGATCATTGAGCGATGATAGTCACTCCCTCTATTGGGCACTGACATGAGTACGAGCGTCTCTATGCTCCTCGTGCATATCGGCTAGGGACACAACCCTCCTATGCACATGCTCTCTATGCTCCTCAGGAGGGTATAGGCCAGCCCTGGCTAGCCGATCCTCCTACTCTATGTGCTCCTTCTGAGCTAGAATATGCTCCTCATGCATGCGCTGCTCATATAACCTCTATCGTAGGAGCCTTTGTGCTTGAATATTTTCATCTTCAATATGTTGCCTCTCTAGGTGAGCATCCTCCAATTGATCTTGGAGGAGTTGACATCTTTGCTCAGACACCAGTCTATGTGATCTATCGATCTGGTCGGCCATGGGAGGCCTCTGGTGTGTATGCTCTGTGCGAGCTACCTTATGGGTTCTGTACCCATCAAACAAATGTGCTGCACCTTTGCCTCTATCTATGAAGATGGCATCGACGTCCTGCTATGCTCTAAACTATGAACCACCATGTGTGGATGGTGGACGTGTGACATGAGGGCGCTTAGAAGCCTCTCCATGCTCTCTAGTGATCTTGATACAACTATCGCTATGCTCACTCGAAGCACGAGTGGGCAGAGCTGTAGGCTTGTAGCCTAGCTACTCAAGAACACTACCTAGACCATCTAACTATCTAGACCTCCACCACTCATGCGGTGGTGTTCCATTAGCTCCCACCTTTGATATATCAATGGTGATTTGCACTGGTGGGCCACGCATGGGAGTATGGGTGGACCTATGCTCGAAAGCGAGCCTATCCTCTTACCCCTGAATGGGTGGATCTCTGGTCTATCTATACTCTGACTATGGAGGGTTAGAACCTCCTGTGGACCTAGTATGTATGGGAACCAACTTGGTCCCCTGCACAACATATTCCTCGATCGATCTCGTGGATGCATGTGTAGTGTGGTCTCGGTAATGGCTTTGGAGTAGAGCATCCTCATGCTGAGAAGCTCCATGCTCAGTCCTGTGCCTAGAGGAGTGTACTAAAGCTCCTCTATCGGGGGTCCACTCAACGGGATCTCCCCATGTCGAGTTGTCACCTCTAATGCTCGTCGAACGTCATTCGGTTCGCTCATGTGTGTGAGGACTCGACACATGCTGTTGTGAATCAGTTGGGGGTTGATCATGGGCATCGGTCCTAGACCTTTGTCGATCACCCCGTGTGTTCACCATTTGTGTACCTAACGTCTAGATGTGTTTTATTATGCAAACAAGGTATACAAATGATGATTATCTTCTTTTAAATTTTTATTGTGAGCCCTAAACTGTTTGATGTTGTTTTTAGATGTGTTGTATCAGTGTTAGAAACTCTCACATGTTTTGAAAGATTGTTGGATTTTATACTCAGTTGAATTGGCTTTCACCTATATACCCGTAGCTCGATAACTTGGAGATGAAACCCAAGTCACGTAAACCAACCTATAATTTTGTTGAGAAGCAACACACCCCCACTGAAAAATGAGATTCCATCCTCTTGAAAACTCTGAACTTCCATTTTTGCAGCAAGGACCCTCTTGATCATTTTCAGGTTTTAAATCCAAATTTGCTTGCCTCCTTTTTAAAGTTGTGCTTTTTCTTGCATTCTAGCTGTGTTATCCAAGAATTCACTTTTTACATGCTAGAAATCATTCATGCTTAAGAAAATCTTGCACTGGTACCGAGAAAATCCAGAAAACAGTTGCATAAATTCATGAAAAATCAAACTTTCCATTTTTGGTAGTGTCGCGATATCGCGACACTTCCATTTTCGAAAATGTCGCGATATCGCGACAGGAAAATACAAATGCAGCTAAGTCGGAAAAACGTAGCGAAATCGCGACACTTTCCATTTTTGGAAGTGTCGCGATATCGCGACATTTCCATTTTTGGAAAGCGTCGCGAAATCGCTGCAGGATGAGGAGAGAGAAAGCCGGGGAGAAAAATGTCGCGAAATCGTGACATGTCGCATTTTCGCGGTAGGAGAGAGAAAATGCATGAAAATCGGCTAAGTGCCAGAAAGGGCGCGATTTCGCGACATGTCGCGAAATCGCGACAGCTTTTGGAGAGAGAAGATGAACTGTACGGAAGGGCGCGATTTTGCGACATGTCGCGAAATCGCGACATGTCGCATTTTCACGGTAGGAGAGAGAAAGTGGGCTGAAGAATCAAAAATCCGCCAAGTCATTTTTGTGTAGCGAAATCGTGACACTTTCCATTTTTGAAGTTCCGATATCCAGTGTCCATTTCCATTTTTGAAAGTGTCGCAAAATCGATGTCTGTCGGAGGAGAGAGAAGAAGGTTGTACGGACCAGCGCGATTTCGCGACATGTCGCGAAATCGTGACATGTCCCATTTTCGCTGAGGATAAATGAAAAAGTGGCTAAGTCCAAAAATTGCAGCGATGCGCTGCACGTCTCAAAATCGTGGGTAAAGGGTGCAGCGATGCGCTGCATGTTTCCAAGTCAGGGATGAAAAGTTGCAGCGATGCGCTGCATGTCTCAAAATAGGGAAGTTGCAACGATCCGCATGTTTCAAGTGAGAGAAAATTGCGCGATCGCTGCATGTTTCAAATCGGGGTGAAAAGTGCAGCGATGCGCTGCATGTTTCAAAGGCGAAGGGAGAAAATGGTAGCGACGCGCTGCACGTTTTAAGGAAGATGTACGGACGCCAGCGAGAGGCGCGATTTCGTGACATGTCGCGAAATCGTGACATGTCGCATTTTCGCGGCCGACAGAGAGAGAAGTTGCCGATGCGCTGGGGACGTCGCGATTTCGTGACATGTCGCGAAATCGTGACATGTCGCAGAATCGCGATAGGAGAGAGAAAGTCCTCAAAGTTGACCGAAAGTGCATTTCAGCGGAAACAGAAGGCATCCTGGGGTAGCGACACGTGTCAAAGCGTGAATGAGACAAACAGAAGCCGACATGCAAGCTTATTTTGCGGTTTTTAATCTGATTTTAATGTTTTAAGCTTGGATTTAATGTTTATTAAAGTGCTAATATAATGCATCTTTTTGTCTTTCATGCAGGATTCCATCTGGCACTTGCGGGACAACCGGGAAAGACCATAAAGGCAAAGTTAAAGTGCGGATTTAGTCAAGGACCGCCATGCTAGAAGAGAAGATGCCGGTGAGAGCATTCAATGACAAATTTATTGCAGACTTGATAGCATGAAGACCATTTCAACTCAGGGATGGCTTTACGGAGATCAAATTGATGGAGAAGTGGTGACTCATCCGGCTCACCAACATAATTAATGGAGGCATTTATTTGCAGCTGCGGATGAATGCAAGTGGCATTTAGATTTTATCTTCTCCATTTATGGTAGTGTAACTGCACTGATTTGCCGAAGGGTTAAGTTCTATCTGGACTTTGATTTTAAATGGATTTTTATTGTAAAACCCGGGTCCTAGGGTTTAAGTGTGATAAGATTTAGGGTTTGAGAGAAGATATTTTGAAAAGATCAGGGTCTGTCCTGAGTCTATAAATACAGATTCTAAATGTAATCGCGGGAGGCGGAGACTTAGAAATAAAAGGCTTATAAGCAATTTCTTGCAAATTTTGTGAAATCCTTTGTTTATGGACTTAGAGTTGATGTGCTTTAGCTTTTACGTGATAGCATGGCCGGGAGCCTAATCTTTTGCAGAGTGTGATAAGTGTATCTTCTTTTGTTATCCGTTCCATTTAAAGTTTATTAGATATATCTTGTAAATCTGAGTTATCAAGTTTAAATATGCTGTTAGGCTTCAGTTGTTCTCTTGTCTGCTAGGGGAAATTACAGATTTGAGGTTAAGTTTGTTCTAATTGCTCTGTC
Organism: Wollemia nobilis; assembly: GCA_028583015.1. Lineage (NCBI taxonomy): Eukaryota > Viridiplantae > Streptophyta > Pinopsida > Araucariales > Araucariaceae > Wollemia > Wollemia nobilis. The sequence continues at coordinate 6,551,778 of JAQPPZ010001323.1, forward strand.
TTCATTGTGTGAGCTAGGCTGTCGGTGAAAGATACCAGTTTTAACCAGACTGCCCTTGGATTTATAATTTTCTGCTAGATCTGTTTCACTCTGCCTTGTGCTCTTAGTTGAAAGTGATCTTAGACTGACTGGACACTTTCTTCTTTGATTTGTTCTGTTGTGAAGCTAGTAGCATAGATAAGATTGATAGTTTGGGGTTTTACGGTTGATGTTTGATAAACTTCTCTTTTTGCCTTACCCTACCCTCTCTTTGCTTTCGGTGAATGATCCATTTTTATTTTCTTTGTTTGTCTTTTATTTAAATCTGTTGACCCATGAGAGCTAGATCAAGAATTCAAGTTAAATCTGATCAACTTTTGCAACTACTGAACAAGTTCAAGAACCCCCTGTAAGGTAACAGAGCGGTCCATATTGAAATCTATTTTAAAAGTGGAAAAGAGTGAATTGCCATTCAACCCAACTATGTAACTCGCACCTTGGATAACCAGCTAGATCCTAAAGATGAGTGGGATCCGTCCCGTGGGTGTCTCCGGAGCTTCCTTGCTTCATCCTTTCCCGGGGTGTGCATGAAAGCCGGACCAACAACCTAATTGGCGCTAGAAGGAGGGCCAGAACATCTGTTCTTAGTGCACTTGAGTTGAGAAATCCGTGTATGTGCTGAATATATTTTATCCAAAGTCTGGTAGCCAATTTTCCCTCCTCCTCAGCCAACAACCTAATTGGCGCTAGAAGGAGGGCTGAACTCAGTTCAAGTATTGTAAGGGCATAACAACAACATTTGAAGGACCCACAGTGAACTCCGGACAATTTTGTAAATTGTCAGTATAGTTTTGTAAGTTGTCAGTACAGTTTTTAAAATTGCCAGAGAAGACCTCAAGTTCAGAACAGTTTTATCTCCACTGGCAGTTATCCAATTACAACTCAGAACATCACTGTCAGCCAAGTAATAATGGCAAATTGGTTGGGCCCCACTGCTTTGAATATCCCGGGTATAGCCCATGACTTGCCCAGAAGTCCGAAAAGATATCTCCCTAGGTATAAACATGATGGGACAAGAACTACAGAAGAACATCTGCTAGCTTTTAAAAATGCTTTAAGATTGTTGAATATACAGCATGAAGATGTTGCCTGCAGATTGTTCCCGTTCACTCTCCAGGAGGGAGCTTATGACTGGTTTTTAAACCTCACCAGCAATTCCATTACTAGCTGGGATGATCTAGAGAAAGCTTTTATATCACAGTTCGGTGAAGTGATAGATCCCAGCATTTTATACCAACAATTTTCCAGCATCAAGAAAGAGTCGGGAGAAACTGTCAGGTCTTTCAATATGAGGTTCCAAAGAGCTTACGGTAGAATGACTGGCCATTACATCCCAAATGCAAATCTGGCCTTAGAAATCTACAAGAATGCATTGGATTCGGTGACCTCTATTTTCCTCAAGAGAGACATCAATATCACAACCCTGGCAGGGGCTTATAAAGAAGCCTTAATTCTTGAAAGACAGTTAGGGCCTCAAATTTCGAGCAGTCCTTTGATATCCTATGTTACACAGAACATGCCTATTCCAAACCCCATTCCACATCATGAGTTAGTGCCAACATGTCATGCTCTACCCAAGGAGACTCCGTTAACTGTGACATCCACTCAGCATGTGCAAAATACAGAGAAAAGTTCTGACAAATTCAAAGTGCGAGTGCTTGAGCTGAACAGTTGTGATCTGGCACCACCCAAATCTGAAGTTTTTCCTGGTGAGTTAAATTTTCCTAGAGATCAAAGAAATATTGATATTTCTAGTTCACCCAAAAATAGTACAACCAGGGTTTCAGATTCTGTCACTTTTCTCGAAGAGACAGAAAGTCTTGTACAGACTTCTGTGGATGAAATGCAAGATTTTCAACAGTTCAAAATGGACAGTTATGACTTGAAATGTGAGAGTCCAGAACTTAATAATGATCCTTCCTCATCAGAGGATGATGAAAGTGAGATTCAATATCACTATGCAAAAGTAACTGAGGAGGATAACATCATTGAGGATATGAGGGAACTTAAAGCTGACATCACCCTCTATGAACTGCCTCAGATTGTTGAACAAAAGGTTAACTTGATTGAGGCTTACTCTGGACCACTGTTGGATTTCAAGAAAAGGAGGAAAAGATAGTAAATATGAATGTGGTCAGCCAACTTGGAATTGATGAAGCTGTCTCAACATAAGCACTGCAACTTCTGAACATAATATCAAAGAAAAGGCTATAAAGCGTGTTGATGCGAGATATTGGAGTTTATAATTTGGCAAGCGAGAAGGTGAGAACGATTCTGACTCTAAACCATCACAACCATGATGTTTGGACATTGCACATTGATGAGGTTAAATCTAAGCAAGGCTCAGGTGAAAAGGAAAATTGTAAGCATTCTTCTAGAGGGATAAAAATTGAAGTCCTGGATATTGAAGCGATGCAGCAACCACAAAATGTTCAAGTTGTTAAGAACCAGGGCATACAGATAAAACATGATTTCTTTCAGTTGTCACATAATTTTGAAGATGTGGTGGTGCAGGTCTGTCAAGATTTTAAGGTATTTGATCCTGGGGGTTTTTACATTCAGTCCTTTTGAAAGAACTCTGCAAACCCTTCAATTAGAAGCATAAACATGTTATCATATGATTTGTTATTATATGATTTGTTTAATTTGAAGGAGTTGCAGATTTGTTTTTCAAATGGGACAGGGAAGACGATAAACACAAGTCTTTCCCAGATAGCAAATTTTTGAAGCACGGTCTGGAGTGCATTTCGTCAACAGGACCTGAAAGGTAATTTTTCTAAATTACTTGCACATGGTCCAATTTTTTTAAGGCACCATTTCTCTGCTTTCCCAACTGCTGCATTTTTTGAGTATGAAGGGAAGTTGTAACATATGTATGCATTGTAAGTAAGTCTTTTGTTTTAGTTTTATTTCTTTGTCAGTGCAGTTTTATTTTTAAATGTCTGTACAGTTGCAGTTTTTCAGTTTTCTTTAATTGTTTTTCAGTTTTAGCTTGTGCAGTTTATTTCTTTTGTCAGTGCTTTTTATTTCCTTTCTTTGTCTTTTTATTTTAGCTTGCTTTTATTTTAGTCTGTATAGTCTTTTCTTCCTTGCAATTCTTTTTCTTTCTTTGTATGTACGATTGCAATTTAATTTATTTCTATTTGCTTTAGTTTATTTCAATTTTGTTGCAATTTAGCTTTCTTTGCAGTTCACTTTTATTTTCTTTCTTCATTTCTTTTACTTTATTTATTTTTTTATTTTTTCTTCCTTCATTTCTTTTCCTTTTTATACCTTTATTTGTTTTATTCCTTTTCTTTCTTTTTAGTTTATTTTATTTGCAGTCTATGCAGTTTTATTCTGTTTTGCTTTAAAGCCTGTGCCTGTCCTTGGAAGCCTGTACAAAGTCCTTTGGCTTCTAAAATTTTCTATCCTTTAACCTTTGCCTGAGCAATCAATGAAAAGTCAGCCTGCTAAAATTGTTTATTCTAAGCTGATCAATCCAGTTTCAATCCAATGCCCATGTTGTTCATCATTCTAATAGAGATAGTCTGCTTACTGAACAGTAGAGCTATTTTGTTATTCAAGACAAAGGTAGAGAGATGATTGGATCTTGTGTCTTACTTGCCACAGTTGTTTTAATGATAGAAAAACTGCTATCTTTGTTTAGTTGGAGGAACTCCCAGGGAATCCAAGAAAAGCTGGTTATGAGAGGGGACTATGGTTCATGCAATTATTTGGGTATCCACAGAGGCTATCAATGCCTAGACTGAAACAGTTCCAGATTGATCAAATGATAAAAGAAAATTGTGATTTCCCTAAAAGCATCTCAGATATTGATATATTTCAGAGGGAGAGATATAAAAAAAAAAAAAGAGAGAAAAAAAGAGTTATATATTAAAAGAGGCAGCCAATATTAGATTCTGCCCTACAGTTGTAAATTTGGGTCGTGTAAATCTAAAGGGTAACTCTGTCTAGGCTGTAAAAGGCTAAACTAGTAAACAGAGCTCTACTCGGTTTCCCCTTTTACAATCTAGAAAAGTTGATTAATCCAAGTTTATCATTCAATTCAGTCATCCTTGAAGAAAGTTTTATACCCTTTGAAATTGCACATCGGAAATCTTCCTTGAAGTAATCCAGACCTAGTATGTCCTTGGGAAATTTTAACGACTAGCGAGTTAGCGGTCAATTTATTGTGAAGAATGTCCGTGGCAAGGCATGATGCATGGTCTTTTTGTTTTGAAACCGGAGTCTTGGGTTCTAAAATAGTGCTACTATTTTACCCGTAGATATCGCCATTTGTTGAGAAGCAACACACCCCCACTGAAAAATGAGATTCCATCCTCTTGAAAACTTTGAAATTCCATTTTTGCAGCAGGGACCCTCTTGATCATTTTCAGGTTTTAAATCCAAATTTGCTTGCCTCCTTTTTAAAGTTGTGCTTTTTCTTGCATTCTAGCTGTGTTATCCAAGAATTCACTTTTTACATGCTAGAAATCATTCATGCTTAAGAAAATCTTGCACCGGTACCGAGAAAATCCAGAAAACGAGTTGCATAAATTCATGAAAAATCAAACTTTCCATTTTTGGTAGTGTCGCGATATCGCGACACTTCCATTTTCGGAAATGTCGCGATATCGCGACGGATTTTGGCAAATGCAGCTAAGTCGGAAAAGCGTAGCGAAATCGCGACACTTTCCATTTTTGGAAGTGTCGCGATATCGCGACATTTCCATTTTTGGAAAGTGTCGCGAAATCGCTGCAGGATGAGGAGAGAGAAAGCCGGGGAGAAAAATGTCGCGAAATCGTGACATGTCGCATTTTCACGGTAAGAGAGAGAAAATGCATGAAAATCGGCTAAGTGCCAGAAAGGGCGCGATTTCGCGACATGTCGCGAAATCGCGACAGCTTTTGGAGAGAGAAGATGAACTGTACGGAAGGGCGCGATTTTGCGACATGTCGCATTTTCACGGTAGGAGAGAGAAAGTGGGCTGAAGAATCAAAAATCCGCCAAGTCATTTTTGTGTAGCGAAATCGTGACACTTTCCATTTTTGGAAGTGTCGCGATATCGCGACATTTCCATTTTTGGAAAGTGTCGCAAAATCGCTGTCTACCGGAGGAGAGAGAAGAAGGTTGTACGGAGGAGCGCGATTTGGCGACATGTCACGAAATCGTGACATGTCCCATTTTCGTTGAGGATAAATGAAAAAGTGGCTAAGTCCAAAAATTACAGCGATTCGCTGCATGTCTCAAAATCGAGGGTAAAAGGGTGCAACGATGCGCTGCATGTTTCCAAGTCGAAAGAAAAAGTTGCAGCGATGCGCTGCATGTCTCAAAATCAAGGGAAGTTGCAGCGATGCGCTGCATGTTTCAAAGTCGAAGGGAGAAAATGTTGCGCGATGCTGCATGTTTAATCGGGGAAAGTGCGCAGCTTGCATGTTTCGAAGGCAAAGGGGAGAATGGTAGCGATGCGCTGCACATTTTAAGAAAGATACGGCGGCCAGGAAGGCGCGATTTCGTGACATGTCGCGAAATCGTGACATGTCGCATTTTCGTGGCGACAGAAGAGAAGTTGCCGATGCGCTGGGGACGTCGCGATTTCGTGACATGTCGCGAAATCGCGATAGGAGAGAGAAAGTCCTCAAAGTTGACCAGAAGTGCATTCCGGTGGGAAACAGAAGGCATCCTGGGGTAGCGACACGTGTCAAAGCGTGAATGAGACAAGCAGAAGCCGACATGCAAGCTTATTTTATGGTTTTTAATCTGTTTTAATGTTTTAAGCTTGGATTTAATGTTTATTTAAAGTGCTAATATAATCTTTTTGTCTTTCATGCAGGATTCCATCTGGCACTTGCGGGACAACCGGGAAAGGCCATAAAGGCAAAGTTAAAGTGCGGATTTAGTCAAGGACCGCCATGCTAGAAGAGAAGCTGTCGGTGAGAGCATTCAATGACAAATTTATTGCAGACTTGATAGCATGAAGACAATTTCAACTCAGGGATGGCTTTACGGAGATCAAATTGATGGAGAAGTGGTGACTCATCCGGCTCACCAGCAGAATTAATGGAGGCATTTATTTGTAGCTGCGGATGAATGCAAGTGGATTTAGATTTTATCTTCTCCATTTATGGCAGTTGACTACACAGATTTGCCGAAGGGTTAAGTTCTATCCGGACTTTGATTTTAAATGGATTTTTATTGTAAAACCCGGGTCCTAGGGTTTAAGTGTGATAAGATTTAGGGTTTGAGCAAGATATTTTGAAAAGATCAAGGTCTGTCCTGAGTCTATAAATACAGATTCTAAATGTAATCGCGGGAGGCGGAGACTTAGAAATAAAAGGCTTATAAGCAATTTCTTGCAAATTTTGTGAAATCCTTTGTTTCTGGACTTGGAGTTGATGTGCTTTAGCTTTTATGTGATAGCATGGCCGGGAGCCTAATATTTTGCAGTGTGATAAGTGTATCTTTTTTTGTTATCCGTTCCATTTAAAGTTTATTAGATATATCTTGTAAATCTGAGTTATCAAGTTTAAATATGTTGTTAGGCTTCAGTTGTTCTCTTGTCTGCTAGGGGAAATTATAGATTTGAGGTTAAGTTTGTTCTAATTGCTCTGTCTTCACTGTGTGAGCTAGGCTGCCGGTGAAAGATACCAATTTTAACCAGCTGCCCTTGGATTTATAATTTTCTGCTAGATCTGTTTCACTCTGCCTTGTGCTCTTAGTTGAAAGTGATCTTAGACTGACTGGACACTTTCTTCTTTGATTTGTTCTGTTGTGAAGCTAGTAGCATAGATAAGATTGATAGTTTGGGGTTTTACAGTTGATGTTTGATAAACTTCTCTTTTACGCCCTACCCTACCCTCTCTTTGCTTTCGGTGAATGATCCATTTTTATTTTCTTTGTTTGTCTTTTATTTAAATCTGCTGACCCATGAGAGCTAGATCAAGAATTCAAGTTAAATCTGATTGTCAACAACTTTTGCAACTACTGAACAAGTTCAAGAACCCCCTGTAAGGTAATAGAGCAGTCCATATTGAAATCTATTCCAGAAGTGGAAAAGAGTGAATTGCCATTCGACCCAACTCTGTAACTCGCACCTTGGATAACCAACTAGATCCTAAAGATGAGTGGGATCCGTCCCGTGGGTGTCTCCGGAGCTTCCTTGCTTCATCCTTTCCCGGGGTGTGCATGAAAGCCGGACCAAAAAATGTGTGGAAGTGAAGCCCACACATGGTCAGGAGGCACAAGTCCTAGTTCCTCACCCATTTTCCCCCGATCAGCATCATACCCTCTGAAGAGGAGTATATGCAAATTTTTTAGGGTATGAAAGGATCTTGGACCTGATATGGTATAGTAGCACAAGGTACATGGGATTTGGGCCAATGGATGGAAATTATGCCCATCGTCATTGAACCCTACTAGTGGTTGGAGATGAAGCCCAACTCACTAGCGTTTAAGTGCCAAGTGGTGTGTGTGGTTCCTTTTAATTTACAAAAATGATAAATGCATAAAAGAGCATAATGATCATTCCTACATGATATGCATGAAAATAAAGGAACGTTTCAAATTCAGAAATAATGCATGCTAATGTCCTATATGATATTTTTACAATGCAATTGCAATGACATGGCCACTAATTGAGCCTTAAGCATGCAAACGACATGCAATATCTATCAAGGTCATTATATTTAGGGGCGGACTGCACTCAGAGGTCCGTTTTTCCCAACAACACCTTTCTAATGAAAGGAAAACGAAAACAAACTAAGACTTGTTCGTTGAAATTTTTATTTAAGTTCCTAGTTTGCAATAGTTTAATGCTTTCTAGAAAAGCACAGAGCAAAAAATTTAAAATAGATAGGGAAATTGGGGCCTACCTTAGCTCCTGCTCTGCTACCCACTAAGTTTCCTATTGTCTTATTTTTCCTCTATTAACTATAGGTTCGAGTTGTGGGATGCAGTAGTGAATGCAGGTTATAGTCGCAGGCCAAAAAATAACCATAGCTGAAAGCTGCGGTTAGCGCTTGAGATAAGAAAAATCCAAGAAAAGTCAAAACTTAGGGCTAAAATTATGGTGTCCCACCATGATCACCTTTTTACTTAATCATGGAGCATGCACCTAGCTACTGTATTGATCTATACCATAATGAAAGCACAAATATTGACACAAGTACATAAATTGAACAAAAAAATAAGGTTTATTGTATTAATATTTAAATGAGCTTTGATTACAAAAAATGCCCTCTTAGGATCACTTGAAATATGATAGTGATATTACAATTGCCAATGCCCTCGTAAGGGTAGGCACACTTATAGTGCTCTATTGATTAGTCACAAACTGCCTTGGGGTGGATTTGACCCCCTTCTTTATGATGTGGAAGGATTATGATATAAGCTCCTCTTGCACATGTCTCCCTGTGAACAAGAAACAAAAACACATGATTAAAAAGATTGATAGCCTCTCGTTATGAGGCCATTTAAGGAAATATGTATGCAAATGCCATTAAACCAGTAAAATAAGAAATCATAAAGAAAGATTTTAAACTATTCTAATTAGATCAATAATTATACTATAACATGATGGACATGAATAAGCAAATGATGCATGGATCAAATATCAAGTTAGGAGTAATAAAGTGCATAAAATATCCAATATAATCCTACGTAATACAAGGAATGAAATAACTAATTCCTACGGTCATAGTTTCTCTAAAGTGTAATTAAACCTATAAAAAGACTAATATAACTAATCTATGCGGTCAAAAGAAAAGCAAGTAAGGTGATCAATAACCTATTGTAAACCATAGCTATGGTGGGTGGTCTGCACTATGAACCATGGTTTACAGCCATGGTTTGAACTTTGATAGATTTACCCTCAAAATTAGGGGCAATGGGCTTGACCTCCTTGTCCAAATTAATGTTCAAAGGTCGCCTTTGTTGTCCTCTGACAGATTTAGTGGTCAAATTGCTATGACGGGCCTTCGTTTTCCCGGATTTGTGCTTCTTGAATCTCCTAGGCACCAAGGGCATCCATGGCTAATTGGTATTTAGGTGAATAGAAAAGGGGCTCTCAAATGCATAGATTCAATATGCAATTTGACAGGGCTTTGCTGCTCTCTTGATCAATTAACTCTCTATATATTCACCCCATTTGGAGGGGGTATTTATAGCATATCCCTAGGGTTAGGGGTAGCTTCATGGAGAAGCCAAGATCAAGAAAGTTGGTTAGGATAGTTGGGATGAAAGCCTCTGGAATCTTTCCTCCTTCAACTACCTACTTTTAGATCTTTTGGTCATTCCAACCAATTTGGCTTGGATGGAAGGCCTAACTAAAGTTTAGTTAAGACCATAGTTCATAGTTGTAGTATAGACTATAGATTGTAGGTATCAGCCATGGTTTAGAATTGAGACCACAGATTTGGGCTACGGTTCAACCTGATTAGGCCAAAATGCCTAAATTGAGTGGTTAGAACCACTACTCTATCTTGGAGTCTGTCCAAGATCCTCCATATGGTTTTGTAGCATTTCCATATGAGTAGTCACCCTTTACATGACACATTTTAGGTGTCTACACTGGTAAGATTTTATAAGTGCACCACCTCTTCATGAAAGGGGCACTCCTTACCTATTTGTGATTTATAGTATCAAAATGGGTATCCCTAAGAGGGACCAACATGTAACTAAGCTTAAATATCAATAAAGAGATCCGTCTTTTGTTATTTTGTGTTGTATGTTTTTTCCATCTATCTTTCCATTTTATATTTGGTATTTTAAATAGCATTACAAGTAGGGTTTAGAAAATGGACCGGTGCGTGTGTTCGAGGATTTAGAAAAGGGTCAAACATACACATCGGTCCCTTTTCTAAACCCTACTTGCAATGCTATTTAAAATATCAAAGATGAAATGGAAAGACAGGAGGAAAATTCATACAACATGAAATAACAAAATATGGATCTCTTTATTGATATTGAAGCTCGGTTACATGTCTGTCCCTATTAGGGATACCCATTTTGATACTATAAATTAAAAATAGGCAAGGAGTGCCCCTTCCATGAAGAGGTGGTGCACTTATAAAATATTTTCGGTTTTGCACATAAAAATGTATGAGGGCTTACAGATGCCTCCTTCTCTAGGTCGATTTCCTAGAGGGATCCCTTTTTTCTCTTGTATGTTGTAATATTCATCCAATGTACCTATGGCCCTACAAGAAATGAAACAAAAATGCATATTTAGGTGACTGAGATTGCCTCCCTAGATGAGGTTGTTAGTAATCAAAGAGTGTAACAAAAATATGATAAAACTATGCCATAAGATCATGTAAATCTATGCTAATGACATGAAAACATGAAGAAATATAATAAAAGAAGCTATGTCTATCTAAGCTAAGCCTACGGGCCACTATCCAAGACAATGACCACTAAAGTAAACCTTGCCCTCTTTGCCCCAAAGCTATGGGTCAAAGACTATAATCTAATTTTGAAATAGTAGGTGTTATGCTCTTCAATTCGTCAGAGCTTCGTCGTACATGTGATCTCAAAGAGAACTCTTTGAGTCTCGAAATCTCTCCTCAAAATAATGTCTCTCTCCTCTGATGTGATAAAATATCCCCCTTTGGTTCTCTTAGGCTTACACCTTTTATAGCGTGAAACCCTAGGTCTATGTCCAAGCCCTAGAAATGAATTTCTCATGCGTAGTGTAAGTTAGCATGAGAATCTTTTGTCCATTGTCTATGTTTGAAGGTTAGTTAACTAAAATCTAACTGCCCACTTGAGTCTTCTATGCAAACTGGTTGTTAGCATGAGAAGCTTTTGTCCTTTGTTTATGCTTAGAGGTCAATTAACTTAAGTCTAAATGCACACTCAAACCTCCCATGTGAAATAGTCATCAAAAGGAATGTAAAGTTACTCCCGCTCACCTTTATTGCATGCAGATTGCCACTTCCACCTGTGATTAGGCCTGTTTGTCAGTAAACTATTTTTTATGGCTTAGTTGATGTCATCTGTAGTGGCTAATATCTGGCTGTTGTCATCTACAACGGCTAAGGTTTGGCCACTATAGGCTTAAGAAGCTAAGATCTAGCTGCTCTTGGCTTGAGCAGCTAGACTTGGATGGCTTGAAAAGGCCCCAAATGAGTGGTGAGAACCACTGTTGATGTTTGGAAAGTCCAATATTATGTCTTATGATCTTATGAGTGTGTCTATGTGAGCAGCTCCCCTAAGCATGACATGATTTAGGTGTCTATAGTCTATAGTGAAATCATGCCTGGAATTAGCTGGGTGTGACTTCACCTACCCTAATTAGGGAAAATTTATTCACAAAAGTGAAACCACACCCCATCCAAATAGGGTGTGACTTTGCTGCTACATTATTGCACCTGCTCCAGGCGAGGCATGATTTTGCCATAGGACACACTAGGGGTTTTTGGGTGCCAACATGATTAATTTTGTCCTAGGTTTGTCACAACACTCTTCATTTAAATTTGTCAATCCAGGGAACTTGTAAGCTTGTGAAGGGTCATGGGTAAGACTTAATCACACTACCACTTTTGAGATGATCCGATCAACCACTAAGGGGGGGTGTTTGATATAACATTAACAAATTCATCTGCCTTTAATAAAACTAAAACATAAATAATAATGCAAAATAAAATAAACAATCAACTTGCATGAAATGAAATTGCATAATAAAATAACCACACTCTAAGCTTAGCTTAAGAAATAAACATAATATCATGCAGAATTAAACTACGTAATTATTCTATGAGGGGAGGAATACTAGCTTGGAGTGGGCCCGAGCTCCAGGTAGATCTGACCCAATAAAATCATAAATAAATGCTACTTTTATGAATGCTTATGCTTTATTACCGATGGAATATTACATACATCAAGAATATCTAACTCTCTATGATATTGAAAGCGAATGCAGAAGGACGGCGTACCAGATATGATGCAAACAAAAAATAGATACAGATGCTAAGTCCTACGAATGCGAAGAGCAATGCATGAAGGGAATGATGTATAAACAAGATGTGAGAAAAACAAAGTGGGGCCTCTTTTATTAATGTTTGCTTTTAATCCGGTTACAATACGTCCCCCCTCTAGGGCTCAGAACGTTTGATACAGTTCGTTACATCAATGGATGGTACGCTTCCAGTGTCTTCCGCATGCCCACATTCGAAATGGGCGGGCCAAAAGTTGCCGCCGCTTGTGTCCATGTGTTCGTCATTCCTTGTTGCTCCTCTGGTGTTCCTGGTGGTGAGATCCTGCACATAGAAAAATAGCAAATAGTTAATAGCATATGCGGATATAGGAAAACATGCAATCCCCAAAGCCTCCGGCTAGTTAATATATAAAAGAATGAAACGATGGTCAAAACATGTCATAATGAATTCAAACTTTGATAGAGGCATGGAGACATCATCAGGGACACATTGCAAAAATAATAGTCAGGAAATCATGCACATATTTCTAATCGCTCCGGGGTGGGACGATGGGGACTGTCACAAAATGTGCAAAAGTGACCTTGCAAATGTCCTACCTAGAGGCCTCCAAAACTCCTGCAAACTTGGGGTTAGACTAAAAGGGGCATTTTGAGATGACCCAGAAGGTCAGATTTGGCAGATTCTACCCAGATTGTCCTATATCCGAAGGCGCTCCCTGTAGGTTAGTAAACGCATAAAATGATAAAAACAAGGTCAAATCATGTCAGAAAGCAATGAAACTTGGACAGCAGCATAAGTACATCAGATACAACATAATGCAAAAATAATAGTAAAGAAATCATGCACAGATTTCTAATCACTCCGGGGTGGGGCGATTAGGACTGCAACAGTGCAGGGGGCACCCGAGGGCAGGACGCCCACCGTTTGGGGCTTAGTTTTGGCACCAATCCAAGTGGGATGGGTCCAAAACCTCCTAGGGGGTTGTGTCGATGAGTTTGGTGTGGGATTGTGGCTGATTGCTTGGGTTTTGGGTCTAGATTGCGTTCCTAGTGTTCACCCGATAACCTCTCTTCCAAAAGAGAAATTAGGGATGTAGGAAGCACAAAGAGGAATGGGGGTATAATTTGGCAGCACTCCGTTGCTCCAAATGCTCCAGCTCTATTCTCTTTTTGGGGTGAGGAGGCTCACCATTTTATAGACCTGAGGGTCTCCTTTGAATGCGCATGCGAGGGCGCCACTTGGCTCACCATGCCTTTCTTGGGGGAGAGAAGATTCCTCCCTGATTTAGAGCCTCCATGATCAGGGCATGCTTGACTGAAGTCTCTCTCAGATTTGAAACCGTTCCTCGCAATTGCATGCCTTGAAGGTGAAGTTGGGTGGTGGATCTGGGCTGCCATTTGTCAAGGCTTGAATTTTTGCCAGTCAAACCTGCTAATCGTCCCACCCTGGAGCGATTGCTGCTAATCGTCCCGGGGTGGGGCGAATAGGATTCTAATCGTCCCAGGGTGGGACGAATAGGGAGCAAAGTGCTTAAAAGGTGCCAAATTGACCTCTGACCTTCCAAAACTGATTTGGGAGTGGTTAGGACCATTGTTTAACCTCTGGAGGCTGCCCTAGGGGGTATGTATGCCAATTCGGTCAGTGCTTGTAGTCACATAATCGGATTGGTGTTGTTTTGGTGTCTACAGATGCCCCTTTTTGGGATGCGCTGTGTGTGGCGCAGTGCTGAGCAAAAATAGATGACCAAAGCACTTAATGATTAGGGTTTCTTAGTAACCTAACCAAATTTTGATGCCCCAAGTATGGAAAGGGCACGCATTCTTGAATCCTTGCTTCTGACGAGCTAAGGAGCTTAACTCAAGTGTAACCTTTTTCGGTGAGGTGTACTTGATCTTGGACATTGTTCGGTCATGAATAGGCAAAGGGCGCAACCTTTTGTCCGAGGAACCTTTTCTTCATGCTTCCAGAATGCCAAGTGTTTGTTTAGCTTGTGATTATTGCTTGTTTGCTGCCCCAAGCGGGAGCGTGATTGTCTTTGTCAATGATTCTTTGAATGCATGCCATTTCCTTGATTGGGTGTGTATTTGTTGATTGGTGACTAAGTGTGACTACCCCCTCAAGCGACGAATCGATGAGGGAATGACCAAAAATGAGAAAAGTGATGAGTCACTTGACCCAAGATGACGTTTGTAAGGGTGCCTTCAGTTGTTTTCCGTTGAACGCTTATTGCAGTTTTCCAACAATCGGGCCTATTTTTGGTGGGTTTTGACCCTTTTTGCGATGCCGATTGGGGTAGAAATTATCGAAAATCCTCCTTCCCGTGGAGTGGTCCGGCTATGCTAGCCTTCTTAGGGAGTAGGATAGTGAGTATTTGTGACCCCGATGGCAGTTTTTCATGCCATGAATGTCAGGTGCAAAGGCACCTTTGTTCGGCAGATTTATTGTTATTTTTGGTGCATTTTTTTGGATGCAGTTTTTGTTGCTTTATTTCTTGCTCTGTAATCATCCCAGGGTGGGATGAATACCAATTTTGTAATCATCCCAGGGTGGGACGAGCGCTAACTAGAGTGCTCATCCCAAGGTGGAACGATTACAGGCCTAATAGCCTATATAAGGACCAAAACTAGGTTTTGGGCTCATTTGCAACAATTTTTTCTTGGTGATTTGGAGCAGTGAGGAGGAGTGCGAGTGTGCGTAGCGGAGCACTGCCAAAATTTCATGGACATCATGAGTGCGAGAACCAGATCTTCGAGTGGAGGAGCCGAGGCGAGACCAGTATGATGTTCCTTCTCCTTGCCTATTATTCATTTTTGTTTTATATGAAGTTAAAAACTTACATATAAATGTTTGTTTTGCATTATTTTGTTTTTATCCGTATATCAAGTTGAAAACCTAATATATGATTTTTTTTTATTATTATTATTTTTTTTGCATTAATATTAAGGTTGAAACCCTAATATTAATTTTTATATTTTTATATTGTTTTTTTTTATTTTGTTCCCATTAAGGCTAAAACCTTAGTACGATTTTTTGTTTTATTTTGTTGACTGTTCATAGATTAAGGTCAAAACCCTAATACACAACTATTATCTGTACTTTGTTTGTGATTGTTTTTAGGTTTAAAACCCAACACGTTGTCATTTTATTTTTATTTTTTTGTTCATGTTAAGGTCAAAACCCTAGTATGATTTTTTGTTTTATTTATTATTAATCAACCCATTTTATTTTTTTTTTTTTTTTAGTTTAAACCCAAATTTATTTTATTTTTTTTTTGTTCATTTAAGGTGAAACCCATAAATTTTTTTGTTTTGTTTTGTGTTCACCTTAAGGTTGAAACCTTAGTATGATTTTTTTGTTTTGTTTTGTTTTTGTTTTTGTACAATTATTTTTATGTCTGTTATCATTGTTGTACAATTTGTTGTTAATGTTTCTATACTTTTGTTGTACTTTGTTTTTCTATACTTTTTATGTTGTACTTTTGCTGTACAATTGTTTTCTTGTACTTTGTTGTTCTTCTATATAGTTTTATTGTAATGTTTTTGTTTATATTAAGTATGTACTTAATATATTTTGTTTTTTATTGTTTTTCAGGTTGTGAAGAGTCGGTACCGCCAGTCGACTATTTTCTCTGATGCTCGGGATGCCTTGATAGTTGGGGATTGGGAGTGGCTTGATGCCCTTGGGCTCAAGCAGGTGACACGTCTGGAGCCTGTGGTGGGGGATCGGGCATATTTGACTGCCCTGATCAATCTATGGGATCCCCACACCAACACTTTTCATCTTCCAACAAGGGAGATGACTATGACTCTAGAGGATGTGTATCGGATTCTATGGATTTCGATAGATGGACTGCCTATCCAGATGACCCACCGGGACCAATGGATAGCAGTACTAACATGGTGTTTTGGTTGGGTGGGGGAGATGGGGGTGGAGAGGGGTGTGGAGAGGGCTATGGAGAGGGCAGAGGCTGATTTCCAGATAGGCGGTATTCTGGTGCGGTGGTGGCTGGAGAAGGGCGTATTAGGGGTGAGGCATGCTTTGCTCATGGCCCTCATTTCCAATATGCTGCTTCCTGACTCCTCAAGTGTGAGGTTCCCTTGGAACCTGCTTGAGTTGGTTTTCACATTGGTGGAGTGTCCTACATCAGCTCCACTTATTATGAGATGGGGTCAGACATTGTTGGCACAGCTGTACGATGAGTTGTACGAGGTCCGCTATCGAAGTGAAAGGGGATCGGGTGCAGCTATCTCTTGTAGTGCTAGGGGTGGTAGCACATAGCTATGGAGCGACCATAGGGTTTGCCTTGGACCACCCGAGGTGAGATGGTGGATTGAGAGATTGGATATGCCAATTTATGGTGGCGGTTAGAGGAGCATGGATAGAGTCGATGGTGGGTAGGTGACGTAGGTCACTATACTGATGCCTTCTCTCGTCTAATGCTAGGGTAGGTGTTCTAGCAGCTATACTAGGACTGTCTATCCTGGCCTAAGGCTGGAGAGTGGCTCCGACATGTGTGCAGGGGTAGATGGTTGATTGGGTGGCATGGGACAGAGTAGGAGTACTTTCCATATGTCTAGGTGACGTGGTAGTTTGGGGTGTACCAGGGATTTCCTGGTGATCCCTTGATCTATCGATGTCATGGTGATGAGAGGACCCTAGTCTGGCCTATCATTGAGCCATTGGGTGAGGGGTCTGATGTAGTTATTGATGTACCCAACGTGGATGATGTTGGGGTAACTGTAGAGTATGACCGATGGTGGACTATGCGGTGATGGCAGGGTGAGGGGCCTCTAGGAGGCATGGATACGACAATAGTAGGAGGTGGGGATGCAGAGGCATCGAGGGAGGGTTGGGGGGCTCCGCTTGATGATGTTGACATGGTGGAGGTTGATGACTTCACTAGCGATGGAGATGATTTGGGGGTTTTAGAGCAATCGGATGTATAGGATGTCCCGGAGTAGTGGGTGCCGAGTAGCAAGCCATCCTGGAGGTGCCCATGCCTCAGGCTATCTCAGGGGATGTGGAGGCTGGGCTTCATGCTGAGATAGCATGATTGGAGGGTCTCCTACGGAGATGGGAGGAGGAGCATAGAGATGCTTTGGTGGAGATAACGTAGGAGAGGGATCTCCTGTGGGCTCAGTTGGCACAATGGGATAGTGCATTGGCTGTGTATCATCGATGAGATCTAGAGTGGGGTCGGTATCGGGTAGAGTTAGAGATGGAGGTTGTCCGTCTTGATGGATAGTTGCCTATGCTTGATGGAGGTGGGTCATCACGCCGTACGAGAGGCAGTGAGACTGAGTAGTCTGCATCATCTCATCACAGGCGGCTAGGTGAGGGTAGTGTTGGTGGGCAGGATGTGAGGGCTAGCAACAGCCGCCCTGAGAGGTCCCATAGGACCCATACTACTAGGGGTAGTTCCAGTCGCATCGATCCTACATGATCATGGTGGCCGACTCCCTAGGCTTTGGGGATTTTGAGTTTTTGGTTTTTTTGTGAGGTCAGAGGACCTCCTTATTGTAGCCTGAGGGCATTTTGACTTGATATATATACATGACTCATTTTTGGTTTGATGATATGCTTGTCATGGTTTATTGTTCTTTATGCATGTTTATTTATGTTGATGTATGCATATGCTATTATGACTACGGATGATGTTAGCTATATGATATAGATGTATGCATATGGAATGGATGGAATGATTTGTTGGTATACAGGTGGTGGCACCATAGACTGTACAGGATTTACTGGCTTTCTGTACTATGTGATTGCTTTATGAAATAACTTTGCATTTGTAATTTTTGTTTTGTATTTTTTGATGGTGATGTAAGTAATGAAATGTACAACAATTGTTTTTAGAATGTAGTTAAGGTTTTTCTGAGACTCAGATGCTTTAACTAAATAGTCAAGACTGTACATTATCTTACAAGACTTTCGAACAAGGTACGAATTTAGACTTGAGTTTGACCAAGTTATTTCACATCCCTGTGTGTGCGATTGAGTTCGTTGATGTGGTATTCATAAGGATACCGCTAGTGCCAGGTAGGCTGTCCACCAAACCTATACTGAGGATCACCTAATTAGCTCCACTAACTCCTTTGTTGCATTTAGTAAGATTAATCTACGGGGCAATCTAGGATACCATAAGCTAGCTCATCCACATGCAAACATTGATCTGTACATATGCCCAACAGCTAATGTGACAGATATATCGTCATGCGGGAGGTTTGCCACCAGTGCCAGTAGGCTATCCACCAAACCGGGACTGAGGATCACCTCATGACCTTTCGAATGCTGAGAGTTCCAGGGATTCAAGTTCGACTCCCTTCTTTTCTTCAATTTTATTGGGATACTTGCTCTCATATATAGTGATAAAAATCACTGTTTATTTTTCTTTTGTTTTTGAGCAAGGGATTTGAATTTTGAGTGATGGGGATCACTATTTCTTGTGCTTTTTGATGTGTGCACTTTGAGGGTTTTGATGTCAAACTTTGGAGTTTGTACTTTGAATTTTGCAATTTTTTGATGTTTGCAACTTTTTGAGAATTTGGGATTTCTGATAGTGGTAAGAACCACTATTTATTTTGGGGAATTGGGTAGGGAAGATGCTTGTCCTTTTGCCAACTCTCAACATTCTTGGGGTCATTCACATAGGGGGATGAGCAAGATAACCATTTCACTGATGGTAACCTAGTCTACTATGCAAGTTTCATCTTTCATTCACACAACTTGGGAATTTTTATGTGTTTTAAGCTTGTGTTGGGATGCTATGTAACAAGGCGTGATCCAAGTAAAACTCTACCTTGTAAAAATCGGTCTGACTTTGTACAACATTTGACTAGAAATCTAAAGACAGCTGAATGACAAAAAACCTAAAGACATTAGAAGACAACTGACTATGATATGGCGAAAATGTGAATGGCGTTATTCTTGTTGGATCATTTACAAAATGGACTAAATGTGGAAAATGATGGAATTGTCGAGTAATTATAGTCTATGGTGCATTTGACATGTATGACCAGTGAATATGCGATGCCTAATGCAGCTCTGCTTTTCTTTTTGTGTTTTGATTTTTAAGATTATGCATGAAAGTGAGATGCAATTTTTTTGTTATTTTTGATTATCTGTTTTTTTTGAATATTCATTTTTGACCAAGCGATTGTGGGAACCCTTGGAGATTTTGGTTTGACCAAAGGGATTATAGATACCTTTGGGGCATTTTAGGTGACCAAGCGATGGCAAGAACCCTTGGAGCTTTTGGTTTGACCAAAGGGATTATAGATACCTTTGGGGAATTTGGTTGACCAAGCGATTGTGAGAATCCTTGGAGCTTTTGGTTTGACCAAAGGGATTATAGATACCTTTGGGGATATTTGGGTGACCAAGCGATTGGGAAACCTTGGAGCTTTTGGTTTGACCAAAGGAATTATAGATACCTTTGGGGCATTTGGGTGACCAAGCGATTGTGAGAACCCTTGGAGCTTTTGGTTTGACCAAAGGGATTATAGATACCTTTGGGACATTTGGGTGACCAAGTAGTGGCGAGAACCCTTGGAGCTTTTGGTTTGACCAAAGGGATTATAGATACCTTTGGGGCAATTTGGGTGACCAAGCGATTGTGAGAACCCTTGGAGCTTTTGGTTTGACCAAAGGGATTATAGATACCTTTGGGGCATTTTAGGTTGACCAAGCGATTGCCAGAACCCTTGGAGCTTTTGGGGTGGGCTATGGCTCTCTAAATGTTGAATGGCCTCAAATGATTGATGTTCAAGGGTTCTAGTTCCTTGATTCCTTCAAGAGAGGCGAGCCGGTATGTTCCAGGTCCTATTTTACTATCGATTACATAAGGACCTAACCAATTTGCCATGAACTTGTCCCTTAAATGGGGTGGCAAGTTAGAATTTTGTTGGTTCTCTTTCAAGACCAAGTCACCAACCTGAAAGTCCCTCAGGTGAACTTTCATGTTGTATGCTTTCTTAAGTCGCTCTTGATAGATACGTAAATGCTTGAGAGCATTGATGCATCGTTCATCGAGTAACGTAAGCTGGTCTAATAGGGCCTACCATGTAGTGTCATCATCGATGAACTCTTGCATTGATATGCATAGGGAGGGTATTTCCAACTCGAGAGGCATGACTGCCTTGGAGCCATACACTAGCAAAAATGGAGTTGCCCTAGTGGGCGTCCGAATGCTAGTGTGATAAGCCCATAGGGCAAGTGGTATTTGGATGTGCCAATCCTTATGATTATCTATGACCATATTTTTAAGGATGGCAACTAGCATTTTGTTTGACGCCTCTGCTTGCCCATTTGCCTACGGATAATAAGGTGTCAAAAAATTATGCTGAATTTTGTACTTTGTTGTCAAAGCACGCACATCTTTGTTCTTAAATGACGTCCCATTATCCGAGATGATCTTGGATGGAATACCAAAATGACATATGATGTTATGTAAAATAAACTCCGCAATGTGGGGCCCAATCGTAGAGGTAAGCAGAATTGCTTCCACCCACTTAGTGAAGTACTCTATGGCCGTTATGATAAACGTGTGATGACCTGACGATGCAAGGGAGATCTTTTCGATGAGATCTAAGCCCCACTATGAAAATGGCCAAGCCGATTGGATCGGCTGCAAGGCCTGAGAAGGTACGTGTGTCAAGTTAGCATGGTGTTGACACTTCATGCACTTCTGCACATATGCGCAACAATCTCACTCTAAAGATGGCCAATAATAGCCCATGCGAAGAATGCGCTTTGCGATGGCCATACCGCTGAAGTGGCCACCGCATGTACCATCGTGCGCTTGGGTGATCGCCCAAGTGGACTCCTGCTGGTCCAAGCAACGGAGGAGGATCCCTTCATAGCTTCGATGGTACAAAATGTCTCCTAGCAAGACATGTTTTGCCACTTTCTGTTTGAATGATCTTTTTATGGCGTGCGACAATCCAAGTGGGAGGCTACCTAACTTGAGATAGTCTCTTATGGGTGTGTACCAATCCTGCTGATCAGAAACCTCGATGGTATGAACGGTCGATCCCTCTTGAAGTTCATCCCTAGCAAAAGCTGAGCGGGAAAGAACTTGTAGAAATAGCGTTGTGTTGCTATTAAGAGGGGTTGGAGAGAACAAAGACCCCCAGTTGGCATGATTCAGACTATCATGGATTCGAGAGAACCTATCCTGAGATGGTTCAATCTGGATCAGGTGGATTCCTGGCGTTATGTCAGAGCTTGCACGCTCCATCGTGGATTGCGATAACATTTTGACTTGAATGGTTGTCATCTCACCAGAAGGGTCTTGCGGGATTAGTGACCCCAAGGAGGCCATAGTGTCCGCAAAATGATTCGATGATCGAGGGAGTGCCTCGATGTCGTACCATTCAAGCTTTGCCAAGAATTTATCCACAAGGGCTTTGTAGGCCTGCAGAACTGGGCATTTGCATTGGAATACCCCTTTCACTTGGTTGACAATTAACAATGAATCACCAAAGATATTCAAGCATTTGATGTTCATGGTGATGGCTGTCTAAAGACCTATGAGCAAGGCTTCGTATTCAGCATTGTTATTGGTGCACGGGAAATCAAGTTTAAATGATAAAGGCATTGGAGCCCCTTGCGGTGTGAAAAACATGATTCCCATGCCACCCCCTTGCTCACATTTAGAACCATCAAAAAATAAGGTTATGTCGGCTTGTGACTCAGGCTCATCAGAATCTGGTGATTCTGAGACATGGAAGACCCCATCATCGGGTAGCTCTATGGTCAGAGGCTGATCATCTTCGAGAGGAGCCTCTGCTAGTTGATCGGTGATGACTTGACCTTTGATGGACTTTTGTCCAATGAATTCGATGTCAAACTCCATCAACAACATGATCCATTTTGTCATGTGACTACTGTGATAAGTATGACTCATCATGTACCACAATGGATTCTCCTTAGACACAACATACGTCGTATTGCTCAGCATGTAATGGCATAGCTTTTTGGTGGCAAATACCACCGCCAAGCATAGCTTCTCAACGTATGCATAGTTAAGTTCATAACTGACTAGGGTGCGGCTAAGATAATAATTAGCCTATTCTTTATGTAATTCATTTTTTTGGGCTAGCATGGCACCCAGTGCCACCTCAGTAGCTGAGATGTATAAATAGAATGACACTCCTGGTCTAGGTGGTGCCAATACTGGCGGTGAAGCCAAGTATTGTTTGATGTCATCGAAGGCTGACTGGCACTCGTCATCCCAATGAAATGCTACCCCCTTGTGTAATAATTTATTCATGGGTCGACACTTGTCAGATAACTGCGCTATGAAGCGCTTGATTGACGCGACCTTACCCTGCAAGCTTTTGAGCTGCCTGATGGTGGTTGGGGGAAGCATCTCAAGGATTGCCTTGAATTTATTTGGATCTACCTCGATGCCTCATTTTGAGACTATGAAACCCAAGAGTTTTCTAGATGTGACGCCAAATACGCACTTCTTGGGGTTTAGCCTAACCTTGTGTTCGATGAGGCGATCAAGGATCTTGCGTAAGTCATCGAGATGATTTTGGCGCAAAAGAGATTTGGCCAACAAATCATCCATATAATCTTCCAAAGTTTTATGCATGTGATCATGGAAGATGTATGTCATAGCGCGTTGGTAGGTGGCACCAACGTTTTTAAGGCCAAAGGGCATGACCTTATAACAAAATGTCCCCCAAGGCATCGTGAACGCCATTTTTAGTTGATCATCGAGATTGATACGAATCTGGTTGTATCCCGAGAAACCATCCATGAGGGAAAGCATTTTATGGCCTACTGTAGCATCTACCAATGCATCGATGCTAGGCAAGGGGAAATCATCCTTGGGACTCGCTTTGTTTAAATCTTGAAAATTGGTGCATATGCGAATCCTCCCATCAGGATTTTTGATGGGTACCATGTTGGACAGCCATGGTGGGTAATCTACGTAGATGACAAACTGTGCATCCAACAACTTTTGTAGCTCATATTTGACCATTAAGGCCACTATTGGGTGCATCTTACGTAGCTTTTGCTTGACTGGCTTGATTGTCGGATCAAGTGTTAGATTATGCGTGACTAGCTATGGGTCTAGCCCCGACATGTCTTTGTAGGACCATGCAAAAACCTCCTTCTTCTCTTTGAGAAGGGCAATGTAATCGGCTTGCTCTTCGGGGGATAAAATTACCCCCAACTTGATGATTTGTGGATTCATTGGATCAGAACCGATGTCTACGTCAATCGTTTCTTCGACTAACATGTGGGATCCATCCTCCAACTGGTGTGGAGTTGGGATCAGGTGGATATCATTTGCTGAATTTAGATCTACGTTGGGAACGTCGGGTTCCTCTTCAACATGGAAGATATCCCGAGTCTATCCTGGGGTGAAATGGAACATCTCACCGCAAGGCCAGTACTCTGATGGGGATGGTGGTGAGTCAGCATGATCCCAGTCTATGGCATCTAGGTCTAGATACAATGGTCATGTTGGATCGGCTGGATTGTGGATGGGGGTGGTTAAATCAATGGAGATCATGTTGATGGAATGAATTTGGTCTCCATTACCGCGTGGGTGTTGATTCAGACATCCTTGGTGATCCTTGTGCCCCAGATCTGGCTCTGTGGGTATTGGCACAAAAGGATCGGCCCTATGTGTAGATAGAAGGATAGGGTCTACCCTAGGCACTGATGGCCCTATAGGGTCTCTAGGTGGGAGGTGCTCCCTGTATGCCCAAAGTGGTGGATGAAGCACTTGGTTTAACTGTACTTGGTTTAAATGCCACCTATGCCTTGGTCCCATATTTAGATGTTCAAACATACCATCGATGTCTATGGGGTATTCTTGTTGCCTCATATGGTTGAGATATGCCATCTCAGTCTCATCCTCATAGTCGCTATCGGAGATCCATAGGCCTTCATTGGCTTCGACAACTATGTGCCCCTCTGGCTGGTATAGCCTCCCACTAGGCATTTCTTGATCTTCTTCCTCTGGTGGATCACTTGGCCTTATGGTCGGCATGGGAGGCTCATTTTGTTCGAGCATGTTGATTTGGTCCCTTCTGGGTTGTTCCGCTCTCTACGGGAGGGCTGGATTCTCTGGAGGTGGCAATTGCCCGATTGGAACATTAAAGGGGAACATTGCCATGAAGTCCTCCTGATAGTCGTCAATGGGTGTCACCTGTGAGTGATTGCTATCGGACTCAAACGGGTCCCAAGGTGCTACCTCATAATCTGACTCATCTTCAGAAGACCCCCCTTGATTTTGTTCATATCCTTCTTGGAGGTTACTTCTTGAACTTTCTCCTTCCTCGATCAAAGGGGAGGGGTTGTTGAGGTCAACAAGGTTTGTTGTTAACAATGGGAAATAATTCCCCAATGTGTATGTAGTGTTGGGATTGGCATATGGATCTTGTGCCAACCCATCCCTGTTGCCTAGACCTAGGCCTTGCATGGTTTCTACCAAGATGTCGAGGGGCAAAGGGTGGTTGAACCCTACTCCTGATTTATCATATGGCATCTGGTATCTCGGTTGACAAAGAATGTGCATTCCTTGTTCGTATCTGCCCAATCCATATCCATGCCAATTACATTGGTCTAGGTATTTCAAGGCGAAGTTCTGGGTTGGACAGATAGTCAACATTCTCAGCAAATGGCTCTTCGTCCTCTTCCTCTTGTAGGTAGGGTTCAATGCCATTCTCGAGGCCCCCATATACAAAATTGGTCTGATTTGGTGGGTAACCTAAAGGGATGATAGTGTCGATGGGGAGGCGAGGTCTCCCCATGTCTTGCATGGATTCGAGCATGGGTGTTGCCACAATGTTCCACACTAGGTACTCCCCAGGCCCGTATTGGCCATCTCAATGGTAATCATCGATGGTTGAGGGGGGGGGGAATGGGAGTTCTCCCTGAGTCCACTCCATGTTGGGTGAACCAGGTGTCTCGACTTCCATTCGGCTGGGCACCTCTTCGGTAGAGATGGTTGAGACTAATGGTGGTACCTCCTCTAGGGGCTTCTTCCCATTGTCCTTCGATGTGGCCACCATAGGTGGCATCGTTGGTGAAGGAACAGATGATGAAGATGGGCCAGGTTGGTGAGTTGAGGGACTCAACAGTGGGGATGTAGGCAAAATCGGACCCTGAGTGGATGGATTCAATTGAAAGTCCAAATGTGTCGATGGGAGGGTCGATTGTGGCATCAACTGCACCGCATTGCAAAACTTAAAGGGCTCTAAGTCCACTGGGACTACATGTACTTGCCCTTCGTATGTGTATTTGAGGCATTGATGGGCTATCGAAGGGACACACTTCATGTCCCCGATCCAAGGCCGGCCTAGCAAGATATTGTAGGCCATCTCACCCTCAAGGATGTGACACAACGTAGGAATGGTCTTTTGTCCTACTTGGATGGGTAGGACAATTGTGCCAACCATCGAGCATAACGCGTCGTTGAATGCTCGAAGAGTGTAAGTGGATGCCACAATGTGGGATGCTGGCAGCTTAAGATGTTTTAATGCCACTGTCATGATTATGTTGCTGGATGAGCCAGTGTCCACCAACACCCTCTTGAATGGAATCCCGTTGACCCACGCGATGACGTGCAGGGGTGGATCCACCATATCACCAGTCACCAATTTTAGTTCATCTTCCCTGAAGGTTATGACTGGTTCTGTGCATTGTCTCACATGTCCCACAAAGTTGTTGAAAGAATTGGGTTCGTGGGGCTGTAGCTCAATGGCTTTGAGTATCTCCATCAGAGCCTCCCGATGGGGCGGTGATTGTTGGATGAGCTCATAAATGGAGAGCCTAGCCGACGTGGTCCTTAAACTTTGAGTAAGCTTAGTCCAAATCGTGGCCACTGGTCTAGGCGGGGGAGGTTGTGTAGGGTGTTGTGGAGGTTGTGACATTGATGGAACATCTCCTGTAGCTGCAGTGGGTGCAGCCATGTTTGGGTATCTTTTGTTCCATGTCACGATGCTTATCATCCCTACGTATCCTTGCATGGGGTAGTTTTGTGTTACCTCATTCACTTGTAAAGTCTTTGCCTACGCATCATGGGTAGGCAGGGGGTCTTTGAAGACTTCCATCTGTTGGTTGCTCAGCGCTACGGGATTATCTACCATGAGCGTTTTGTTGTCTATCAAGTCCTGCACTAAGTTTTTGAATTTCCAACAAGTGAAGATGTCGTGTCCTTTCTGTCGGTGAAATCTACAATATAAGTCTTCCCTATAGCCCTTGGGTTTTGGTGCGTTGGGGTCTATGGGTCGACTTTCTAGCAAGTTTATCAGGTTTTCCATGAACAAGCGGTCAAACAAGGAGTCTCTAGACTCAGTGAATTGTGTGAATTATCGCCTAAGGTGACGTTGCTGATTTTTCTCTTGTTTATGATTTTCCTTTTCATAGTTATCAAGAGGAACTGCCTGATAATTAGCCTTTGGGGGCTATGTCATTTGTGTAGGCTTTGGTATAGTTATGGCAACTTGATTGACCATAGCGGGTTTCGGTTGCATGGGCCCAGTTTTAGCATTTTTGGTCCACTCTTTCTTGCACGGCTTGGCAATCTCGTCATCTTGTATTTTGATCTCCTCAATTATCCTAGCTTGTGCCAAGGCTTCTTCGAGGGTGGCATATTGCTGTAGCTACAATAGCATGGAGATCGACCTTATGCAACTCTTTGAAAACATTTGAGTCATGTCGGCCATGGGAGGG
Organism: Wollemia nobilis; assembly: GCA_028583015.1. NCBI lineage: Eukaryota > Viridiplantae > Streptophyta > Pinopsida > Araucariales > Araucariaceae > Wollemia > Wollemia nobilis. The sequence continues at coordinate 6,578,439 of JAQPPZ010001323.1, forward strand.
AGGTAAGGTAGCTTTGAAAGTAATGTCCTCCATCGATTCCCATAAGAAGCCATGGTCTCATCATCATACTACTTAAGGCCAGCTAGGTCACTCAAGGATGCCTTCTTCTTGGTGTTGAAGGCAAAACGTTCAAGGAACGCGTCCACTAGCTGGTCTAGATTATTGATGCTATGCTTCGACAAGCTGGGTAAACCAATCCGAGGTAGGGCCTACGAACGTGGTTATAAACATTCTTAGAAGCAATGCATCATTGTCCTTAATGCCAAAGCATTGACTCAAGAACCTTGTTACGTGCTCTTGGGCATCCTCATCCCCTCTAAAAATTGCCAATTGAGGCATTTTGAAGTGGTCGGGGTATGGGGGTGCCGAAACTGAAGGATGCACAGGGTGACTACGGAGTTGGCGTAAGGTGGGCTTTTGGGGCCCTGAAGTCTTGGTCTCCATAGACTCTAAGTGCTCTAGCAGTGCTTTGTATGCATCAGAGGATTTGATTTCCTCTTCTTTGGTTTGTTCTCATTGTGAATTGTGAGGAACTTGAGGCCTATGGAGGGGTATCCGGGTAGCGCCCCCTGCCTTGGTAGGGCATTTCAGCCTGCTCTTCTTCTCACTCAAATTCCTCATAGGCTTCTTGAGGAGTTTTTGGGCGTGACCTATAAACATGGATGGGTGCCCGAGGAAGGTGCCCATCATTGGTTCTAGGGGTGGCCTCCCGCTCAGGTCTAGGAGGTCTTGGAGGCAACGCTTGATAAGGTCGTGGAGACCTGTCTCGTACTAAGGGGTTGTGCCTCTCATAAATTTCTATCCTATGCATGCGAGGGGTTGGAATCCTCTCATGCATAGTGTTCTGGAGCAACTCATCTATCTGGCGTTGAATGCACTCTTTGTTAAGATGATACAGTTGTTCTAACTATTGTTGATCTTGCCTAAGCTATGTGATTTGCGCTTGGCGGGTGGCATGTTTGGCAAATGCCAAGTCGATTTGTTCCATCGTCCTATGTCTAGGAGGCCTAGATGCCTCCCCTACATATCTATCTCGGTCATGGTGATCCGAGATCTCTATGGGTCACTTTCCTCTATCGAGGTTAGCAGCATTCACCCGAGGCTCTGGCCTCAATAGGTGATCTTGATAATTAGCAGGTGCGGAGGCGCATTGCTCCCATGCGGTGTATTGCTCTTGAGGAATATACTAGTTTTCCTCATGCTCCCTCTCGTACATGTGAAAGGGACGGGCAGAGTTGGCTCACCCTATCTGAAGAGCCTTGCACTCTAGATTTGGCCTATTAGTTCTAATAGTAATGAGGGGTGGAGGAGGAATGATATAATCATGTGGTCCCTCCTTATGAACCCTATGCTGCTCTAGCACTTCATCGCGTAGTGGCCACTCATAATGAGTGTCTAAGGGGGCCTTCCCATGTGTGTACTCCTCCTGAGAGGGTCTATGTTGAATGGGAGTGCCCCTCAAAGGGGTGCCTCTATAGTCCTTTTCTGTAGTGGCATAGTGTGGACTATGTTGTGGGTCAGGCTGCCAAGGTGGTATAACCAAGTCCTTGGGGCTATAACGGAGGTGACTTGTGCCTCCTTGTATACTTTCCATAGCTTCTGCCCGTGATTGGGCTTGGCTACGGGTATACACCATGGTGGTGGTATTTCTAGAAAGATATGTATATTTTTATCTCCTTTACAAATTTTTTATGCTATACCAAACAAAAGGGGACCACACAAGCAAAGAAATGATTATCTCGTTTACAGATTAAATGTGTGCCCTAGATCTGGTCCAATGTGTTTGATTTTTGTTATGTAAATCTTGTAAAGAAAACTTTGTTATACATGCATAATGAGGGCTCTTGTATCTCCAAAATGGTCACCCCTTCAATATACCATTGCCAGGCCGTTATACCGAACCTCTCAATATACCCGCCCTTACGTGAGGGAAACTATTGGTACGTGAGAGCAGAATAGTAAGTGGAACATAGGCGGTACGGAAGGGGGATCACTCTATTTTTGACACCTACCATAGAAGACTTATCCTCATGCACGGGGAATCACCCCCATTACACTTGGTCAGCTTTCATCAGGATTTACGTCTAGCAACAGTCGTGATCAGGGTATATGTATGCAAAATCCAAGCCAAGGTGGTGATGAAATCCACCGTTGGTCTTGATCAAGTGTTGGGGTATTAAGACCAACTCCTTGATGTTAATTTTATTAGGTGGTGTGTGTGGTTCCTTTTAATTGTATAAAGAAAGAAAACATACAACAAAAGATGATTTTCACTAATGCAATGCTTTAGAGTACGTTTTATCTTTCAGAAACCATTAGTAGCAAAAGGAAATCACCAATCCTAACTAGAACTGAAACCTATGATGAGGACTTGCCACTTGTGCAAGTATCATGCAAGAAAACCAGAGAAGAATGCATTCCTAATCAAGTTCCTTCCATTTAATTTACTCTATGTTTTTATTTTTTATTTTTATTTTTTATTGCAAGAAAGGAAAACAAACTACTTAACCTTTCTATGCAAGTGTCTAAAAATAAAGCAAAGAAAATAGGAAGTAGAAAAACATAGAGGATGTTCAGAAGGCCTACCTCTTCTCTGTCTAAACCAGATGCCTCTGAGTTTCTACTTAGAAAATGCATAGAGTTCTAATCATCCCAGGGTGGGATGAATAGCAGGTCTGCATTCGTCATAGGGTGGGACGAATACGTATTCATCTCAGGGTGGCACGAGTAGCAGTCCAGTGCCCGAATGAGTAACACCTGCAAAGAAAACCATAAAATTTGGATCAAAAACTTGATCTTAATAGTAGGGGATAGGGTCCCACCATGATCACCACTGAAAGTGAATGCAGAAGGATGGCATACCAGATATGATGCAAACAAAATAGATATGGTGTAGATGCTAAGTCCTACGAATGCGATGAGCAAATGCATGAAGGAAATGATGCATAAATGAGATGTAAGAAAAACAAAGTGGGGCCTCTTTTATTAATGTTTGCTTTTAATCTAGTTACAATACGTCCCCCCTCTAGGGCTCAGAACGTTTGATACAGTTCGTTACATCAATGGATGGTACGCTTCCAGTGTCTTCCGCATGCCCACATTCGAAATGGGCGGGCCAAAAGTTGTCGCCGCTTGTGTCCATGTGTTCATCATTCCTTGCTACTCCTCTAGTGTTCCTGGTGGTGAGATCCTATGCACAGAAAAATAGCAAATAGTTAATAGCATATGCGGATATAGGAAAACATGCAATCCCCAAAGCCTCCGGCTAGTTAATATATAAAAGAATGAAATGATGGTCAAAACATGTCATAATGAATTCAAAATTTGATAGAGGCATGGAGACATCATCAGGGACACATTGCAAAAATAACAGTAAGGAAATCATGCACATATTTCTAATCGCTCCGGGGTGGGACGATGGGGACTATCACAAAATGTGCAAAAGTGACCTTGCAAATGTCCTACCTAGAGGCCTCCAAAACTCCTGCAAACTTGGGGTTAGACTAAAAGGGGCATTTTGAGATGACCCAGAAGGTCATATTTGGCATATTCTACCCATATTATCCTGTATCTGAAGGCGCTCCCTGTAGGTTAGTAAACGCATAAAATGATAAAAACAAGGTCAAATCATGTCAGAAAGCAATGAAACTTGGACAATAGCATAAGTACATCAGATACAACATAATGCAAAAATAATAGTAAAGAAATCATGCACAGATTTCTAATCACTCTGGGGTGGGGCGATTAGGACTACAGTAGTGCGAGGGCGCCCGGGGGCAGGACGCCCACCGTTTGGGGCTTAGTTTTGGCACCAATCCAAGTGGGATGGGTCCAAAACCTCCTAGGGGGTTGTGTCGATGAGTTTGGTGTGGGATTGTGGCCGATTGCTTGGGTTTTGGGTCTAGATTGTGTTCCTAGTGTTCACCCGATAACCTCTCTTCCAAAAGAGAAATTAGGGATGTAGGAAGCACAAAGAGGAATGGGGGTATAATTTGGCAGCACTCCATTGCTCCAAATGCTCTAGCTCTATTCTCTTTTTGGGGTGAGGAGGCTCACCATTTTATAGACCTGAGGGTCTCCTTTGAATGCGCATGCGAGGGCGCCACTTGGCTCACCATGCCTTTCTTGGGGGAGAGAAGATTCCTCCCTGATTTAGAGCCTCCATGATCAGGGCATGCTTGACTGAAGTCTCTCTCTCAGATTTGAAACCGTTCCTCGCAATTGCATGCCTTGAAGGTGAAGTTGGGTGGCGGATCTGGGCTGCCATTTGTCAAGGCTTGACTTTTTGCCAGTCAAACCTGCTAATCGTCCCACCCTAGAGCGATTGCTGCTAATCATCCTGGGGTGGGGCGAATAGGATTCTAATCATCCCAGGGTGGGACGAATAGGGAGAAAAGTGCTTAAAAGGTGCCAAATTGACCTCTGACCTTCCAAAACTGATTTGGGAGTGGTTAGGACCACTGTTTAACCTCTGGAGGCTGCCCTAGGGGGTATGTATGCCAATTCGGTCAGTGCTTGTAGTCACATAATCGGATTGGTGCTATTTTGGTGTCTACAAGATATTATCTAATATTATATATATGATCCTATATGATGGGAAGTCTATGTGTTTATATACTACACACACAAAACTTCCTATGATAGTTCTATTACAACTGGTGTCTCGGTTCAGCCTAAACTAGGATAATTCAGTTGTTGTAACCGGTGCATGCTAAGCAGCTTTGCGTCGTTTCCTTGTATTTGGATAAATCTTGCCTCATCATGGTTTGGCCTCGTAAGTTGTTACGCGTCCTACCACTCCAACTGGGACAACTCGTCCAACTACAGTTTCCCATAGATGACGTGGAACGGTGGTCAACAGAGTCCTTCTCCAGCCGGTTGGTCAACGCGCATCATTCAAACGTCGGCCTTGGCGAGGTGCCTACTCGATAAGGTGCCTACTTGAGTAAGGCGCCTACCTAGGTAAGGCACCTACCTAAGTAAGGCACTTACCTGTAAGGCACCTAATTTAGTTGGGCACCTAATCGGTAAGGCGCATGCTTTCTTTTACCTTTGTTTGACTTAGCAGAACCGTGCCAGGTCCACGTAGGACCTTGACTGTACAAAATATGATAAAATCAGGGAAATAGCTACACACAACACACTTCACACACAGATTAGATAAACACATGATTTTATTAAATACATACATAATATTTCATAAAAATATACAACTTATGATATAATGTCGTGCAAAGACCATTAGTACATATACAAAAATATGAGCATTTCTGGTGCTCATCATCCCCCCATGCCTAATATGTGCCACGCCCTCATGGCACCTAACTTGGTAGCCACCTCCATCACATAAGTCACTGCCTCCTATCTCCTTCTCTTACTGGTGGTCATGACTCCTTCTTGCTCTAAAGCTCCCTTTTCTGTTGAGGGATCCTGGTCTATTGTTGGGCATCGTCGGTCTATACACTCCTCTGGCTGCGTCGGCTAGGTAGGCCTTGGCTTCTACTCCGTTGGCTATGCCTTCCAATATAGCTTGTTCTGGAACCTGTGCTAGGTGTTTCTACTATTGTTACTTCTCCTCTCTAGAAGGCTACCTCTACCTCATGCCATAAATCATCGAATTGGGGTTGTGGCACCCCCAATGGAATGTCAGAGTCATCCCCATCTCGGACAACCACACTGGCCCTGAACAGCCAAAGATATTTAGTGTTGAGGCCGATGTTCTCCTCTACAATTACTGTAGCCTCTGCTTCTGGCCCGAAGATCCCTCATCTCTCCAGCCATTTCCTTATCTTGGAGGGTCGTCCCGACGATGAACCGTAGATCTCCCAAAATTGGTCTTCGATCGTCGGGTCTATACAAATGTCTGGCCCTCTCTCAGCCCTTTTCACCATCTTCCTTGCCTCCTTGGCTGCCCTGAGCTCCCCTAGAAGTTTCTCAAATTTCTCCTTTCACTCTGTTAGGGTAGTCAACCCTTCCTCCCATTCTTCATCCGAGTGAGGATCAGGTTCGACAAAGGTAACTCTTTTCTTGGTGGCCTTCTTCTGTGTTGTTTGGGGTGCCTTCCCCTATCTTCATTCTAGGAAGGCAACAGTTTGTGAAGGGGAATCTCCCCTCTTCTCCTCAGATTCAGGGTCCTGCCCTGAAGGTCCCTCATCATCATCAATGTGAATAATGGGGTTTTTTGTCTGAAATGCATAATTCCCCTGCTCCTCTCCAATTGCCCAATTGGAGGTGCCCAAGCCTTCTCCGGCCTCTAATTCCTTGTCTCCAACATCTGACCTGGCTACTCTAGGTGAGATGATTCTTTTTGGTGAGGTCAAAGAATTCATGGGTATTTCCATCACCCAGTCGGTTTGGGTAGAGGCATCTTGCCTCTCCACTACCCTGGTCTATGGTTGTTGGCTCACTGTCTTGAGCTGCTGAATCATCTGTTGAAATTGGTCAATGGCAGCCTTCAATTCTTGAATTTTTCTTGTGGTCATTTCCCTATCTTTCTCGAATAGTGCCTACATCAAAGTTTTCTCAGTGTGGTCCTCAGGTTGATCTTGCAAGCCTGCTAGAGGCTGTGGGTCCTACGGACTACGAGCGACCAAATCTTGCAGGGTTTGGGCTGCGATGCTGACCTCTATATCTTCCTCGTCTGAGAGGATTAGGTACCTTCCTCATCTTCACCCATGCTCTGTGTGGCATCCTATGGCCTCTGGCCTGGGAATTTTTGGCCTATTCTCCACGTAATTGGGTGGAGTGCTTTGATCTTCTTCTGCAACATCTAGTAAAGATTGAGGGTATTCCTCCTCGATCATTTCCCCCATTCTGGCATCATGCCCTGCCTCAGTCTCTGCCTGCTCTATGGTGTTAGATGGTTCGGCCCTATGTTCTTCTACATGCCGTATTAGGGCCGTAATTAGCCCATGGTGGGCTAAGGCAGAGACTGCCCCTCTTTGGTATCGTGATGCTTCATCCTGTAGGGCTTTCACTAGATAATAAGGGACATTAATTTTTCTCCCATGCATCAGGTGACTCATGAACCGCATGTGGTTCGCATTCAAATGCGAATATTTCTCGGTGCATGTAAAGAATCTTGTGACCTGCTCAAAAATTTTTGTAGGTGCATCGAGATTTTTTCACTTTGGAATTCCTCCTTGGTCGCAGGGAATTTTCCCTTGTCCGAACAGCTCCTCAGTGCATTTCCTTGCCACTCCATCTTTGTACGTGCATTCTCCCATTAGGGGGAGGCCAGTGACCCGAGCAATGTGCTCTGGAGTGATTGGAATTTCCAGTCCTCGTAGTCGGGCAACTTCTTTACTTAGGCCAAGGGCGAATTCCTTTGCTGCCCCCATGTCCTATTCTTGGCTGACCAGGTGGCAGTAATCCATCCATCCGGCCGCTTTGAATCGGGTGTGGGTCACCCCCCTAATTCCTTCAATGTTGTTGGGCTCCTGCTTCCTAATTGCATGGTTCGTCGAAGGTCCTCCCATGGTGAATTTCCCTGCTTTGTTCGAGCTCTGTAAGGTGCTTTCTTATAGAGTGAGGTGCCAGCCTTGGGAAGTCGTTTCTATCTTGGGATTGGCAGGGTGCACCACCCGAATTATTTTTTGGCACGACGTATTAGACATGGGGGGTAATTTTTTGTTCTTGCGCCAACATTATTCACAGGAGTATATTAAATGAAAAATTACATATATATCCAAAAAAATCATGCGCATACCTGGTTGGTCATTTTTGAGCTATGTGGAGCATGCTAATTTGGTACTTGGTGGGTTATTCCCCTTGTGCTGATTACGTCACCTTGGGTACTACATTTTGGCTCGCTTCGAGGTCCTTCACTGAAGATGCGGTAGATCCTCCTGGTTTTGGTTGGGACGCATGTCTTCTTGGTGGTTGGCCTTGGGGCATGCAAGAATCTCCACCAATGATTTCGAAATATGTTCGCGTGTCTTCCATCACGTGAGATGATGGTATTCATCTTCGACCGCTCCACTACTACCACATTTGTGCATGTGATTATTGATCGGGTGCCTACTTCAGTAAGGTGCCAGAGTGGCACCTATTCTGGGTAAGGCACCTAGGTAAGGTGCCAGTAAGGTGCTTAATCCTAGTAAGGCACCAGCTGGGCACCTAACTCAGTAAGGCGCCCATAAGGCACCTAACTGAGTAAGGTGCCAGGGTAAGGCACTTTTTTTGACTGATATATTATATATATAGTTTTTTTTTTAAATCTTTTGGGGGTGGCTTGCCTGGTTGGGTAAGGTGCCAGAGTAAGGCGCCGCTCTTTTGGAGTAAGGCATCGGGGTAAGGCGTCGCTCCTCTAGAGTAAGGCGCCTGAATAAGGTGCCATTCTCCCCCATGCTAAAAATTTTCACATCCTCGTGACAACAGCCCCCTTTTTGATATATATATATATATATATTTATTGACGAATAGGGCACCGCTCCTCCTGAGTAAGGCGTTCAGGTAAGGCACCGCTCCACCTGGGTGGGGCACCCGAGTAAGGCGCCACTCCACCTAGGTAAGGCACTACTTCTCCTAGGTAAGGCACCTGAGTAAGGCACCACTCCACTTAGGTAAGGCATTGCTCCACTTGGGTAAGGTGCTGCTCCACCCGGGTAAGGCATCCTGTAAGGCACCCAATAAGGTGTCGCTTTGCCTAGGTAAGGTGCCCATTATTTATTGCTAAAAAGTTAGTGGCAGTTGACGTGTCATGTGAGGTTGATCAGGCCTCCTAAAATTCTTGTCCTGCAATGTCAGTGTCCACCTTGTTCGGGCATGGGGATGTTTGATGAGGAATTTTTCCCCCATGCCTGAATCATTGCTAACCTCCTAAAGCGCAGGCATGTGGATGTTGAGCTGATCTAGGCCTTATTTTCCAAGATGCCTTTTGCTCATACAATCAGGCCACACTCCTGCAAAAGAAAATGAGAAAGAAAATAAAAAGTGTAGTTAAACGGGATCCATGCCTATTAGGCCCTGGCTCTCAGGATACCTGTAGCTTGCATGCGGGGCATTGTCCCTGTGAAAAAAACACACCGTTATCTAAGAAAAATAGGAAACTACTCTACTGGTTTTGGTGGACCTCCCTGTGTCCACCCGGTTGTTGAGAATTTTGGGGAGTTTCTACTCGGATGGGGTCTCCCCCATGCCTATTCTAGCTTCCATCATCAATCCCTTGGATGTATGGTATGGGTGCACTCGGTGGCCATTAGCTGTTAGGATGGTATTGCTATCATCGATCATCTTGACTCGTACCACACCATTCTTGATAATTTCCACCACCTCATATGGTCCCATCCATCTCTGCATCAGCTTCCCCTTTCATTCCTAGAACCTGGAGTCATACAATAACACCCAGTCACCTTCTTTGAAATGTTTCTTTTTAATGTGGTGATCGTGCCACTGCTTCCTCTGCCTCTGCACAATCTTTGTCCTTTGTAAGGCATCCATGCAAAATTTGTCTAACTGGTTTAGCTACCAAATTCATTCTTTCTATGCATCATCCAGGTTCAAGTCTAGTTCGATCATTGTCCTGAGTGTCTTCACTTCAAATTCTATGGGCATCATTGCATCTTTCCCATAGACCAATCGAAAGGGGGTAAAACTAGTGGTCGATTTCCACATTGTGTTATATGCCCATACTACCTTCGGTAATCTTGTGGCCTAGTCTTTCCTGTGCTGTTGTACTATCTTCGTCAGGATGTTCTCTATCTCCCTGTTTGTGACCTCCACCTATCCATTTTCCTATGGATGGTATGGGGTGGTCCTGTTATGCCGAACCCTGTATTGCTCCATGAGTTCCTCGATTAATCTAGATGTGAATTGGGGTCCCTGGTCTATTGTGATTTCCTTGGGTACTCCAAATCTCATAAAGATGTGGGAGAACAAAAATTTGGTGACCATCCGCTCCTTGGAGTCCCTTAGTGCCTGGACCTCGACCCATTTGGTGACATAGTCTGTGTAGACTAGAATGTATCTCTTCCCAATCGAAGGTGGGTTGATGGGTCCCACAAAATCCATGCCCCATTTTTCAAAGGGCTCAATGTGCACATGAGGTTGTAGGGGCATTTCATCCCTGTGGGTCGGCCTACCCATCCTCTGGCACTCATCACATTTACTGGCATAGGTGGCTGCATCTTTGAACAGTGAGGGCCAAAAATACCCAGTCTACAATACCTTATAGGCGGTCCTTTTTCCTGAGAAGTGGCCACCACAAGGTTCATTATGGTAGGCCTTGAGTATTTCTGCATATTCCTGCTCGGCCATGCATCTTCTTACGATCTGATCAGGCCCTATTTTGAATAGAAGGCCATCGATCCATTGGTATGATGCACTCTTTTTTATTACTCCTTGCTTCTCCTGGTATGAGAGGGCAGGAGAGGTTCTATCGATGGCCAAATAGTTGGCAATGTCTACGTACCATGGTGTATGCTCGTTGATGATGAATAGATGTTCATTCGAGAACTGGTCCTCTACCATTGCATGATCTATTGGTATCAATCTAGATAGGAAGTCTACAACCACATTGTCTTTCTTGGGCTTGTCGATGATGGTAAGGTCAAACTCCTACAGCAACAGAAGCCACCTGATAATTTTATCGCTAATTGTTGGTTTGCTCATCAGATACCTGATGGTTGCATGGTCCATGTGGACAAATACTTTATACCCAGTAATGTAGTGGTGGAATTTGTTGATGGCATGTATCACTACAAGGAATTCCTTCTTCATTACCGTATAATTTAGTTCAGCCCCTACAAGGTTCTTGCTGACGTAGTAGATGGCATAGAATTCTTTGCCATCCTGCTACCCGAGGACCACTCCAATCATGTTATTGGATGCATCATAGTATATGTGAAATGGGACCGACCAATTTGGGCCCCGTAACATAGGGGTGGAGATCAGCTTCTCCTTTAGTGCTTGGAATGCCTGCTCGTAATCTTCTGTCCAGTTGAATTCTACTTCTTTCATCAGTAGATTGTGTAGAGGTTTGGCGATTTTACTAAAATCGATGATAAACCGCCTATAGTATCCGACTGAGCCGAGGAAGCTCCTTACCTCCCTCTATGTTTTTGGGCTAGGTAAGTCCTTGATCACCTCTATATTTTTATGATCCACCTTAATCCCTACCACTGATAGATGATGCCCTAAAACTATGCCTTCACGCATCATCATGAAACATTTTTCATTACTGAGGGATAGGTTATTTTCCTCGCACCTCCGAAGTACTTTCTTCAAATTTTCCATCGCCTCCTCGAATGTCTCCCCATAAACGGTGAAGTCATCCATGTAGACTTCGACCGCTTCTCCTATCATGTCCAAAAATATGCTCAACACTGCCCTTTGAAAAGTGGTCGATGCATTGCATAGCCCGAAAGGTAGCACCCTGTATGCAAACATTCCCCATGGGTAGGTGAACGTCATTTTATCTTGGTCCTCCTCTGCAATATGGATTTGATTGTACCCACTGAATCCATCCAAGAAGAGAAAATATTTCCTCCTAGACAATGTGTCTAGCACCTGGTCAATGAACGAAAGGGGAAAATGGTCCTTTTTAGTCGCCTTATTCAGCGACCTGTAGTCAACGTAGATCCTCCATTTCCTATTCTTCTTAGGAACCACCATGAGTGGTGATACCCATTCACTGTCCGAGATCGGGTAAATGAACCCTACCATCAGGAGCTTCTATAACTTGGCCTTGACAATTTATTTCATGGTCGGGTTCATCCTTCTCTATGGTTGTCTGACGGGGGTCGATTGTTCTTCCAGATAGATGTGGTGAGTGCACACCTCTAGACTGATTCCCTTCATATCCGCATAATCCCATGCGAATGCATGTTGGTGTTCGGCTAGAAGCTCCTTTAATACTTCCAACTGTGTGGTGGTCAGCTCACAGCTGACGTTCAGCATCCTGCTAGACCCGACGTCGATCTATTTGGTATGGTGGTCCTGAGCACCCACCAACGGTGACTCAGGAATTGGAAGGGAGGATTCTCCATGGAAGAATCTTGAGATGATGCCATCTTCCTCGGCTTCATCCTTCACTTCTATAACTACCATTACTAGCTGAAGCATAGATAGCGGGTTGTCCTCCTGTATTTCTTCTTTAGGTTCTCCCAATGTGTCCACCGATTGGGTCGGGGGAGAGATTGTCAATCTCTTGACATTCTGGCCATCTGAAATGGTCATCAGCCCATCACGACAACTGATGTAGGCATCAGCCGTGGCCAACCATGGTCTCCCTAAAATGAGTGGGTAACCACCCAATCTAGTTTTGGATTGTAGCACCAAGAAATCCATTGGGTATTCCCATGCGTCGACCGTTACTATGACGTCCTCAAGCATCCCTTCTGGTGCCACCATTGATCGATCGACCAATTGTAACACCATCTTGGTTGGCTTCAGATCGGTGAGCTCCAGCTTCTGCATGGTGTCTTGTGGCATTACGTTAATGGCTACCCCCAAATCGACCAATGTATTCGCCAATGAGTGCCCTCCTATTTTCATCGTCAATACCGGGCTGCCTGGATCTGCATACTTTGGTTGATATGCGTTCCCCATCATTAAGTCGGCCAAATTTTTGATGACATTGATGGTTTGTGCTGCCTTGCATCCCGGTCTCCTTAGACATATTTCCTTTATTGCTTTGGTGTAGATGGGCACGTCTCAGATAGCCTAGAAAAGTGGAATGGTTACGATGAGATTTTTTAGGCTTGATAGGATATCAAATTCGGGCTGCGTTGGCCTCTTCTGCTCTTGCAGCCGATGAGGGAATGGGGCTCCCATTTTCTAAACAACTCTTTCCTCCTCCACCTCCTCTATCTGAGGGGAGTCTTCTACTTCCTCCTCCACTTCTACCAGAGGAGGCGCTTCTACTCCTAACTGCTTGCCTGATCTAAGTTGTATTGGATTACAACTAATATGGTACATAGGATACATCTCTCCTTCTACCTGGTATGCTGGCTGGTTTACCTTGTTGTTTGGGTTCACCATCGGTTATGCTGGTAATTGCGTAGGTCTAGCCATAGGTAGGGCTGGTAAGCCTTGCTGAGGTGGTCCCTGCACCATGTTCTGTGGAGGTGTATTCCATGGTCCGTGGTTCCTCCATGGCTACTGATATGGCGTCCATGTTGGCTGACTAGGAAATATCATTCCTGGAGGTATGTTCATCCAGGGTGGTGGTCCCCACCATCCCATGTTGGGTGGTGGAGGTTGCCCCTATGGCATATATGGTCCTCCTCCATAAGGTGGCATCCCCATTGGCATATTTCCCATAGGGGCTTGCTGCCAATTCCTCTGATTGCCTACAAAGTAGGCTTCGGCTATGTCAACCTCTTCCTTGGTGTTGGGTAGCTGTGGGTACAGTCGAGTTTTGTGATCTTTCTAGAAAACCGCACATACTCTGACCTTGTTTTTTGGGTAGGCATTCCTGGCATGCTTCCCTCTACATTTGGGGTAGAAGTAGGTTAATGTTGCATCATTCTCCTACTTCTTCTTCTCCAGCAATAGTGTGTCAAGCTGCAAAGCTAGAGAGGACAACACGTCACTCTTAAAGTCCTCCAACATGTTTCCTATCTCTACCTTTGTGACTGATGTGGTCACTTTCATTATTCTGGTGGTTGGTTTACCCCTCCTTCGTGAGTAATTCTGGCATAATTATCGGATGTCTTCCAGGGCATGCTGGTAAACGTCTCCTCCAGAGATCATATTCAGAGCTTCCAACGACTCGTTGCTCAGTCCCCTCAAGAAAATACTCTTGAGGGACTTATCCCCCAATTTTGCATGTGGGGATCATTGTAGGTTAAAATTAAATCTCTCCCAGTATTCCTCCAGGGATTCATCCTCCTTCTGAGTCATACTGAGGACTTCTTCCTAGGAGTCCCATGCTCTACCGAAGTCTTGATACTACTCCAAAAAGAGCTTCTTCATTCCATCCCACATGGTGATCTACTTGTTTCCCAGCCTGATGAACCACCATAGGGCTGAGTCATCTAGCATGGATGGGAAGAGCTTCAGCTTCTGAGCATCTGATTTATAATCCATGGACCTACACAACACATCAAACTTGAACAAAAATAGGTCAGGGTCTTCGGTGGGGTATCCCCTAAAAGTAGGAAGGTGGGTAGGGGAAATGTTCTTCATTTTGGCTTCTCCTACCCCTTCCTCTATCGAGAAACTAAATCCAGATGAGACTTCTTCTTCTGCCATTTTTTAGGAAATGTGGTCTCTATTACGGTGTCTATAGCCTCTCGATCATTCAACACTCTCTGGGTCAGGGCGTCTAAGTCAGCTGGTGCTATAGTCTAATCCTCTATGACTTTCCACAGTAGGGCTTCCTCTGAGGGTGTCCTCTTAAACAATGGATTCACAATGGTTCGTTCCTCCCTAGGTCGGTGAGATGAGGAGGCACTTTGCACAAGGAGAGGACTCTGACTCCAGTGGACTACTGGTGATGGCTTGGGAGAATCAAATTCAAATTCTAAATCGTCTGCTGACTCTGACTGCTCTGGTGGGCTTTGCTTTATGAAATGACCGTCTGGTCCCCTCTTTCTTGGTGGACTCATACAAGGTCGGATTGAAGGTCTTCAAGGGGTAATGCAATTTAGCCTACTAGTGATGCTTCCCCGAAAATGATGCCAAAATTTTGGGTGCCAACATGGTTAATTTTGTCCTAGGTTTGTCACAACACTCTTCATTTAAATTTGTCAATCCAGGGAACTCGTAAGCTTGCGAAGGGTCACGGGTAAGACTTAATCACACTACCACTTTCGAGATGATCCGATCAACCACTAAGGGGGGTGTTTGATATAACATTAATAAATTCATCCACCTTTAATAAAACTAAAACATAAATAATAATGCGAAATAAAATAAACAATCAACTTGCATGAAATGAAATTGCATAATAAAATAAACACACTCTAAGCTTAGCCTAAGAAATAAACATACTATCATGCAGAATGAAACTACGTAATTAATCTACGAGGGGAGGAATACTGGCTTGGAGTGGGCCCGAGCTCCAGGTAGATCCCGCCCGATAAACTCACAAAGAAACGCTACTTTGACGAATGCTTGCGCTTTATTACCGATGGAATATTACATACATCAAGAATCTCTAACTCTCTATGATATTATCTGATATTCTATATGATCCTATATGATGGGAAGTCTGTGTGTTTATATACTACACACATAGAACTTCTTGTGATAGTTCTGTTACAACCGGCATCTCGGTTCAGCCTAAACTGGGATAGTTTAGTTGTTGTAACTGGCACACGCTAAGCAACTCTACGTCGTTTCCTTGTATTTGGATAAATCTTGCCTCATCATGGTTTGGCCTCGTAAGTTGTTGCGCATCCTACCACTCCATCTGGGACAACTCGTCCAACTACGGTTTCCCATAGATGACGTGGAATGGTGGTCAACAGAGTCCTTCTCCAGTCGGTTGGTCAATATGCATCATTCAGACATCGGCCTTGGTGAGGTGCCTACTCGGTAAGGCACCTACTTGAGTAAGGCGCCTACCTCAGTAAGGCGCCTACCTCAGTAAGGTGCCTACTTGAGTAAGGCGCCTACTCGGTAAGGTGCATGCTTTATTTTACCTTTGTTTGACTTAGCAGAACCGTGCCAGGTCCACGTAGGACCTCGACTGAGCAAAAGATGACAAAATCAGGGAAATAGCTACACACAACACACTTCACACACAAATTAGATAAACACATGATTTTATTAAATACATACATAATATTTCATAAAAATATACAACTTATGATATAATGCCACGCAAAGACCGTTAGTACATATACAAAAATATGAGCATTTTTGGTGCTCATCAGGGGTAATTTCTAGATTCTACTTTCATTGTAACATTCCATTCTATATCTAGATCATACTGTTGTGCTTGTATTTTTATTTTTTTTGTATTTTTTATTTATGATTAATTATCCAAAGGTTAATTTATAATTTTGTATTGAAATTTCATCTAAAAGGACCTAGGGGGCTTGACTGCTGCTAGATCTGTCACACGATGGCCTATACAGGCCCCCTAATACTAATTCTATTTTTTAGTGTTTCATGAGTGATCTTGTAGAAACAAGAATTCTTGATATCATTGGACAAGATGTAGAAAAGGCTAGGTCAACCACTGGTCTAGTTAAATGCTCTATCAATTCCATTGGTTCAAAATATGAATTTATCATTGATTCTTAGGTATCTAAAAGAGAAACACATCTATCTTGCATTTAGGGATAATTTCTATGTAATTGTCTAGTGCATCTCTATTTTAAAGGTTTTTTGAAATAAAACCTAGGTTAGTGAGCGTTCAAATAAAGAATAATTCCAGGATAGCTCTTGTATGCCTGTATTCTATTTTTAGATACATTATTATATTTTCTACATTGTCCTTTATCTTTTATATCTTAGATATAGAAAGGCTAAACTTAGATGTTTTCTTAAATTTTAATACATCAAAGTATCCCAAAATCCTGAGGACTTGGAGTGAGTCCTTAAACCATTCCTAGTGAACCCTTTCCCCTAGAATCGAATGTAGAGCATAAAATACCCTCGTGGTTCACCCCAAAAAAGGGTCCCTCCTTGTGAATCCAACTTTTTTTAGGAATTGTACGTGGTAGGACAGTTTCCCCCTCTACACCTACACACAAGAGATTGAAAGATGTTAATAGCATATGCGTTTTGTAATGAAAACCATGAAAAGTATGTAGTAATGAATATAAAAATTATTTGTGACTAATCTAAACTAATCCAAATGAATTGAAAACTAAATATGATGTTTATTATATTTTTTTGGTAGATAAGATACTATAGCATTAATACCGGGTTTTACATGTTGACCCAAAATCTTTTACAAAAATCAACCTAGGGTTGTTGATGAACATGTCCTTACTAAGGATCCTATATATGTAAAATCTAAATGTTGTCAAATCCATTACATATGGTAAGGCACATAGCCTGTTATCAAAAAGAAACTTCCCATACAACATTTTGGGTATACTCCGAGAAAACACACCTACATCATAATTACAAAAAAAGAAATAGACACATATCCCTTCCTTGAAACAGTGGAGAAACAAAAAGCTATAGACACACATAGCAGAGTACTAAAAAAAAACTCCCACAAGCTCTGTATTGATAGTTACTCTTAATAATTCTTTGGTAATTTATTTCTTTCGTATATGACATGCTTTGGGACCACATCCCGTCTTGGCCAATCAGCCTTGCAGAAGAGAACCTACTGGCTAGATTTATGGCAATGGCTATCTGGTAGTCCACGTGGCTCTGGTTCAAAGTCTTATATTGTTGTTTCTTTCCTACCCTATTATTATCAACCAACCTCAAATTACTAATATGACTAGGAGCCATGTTATTTGACATATGATTGTCCCCATTAGTCTTTGTGGTATTTCCAAGCAACATTCACCAAGACTGATAGCTCGAATAAATTTTATTGTGAGTCCATTTCAAAAAAGAGATGGTAATACTCATAGCCTTAGAACTTACAGTGCCTTACCTATTGGTAAATTTGACTATCATTCTTGGCATTCTTGTTGAATAAGCTCCTCTACTTTTCTCGGGATACCATGTTTCCATTTGAAAAGTCTATAACCATCGACACCCAAATTGGCTAGTTTATCAGCAATTTTGTTAGCTTCCCGAAAGACATGTTGGACTTTTCTATCATGTCTTCCCTGGAAAAGGATCCTAGCCTCTTCAACAATTGTTTTAATCCTCCAAGGAGGTGTTTTCCAATTATTTAGGAGATTTATAACATGCATAGAGTCTCCTTCTACGATCAAATTGCCTTCTAAGTCTTGAGTCATTTGAAGGCATCTCCACATAGCTCTAGCTTTAGCTTCATTGTTTGTCCTTGTTTCCAAATATTCAAAAAATATAAGCATAATATTCCCATTATGATCTCACACAATATCGCTAGCACCTGATCTTCTAGAATTTTCCTTAGATGCTCCATAAAAATTAAGCTTAAACCAACCCATAGGAGGTGGGGACCACTTAACATTGGCTCTGGGGTTTACTACCCTAGGCACAAACTCATCTAACAAGGTTAAGCTTAAATATTGAGAAATCATGGTCTCTTGTAGATGAGGTTTATGGCTATCAATAGGGATAAGGTTCACATTCTCGTTGGCAAAGGATAGGATCTTGGAAATGATAGTTTGATGATCTTTGATATAATCATTAAAGACTCTATGGTTCCTTTCTAACCACACCTGCCAAAGATAGTGATTGAGATGAATTTTCCACATGTATCTAAGTCTTTTTCTTGAAAAGGGGTAAGGCTAATGGATGAACAAATCAATTACGATGGTTGGTTTAACCCAAGAAATATTGAAGGCCTAAAAAACCCCACTTAGGATAGTCAAGGAAAAAAGGCACTAAAGTAAAATGTGATAAATGGCCTCCCAATTAGTGTAGCACCCTAAAATTGGCACGGTTAAAACATTAGTAAAAAGATAAAATATTAAAATTTGAATTTCAACCCCAAACTACCCATTAAACCGCCTTTTACCCACTTTCCCCATTTTTTGCACCATTTTTAGGATTTTTTTGACCGTTGGACGATATCGTCTCAGAATAGATGAAATCATCCCCTATCTGACGAATTCATTTGGAACAGAACGTCTAGACGATTTCATCCCAAAACCAAATTTTCATAATTAGCTTATGTTTCAATAGCCTCTCCAACTCGGGTAGAAGCGTGTCTGCACAGTTGGAGATTTCCCTGTTGGAGATCTCCCAGATTGGGATGATCCCTAACCTCTTAAACCTCTTCCTAAGCCTATATAAACTAGGATTTTCTAGTTTACACCCCTAAACCTGACCCTACCTGAACCCCTTAGCTGACAGATTTAATTCCTTATTCCCTCGTACTACTGTCTGTGTTCTATATTTTTCATTTTTATTGTAGGAACTCTACTATTTTTAGTCAAAGCTAGCTTGGATCGTCTCGGACGATCTCGGACGATTGCGGACGATCTCGTACGATTGGAGGCGATCCTGACTGTAGTCTAGATTGGGAGTAGTCTGAGTTCAGAGTTTGCATTTTCTTAGCTTTTTCTATATTTTTCATATTAAACCTCTGCACTATTTTAATTTATTATGTTTTATGCATCTTAGAGTTCACCTCATTTAGCACAATTGCATAATAAAGTTAAAATCAACCATTAAAACCACTGCATTTCCTTATTTTTTTATTAGAATCTATTATTCAGGCATGTTTGTTGTTATTTCTATCCTTATCCTCTATTTTTGCACCTGCATATTTGGTATTTTGTATCTATTTTTGTGATTGCAAGTTTTTGATGAATTCGTCTGACGAATTCGTCAGATTTTAGATGATCTTGTCTGATTTCAGATGACATCCTATGATTTGGGATGATTACGTACAAACTGAGACGATTTGAGCTGCTACAAGACTTAGAATCTCCATCAGACATCCAAAATCAGGTATGATACCTTATAGTTAGCATATTCTCTATTATTTGCATCCATTTTTGTGTTTTGTATTCATTTAAATCAACATTGGCATATAGAATAGTTTAGATTCATATCATCCAAACCTATGAGTTGAATTATTAAAGCACGAAATGAACACATCAAAGACACTATCAACCTAGGCATGGAAACTACTATTCAAAATTTTTCTGGTGAACCCACCATCTGTCAAAAATTCACCCTTATACACCGCCCCCGAGAGGTGAGACCTTCAAATGGCCTCTCAGTCCAAGGTATTGTCCCATCATTTTCCCATCCACATTTCGGGTACGGATCCTATAGCCTGAAGGTAAGGATGCAAAAAATTTGGAGTGATACATTTTGGTGAACCCGACGTGAAAACAAAAACCTTTTGAAAACAAAAATATTTCTAAAAAAAAAGAAAAAAAAAAAAGAAAACAAAACATGAATGCATTTAGACTTAAGAAAATTTGCATGTCATATTTAGATGGTAGACTATAATAAGATACGAGTTGTCACCATTAATGTTGAAAATCAATTAGCAACTATAGATATTACTTCTGTGCTTAGAGTACCTCAAACAAATAGGGTTCAACCTTTGTGGGATGAACTTGATAGGAGATTGGATCTCATTTCATCTAGAGCAACCAAACTTAGGCAAATCAAGAGGTTTGTCCTAGATAGAATCCTAGATCCCAATCAAGTAATTTTGTATCATGAACTTCAAAGAGCTTGCCATAGGTGGTTAGTAGATAAAAGAGCCCTTGTGTCTTCTGAGTTATATACCTTTGAGGAATACCTTGAGAATGCAGTTGTAGTACATAATTTTTTGTCTCATATAGAGGACCAAGAGGTCATTATTACAGATAGACAAATATGGAATAGAGTTCCTAGAGCTGTGTTGTATCGAGAGTATTGCCATGAGATTTATTTTTACAAGAAAGAATCTAAAACATATAATATTAGTATAGCACACTTTATAAAGTTCCTAAAAAACCATTTCCAATTTGAAGAAGAGCATTTTATGACTCCTGATGAACTTGATCCTATCAATGATATTCATAAACTCTTTTTAGAAAACTAAGCTATCATTTTATTATTGCTATTTCTTGTATTTAGTGTGCTATTTATTGTCTTTATAAGCATAAAAACATAAAAACAAAAACAAAAAAAAATCATAAAAAAAAAAAAAATCATAAAAAAAAAAAAAAAAATCAAAACATTTTTTTTAAGCATTATAGTAGGTATATAATTAAAATATATACCTCCCAAATCTATTGAAAATATATTAATATATATTTGCTAAAATATAAATTTAGACATAATGACTAAACTCAGGAATGGAAAACAAATTGAAGTAGAAGAATTTTCTTTAGGAAAAACCACAAATAAACTAGATGCCCTTCTTGAGGACCCAATTCAGGAAGAAGTGACCTTAAACCAAAAAGAAGAAGAATTTGTGGACGCAAATGAAAAAAAAGAAAATGATAGAGAGGAAGGATCCCCATATCCTAAAATAACTCTAGAAGGAGCTATTACTTTTGAGAACATGGACCATTTTTGGAAATTCCTCCATGATAATATGGGCACCCTTAATAGAGCAATTTGTATGGACAAAGATCAAATTAGTGACACTCAAGAAACCCTAGAAGATATATATCACACATGCACTAATACTTTGTCTTTTTTTGATCAATAGAGTGATCAAGTTGGACCGTCCAATTTGGACATGGTTGCTATAATCCAAAACATGCAACAACAACAGGCTACCCAACCACCTAGAGTGCCTGTTACCAAGCCAAGGGTTATTCCCACACAAAAGAAACCTTCATTCACTACTTTATTTTGCCAAACTATTGATCAATATACCTCAAATCAACAAAAGCCTAAAACAAAGCCAAATACCAATTTCCAACAATCTGGGATACAACATAATGCTACAACAAATCTTCTTCATAATACTCTTCCTACCAACCATTTGCATAATAGCAATATAGCATCTAATCCTTATGTCCCGCCCTCCTACGGTCATAAATCCCATACTCATGTACCACCAAACCAATATGGTGGACAAACTAGTAATTTGGAAGCCATGGTGAAATAGTTAGTCTCTCGCATGGACCAGATAGATCCCTACCATCCCTCATACAATTATCGATAGATGTCTAGTCAACCTCTAGATCCTATAGTTGTAGCACAACCATATCCCAAAAGCTTTCCTATGTCTGTCCTACCTATATATAAAGGAACTGAAGATCCCATAGAGCATCTTCATATGTTTAGGATAGCCTGTCATGACATATCACATGATGATTTGCTATTACTAAAAATTTTCCCAAAAATTTTAGGAGGGATGGCATTGGAGTGGTATTATCAACTGCCTACTCATTATTTGAGAAATTTTGAAGAGACCACTGAGTCTTTTGTGCATCAATTTAGTGCCTATATCGAAATGCATGTAACCATTAAAAATTTGTACAACCTAAAACAAGACAAAGATGAGTTTTTTGCTGACTTCTTAGCTCGATGGAGACAGTTGATAGGAAAATTACACTTTGTGTTACCTTATTGGGAAATGTTGGATATTTTTATCAATAATTTACAAGAACAACTATCCTATGAATTATCAACTGCTACCTTGACCACCTTCAATCAAGATAT
Source organism: Wollemia nobilis (assembly GCA_028583015.1). Lineage (NCBI taxonomy): Eukaryota > Viridiplantae > Streptophyta > Pinopsida > Araucariales > Araucariaceae > Wollemia > Wollemia nobilis. The sequence goes on from JAQPPZ010001323.1 coordinate 6,600,579, forward strand.
AGACTTAGCTCGAAGGGTGGAAGATGCTCTCATTAGAAGAGGTCAGTTCAAAAAGAAAGATGATGAGAAAACATCCAGAAATCAATATAAAAATAAACAAGTTGTGGGTGACGGAGTCACTGATAGAAGAAACATTGCCAATGTTAACACTATGAAAACAATAGATAAGTTCATATTGAAACCTCCTGATAAACCACCTCAAGAATTTACTAGGTTAAATAAACCTTTATCAACCATTCTCCTACAATTACTAGCACAAGGAATGATCCAATTACCAGCTATCTGAGAACCTGATCCAACCATACCCAGATACAGAGCTGATTTGCATTGTGGTTTTCATAGAGGACCTGGACATGCTACCAAATCTTGCAAAATATTAAAACACAAAATACAAGATTTAATTGATAACAATGAGATGGAGGTGCAAGCCTTCCAACATAAACAAAATCCTTCTAATAACGCCCAAAAGAGTATTCCTCAAAGTCAAAATCAGAATGTCAATAAATCATTGGACATATTTCAACATCCTTTACCAAAACATGGTAAAGATGTGGCCAATAAAATTGAGCATCACAATGTTCCTCCTCCTACCCAATATGTAGGGACTATTAGTGGACAATTACCTATTCTTGATCCTCAAATCTTTGACACAACTTTATCCATAGTTACGTCTAGACCCCTATATAATACACAAACACTTGATTTTAGTGATGTAGAATCTGATACTGAAAGTGACATGGAAATCACCTCCAATCAATCGAATAGTTTTGAAAATGAATCAGATCCTATTCAACCTATCACCAGTTCTATGGTTCCAAAAGAACCATTTCCAAGAAGAGTTACTACTCGAACCTCCTCTCATCAGTTCCTTTCTAATGAACAAGCCATAAATGCTAGACCGAGACCAATTCATCATCTTCAAAATAATATTGTAGGTACCATCGGAGTCGTTACCCAAAAATAGGCTCAAAACTCTCAACAAGATCAAACTCAGAATGATGGATCAGCTCCATTTGTTTTGAAAAATCACAATAAAGGGAATCATATGCCTAATGTTAAACCTAAGCCTCCGTATAATATTAATGAACAATTATCCAATACTACAACTAGAATTTCCCTTTTGGACCTTTTAAGATCTTCTCCTACTCATAGGGATGAATTAATGCTCACATTAAGCCAAATGATGGTACCACAAAATATTCAACCTGAAGCCATGTCTAATACTATCATAACTCGAGAAGTCAATTGTATTGACTTCTGAGATAGAGATATACCACAACATAGTTTACATAAGGATAACCCTTTATATATTACTGCCCTAATTGGGGATGTAGTCGTTAAATGCGTCTTGATTGATAATGGTTCATCTTTAAACATATGCACTTTTGACTTCTACCAAATATTTGGCTTTAGAAGTGACGAAATGAAAAGAACTGATATGATTATAAAATCCTTCAATGATGAGACACAAGAAACGTGTGGAGTCATTACTATACCCTTGCAAGTTGGTCCTATAACCCTAGACACAATCGTGTTTATTGTACATTTCCTAGCATCATACAATATACTTTTGGGTCACCCTTGGATCAACGTGATGCAAGCGGTTCCATCCACTTTACATCAGTGTGTTAAATTTGAATTTAAAAACTAGTTGGTTACCATTCATGGTGATCCTAGACCCTTTGATATGTGTGCTTTGGCAGAACCGGTTGGAGTTCAATTTTGCCTTGCTCTATCATACACATCCTAATTCTCATCATTCACCTAAACATGTGAAACACACACCCATAACCTCATCTACTCCTTCAACTACATCTATACATATAGCTCAACCATCTTCTAAACAAACCACATTAGGATCTCGAAAAGATCCCAAAATTACAACCAATGCTTCTTGTTTTACCCCTATAACTTCCATACCGATAGACTCATCCATCGATATCCCTATAACATCATCATCCACTACAGGCATTATTTCCACATCAGAAGATCAAGGAAATGTTCCTTCTACCTCTTATGCTCTCACTGATGAGCTCTTAGCTGATTTATCTAAAATTCTTATATCAAAAGAAACAAACACTGCTATGCAAACTTCCCTCTTTTTTAATAAACTCCCACCCTCTCCTCATACCTTGGGACTCCCACAACGTATGGGAAGTATCTACCAAGTCAGGATTTGTGCTTTCATTTATAAGGGATATGATTGGGGAAGGATACCCAGAAACATTAAGATACATTGTGATGGGTATGCTAGATGATATTTTTCTAATGATTATTTTAAAGCTAAGCCCATAATGCTTAAAATGGGATATAAAGGGAAAGGTTTGGGACCTTTCCAAAATGGTATGAAAGAACCTTTTGAGGTAGAACTGTGTCCTGCCCGTTGTGACGTGGGCCTATTTTCTAGTAAAGGTCATATCATATGTTATCAAGATTATCTAGATAAACAAGATTCTTTGTGTCTAAGGAATAATTCTTTTACCTACAATATGCTATCCAGAGCCTACCCTGAGATGATTGTCGAATCTGAAGATGATTTGGAAGGGGATATCTTCCATGATGTCTCTGTTGAGGAATTGTTATATAATGAATTTTATTTTGATGGCTCTATTCCGAATATAGCCCAGCTTGAAGCTACGACTTCTCAAGATGAATTATCCAAGTTAACCTTGGAAGAATTACAAGAATTAGGTGTTTCATCTATCCCACCCAATTTTGAGAGAGATTTACATATGGAAGTTGAAAACGTTATAAAAATTAACATTGTAACCGAACATAACCCTCACATTATTAATATTGGATCAGAATTGAGTCAAGAAAAACAAGATAAATACATTTCATTTCTTAAATACTATGAAGATGTCTTTGCTTGGACATATGAAGACATGCCAGGTTTGGACCCTTCCATAGTTATGCATCATCTAGTAGTCCATCCAGATGCTAAACCTGTTAAACAAAAACTTCGAAAAATGCATCCTAAAGTGGCCTTACTAGTCAAGGGAGAACTAGAAAAATTGTTGAAAGTCATTTTTATACAAGCCATTGATTATGCTGAATGGATCTCAAATGTAGTTTTAGTAACTAAGAAAGAAGCCATTAAAGTTAGGGTTTGCACCAATTTCAGAGACATTAATGTTGCATGCCCTAAAGACAATTTTCCTCTTCCCAACATGGATCAGATCATTGAATTTACTACTGGAAGTGGAATGATATCCTTAATGGATGGATTTTTTGGTTATAATCAGATCAGGATGTACCAAAACATATCTTGGATAGGCTAGCTAATGTGGAGTTATAAGTGAGTCACCAATAGAATTATTTACAATATATTATGGATCAGCTCACAAGCATCGAGTTACGATTGAGTCATCAAAAACCTCAACCCCTTGATTGTCAGGACCAACCCACTCCTACATAGTCCAATATTAAGTCTTAAATAAATCAAGGGCTAAACCAACAATGTCACCCTAAGTGAAAATTTATGCCCATTAATAAAGTTTAGGGACTCTCTATTTGAGCGACTCTGTATGGCAAAGGCATTTACTTTACCTGAGAGTTGGCTTGTCGATCACTATGCACCTAAGCCCTACGAATATTACAAAGACCTATATTGCAAATGCCATAGGCAAAAGAGGCATGATGTGCATAGGTGCTTTAAATTCAAAAACCTAGTATGGGATATGTTTGACAAACATGATATTCAAAACAACAACCAACAAATTGACATAGTGCAACATCTTCTACCTATAGATGGCAGTCAAGAAGAGCAACCTAAACAGGTGATTGAAACACATACAACCTCATCACCTCGTAAAATGAGTCAGTTGAGTTCACCTTGTTTAAGGTGTCAACGTTGTACCTAGACTCCATTATATGAGCCTATGTCAACCATATTCCATAATCTACAAGATACATAGGCAATTGTATTGCCATACATACGCCCGTTCAATCCAAATGGGCCCAAAACTAAATAATATAGGGAGGATCATTATTTCCTCTATCATCGGATGAGATGGCATGCCATTAACAATTATCATATGCTTAGACATAGGGTCCAAGATATTATTGATGAGGGAGATTTATCCATGAGTGGGTCACTCATTTCACCCCATAGAGACATTGGCATTACCTAGAATGCCTTGCCAAAATAGGGGGAGTCAATTCCTATTGCTCCTCCTAGCCAAGCCAATAACATTGCATCAATCATAGTACATACTGGGGGTATCCAAGGGGTCACACCTTCCCCACTATCCACATCATAACCAATGAATCATAGTGAGAAATCTAAAGGTATCACACCTCCCTCACTTTTTTTGGGTAGCACACACACTGGGGGTGCCTAAGGTATCATGCCTTCCCCTCACAAAATAATCAAAATTTCAAAAACAATTTAAAACATTAAAATTTTAAACAAATAAAATAGTAATAAAATCCAAAAACATTACAAAATATTAAAACAAAAAACATCTTGCATATTGGGGGTGCACAAGGTATTACACCTTCCTCCTAAAAGCATAAAATAATCAAAGTTACAAAATGCTCCAAGGGTGCCTACATCCCGCTTGGTCAACCTAAAATGATCCTAGGCTGTCTAAAACCATCTAGGTCACCCCAAAATGCTCCAAGGGTGCCTATATCCGGATTGGTCAACCTAAAATGCTCCTATGTGGTCTAGAAACATCTAGATCAGCCCAAAAATCCCCAAAGGCACCTGTACGCCCTTTGGTCACAACCAAATACCCCTAAATAGTCGTAGACACTTTTTAAGTGTTGTCGCATGTCTAGGTCACCCAAAAATCCCCTAGTGGGTTCTCACCATCTAGGTCAATTAAAAATTCTTTTGGACTATCTAATATCATCTAGGTCAACCCTAAAATCCCCAAAGGCATCCATAAGCCCTTTTCTCATAACAAAATACCCCTAGGTAGTCATAGACACTTTTTAAGTTCTGTCGCATGTCTAGGTCACCCAAAAGGCTCCTAGCAGGTTCTCACCATCTAGGTCAAGTAAAAATGCTCCTGAACTATGTATGATCATCTAGGTCAACCCTAAAATCCCCAAAGGCATCCATAAGCCCTTTGGTCATAGCCAAATTCCCCTAGGTAGTCGTAGACACTTTTTAAGTGTCACCACACATCTAGGTCACCCAAAAGGCTCCTAGCAGGTTCTCACCATATAGGTAAAGTAAAAACACTCCTAGACTATCTACGATCATCTAGGTCAACCCTAAAAGCCCCAAAGGCATCCATAATCCCTTTGGTCACAACCAAATACCCCTAGGAAGTTGTAGAAACTTTCGAAGTGTCACCAAATGCCTAGGTCATCCAAAAGGCTCCTATAGGGTTTTTATCATCTAGGTCAAGTAAAAATGCTCCTATACTATCTACAATCATCTAGATCAACCCTAAAATCTCCAAAGGCATCCCTAAGATCTTTGGTCACAACCAAATACCCCTAGGTAGTCGTAGATACTTTTTAAGTGTTGTTGAATGCCTAGGTAACCCAAAAAGCTCCTAGCAGGTTTTCACCGTCTAGGTCAAGTAAAAATGCTCCTAGCTTATCTATGATCATCTAGGTCAACCCTAAAATCCCCAAACGCATGCCTAAGCCCTTTGGTCACAACCAAATACCCCTAGGTAGTCGTAGACACTTTCTAAGTATCACTGAATGCCTAGGTCATCCAAAAGGATCCTAGCAAGTTTTCACCATCTAGGTCAAGTAAAAATACTCCTAGGCTACCTACGATCATATAGGTCAACCCTAAAATCCTCAAAGCCATCCATAAGCCCTTTGGTCATATCCAAATGCCCCTAGGTATTTGTAGACACTTTCTAAGTGCTGCTAAATGCCTAGGCCACCCAAAAGCCTCCTAGCGGGTTTTCACCATCTAGGTCAAGTAAAAATGCTCCTAGACTATCTACGATCATCTAGGTCAACCCTAAAATCTTCAAAGGCATCCATAAGCCATTTTTTCACAACCAAATGCCCTTAGGAATTCGTAGACACGTTTTAAGTGTCACTGAATGCCTAGGTCACCCAAAAGGCTCCTAGCAGGTTTTCACCATCTAGGTCAAGTAAAAATGCTCGTAGACTATATATGATCATCTAGGTCAACCCTAAAATCTCCAAAGGCATCCATAAGCCCTTTCGTCACAACAAAATGCCCATAGGTAGTCGTAGACACTTTATAAGTGCCGCTGAATTCCTAAATCACCCAAAAGGCTCCTAACGGGTTTCATCATCTAGGTCAAGTAAAAATACTCCTAGACTATCTATGATCATCTAGGTCAACCCTAAAATCCCCAAAGACATCCCTAATACCTTTGGTCATAACAAAATACCCCTAGATAGTCGTAGACACTTTTTAAGTGTTGTTGAATGCCTAGGTCACCCAAAAGGCTCCTAGTGGGTTTTCACCATCTAGGTCAAGTAAAAATGCTCCTAGACTATCTATGATCATCTAGGTCAACCCTAAAATCCCCAAAGGCATCCCTACATCCTTTGGTCACAACCAAATACCCCTAGGTAGTCGTAGACAATTTCTAAGTGCCGTTGAACGCCTAGGTCACCCAAAAGGCTCCTAGAGGGTTTTCACCATCTAGGTAAAGTAAAAATGATCCTAGGCTACCTATGATCATCTAGGTCAAACCTAAATGCCATAAGGGCCCCCAAATAAGCCTGTTGGTCACATGTATATACATATCAATCAAAAATTCAAAAACATCATCAAAACATCAAAATACAAAAACATTGCATCGCATTGCACTTTCATACATATATATCAATCAAAATTTCAAAAAGAGAAAAAAAAACATCATCAAAATTTCAAAAAATATTGTGTTCCCATAAATTTGCATACCATTGCATTATAATTTGCATTTGGCATAATCATCATTGGCACTTTGTATTTTTAAATTGGCTCATACATGTCTAGCATTAAAATAGTACACTATTTATAATGCACAATCAATGGTGTCAAGGTTATCACTCGGCTCATTCCATAGTTACTTATCATTTCCATCTACATTTCATAAATTTCCATGGTCATGTCCATTCCCTCCACTTAGTAATTTGTTTTTAGAATATCATTAAGGTTTTCAATCACTTAGCCATATCTAGTTTCTTCTCAGATTTTGTAGAAGGCTAGTGATATTTTTAGGAGGTAGAGTCTTGCTGAGATTGTGCCTTGTATACATCAAATTCCAACACATTTCACACTAATAAATCCAATTTTATGAAAGGAAATATGAAACCCACAAAGTGGTCTAGGGTACCTTGAGAGAAAAGTTTATCCTGCTCATCCCCCTGTGTGAATGGTTCAAGAATGTTGAGAATTGGCAAAAGGACAAGCTCTTCCCCACCCAATTCCCCAAAATAAATAGCGGTTTTCACCACTATCAAAATTTCCAAACACCCTTTATCCCTAAATTCATAAGGATTCGTACTACATGTCCCCACGAAGGATAGGTACTCATCCCCAAGGTCAAAAATATCAACACCATTCCATAGAAAAATCTCAAAATCTTCCCATCAACATTTCCAAACACCTTTTATCCCTAAAGTCATAAGGATTCATACTACACATCCCTACGAAGGATGGGTAGTCATCCCCAAGGCCTAAAGGATCAATGACATCCACAAGCCAAAAATCCCACAAGTTCAACTTTGAAATCAAAATCCTCAAAAAGCAACAATCACAAATAACAGTGGTTATCACCACTACTCAAACCCCTTGCTCAAAAAAAAAAAAAAAACTCAAAGTAAATAGTGACTATAGTCACTAAAAAGAGAAAAATAAAAAGTGATTTTCATCACTATATATGAGAGCAAATAATACCAATAAATTAAATAACCAAAAGATACCTAAACTTGAATCCTTGGAATTCTCAACATTTGAAAAAACATTTAGGTGATCCTCATTATAGGTATGGTGGATAGCCTACTTGTCAATGGCGGTATCCTAAACGCATGATGATATGTCTATCACATTAGCTTTATGTGTATAGACCAATGTTTGCATGTGGACGAGATAGCTTTTGGTCACCTCTACTACCTAGTGGTCTAATCCAATTGAGTACAAAACTTTGGATTGTGGCATTCATAGAGTGATCCTCATTACAAGTTTGGTGGATAGCCTACTTTTCAATGGCGGTATCTTTATGCATCTCGTAGGAATGAACTCACTTGCACACACAGGGATATTGAGTATCTTGGTCATCCTAATAGATTCATACCTTGTTAAAAAGTCTTGCACAGTTAGTATACAACTTTTGATCAATTTACTAGAGTGTTTGAGTTTCATGGAAACCTCATGAACATCTTCTAAACATCATATCACTTCACCACATTTATTTTAATTACATTATTCACAAATCCATTATATAGTCTCAAGGCAACATTACATATGAATTGATGCATTCTATATCATCTATGGTATTAGCATAATACGACATATAGTAATCCATCTCATCATACATCCATACATGTACAAAATCAAATCAAATCAAATTAAAACATATGCATACATGATAGACATCCATCATCATATCATAGATAAGATAAAAACAAATTGCATATCATCAAATGACATCATAGCACAACACATGCATCCATTACTACATCATAACACCTAAATCACCTAATGGTCCATAATCACACAATTGCACATCACACAAATGTTTTCAAGCATCAACTAGGGAATTATTGTTACCATACCTCCCCTAATCATCGATCAAAAAGTTAAGCAATCAATTTCAAAAATTCCCAAAGGTATCCATAAACCCTTGGATCACCCCTAAAAATCCCCAAAGGTATCCATACTCTCTTTGGTCAATCCCAAAAATCCCCAAAGGTATCCATAAACCCTTTGATCACCCTCAAAAAACCCCAAAGGTATCCATAAACCCTTTGATCAACCCAAAAAGCCTCAAAGGTATCCATAAACTCTTTGGTCAATCCAAAAATCTCCAAAGGTATCCCTAAACCCTTTGTTCAATCCCAAAAATCCCCAAAGGTATCCATAAACCCTTTGGTTACTCAAAATGTCCCAATGGCATCCAATAAGTCCATTGGTCAAATGTATTTACATATATGTTAATAAAAAACAACAAAACAACACAAAATCCAAAGAAAAGGGTTCAACACCCATTAATGAAAGCCAAATATGATGGAATTCATTCAAGGTCAATATGGAATGCAAACTTCTCATGGATTCATGGACAAGTTACTACTTCATTTACCAATATGGCCATTATGGCTAGACCGCCCCAAGGGAAGGAGGTTTTCAACTCTTTGCTTCAATGAAATCTCCATAGCATCATCCAAATCCTTTCAAAACTATGACATTTTTTAATGAGAACAACTGAAGACAACCTTAATAAACGTCATCTGGGTCAAGCGACTCATCATTTTTCTTACTGGTCATTCCCTCATCGAATCATCACTTGAGGGGTAGTCATGCTTAACAAATTCATAATAAAAAATCAATAATTAAATACTTAATCATGTAAATTGCATTCATCTAATGAATCTTTGACAAAGACAATCATGCCCCTGCTTGGGGCAAAAAACAAGCAACAATTTCAATTAAGCACATAATAGTGCAAATGAAATTGCCTGTTGGTAACCTCAAAAGTTACCAAAATACTTGGTTTTCTCTAACACCTAGGGTTATAAGGCCTCTGAGCATACCTAGAAGATGAATAGAAACCAAGACCATTGTCTTTACTGAGTCATAAGCAAGAATTCAAGAACACACACCCTTTCCATGATTGGGGCATCTAAAGTTGGTTAGGTCATCAAGTAACCTTAATCATTATACATTCTGGTAATCTATTTTTTCTTCATGTTGTGTTGCATACAATGCATCTCAAAAGGGGAATTTATAGATACTAAAATGTAGTAAACCCAATTAAGCATCCACAAACAAGGATCGAATTGACATCATATGGCCCCTTGGGCAGTCCTTAAGAGGCTCACAGTGGTTCTAGCCACTCTAGAAGGCATTTTGGAGGCTATCGGCCCAATTTGGGAGGTTTTGGCCCAAATTTCACCATTTTTCCACCCTAGGACAATGGTAGATTCCCATTGTCCCACCCTGGGATGGTGGTGCGCCCTCATCCCAAGGTGGGATGGTGGTGAAGTTTGATCGATAAAAAGTCAAATATGGGCCAAATGGTGCCCAAAAAATGCCATTTAACCCGCCAAAAAGAGCATGTAGAACAGAGGACACTGAATCCTCATGACACACATAATTATGGAGGCCAAGAATGGATATTCTCTTCCCCATCCAATGCAAACCTCCTTTTTGACAAATGGCGCCTCCTACCATGCATGCCCTTGCATGCTATAAAGTGGATGCAATTTCCACACAAAAGTTAGACACACATATAGGTAGGAGTTCTATGATATGCAATGGAGTGCTGCCAAGATTTCCCCTCACATTATTGCACCTTTTTGCCCACGTAATCTCCCTTTTGCCAAGGAGGTTACTGGGTGACTTCAAGAAGGTAATCCAAGCCTAACTTTTCTATCTGGGTGCATTTCTTCACCAATTTCGATAACAAAACACCTTAGGTTGTTTAGTAACATATTCTAGTTTTTTGGTAAGAAAAAGTGGTCGTATTTGGTGGGTATCCCCTCCTAGGGTGCACCCCAAATAGTTGTAGTCACCATCGCCCCCCCGAGATGAGGGTAAATTATTAAGAAATTTCATTTTTATTTTTAATTTTTTATTTTCTACATTATTCCATTACACTACATTTCAAATTTCAGGTCATTTTGAGTTAAAATGAATGAGTTAAGCTATTTTTAAGTTTTTGTAGGCTCGTAGGGCCCATCTGGGCACCCCAGTTTGATGTAGGTGTATCCGGGATCCAATTGGAAAATATGATCATATGGGTTGTCTTTAAATGCCAATTATGCATACTAACCAAATTTCATGAGTTTTTGATGAGTGCAGGTTCACGATTTTGTTGTCCTCATTTTTGTAGGTTATAGGTAGGTAGCACTAAATCAAGGGGTCTACGGGTGCAATTTCTGATATTTTTTGGGTTATATCCTCCAAAAACCTCCTATTTAACATCTCTTCAAAATTTCAAGTCATTTGGATATCATTTGATGCACTTTTAATTCATATGCCATTTTGCCCCTATGGGGATTGCATGTTTTCACCATACACCCTTGCTATTTGACCTATTTTGTTTCCTTGTGTGCAAGTTCAGGTCATCAAAAGGATTTGGGAAGCAATATCAGACATAATAAAACCTAGATACAAGTAGTCATGGCATTAGCCCACCCACCTCAATTGTGGGTACGTAGAGAAACATTGGATGTGCACTTGGATTCCATGAAATACTTGGTCTTTGGGCACCCAATATTTTAAAAATTGTATCACATTTTTAATCCCTCAAGGGGACTACTGTAATATTGGATTTGATCCAACAAATTAATGAGAAAAGACTTGCTTTGATTCATTTCCTTTTGTTTGGTATTATTTCCTTCTCACATGCATGCTTTATTTTTGATGCCCATGAGTGATATGGGGTAGATACACATATTGTTTCACATAATTTGGTGCACCATTTTTCCCTACTTTAGTAATTTAGCCTAATGACATACTGCAACTCGCAGGCCTTGAACCAGGCCCAGTCTGTGTCATCAAAGCTAGGAAGCAAGTCAAGCAAGAGCTTCGGGTCTCGAGCCCGAGCAGTGAGGATATAAGCAAAGCAAAAGAAATAAAAAATATAACTATAGTTCATCTAATTCATAATTCATATTAAACATGAAAACGATGCAAAATAGTATGAGTTACTCTAAATCTAAGCAAAAGAAGAGTAAATTGCACCTAATCAAGCAAAGCAAAATTCAAAAAGTCATAAAAAATTTAACAAAATACGCAAAAAAAAACAAAAAAATAAGGCTCAAGATTTAGCCGCTATCGCCTACAGCAGCTGAAACTTGGCCACTAGAGGCAGCAGCAACCAAGAACCAATGGTCAAATTTTTAACCGTTGGGATTCAAGATTGGTCACTCTGAGCGACAATGGCCAAGGGGCGGCACGACAAACCTGTGAACCCTTGGCCAGAAAATAAAAGAAATTTGCAAACTAACAAAATAATTTCAAAAAAAATGACAGAGGGAAAATAAATAGAATGTAAAGCAAATGTTCCTACCCAAGCATCAAAACTAAGCTAAGTTCAAAATGCCCAAAATGGCGACAGCAGGTAAAAAACTAAATTTTTTTGAAAAACCCTAGGCTGAAGCCATTAACAAAAAGCAATATTGGGGACTAACCCACCATAGCAAAAGGGAATCTAAGCCTAATTTCAGAGTTTGTTCATTGCCAGAAGGTTTAGTGAGGTTCAGTTTTACTCAAACAAAGAAAAGAGAGCGGGGGTTTTGAAGAATACCCAAGAAGCTTCGACTCCTCCAGCAACTAATGTCTCACCCTACATAGCCATATCCTTAGCACCAAAAAATTTCAAAGTTGCAACCATCGTCATTGCACCAAAGCTCTAAAAATGAATCTTCAATAGTAAAAATGATAGGTCAAACCCTAAAAAAACAAATTTTTGTATTTCCTTAATTACACCTTGGTCGCTACTGATGTCAGTGGCCTAAACTTCTTGGCAACCCAAGGTGATAGTGGCCATAGGTAGGAACTCATAGGCCGCTAGACCTGATAGTGGCGAGATCAACATATCAAAATAAGGGATTTTCTCCCTGAAGGATACCACAAAAATAATAAATAAACACACTTTGGTGGTTTAGGATCATCAAAATGTTTAAATAACAAAAAAAATCACATAAAATTACAATCTCAAGTAGGCCTCGTATCCATTTACCTACTCTATCCACTTGGAAATTGTAGTGATTTGCACTCCATGTATTTCGATTTGATGATTAGATAATGATAAGGCCACTTGGGGCAAAAACAACTCATTTTAGAATTACAATATGCCACACTTCAATCTCGAAGAAGACCAAGATGGTCGAACTGCTCCATGGGTGCAAAAGGATCATTCTAATTTCCCTATGACATCAAAAATATTTAGTCAAAGTGATATAATCTACGCATAATCAGAATCACTCATCCTAACTCCCTAAGAAGGCTATTGATAGTCGGACCACTCCTCGGGATTGCCCATTAAAAGCAACAAATTCTAGAAAGGAACCAGATTAGTCATATTGGTCAAGCAACTTGTCACTTCATTCATTGTCATTTCTTCACCAACTCATTATGTGAAGAGGTAGTTCAAAATTTCAACATAATCATAATCAAAATAGACAAAATATCACTCGATCATAACAAAATCATGTTCGTCCTATGAATCATTGCATACAAAAATCACAAATTTCCCTTGTTTTTTGGGAATGTAAGCAGACATGACATATTTAATTGTAGCTCTCCTACCGGTCAGAATTGTTGTAGCAGTTGAAGCTACCCGATTGAGTTTGAGGAATGAGTACAATTAACATGCAAAAGCCACTGAGCTAAGTACTCTGAATGTTGAGGCAATGATTCAAGGGATGCATGTCATCTTGCATCATTGGACCATTCGACATTGATCAGACCATTGATCACCATACACACTACAAACATATCAGTTTACGTTTTTGCTCAACGTTGTGTTTTCCACACAATGTGTCACAAAAAGGGGCATCTGTAGGCACCCAAATTGTGTCATGCTTAGGGGATATTATCACATAGACGCACGCATAAGATCATAATACATAATATTGGAATTTCCAAGCATCAACAGTGGTTCTCACCACTCATTTGGGGCTTTTTCAAGCCATCCAAGTCTAGTCGCTCAATCCAAGAGTGGCTAGATCCTAGCTGCTCAAGCCTAGAGCGGCCAGACCTTAGTCACTGGAGATGACAAAAACTAGATATTAGTCACTACAGATGATAGTGGCTAAGCCATAAGAAGTGGTTTACCGACAAACAAGCCTAATCATAGGCAGAAGTGGCAGTCTGCATGTAATAAAGGTGAGTAGGACTGACTATGCATTCCTTTTTATGACCAGTTCACATGGGATGTTTGAGTTTGCATTTAGACTTATGTTAACTGACATCCAAGCATAAAAAAGGATAAAAGCTTCTCATGCTAACAACCAGTTCACATAGAAGACTCAAGTGGGCAGTTAGATTTCAGTTAAATGACCTTCAAAAAAAGACAATGGACAAAAGCTTCTCATGCTAACTTACACTATGCATGATAAATTTATTTCTAGGGCTTGGACATAGACCTAGGGTTTCAGGTTATAAAAGGTGCAAGCCTAAGAGCACCAAAGGGGGATATTTTATCACATCAGGGGAGAGAGACATTCTTTTGAGGAGAGATTTCAAGACTCAGAGAGTTCTCTTTGATATAGGGTTATGCATAAGGGGTTGGACTCAAAATGTACTTGTAAAAAAATGGTGAATCCTAATCAAAATCAAGGTGAATCATGGTGAATCCAAAGCAAATCAAATCAATCATCTTCACACCAAAATATAGGGCATTTGAAGCCCTAAAAAGTAAGGTCATATTTGGGATAAATTTTGACCTATTAAATCACCTTATAACTTCATAAAAATACCACCATTAGATCAAGCTTGAAAAGAGCTTTCCAACGAATACAAATATGACTATGTTTGGATATATATTATGGCGAATTGAACCTAAAATAAAACTTTGTCCTAAAATTTTTAGGTGAATGGGCCAACATCGAGGGTCTTCATATTCACCATTTTTCAATTTTAAAAATCCTAATATTTGTCTAATTGGCAAATATTTGCCACTATGCATAACCCTACTTTGATATCACATGTACGATGGAGCTCTGATGAATTGAAGAGCATAACACCTACTATTTCAACATTAGATTACAGTATTTGACCCATAGCTTTGGGGAAAATAGGGCAATGTTTACTTTAGTAGCCGTTGTCTTGGACAGTGGACCGTAGACTTATCTTAGATAGACATAGCTTCTTTTATTGTGTTTCTTCATGTTTTCACGTCATTAGAATAGATTTACATGATCTTATGGCATAGTTTTATCATATTTTTATTACACTCTTTGATTACTAACAACCTCATTTGGGGAGGCAATCTCAGATACATAAATGTGCGTTGTTGTTTTATTGCTTGCAGGGCCACAGGTACATTGGATGAAGATTACAACATGCGAGAGGAAAAAGGGATCCCTCTAGGAAACAGACCTAGAGAAGGAGGCATCTATACTTCCTCATACATTTCTGTGTGAGGAATCAAGAATCTTTTATAAGCACACCACCTCTTCATAGAAGGAGAACTCCTTGCCTATTTGTAATTTATAGTATCAAAATGGGTATCCCTAAGAGGTACCGACATGTAATCAAGCTTCAATATCAATAAAGAGATCTGTATTTTGTTATTTTGTGTTGTATGCTTTTTCCTCCTATCTTTCCATTTTATCTTTGGTATTTTAAATAGCATTGCAAGTAGGGTTTAGAAAATGGACCGATGCGTGCGTTCCCAAGGTCGCTACATAGACTAAAGAAAAATAAGAAGCGAATATAGAAGATGAAATAAATATAGATAAAAAGTAATCAAACCCTAATGGACATCACAAAATTAGGCTAAATAGGGCCAATTATCAAAATGAACACTCTATCTCTCTGAGCTACACCACGGATCCACCAAGTCACATAGCCAAATCAATCCAATTCGTGCAATAGAAGATCAATCTAAAATTTGCACTTTGAGGGTTAGCTTGCAGCTAAGAAAATAAATAAGAATGAACTATAAATTTTGAGCTTAATCAATTCACATAGAGATCACACAAAATTTTGCATATCACACTTGCACTTATTCTTGTTATGATTAAGCAAAAATATTCTTCCTTTTATAGATAAAATTGGAGGAATAAAGCGAGCACAAATAAACTCATAGCTGATGCCAAAACACACGAGAGGATTTAAACCTGGGTCTAAGTGGGCTCAAAAATAATAAAATAATATAAATTTAAAAACTAGGTTAAACAATGAAGTCATGCCATATCCTGACGGGGCATGATATCCCTAGCGTGAAGCCACACCCCATCCTAATGGGGCTTGATATCGTTTGCGTGAAGTTGTGCCTCATAAATATGAGGAATGATTTCATTAAAAGGTAAACAAATTAAAAAAATGAGGCAAAGAGATCTTCCTTTGCTCTTGGCAAGGGTTGAGGGCCTCTTAGGGGCACTAAGGAAGATTGCCCACTCAAAGTGGGTCAATTTTTTGTGTCTACATTTTACCCCCTCTTTGATGTATTTATGGCTTATTAAATGTGTTAAAGAAAGGATGTAGACACATGTTGGAAAAGAACAACAAAAAAAATGGGGTGGTCGTATTAGAAGAAAGGGATGGTTCAAAAAGGGTGTCATTTAGAACACTTCATAATTTACACGTAAATTGAGGCATTAGGGACATTAATACCTCTATAGGCCAGGGTGCCCCCTCGAGTGATTATGAAAAATTAATATTTCATAAGAACTCAAAAGAACTGACATAGAAGAAAGAAGAGAGAGAACGAGTGATAGTCAATCAAAGAAAAAGAGGAGAGAGAAAGCCAAAAATATGGTTAAAAAGAAAAATAGGGGTAAAAACCTAATTTATTTTTACTGTGAGGAGAAGAAAATGGCTCTGAAGAAACAATGATGGCTATTTAAGTTCATCGAGCAACGACTGTGAGGGGTGAGGCCAGGGTTTGGAAATGGCTAAGAATCATCATTTTTCCTCTTTCGCATTATTTTTTTCTCAATTCGTATAATTTGGTTAGGGGAGGAAAATAGTCCCTAGGGGGATCTTGCTAGGCATCAAAGTCCTAGTGAAAAGTGCAATGCATGTGAGCTATTATCTAACTAGGTGTCATCACATGCCATTATCATAATATCCTCAAAGTCTATATGAGCAAGAAGTTATGAACACACAATCATGAACTTATGAAAAGCAAACATGCAAGGTGTTAAATTAGATGTCAAGCAATCATGCAAATATGACAAGTAAAAATGCAATATGAGCAAGCAAGTGGATGCAATGAAAATTAAAGTGTAACTATATGATTTTCTTTTTTATTAAGGATTGAAATCAATGTAGAACATGAATGCACTATTCATCTTATTAAAATAGATTAACATGCCCTGAGGTGTCAGATAGAAGATATCTCCAAGGAGTGCAGTTTATCGATGATGAAAAGCATGAGAAATTTCTTCCAAGGCTCTTATTTTAAACTCCATGGCATGATAATCACTACATTTTCTAACAGTACCATTCTTCTTAGAAAAAAATATATTCTACAACAATTCTCCATTCTCTAATACAGAAGCAAAGTTATCTTTAGAACAAACAAAACCAATCATATTACAAAACATTATCTTTGAAGGAAAAGAAAAATTAACACTTTTATTATCATCTATTGACAACTTTTGATACTCCATGTATTATGCATAAGTCATAAGATGGTCATCATCCTCAAAAGGTAAAGGTTCATTTTTATTAGGTATAAAACCTATACCACATCTCCCAAGCCAAATCTCAACATTTAAGGATTCTTGAATATCCTTCTATTATGGTTCCAATAATTTACCTACATATCCCATGTTGGATAGGATCTGCTTAGGAATGGAATAGTCATTAGTGATATAACGTTGAGCAAAAGAGTGCTCATTGAGAGATGGGTTGCTACCATGATTTTTTTTTTTAGAAGCCATACCCTCAAAAATAAAAGCACACATGCCAATGTGTATAACATCACCCTTATTATGAGGCATGCCCATAGTTCAATATGAATGTGGTAGCTTGGCTATATCTAGAAGAGGCTCTTGAAGAAACTGATTATCATGATCCAAGGGGAAAATATGAGTCCTATGTTCCTCACTAACTTTTAAACTTTAAAAATGCTTAGAAATTTGAGAGGAGGAACATGAGAAAGTTGTTGAATAAATAGAACACAAATAAGAATCTATTTGGGTTAGATCTATATTTGAACATAATTCAAATGGTTGAGGATCACCTGGAATGGTGATGACTTGATTCTTAAATTTAAACTTGAGACATTGATAAAAAGTAGAAGGGACGACCTTCATAGCATGTATCCAAGGTCACCCAAGAAGAAGATTAAAATATGCAGGACAATGTACCACATAAAAAAAAGTATCCAATATCCTTGGCCCCACTTTCAATGGGAGAGATATGACACCACAAGCCTCTTGGGACTCATTGTTGAAATCTTTAATGATGATATCAGTTTTTGTTAAATCTTCCTCTTTTAATCCAAATTTTTGAAAGAATTGATATGTACACAAATTGAGGTATGAGCCATTACCAATAAACACTCGATTGACAAGGGTATCCCCAATAAGTGTGGTGATGTAAAGTGATGAATATCCATGTAATTTTGAGGAAGGTTTATCATCATCTAAGAATGAGACATGATGTATCCCAAAAGAACCTACAATGTCAACTATGGCATCAAGAGGAATATTTGGGGAAATAGATTACTGCTATAAAATTTCATTAAAGCATTCTGGTGATCACGAGAGGTATATAAAATTTCTAACACTGATATATTTTTTGGAGTACTAGCTAACTAATTTTGAAGATCAAATGAAACATGTGACTATGGTCTCAATACTATAGGTGGAATCCTTTTAGTTGAATCTTTTCTCTAGATTTCCTTTGAAATTGTACTGGGCTGAGATATCAAATTTTGTACCTACTGATGTTGCTGATTTTGAGCTTGTTTTCTTGTTCTTACCCCAACCATACCAACCACATTTCTATGGAATAGGGAATCATCTTGATGATCCACCTTATTGGCTTCTTGTTCCTCATTCTTAGGTAAAGGATCCTTGAATATTCTTATATATTGATTTGTTGTTGGAGCTTGTGGAGTAGGATTTTGACTACTCATGGATTGGAGATTTTATTAATCAATGCATCTCACATAAATTAAATCTTGAACCACATGCTTCAATTTCTTGCAAGTGTTCGTACAATGTCCTTCTACTCTATGATAAGTGTAATATTAACCTACCTTATACCAATGAGCTGTAGTATTTGGTTATCTTATTGGAGGTAATTATATTGCCTTAGCATCTAGTAGTTTCTTTAAAACTGCTTCCATAGGGATATTGAGTCTTGTAAAATTCCTTTGAGGAGTTTTCTAAAGCACAATCTTTTGTAGGCTATCGTTGAAATTATTAATAGGTCTACTATTATTATTACCTCCTATATGTTTGTTCTTAAGTTGATACTTAGTTGGCCTATATTCTTTAATCTTGAGTTGACCTCTTTTGATGAGATCTTGTTCCACTTTTCTTGCTAACTCAATTGCTTGATCTAAAGATGTGACAGTAGTAGTTTCTAGAGCATAAGATAATTTTTCTTTTAAATTTCATGTAAATATATCAAGCATATATTTCTAAGATACAGGTTGTCTTAATCAAACAACTAAACTCCTCCAATGAGCTAACATTTTTGAAAAACTTTCCTCTTTACTTTTCTTTAAATAATATAAATCTCTTATTGTTACTTCATTTTCAATATAAGCACTAAACTGATGAACAAAGAACTTTGCAGTTTTATCAAATATTTTAAAAGAATAGTTGGGTAACTGATAATACCATTCTAATGCCACTCCAACAAGACTCTTTGGAATTTTTTCAATAAAAGCATATCATCATAAAAAATATCATGACAAGCTATTCTGAACCCTTTCAAATGTTCTATTGGATCTTTAGTACCTTTATATATTGGTAATACTAGCATAGAAAAATGCTTAGGATAAGGCCTAGTAGTAACAATATGACCCAATTTCTGACTACACATTTCCTTATAGTTGTATATAAAACCTGATGGTTGAATCATATCCATTCTTGAAACCAATTGATTCACAACACTTGTCAAATTCTACATTTCTAGATTACCATATGTGTTTCCTAGACTTCCCAAAGGAGGAATGTATGCATGTTGAAATCTTGATGTTGGATTAAAAATTAGGATACCTTGGTTGTACTTGGAAATTTGAGGACAACTAACATTTGGTGGAAAATATGCAATAATGTTGATGTTAGAGGATGCAAGAGAAAATTGGGAATAATTTTTTTGGCCACTCCTAGTTATAGAGACTTGTAGATTCCATCCAATATTGGTGGTCTTAGTATTGGCACAAGTCACTTGGTTCTTAAGATTAATTTGATGCAAATATTGAGATATAGGAATATCATGATGAATAAAAGGAGACCTATTAGGAGGAGAAGGAGTAGAATCCTATTTTTCAAGATGAGCTTCTCATTCCACATATTCTAATAGTTTTTTCTTATGATCTTTCATGAATTCCAAAATGTGATAAAATGATGAAAAGACAACTACCATTGGGTCCAAAAAAAGGATCAAGATTGGTTTTAGTTTCCATGTCTACCTCTTCTTTCTCTTCTGGATCTACATTAGGTTTTTTCCTATCAATTTGATCATCTTCCAAAGGAACTTAATTAGATTCTAATTATTTATTTTGACTTCTAAGGAAAGCAGCCATTAGAAGTAGTGAAAAATAAATAGAGACAAAAAATAATAAACAAATTCTTAATTACTTAAAGTTTTTTCCAAATAGAATTAATGATCTTGCTTAATATTTAAAAAGAAAGGAGGTGTTTACATTGGATTCACCAAATATGTAGAGAGGGAAAACATACCTACCACGTACATTTCCAAAAAAAAAGGTTGGATTTGCAAGGAGGGAACCTTTTGTGGGGTGAACCATGGGGGTATGTTATGCTCTACACTCGGTCCTAGGGAGAAGGGTTCACTAGGAACGGTTTAAGGAATTACTCCAAGTCCTCAGGATTTTGGGATAGTTTGATGTATTTAGATTTAAGAAAACACCTAACTTTGGACTTTCTAGATCTAATCTAGAAAAGATAAAGAACAATGCAAAAAATAGAATAATACAACTAAAAATAGAATAAAGGCATATAAGAGCTATCCTAGAATAATTATTTATTTGAATGCTCACTAACCTAGGGTTTATTTCAAAAAATATTTAGAAAAAAGATGCACTAGGCAATTACATAAAAATTATCCCTAAATGCAAGCTAGATGAATTTCTCTTTCATATGCCTAAGAATCAACAATAAAACTAGATTTTAAACCAACGGAATTGATAGAGAACTTATCTAGACCGATAGTTGACTTAGCCTTTTCTGCTTCTTGTCCAATGATATCAAGAATTCCTATTTTTGCAAGATGACTCATGAAACATTGAAAAATAGAATTAGTATTAGGGAGCCTACATAGGCCATTGTGTGAAAAATATATAAGTAGTCAATCCCCCTAGGTCCTTTTAGATGATCTTTCAATACAAAAGTGGAAATTCACATTTGGATAATTAATCATAAATCAAAAAGACAATAGTAGAAAACAAAAATACAAGTACAACAATATGATCTAGAAATAGAATGGAATGCAATAGTGAAAGCAAAATATAGAAATTTCCCCTAGTGTGCCCTAGTGCAAAATTGTGCCTCACCTGGAGCAGGCGTGATAACTCAACAATGAAGTCATGCCCTATCTAGATGGGGCATGATTTTGCTTCTATGAATAAATTTTCCCTAATTAGGGTAGGCGAAGTCGTGCCCTACTAATGCTAGGTGCGATTTTTCTGTAGAATAAAGAAAAATAAGAAGTGAATGCAAAAGATGAAATAAATGTAGACAACAAAGTAAGAAAACCCTAATGGACATTGTAAAAGTGGGTAGAAGAGAGCCAAGTATCCATATGGTCACTCTGTCTCTCTGAGCTACACCACAAATCCACCAAGTCACATAGCCAAATCAATCCAATCCACGCAATAGAAGATCAATCTAAAATTTGCACTATAGGGGTTAGCTTATAGTAGAGAAATTAAATAAGAATGAACTATACATTTTGAGCTTAATCAATTCACATGGAGATCACATAAAAGTTTGCATATTACACTTGCACTTATTATTGTTATGATTAAGTAAAAATATTATTCCTTTTATAGATAAAATTGGATGAAGAAAGAGGGAAAAAATACACTCACAATCAATGCCAAAACACATGAGAGAGTTTAAACCTAGGTCTAAGTAGACTCAAAATAAATAAAAATAAATAAATTTAAAAAACTAGGTTAAATAGTGAAGTCGTACCCCATCTTGACGGGGCACGATATCATTGGCGCAAAGTCGCACCTCGTAAATATGGGGCACAATTTTGCTAAAATGTAAACAAATTAAAAAAATGAGGCAAAGAGGTCTTTCTTTTCTCTTGAAAAGGTTTGAGGGTATCTTAGGGACACTAAGGAATATTTCCCATTCAAAGTGAATCAATTTTCTATGTCTACAATAGGTACAAATATTCCATGCATGAGGGAGGAGCTAAGCAGCTGAATAAACATAGCCCAAAGATAGCTCTATATTGTAAGTGTGAGAGGAACATTGGACGTGCACCATTAAGTTCATGGAAATATTTGATCCCTCAAGCTTTGTAAATTGAAATGTATCAAACTGAAAAGCCCTCAAGAGGATTTATTGTAACTGTTGATTTGATAAATTAATAAATACAAGTAGAACCCCTCCTTTTTACCTAATATATTTTTCATTCTAGTCATTTAATTTATCATATTTATCTTGCATGCTTTAATTAAATAAATACATTAGATGCATTTCAATTCAATCTGCTAGGTGTAGCCATTTTTCATGCTCTTTAGTGGTTAGGGATATCCAAATGGAAGCTAAAGAGAAGGTAAAATATGGTAATCCATGACTAACTTAAGGAAGAGAAACAATAAAAATTAAGTGTTACCAGGTTATTCATAGGAAAAGATCCATGCATAGAGGGACCTAATAAAAACACTAACCTTTCAAAAATGATTTGAGAAACTAGTGGAATTATCATTACCAAGGAACCAATTAATATTTGAGAGAAAATATCATGAGCTCTTGTGACAAACAAAGCATCTAGAATAGTCTATAAAATTTTAAGAAAATTATTAGGCCACCCCAAAGAACTTGTCCTCCACTCAAAATTCTATCAACTGATGTGGCACTAAAATAACTTGACCTTATGGAAAGAGAGGAAACCTAGAGCATTTTTACTAATTATGGGAAATACAACATCTTCTATGGCTTTATGTCAGTAATTCAATCACTCCAAGCTACTAGCCTAAATGCTAAATTGAAAACACTTCACCCAAAATAAACTAGTTATTGATAACAAGACCCAGGTCAGGATTTTACCCAATCCAATACTAAAATTATATAAATATTGACCCAATGAGAGCCCAATAAAAATCAAAAGTTGAAAATTATAAGAAATTGACACAAAGGAAGCCAAAAATCTAGATAAGAGAAGGGGTGGGACCTCAATTTTCTAAAAAAAAAAAGAATCTCATAATTTTTATAGTATCCTTCATCTTTGAACCACATGCTCCATAGTGATAGGGAAATTCTCCCTCCAAATGAAGTGATTAGTCTGCCTTAGACCCAGGTTCACCAATCAATCTACACTTATATTTCCTTCTCTAAAAGTATGCCTTACTTGGAGACCCTTCAAATTCTGATAAAAATCTTAGATTCTTTAATCATATTGGAGATCTTCTAGCTAGGGGATTGGGATCCCAAAAATACATTAATGATGTTTAAATAATACCATTCGATAATGAACTTCTTGCAATCCAATGAAGCTAACAAATCCATTTCTTGGAAAAGGGCCCATGATTCAACTAGGTTACACATATGAGAATCCAAATTCTTAGCATAAGCAAGGAGAATTTTCCCTTGTGATTTTTGAAGAGACCACCAGCCTCAACACTAACAGGGTTACCTTTTGAAGCCCCATAAAAGTTATGTTTTATCCAATCAAGAGAGGGGGCTAAGAATGAATAGAATATTTGACAGAAGGATCTACTGAATCAACTCTATTGAATTTAAATTCAAACATCTCTAGAATATCAAATTCCTCATTTTTATCATTAATAGAAACCAAGAATGAATTCCCCATATTTTCTACTATGGCTGGCAGAATTCTTAGCCAAATAGATATTGAGTCTCTCTTTGAATATTTGAAAATTCATCTATTCCTCTCCTATATTCTCAAAAATTATGGGGAATATTGAAGTATCAAAAATATCAGAGAGCATAGTTAGAGAAGGGAGGGACCCATTGATCAATAATCTCTATCAATAGCCAAAGGGATACGCATTCCATTCCCAATATATTTAAAAAAAATAGAGAACCTCACAAGAAAAAGAGCACTACAAAAAAGGTGATTCAATGTTTCCTCCTGACTCCCAGAAAAATATCATTAGTTGGGGATAACCATCCCTCTTTTTTGAAGATTTATCTTGAATTTTCAACAAGAAAAAGTTCACTTTCAACATTAAGCCTTTAAGCTAGATTTTGCCTATAGGAGGATAGCCCCCAAAATAATTAGCCACAAAGTTATATGTAGATTTTATAGTGAAGGATCCATCACTAATATCTTTCAATAGCATTTCATCTTCATCATCTACATTTTTGATAACCTACAATATTAGAAACTCTTCAAGGGAACTAAAAGTCCACTGATCTTGCATATTTAAGTCATTCAGACTAAGTTATTTCTAAATATTGACCTCTTGAAGAATATGAAAATAATCCTACACTTTTAAGCCAAACAAAACATAGGAAATGGGTTTAACTAAAGTATATTTTGGGTTATAACTCATAGGTTGGTCAAGGATCCAAGGATAATCCCAAAAATCATTTCTAGAACCATTTCCCAAGTTCCATATAAGACCTTTAGAGATGATTTTCCTCATTTTCAAAATACTGAGCTAGAAGGTAGAACCATAGGTAGGGACCATGTCTCTCAAATATTACCTATTGGATGATAAATATTTTACATATTAAATTTTGACCCACCCAAAATTCTCCTATTTATACAAATTTCATGTTTGTTTAGCCATCAAAGCATCATTCATGAGCTTAAATCTTCTAAGACCAAGACCAATAGACTTAAAATCATTACAAACCTGGTACTAAGAAACTAAGTGAAACTTAATTTTTCCTTTTATGTAGACCACAGGAAGGTTTTTTGGAAGTGTTCAATTTTTTGCACCACCTTTGTTGGAGCCTTGAAGTGGGAGAGAAAATAAATAGGAATGATTTGAAGCATGGATCTGACAAGTTGGGATTTACTGGCCTAAATGAGAAGATTCCTTTTCTATCCTACTATTTTTTTAGATTCTATCTAAACCATATCCCATAAATTTTATTTTATTCTACCTTTGAAGAGGGTCATCCCTAAGTAAGAAGAATGTAGATCTACCACTTCATAGCCGAGGATACTAACAATAGCCCTCTATCTTCTAAGAGGAATATTTAGAAAAAAATATTCTACTCTTTTCAAAATTAACCTGTATACACTAAAATGTGGTAAACCCGATTAAGCATCCACAAACAATGATCAAATTGACATCATATGGCCCCTTGGGCAGCCCTTAGGAGGCTCATAGTGGTTCTAGCCACTCCGAAAAGGTTTTTGGAGGCTATCGACCCAATTTTGGGAGGTTTTGGCCCAAAATTCACCACCGTACCACTTTGGGATAGTGGTAGATTCCCATCGTCCCACCCTGGGACGATGGTGAGCCATCATCCCAAGGTGGGACGGTGAGCAAGTTTAACCCATAAAAAGTCAAATCTTGACCAAATGGCACCCAAAAACTACCATTTAGCATGCCATATAGAGCATGCATGTCAAATGGTACTGGATAAGTATGACACACTTCTTAATGGAGGCCCAAAATGGATATTATCTTCCCCATCCAGTGCATGCCTCCATTTTGACAAGTGGTGCCTCCTACCATGCATGCCCTTGCATGCCTTTTTGCACATGAGCCCATTTGGGCTATAAAATGGATTCAATATCCACACAAAAACATATTGAGAGGAGTTCAAGGATATGCAATGGAGTTCTACTAATATTTTCCCTCACCTTATTGCACCTTTTTGCCCTCGAAATCTCCCTTTTGCCAAGGAGGTTACAGGGTGACTTCAAGAAGGTAATCCGAGCATAACTTTTTAATCCAGGTGAATGTCTTCACAAAATATGATGACAACACACATTATGTTGTTTAGGAACATATGCTAGTGGTTTTATAACAAAACATGGCCATATTTGGTGGGTATCCCCTCCTAGGGTACCCCTATAATAGTTGCAATCACCATTGCCCCCCCTAGGACGAGGGTAAATTCTTAAGAAATTTATTTACTTTTTTTTAATTATTTATTTTATAAATTATTCCATGATGCTAAAATTAAAATTTAGGGTCATCTGGAGTTAAAATGAAAGAGTTATAACATTTTTATGTTTTCACAAGCTTGTAGGGCCCATCCGGGAACCCCAATTTAATGCAGGTGGATATGGGATCCAATTTTAAAATATGATCATATGGGTTGTCTTGAAATGTCATTTTATACATACTGAAAAAATTTCATGAGTTTTGGATATGTGAAGGTTTGATATTTTGTTGTCTTCCTTTTCATAGGATGCAGGCGGGCGATGCTAAATCAAGGGGTCTACGGATGTAATTTCCAATATGTTTTGGGTGATATCCTCCCAAAAAATCCTCTTCAAAATATCTCAAAATTTTCAAGTCATTTGGATATCATTTGATGCAATTTTAATTCATATGCCATTTTGCCCCTATGGGGATTACATGTTTTCACCATACACCCTTGCTATTTGACCTCTTTTTGCTTCCTTGTGTGAAGTTTTAGGTCATAATAAGGATTTGGGAAGGCATATAAGACATAAGAGAACCTATATACAAGTAGTGGTGGTATTGGCTCACCCACCTTGATTATGGGTACGCGGAGAAACATTGGATGTGCACCCAGATTTTGTGAAATACATGGTCTTTGGGCACCCAATATTGTAAAAATTGTATCAAATTTTGAGCCCTCAAGGGTACTGTTGTGTAACCTTGGGTCTGATCCAAAAAATTAATGATAAGAGACTTTATTTGATTCATTTTCTTTTGTTTGGTATTCTTTCCTTTTCACATGCATGCTTCCTTTTTGATGCTCATGAGCGAGATGGGGTATATACGCATATTTTTTTACATAATTTGGTAAACCATTTTTCCCTACTTTATTGGTTATCACGGTGGGACTCGTGCCTACCAATTCACCAAATCCTTTCAAAATCATGAGGTCAAACCCATGCTTGCGCTATCCTTTCAAAATAATGAGGTCAAACTTGCTATATCCTTTCAAAATCATGAGCTCAAACTTGTTCCTACCAATTCACCAGATCCTACTTTTCATATCATCACAAGTATCAATAGGGTCCCCTATAAGTGAGCATTGATTGACACAGGTTCCTCGATAAACATTATTACCACAGCTTCACTAAAGCATCTCAACCTTCCATCCTCGCGCATTGCACCTTCCAAGTTCACATTACAAGAATTTAATGATGCTTTATCCTCCACTATGGGTAAAAAAATCCTACTTTTTGAAGCTGGACACAAGAATTTGCCTACATTGTTCTATATCTTGGAGGGTGAAAGACAGTACAACATACTACTTGGAAGACCATGGATAAGAGATATGGAATGTGTTCCATCTATAGTGCATCAATGCGTTAAATACATTGATGAAGGTATGGTACATGTGATCAATGCTGATCCAAACCCCTTCAAGTATTATAAGTAGGTGGATCATCCATAATGGCCTATAATTTCACCCAAGCATTTGGATATTAAACCCAACGACATTATCCAAAGTCTAGATGCAACCCCACGATTAGTTGTGAAGTTACCTTCACCGCCACTTCTAGTACCATCCTCTATCTTTTCAAGCAAGGAAGGATCAGAAGAGCCAACTATATAATCTCCCATAGCTATCATCAATACACCTATAGAATATCTTATCACTCCTACCAAAAATTAAGGAAGAACCCCCTATTGATACAGATGAGTCAAATCATATCGTACCATATTCACCCACCATAGTTGAGGAAACAATTCAATTGACCTACCTAGAACTTGATGAGTGCATAGTACCCAATGTTGCATTCACACCTATCACCGAGTCGATCAAAAATATAGGTAGTCCCCCTGCCAAGTTTCCACCCATTAATAGCATTCTTGATGCACCCTCCGAACATGGAGGCCTAGCAGATCATCTTGGACAAGTTGATGAGGCAGCCATAACTTGTTCAAATGCAAATGCATCTTCTCATGAGTATGTGAGAATGATCAATGTGATGACAGAGAACCAAAGTCCTATGAATCCATCTATGCAACTTGCAACTACACCAAAAATCCCCACAGGAGATACTATTGATGGATTCGGTCACACCTACTCCATCTCACTCAACATCTCCACAAGATCAAGAGTCGATGTACCCTGTAACCCAACTACCATAGTTGAAAACTCTGAGTTGGAACATGAGCATGATCCAAATAAAGAACAAGAACATGTGGATATAATCACCAGCTCCAATCATCATGAAGCATCCACTTCTACTCAAACATTAGGGACTTTTTATCCACCCTCGATCAACTATCTCCTAACTCCCACACCTAGTTCACATCCACCACATATAAGTTGCCATCCAGGTTCTTCAATAGTCATACAGTCATCACCCCTGCCAGTTCCAAAACATATCTTGGATAGGCTAGCCAATGTGGAGTTACACATGAATCAACAACACAATGATTTATAATAGATATTTATTCAACTCACAAAAATTGAGGTACAATTGAGTAATCTTAAATCTCAACCCCCTGAGTATCTGGACCAACCAACTCCTATGCAATCCAATATTAAGTCTCAAAAAAATCAAGGGCTAAACTAGAAACATCTCCCTAAGTGACAATTTACATCCATTGTCGAGTCCATGGACTCTTTGTTTGAGTGCCTCTTAGTATCTAATGTGATCAACCTACCTGAGTGTCAACCTATCAATCGAAATGCACCAAATCCCAAAACATATCGCAAAGACCTATATTGTAAGTACCATAGGCAAAATGGGCATGACATCCATAGGTGCTTCATGTTCAAACACCTAATATAGGATATAATCGATAGGAATGATCATCAGGTCCAAGATCTTATTGATGAGGGAGCTTTATCCATGAGTGGAGAACTTATTTCACCCCATCAAAAAATGGGCATTACCCAAAATACCCTAGCACAATCAGGGGGGTCAATTTCTATTGCTCCTTCTAGCCAAGACAATAACATTGCACCAATCATAGTACATATTGGGGGTATCCAAGGTGTAACACCTTCCCCATTATTTACATCACAAGCAATGAAGCAAACTGGGGATTCTAAAGGTATCACACCTTCCTTGCTTTCTTTGATCACCACAAATGCTGGGGGTATACAAGGTATTGCACCTTCCTCCTAAGAACACAAAGTAAGCAAAGTTACAAAAGGCTCCAATGGTATCTACATACCACTTGGTCAACCCATAGCACTCCTAGGTGGTCTATAACTGTCTAGATGACTCCAAAAGGCTCCAAGAGTATCTACATACTGCTTGGTCAACCCATAGCACCCCTATGCAGTCTATAACTATCTAGGTGACCCCAAAAGGCTCCAAGGGTATCTACATACTGCTTGGTCAACCCATAATATCCCTAGGTGGTCTATGATTGTCTAGGTGACCCCAAAAGGCTCCTAGCAGGTTCTCACCATCTAGGTCAAGTAAAAACACTCCTAGACTATCTACAATCATCTAGGTCAATTCTAAAATCCCCAAAGACATCCATAATCCCTTTGATCATAGCCAAATACCCCTAGGCATTCATATAAACTTTTTAAGTGTCATCACACGTCTAGGTCACCCAAAAGGCTCCTAGCGGGTTCTCACCATCTAGGTCAAGTAAAAATGCTCCTAGACTATCTACAATCATCTAGGTCAACCCTAAAAGCCCCAAAGGCATCCATAACCCTTTGGTCATAGCCAAATGCCCCTAGGTAGTTGTAGACACTTTTTAAGTGTCGTTGCATGTCTAGGTCACCCAAAAGGCACCTATTAGGTTCTCACTATCTAGGTCAAGTAAAAATGCTCTTGGACTATCTACGATCATAAAGGTCAACCCTAAAATCCCCAAAGGCATTCATAATCCATTTTGTCATAACCAAATGCCCCTAGGCAATCATAGACACTTTCTAACTACCGTTGAACGCCTAGGTCACCCAAAATGCTCCTAGCAGGTTTTCACTATCTAGGTCAAGTCAAAATGCTCCTACACTATCTACAATCATATAGCTCAACCCTAAAAGCCCCAAAGGCATCCATGAGCCCTTTTGTCACAAACAAATACCCCTAGGTAGTTGTAGACACTTTTTAAGTGTTGTTGAATGCCTAGGTCACATAAAATACATATCAATCAAAAATTCAAAAACATCATCAAAACATCAAAATACAAAAAAAATTCATCGCATTGCACTTTCATACATATATCAATCAAAATTTCAAAAAGAGGAAAAAAAACATCATCAAAATTTCAAAATTTCAAAAAAATATTGCATTCCCATAAAGTTGCATACCATTGCATTATCATTTGCATTTGGCATAATCATCATTGGCACTTTGCATTTTTAAAGTGGCTTATACATGTCTAGCATTAAAATAGTACACTAAGTATAACACACAATCAATGGTGTTAAGGTTATCACTCATCTCATTCCATAGTTACTTATAATTTCCATCTACATTTCATACATTTCCATGGTCATGTCCATTCCCTCCACTTAGTCATTTGTTTTTAGACTATCATTAAGGTTTTTGATCACTTAGCCATATCTAGTTTCTTCTCAGATTTTGTAGAAGGCTAGTGATATTTTTAGGAGGTAGAGTCTTGCTGAGATTGTGCCTCGTATACATCAAATCCCAACATATTTCACACTAATAAATCCAAGTTTATGAAAGGAAATATGAAACCCACAAAGTGGTCTAAGGTACCTTGAGCGAAAAGTTTATCCTGCTCATCCCCTTGTGTGAATGGTTCAAGAATACTAATAATTAGCAAAAGGACAAGCTCTTCCCCACCCAATTCTCCAAAATAAATAGTGGTTTTCATCACTATCAAAATTTCCAAACACCCTTGATCCCTAAAGTCATAAGGATTCGTGCTACATGTCCCTGCGAAGGATGAGTAGTCATCCCCAAGGCCTAAAATATCAACACCATTTCAAAGAAAAATCCCAAAAGCTTCCCATAAACATTTCCAAACACGTTTTATCCTTAAATTCATAAGTATTTGTACTACACACCCCTGAGAATGATGGGTAGTCATCCCCAAGGCCTAAAGGATCAATGTCATCCACAAGCCAAAAATCCCACAAGTTCAAATTTGAAATCAAAATCCTCAAAAAGAAACAATAAAAAATAATAGTGGTTATTACCACCACTCAACCCCATTTCTCAAGAGAAAAAAGAAAAAAAATAAAAATAAATAGTGATTATAGTCACTAAAAAGAGAAAAATAAATAGTGATTTTCATCACTATATATGAGAGCAAATAATCCCAATCAATTGAATAACCAAAAGACACCTGAGCTTGAATCCCTGGAATTCTCAGCATTTGAAAAACCATTTAGGTGATCCTCAATACAAGTTTGGTGGATAGCCTACTTGTCAATGGTGGTATCCTAAATACATGACGATATGTCTATCACATTAGCTTTGCGTGTGTATAGACCAAGGTTTGCATGTGGATGAGCTAGCTTTCGGTCACCTATACTACCTAGTGGTCTAATCCAATTGAGTACAGAACTTTGGATTGTGGCATTCATATAGTTATCCTCATTATAGGTTTGGTGGATAGCCTACTTGTCAATGGTGGTATCTTTATGCATCTCGCAAAAATGAACTCACTTGCACACACAGGGATATTGAGTATCTTGGGCATCCTAACAGATTCATACCTTGTTAAAAATTCTTGCACAGTTAGTATACAACTTTTGATCAATTTACTAGAGTGTTTGAGTCTCATGAAAACCTAATGGGCATTTCCTAAAAAGCATGTCATTCATATCACTTCACCTCATTCATTTTAGTTACATTATTCACAAATCCATTATATAAGTCTCATGAAAATATTACATATGAGTTGGTGCAAAATACATCATCTATAGTGCTAGCATAATATAGCATGTAGTCTACACATTGCATCATCTAGATCAAGAAATCATCCATCTCAATATACATCTATGCATGTACAAAACAAAATCTAATCAAATCACATTAAAACATATGCATACATGATAGACATCCATCGTCATATCATAGATCAAATAAAAATATTGCATATCATCAAATGACATCATAGCACAATACATGCATCCATTAATGCATCATAACACCTAATACACCTAATGGTCCATAATCACACAATTGCACATCACACAAATGTTTTCAAGCATAAATTGGGTCATTATTGGTACCATACCTTCCCTAATCATCGATCAAACAATTAAGAAATCAATTTCAAAAAGCCCCAAAGGTATCCATAAACCCTTTAGTCACCCCAAAAATATCTAAAGGTATCCATCAACCCTTTGGTCACCTTAAAAATACCCAAAGGTATCCATAAACCCTTTGGTCACCCCCAAAAAGCCCCAAAGGTATCCATAAACCCTTTGGTCAATCCCAAAAAGCCCCAAAGGTATTCATAAACCCTTTGGTCACCCCAAAAAATCCCCAAAGCTATCCATAAACTCTTTGGTCAATCCAAAAATCCCCAAAGGTATCCATAAACCCTTTGGTCAACCCAAAAAGCTCCAAAGGTATCCATAAACCCTTTGGTCAACCCAAAAAGCCCCAAAGGTATCCATAAACCCTTTGGTCAATCCCAAAAAGCCACAAAGATATCCATAAACTCTTTGGTTACTCAAAATGCCCCAATGGCATCCATTAAGCCCATGGGTCAAATGCATATACATATATATTAATCAAAAATAACAAAAACAACACAAACACCAACAAAAAGGGTTCAAAACCCATTAAAACAAGCCACATATGATGGAATTCATTTAGGTTCAATATGGAATGCAAACTTCTCATGGATTCATGGATAAGTTACTAATTCACTCCAAAATAAGGCTATTATGGCTAGACTGCCCATGGGAAGGAGGTTTTCAACTCTTTGCTTCCATGAACTCTCCATAGCATCATCCAAATACTTTCAAAACTATGCCATTTTTCAATGAGAACAACTGAAGGCAACCTTGACAAATGTCATTTGGGTCAAGTGACTCGTTGCTTTTCTCACTGGTCATTCCCTCATCAACTCATCGCTTGAGAAGGTAGTCATGCTTAACAAATTCATAATAAAAAATAAAAAATTAAACACTCAATCATGCAAGTTACGTTCATCCAAAGAATCTTTGACAAAGACAATCATGCCCCTGCTTGGGGCAAGAAACAAGCAAATATATCAATTAAGCACATAATAGTGCAGATGAACCTACCTATTGGTAACCTCAAAAGTTACCAAAATACTTGGTTTTCTATAAACGCCCAGGGTTATAAGTCCTTTGAGCATACCTAGAAGCTGAAGAGAAACCAAGACCAATTTCTTTACTGAGTCAGAAGCAAGGATTCAAGAACACACGCCCTTTCCATGATTGGGGCATCTAAAGTTGGTTAGGTTATCGAGTAACCTTAATAATTGAACATTTTGGTCATCTATTTTTTCTCAACGATGTGCTTCACACAATGCATCTCAAAAAGGGGCATCTATAGACACTAAAATGTGGTAAAACTAATTAAGCATCCACAAACAATGATCAAATTTACATCATATGGCCCCTTGGGCAGCCCTTAGGAGGCTCCCAGTGGTTCTAGCCTCTCTGAAAAGGTTTTTGGAGGCTACCGACTCAATTTTGGGAGGTTTTGGCCCAAAATTCACCTCCATCCCACCCTGGGACGGTGGTATATTCCCATCATCCCACCCTGGGATGGTGGTGAGCCATCATCCCGGGGTGGGACGATGAGTAAGTTTGACCCAAAAAAAGTCAAATTTGGGCCAAATGGCACCCATAAACTACCATTTAGCATGCCATATGGAGCATGTAGGTCAGAGGGAACTGAAGCCTTATGAAACACTTCTTAATGGAGGCCCAAAATGGATATTCTCTTCCCCATCTAGTGCATGCCTCCATTTTGACAAGTGGTGCCTCCTGCCATGCATGCCCTTGCATGCATTTTTGCACATGAGCCCCTTTGGGCTATAAAATGGATTCAATATCCACACAAAAATATATGGATAGGAGTTCAAGTATCTGGAATGGAGTGCTTCTGAGATTTCCCCTCAGCTTATTACACCTTTTTACCATCGAAATCTCCCTTTTGCCAAGGAGAATACTAGGTGACTTCAAGAAGGTAATCCGAGCATAACTTTTTAATAAGGGTGAATTTATTCATCAATTTTAATGAAAACGCACCTTAGGTTGTTTAGGAATATCTTCTAGTGGTTTGGTAATAAAAAGCGGCCAGATTTGGTGGGTATCCCCTACTAGGGTGCCCCCCAAATAGTTGTAGTCACCATCACCCCTCGGGATGACGGTATACTATTAAGAAATTTATTTACTTTTTTTAATTAGTTATTTTCTACATTATGCCATGATGCTACAGTTCAAATTTAAGGTCATTTGGAGTTAAAATGAAAGAGTTATAGCATTTTTAAGTTTTCGCAGGCTCGTAGGGCCCATCCGGGCACCCCAGTTTGATGTAGGTGGATCCGGAATCCAATTTGAAAATATTATCATATGGGTTGTCTTGAAATGTCACTTTATGGATACTGACCAAATTTCATGATTTTTGGATAGGTGCAGCTTCAAGATTTTGTTGTCTTTCTTTTCACAGGTTGTAGGTGGGTGACGCTAAATCGAGGGGTCTACGGATGCAATTTTTGATCTTTTTTGGGTGATATCCTCCAAAAACATCATATTTAACATATCTACAAATTTTCAAGTCATTTTGATATCATTTTATGCAATTTTAATTCATATTCCATTTTGCCCCTATGGGGATTGCATGTTTTCACCATACACCCTTGATATTTGACCTCTTTTTGCTTCCTTGTGTGTAGATGCAGGTACTCATAAGGATTTGGGAAGAAATATAAGACATAAGAGAACCCATATACAAGCAATGGTGGCATTGGATCACCCACCTCTATTATGGGTATGTGGAGAAACATTGGATGTGCACTCGGATTCTGTGAAATACTTGGTCTTTGGGCACCCAATATTGTAACAATTGTATCACATTTTGAGCCCTCAAGGGGAATTCTATGTAACCTTGGATCTGATCCAACAAATTAATGAGAAGATACTTGCTTTGATTCATTTCCTTTTGTTTGGTATTCTTTCCTTTTCACATGCATGATTCCTTTTTGATACTCATGAGCGAGATGGGGTAGATACACATATTGTTTTACATAATTTGGTGCACCATTTTTTCCTACTTCAAAACCACCTGCCATGATGTGAGTTCATAGCATGACATAATCTCCTTAATAATTTGGAATTAAGGAATGGAAGCAACTATGGAAATAATTGTATCACCCATGAATTTTTGGTGTGAGATATGATCTACAAACATTACCATATTGATGACCTCAACACTTTATTTAGCTTTTATGGTTCTATCAAAGGCTTCTACCAATAAAATGTAGAGAAAATAGGAAAGATGGACTCCTTACCTAATACCCCTTTGGTTCTTAAAGTAACCAGTTGTAGACCCATTCACCAAAATAGAAAAATTTATAATGGAGATTTGTCCTTTAATTAGACCTAGCCAACACTGATGGAAGCCAAGCTTGTGCAAAATTTTTAACAAGAATTCCTAAGAAAATTTGTCATAAAATTTGTTTATATCAATTTTAAGGAACAACCCAGTTCTTCAACTTTTATCCACCAAATAAATCAATTCATGTTCTTCCTCCCTGCAAAAAATCCCCCCTCAACTTGATCGATTAGAATATGAAGGAAAATTTTGAGTCTATTTCCAAAATCTTGGAGAATTTTTTATAAATTATGCTGCACAAACTTATGGTTCTAAATTCATTGAAGTATTTTATTCTTGTAGATTTAGGGATGAGGGCTATGAAAATGGAGTTGACATCCTATGGAATACAACCCATTATTTGGATCTCCTTCATGACACTACCTACATTCTTTCCCATAATATACCAATACTTTTGGAAGAAAATGGATGAGAACCCATCAGGTCCCAGAGCTTTCAACCTACCCTTTGAAAAAATAGCCTTTTTTATTTCATCATATTTGAACGAAATGATAAAAAAATATTCATTTATTTAGTAACTAGGGTTGGTATGTTAGAGAGAAGCCTTATTTCTATTGTGTCATCACCTACATTCCTCAAACCAAGAAGATATTAAAAATAATATTGCTTCTGCTTTTATTTCATGGGTATTCAAAGTTTTAATGCAATAAGCTTTCATAATTTCTCTTATCTTGATGGAATTTTTTCATCGTAAAGCAACCACATGGAAAAATTTGGTATTTTGGCCCCCTTATTTCAACCAAAGGGCTCTAGATTTTTGTTTCCATAACATTTACTCATTAGATAGAGTGTTATGCAACTCTAAAAGCAACAATTTCTCTCTTGACCTACATTGTGGGGAAGGTTCACCATCTTCCATAGCTATCTCTAAAAGTTTTAATTTAAAGTTTAAGGAATATTTCTTAATGATAACATAACCAAATACTTCTTTGTTCCATGGTTTGAGATAAAATTTAACTCATATAAGCTTGTCCATAAATTAAGAGATTAAAAACCTAGAAAATATTTGATACCACCACTTTTAAACATTATCTTCTAGATCAAGATGCTGAAGCTACATTACCTCAAATATGAAAGGTTTAGGAAAGAAGGAAGTCCCTTGAGTGGATTCAAACACAAGTGGATTGTGTTCATTATGTACTTTTAGGAGGGAAGAAAGGGAGGCATCTTTGAATATAGGAAGGATTTCTTTAGAAAGAAACACCCTATCTAACCTAATCTGAATAAGTTGAATACTAGTCCTTCTATTACTCCATGTGAACCTAATACAACTAAGATTCATATCCATAAATTTGTTTTCATTTACAATGTATGCAAAGTCTTCCATCCTTATTGATGCACCAGGTAGCCCCCCTTTATTATATAACTAGTATAGAGGACAATTGAATTATCCTATAAGGATCCATGACTCACCTTTAAAGGAATCCCTCAAAGAGCTTAGAGAAAACCATAGGAAATTTCTATTAATGTAAGAGTTGGGAGTGTATATAGTAGTAAGAATCCATCTTTGATTAGTCTCCTTCCTCAAGAATAAAATATTTGTCATTATTTTAGACACTAATAGTGTAGACACCTAGAAAATATTATTTTGAGAAGACTACCTATATGGATACATTTTTAGACACCTAAAACACATCATTTCAATCGTACTTAAAGTGTGTGACACTTGAATAATCAATTCAATAAACCAACCTAAACATTTCCTACATCGATCACAAAGAAATAGTTTACTGTATAGTGGTTGCTTCACCCTAAAGTGGCTCACAAGCACCACCATCATACTTTGTGATAGCCAGTAGGCCTGATCACTTTAACCCATGCTGACCTCTTGGTGACATCTATTTTTTTATGTTTTCTATTTATAGTAGCTTTAGCAGAATTTAATTTTTTGGCATAGTTTAATTGTGTTTTTATGAATATTTTTATCATTATCAACACCTTTCTTTTAGTTTATTATCATGGATATGGACCTCATCATGAGAGGTTGCTAATTTTCTATTAACATCTTGTAAGTGTGTAGACACCTAAAAGTCACACATTGCTATACTTGCATACTTGTAGATCCTTTCGGACACTTGTAGGTTTACATAGGCAATCCTAGATACCTCTAGGCTATCATAGACCAACATAGGCTATTGTAGATCCTCCTAGACATGCATATATTTTTTAGTCATGCGTAGTCATGCATAGACAACCGTAGTCATGCATAGATCATCGTAGATTATTGTAGCATTGCATAGACTTCCACACACCACTTTGCTAGTTTTAGGTCCAAAACCCTAATAAGTTAGCAAAATCACATCACAAATATTTCCCATGCATCATGATACCTTCCATCAACTTTCCAAGGTGATACAAAGCCTTATTGCACTTAATTGAGGCCCCCACGGGGCTATTACTTGGCAAAAGTAATTATTAAGTCAATTCATAAATCTAATTTTAAGTTGACTTCACTTAAAGTTCACTTTTAGGGCTAAAAAGGTTAATTAGGTTCTTAATCCCTAATTAACCCCAATTACTCCCTCCCACATGTGTGTGCACTAGGTTAGTTAGGATATTTCTTAGGAAACCCTAACCTAACCCCACATCTAACCTAGAGTTGACTAACCTTAGTTAACCCTAATATCTCCTCACACATGTGTGAGGATGAGATATTTCCTAGAGGGAATGTGAGGAAGCCACCTCACAAACCCTAACCTAACCTTCATAGGATCTGATCCTAGGGCTTAGTTATCCTAACTACCCCCCTACACCTTGGGTTTTCTTATAAATAGTGGGCCCAAACCCTCATTTATATCTCTCTCCACTTATGTCCAAAGCATAGAAACTCTACCAAAATATGTACAGAAGCACAAAAAAAATAATATGAACCTGCACATCAATAGTACAATACCTGAGGAACCTCTCCACCAAAGGATTTTTAAGGAATAGTAGTTACAATCCAATTCACCCCTCACCCCATGAATCTGGCACCATTTCACCCCCTAGGGGGTGAAGTGGATCTATAGGTCCCAAATCAGCTCAGATTTGGGAGGTAAGCTTCATTTTGCAATTTTATGAGCTCCTGCATCATTTATTTCAATTTTTATCATGTTTTTATAGTCGATTTGTCTTCCTTAATATGGGGATTGACTAAGGCAAGCCCCCCAATGAACTAACCCCTTTTTGTAGGTTTATCCTAGAACCAAGGAGGGAAACAACAAACAACTACAACCCCACGGTGGTACGCAAGCCCATCTACACTGAGGAACCCAAAAGAAGGCATCAGGCCTATTGTAACATTTGTGAAAAAGAAAGGAAAAAGGGGAATTCTCCCTATTTGTAACCTATGCAAATCTTATCATGAATAAAATACATTATTTTGAATAGCATGTGTCTTTAATATGTTGTTAGATAAAATTTCATATTTTGCCCATTTCATTCTAGCATGCCCGGTGGGACCCCCACAACGGATAGTGTCAGGCTAACTTTTTCTTGCGAATATGATAATATCCTCTATTTTTGTGTCTTCTAGGTACCAATTTTGAGTGTCACAGAGACCTACAAAGCCCTGGGAACCACCTCAAGCCTTTAGAATAGATATTTGGGGTCTCCAAACCCAATTTGCCCCCCACCCCATGAATCAGATCTCAATTCACCCCCGGGTGGTGAAGTCAACCTACCAGCCTCAAAAGCCCCCAAAATTGTAGGGGTGAGCAGTAAAAGAGCCAACCAGACCATCTGTAGCATCAGAGTCCAGGTATTCCACAAATTTATTTTTATTTTGGAATTTATGGGTGCAAAACAATTTACTAATTAAAGCGTCAAGATAGTTGGTAAATTTCACTTTTCTTGCATACCTATCATGTTAGGAAATACATCCTTAGTTTTAGAGACCTGCACAAAACCAGCAAGTCTGATTTCATAAAAATTTGTGTAAATTTCAGTCTCTTTGGCTAACCCAAAATGTAGCATAAGCTTTCTACTACTGCTTTGCTCCATAGCATGCATTTCCATTACAAAATATTTTAAGTTCTTAATTCTAAAGTTTAGATTTAGGATTAAAGTTTCTTTCCTTTATACATGCCTAATGTAATACTGATAATTTATCCTTATATAAATTGGTGTTACATATTTTCTATGTGCTAGAATCTAGGGTTCCATAAACCCCTACTCTCACACCTTTCACATTACTTGTTTGCATGCGTTGCAAGATAGAGTCAATTTATTTTCCTAAAGGCATCTAGGATTAGATTCTTTTTTACAAAAAGCATTTCATTCTAGTCTTTTACTTTAAAAAAATGCATATAAGGCTAGATTTCAATTTGAAAAGGCAATTAGCTAGATTTCCTATTTTACATAACATCGATAGAAAAACAAAAACCCACACACACTCACATGGTATTTAAACAAGTGGTGAGATTGGATTTCATCCCCAATCCATCACTCAATACTGGTGTGGTAGGTGTTTTACCCTCCACCAACTCTCACCCCCCTAGACACCTAGCAGCCCCATAGGAGTGGTTTTCTAGGCCTCATCATCAGAAAACCCCCCACTTTTGAGATTGGGCTTCTGGATTTCATCACCAGTTGTTACCTTCAAAGTGGGATAGGATTAGACACCTTTTTCCACAAGGCTAACATAATTAGTGGACATGGTAACTATCGTTATTGACTAAGCCCACCTGAGGGTGAAGCGAAAGCATGGGGTATGTAACCATGCCTAGCAGGTCTCATACAGTGCCACCTCTTCTCATGAGAGGATATAGTGAACTCAATTTAGCATAGTGGGTTCCCTTCCTTTTAGGATATCATTTTACTGTGCCTTCCATATAGGTCACCACTCGCACGTTGTGGTATCATTCTATTCTATGCATATTTGGGTGTTGTAGGAGGTTCTATACCGACAACATTCTTGATATTCTAGTTTATTCACTCCACTACCTGTGATACTACCTAGGAGGTGCCAACATCGAAACACACATAAACAAACAAAACACTTTTATTTTTAGCATTTAGAACTGACTCCAGTCTAACATTGTTTGCATGATCACAGACTGGTTTTTAGCACACTACACCACATACTATTTAGCTATACACATCACTACATTTCTTTACACTTATATTAGGCACAATTGAGTCTACACCACATAGGATTATTCCTAAACCCCCTTTACACAACACACATAGAATTACAGGATTTAACTCCCATATAGTTCTAAAACCTTCACGGCACCACACATGTTGCCATGCCTATTATCACCTACAATAACACGCATGAGAAAGCATGCCTAATAGAGGAAGCACCTTCCACTTCTTCTAGTCAACCCCCTCCTACTCCTTCGATCATGAAGGGGAAGACCATAGACACATCTGATTTACTCATAGGATTCGATGTATAGTTCACACACACGATGCCTTAGGATGAGACATCCACTTTGAGTGAAGCCCTCGCTACTTCACTTGTAGAGGATTATCTGCTCCTTTCATCCCCATCCTCGCCTAATACCCCAACCATATTCTATGACCATGTGATCTACACAGCATCAAGACAACCTCATCCATTCTTTACCATATATGAGGAGGTCATACCTACTTCCCCTACCTTTGCACACCCCTTTTTCTAGAGTCTATCTCAATCCCTTTTTGAGAATGACTCCTCCCTCTTGAACCATACTCACCCAGAGGTCACATCATTCATCCCTATAGTAGGAATGATTTTAGATCCTTCCTCTTCTACCATAGGTACC
The DNA here is from genome assembly GCA_028583015.1 of Wollemia nobilis. NCBI lineage: Eukaryota > Viridiplantae > Streptophyta > Pinopsida > Araucariales > Araucariaceae > Wollemia > Wollemia nobilis. The sequence goes on from JAQPPZ010001323.1 coordinate 6,642,156, forward strand.
CAGAGGCCAGCATTCCAAACTATGCAACAACAACCTCCTCTAAAAGAACAACAAACACCCTCTCAAATAACACACCCACACTCTTCCCAAGAGTCCCAACCATCATCATCCCAGCAGCCATTTTTCATAATGTTTGAAGACCTAACACAAGAACCTCTCCAAACCCAAACTACCCAATGTCAACAACGACAACCAACAACCCAAATTCATTCAAGAGGGGATATAGGCACTACCTCCTATTCCCAATCTCCTAATTTGGGAGCTTATACCTCCTTTTTCGTAGCATTCCCACCTACGTCTCAGATCCCTAAAATGTATAATGCCCAATATCGCACCCTACCTTCACCATCACCGACCTTTAGGATACCTCCTCCTCCTCCTCCTTTCCAAGTGTCGGTCACTAATCCTCTTCCTACCTATGAATCAAAACCCATAGCTTACACACCCACTTCCCTAGGCTATTCCACATAGTTTAGCTTCACTACCACCCATCCCTTAGGACAGAGGTAGGTCCCAACTTTTGACACCTTACCTCGATTTCCCCTAACACAAGTAGAGCTGATACCTCCACTCTCACATACTGGCACTACATTTTTCATACCTCCTCCTTCATGGTCATCACCTCCTATGGCCCAGCCATTATAGTAGGCTCCTACCTAGCAGGAACCCATGCCACAACAACACACATCCCAATCATAGTATTACTATCCCCAAAAAACATCTTGTTCCACAACCTAGTATCCCACTAGCTCCTACATCGTATGCCACCCAATACCCAGCATACCAAGACCATATAGAATAATTCCCTCCATAATACGGGGAAGAATAGCAACAACCTCACTATACATTGTACTCCCAGGCTCAGCCAATCCTAGCTCAATCACCTACACCTTTAACACCTAAAATTCAACTCCTACGAGATGAAGTCAAGATGTTAAACCTACGCACGACAAGCTACGGGCCACAAAGAACATACTACAATGAAATCTATAATGATCCAATTAATCCATATTTTCCTATCCCACCTTACCCCTACCACTTTGAGATCCCAAAGTTTGATAAGTATAAGGGTAAGGAGGACCCTAGAGAGCATGTTAGTAACTATCACTCAACTTGCTACTAGCTTCATAGTAGCAACCCCCTTATGTTGCATACCTTCTCCCTCTCCCTTGCAGGACAAGCCTTATATTGGTATAACATGCTACCATGACATAGCCTTTATACCTTTGAGAAATTAGCAAACACTTTTTTAGAACACTTCTCAATTAACATCAAGAAGAAGATAACCTTTTTATATGTCTATGCCTTATGACAAGATGACGATGAACCCATCATCGAGTTTGTATCTAGATGGAGAGAGATCATCCATGACCTCACCCATAGCCTCCCTACCATGGAGCTAGTGACACTCTTTTCCAATAGTTGCCACAAACACATTTCTACCTCTCTACAACTTCACCAAAGTTGCACCTTTGAGGAAGCCATTTCACAAGCAAAGGTTATCGAAGACATAAAAGTCCAATCCAAAAAAATTAAGTTAATATCGAAGCCTAATTACAATTCAAACTTTCATTTTAATAGAAACACACCTAACCAACCATATCCTTGACCTCCACAAACCAACCAAGTGGCAGATGCTACCTTAGCACCAACACCAAGCCCACCACCTTATGTTCCACAACAACAAGTATTTCAAACTAACATACCTTCCCCACCTAGGCCTCAGAAATCTTGTGGCATGCACCTGTAGGGTCCACAATGTAATCTTACACCACTATTCAAACCCTTACCAACCCTCTTCCATAGGTTACATGATAGTGGACATCTCCTTCTACCCAAAATTCGACCATTAGATCCAAATATACCTAAGCCTCATGGATACAATGAGCAACTCTATTATCCATACCATAGATAGCGTAGCCATGACATCAAGTCATGTCACTCCTTCCATGCTCAAGTGCAGGACCTAATCTATAGGGGTACCATTCAGGTATCGAACCCTTTGGCCCCACAAAACCAAAACCTAAGGGATCTTCCAGAATCCTCTACCATACCATAGAGGAACCAATCCCCAAAGACCTCCAACCAACCCTCTAGGACCACCTCACCAAGTGAACAGTGTCCAACATGATCCTCCATCATGTGGAGTAGTAGGCATGATAAACCTTACCATGTGGAACCAATGATACCCATTGCATCATACCACACCTATTGTCTCTCCACCTACCCAATTTACATCACCATAGGTTTCCCAAACTCCTAGTGATGTACCACATCCACCCCAAAATGTGATTACCATCCATGGTAGCCTCACCCATCAATTACATAATGCCCCCACATGATTATCCATCTTTGACCTCTTACAACAATCTCAACCCCACCATGAGGTGTTGAATGACATTTTACGATCTATAGATTTAGAAACACATGATACCAATACATTTGTAAACTTTGTAGGGAACATCCCATGATGCCTTTAGCCATCCATTAGCTTCCACGACCATGAGATAACAGAACTTGTAGGAGAAGGAGCGGATCCCCCTCTCCACATACAAGCCAATATCAATGATATCACCTACAAGCGGGTCCTCGTTGACATGGGCTCATCCATTAGTATCATATCTATGGTAGCCCTACACCATTTACATATATCACCAGCCCATTTCACCACACCTTCCCTCGATCTATGAGCATTCAATGGTTCTATGAGACCTACGGTAGGATCCATAGTACTACCTATCCGAGTAGGTATCCGTACCATTTCCATCCTCTTCCACATAATCCAAGGAGAGATGCAGTACAACATTCTCCTTGGTCACCCATGGATCAAGGATATGCAATGTGTCCCTTCCATGCTACACCATTGCCTCAAGTATGTCCACAATGGACTTGTTCATTGCATCCCAACTGATGGGGACCCCTTTAAATTCTACAACATTGCATATCTCCCACCTGCACCTTCCTTCTCGTCCATGCAACTCTTCCTAGTTTCCTCCCATTAATCAGTCGAAGCATCGACATATGCTCCTACATCTACCGTGTTACCCCAATCCTCATCAAGGACATGCACTTTAGTGTCAGCACCCTTAGCACCATCACCAATAATGCCTAATCCCACTACCATACCATTCTCACCTCCCATCTTATGGCCACCATCACCATCCCAACCTTCATCCTCTACAAAATCACCCTCGATATTGCAACCATCGTCACCACCCATATCACACCCTCTCACTTCACCCCAATCATCCTCCTCAATGGAAGCACCTATTCTCCCTACACCATGCACACCTCCTCTTCCTTTTTGTCCATGGCCTAGGTCATTCACTTCCTCGCATCGTCTAATACCCACTCCACCACCTTCATAATTCCCATAGGCCAATCATCCCATACCAGCTACCACAGTCGAATGCCATGAGTGGGAACAATGAGCATCTTGCTTAGATGATCAATTGCTACACCCTTCCAATGCTACTATTAGAGACTCTCAGACTTCACCATCATCATCTGACTTAGATTCACCACCACATTCACTAGAACATGTGACACCATGCATTTCTATTTTTATGACAAACTCAGGCCCAGGGGATTATAATGTGCATGATGCCCATGTACGCCCACCCATTATCCAATACACCCAAGAATTTGGCTACCCTTCAATGTTAGTCTTGACTATCAAAATAGTCATACAATTAGGATCCCCTGAGAATCATACCAACTTCATCTATGCTGGAGTTTATTCCTCACTCCCACTTGTAGTATCTCCACCACCACAATCCAACTTGTGTGGTACAATCGATCACTTGGCTAATCCCTACTTTACCTTACACTACCTTTGGTGCTTCCATTGGTGTGGTTTTGGGCTAGGCCATTATGAGCAAGGGTTACATGCACCCATTAACCCTCATGTCCAATCACCTATCGATAAATCTAGCCTAGGTTATCACCCAACCATCATCCATACATTAGAATATGAGCTCCAATATTTATCCCTGCATCCTTCCTCGCTTCCGACACACACCTTGGAAGAATATATTGATATGGATATTCTAGAGGATACCTCCTCACCTAACTCCATAATTATAGTTCCCTATGATTTCTTCCATGAGCCCTCCACATCCGACACCACATCATCATGTTGTATTGATGAATTGACAAACCAATTTGCTGCGCTATCCTTAAACATGCACTACCTAGAGCATGACATGGTATCCTCACCACCATCATCAACATACTTAGCTCTATTCCTACCTATACATTGGTAACTTCAACAAGCTACCACTCGACCACGATCTCCACCAGTCATCCTGTGCCCTCCTTTAAGCCTTTTAGGATGCTCATAGGTTTTCACATTGTCATCACCAGACTCTTCACCGCCTACATCCCCCACAACATCAATTAATATGGTCTAAGTGGATCTCTTCTCTCCACTATGATACACACACCAGTCGACATGAGATGATACACCAAATCCAAACTTCATCGATCTCGCCCACATCTCACCCATACTGGCACCCCAAGATTTCCTACTCTCACCACATGTTCTACTTACTGCAAATGCTCCTTCATCATTGGCACCACCTCATATACCATGGGTCCACCACATGGACATTTACCTAGATGATGAATATGAACTTATCAAGGCTATCAATGACCTCCATCTTATTCCAATTCCAGAGTAGCTGCATGATGGTTCCCACATGCTTATTGAGGAAACCATTGACATTGACATAGGTGACGATCCTGAAACCCCTCACATAGTGAAACTAGTCGCTAGCCTCTCGCTCTAAGAGCACATCCTATTCACAAATTTCCTTCATAAGTATATCCGAGTCTTTGCGTGGTCATACAAGGATATGCTAGGACTCGATCCCACCCTAGTAGTCCATAATCTTACACTAGATCAAAATGCCAAACCAGTAAGGCAAAAGTTACGCCGCATGCACCCAACCATTGCATTATTAGTAAAAACTAAGCTCCAAAATATTTTGGATGTAGACTTCATAGTACCCATAGACTATCCTGAATGGGTCTCTAACATGGTCCCCGTACCCAAGCCATCCGGTGAAGTTCGCGTCTGCACAAACTTTCATGATTTAAACAAAGCTTGTCCCAAAGACAACTTTCCCTTACCTAACATTGACTCCCTCATCGATTCCATCATAGGCCATGAGATGATATCCCTTATGGATGGATTCTATGGTTACAACCAAATCAAAATCAATCCCATTGATCAACACAAGATATCATTCACAACCCCCTAGGGGACCTTCTACTACAAGGTCATGTCGTTTGGCCTTAAAAATGTTGGGGCAACCTATCAGCGTGCCATGACCTACATATTCCATGATTACATGCATAAAATTATGGAATATTATGTAGATGACCTCATTGCTAAATCCAAGAAATGCTTAGAACATCTCGAGGATCTCCGTCGGATCTTTGACCACTTGTTAGAACACAATGTCCACCTCAACCCAAAGAAGTGCATCTTTGGTGTTACCTCAAGAAAAATCCTAGGATTCATTATCACCCAATGAGGCATTGAAGTTGACCCTAACAAAGTAAAATCCATCACCGAGATGCCTCCACCTACTACCTTGAAACAACTACGTAGCCTCCAGGGAAAAATCACTTCTATCCATTGATTTATAGCACAATTGTTAGACAAGTGCAAACCCTTCAACCACCTCTTACAAAAGGGGGTGAAATTCAAATGGGATGATAACTGCCAGCAAGCTTTTGATGACATAAAAACTTATCTTACTTCACCACCAGTTATGTCACCCCCACACCCACAGCTACCACTCATCCTATACATTTTTGCTATAGATTTTGTGCTAGGCACACTTCTAGCCCAAAAGAACACACTCAAAAAAGAGCAAGCCATTTACTACATAAGTCGCACATTAGTCAGCTATGAAGCCCGATACGGATACATGGAGAAACTATGCCTAGCTATAGTATTCGCCACCTAGAAATTACACCACTACATGCTCAACCATACAACCTTCATCATTGCCTGAGACAATCCTCTCCGTTACATGATGAACAAAAGCTACCATAATTCCTGCATAGCTAAGTGGATCATGCTTCTAACCAAATTTGACCTTGAATTCATTTCACAAAAGTCCATCAAAGGATAGGTCATAGTAGACCAACTCATAGAAGCTCCCTTGTCTGATGACCAACCCCTCCTCATTCAGCTCCCGGATGACTCCATATTTCACATAACAGAAGATGAAGAATATGTAGAACCAAAAATGACCACCGACTTGACACTATTATTTGATGGCTCTCGATGCATGCATGTTGGGGGTGTAGGCATTGTATTTTTCACACCTAAAGGTGAACCCCTACCCTTTTCATTCAAGTTAGATTTTCCCTAAATGAAAAATAAGGTAGAATATGAAGCCCTAATCCTTGGATTGAAATAGGTGCATTCCATGCATAATAAATTCCTCCAAATCATGGGTGATTCTATTTTAATAGTAAACCAAGTGCAAGATATCTGGAAATGAAATTATCCAGTCCTCCAACAATACAAGTAACATTGCACAACAACTCCTCTATCAATTTGAATGGTATGACATAGAAGCCACACCATGATCCTCTAACCATTTTGTGGATACAATGGCCTCCTTAGGATCATTAATCCCACAAAACCCAACATCAACAACCACATCCATAACAATTCATATGCTCACTCAATCTGCCATATCACCCATGTCTCCTAAAGATGATGGTGGCATTCATGTGGTCGATACCGAATCACATGACCCATGGTTTGCGCAGATCAAATATTATATTAAATTAGGATTTCTACCATACGAATTACCCCATGCTCAGCACCGAGCATTCAAACAAAGAGCAATCCACTACACATTGCTGGGGGACATCCTCTATCACCGTAGCTATGATGGCATGCTCTTGCGTTTCTTAGAACTGCATGAATCTCAGTGGGTTGTACAAGAAACCCATGATGGTACTTATGGTGGCCACTTCAGTGGCATGGCAATCACAAAATGCATCCTTCACATGGGATACTATTGGAAAAAAATGGAACATGATTATTGTGAGTATGTGAAATGTTGTATCAAGTGCCAACAACATGCAAACCTCACACATCTTCCATCTCAAGCACTCCAACCAATTCAATCCATGTGGTCTTTCTCCCAATGGGGCCTAGATATTATTGGAAAAATTACACCTACTTCCTCAAGCAATCATAAGTTTATCATCACTACTACATAATACTTTACAAAGTGGGTCAAAGCCATCCCACTTGTCCAAACCACAGGAGAAAAGATAGCAGCCTTCATAATAGACCATATTATATGTCGCTTCAGAATTCCTTCCCAAATCATTTCTGACAATGGGAAATCCTTTAAGAACAAAACCATTTGAGCTCTTTGCAGCAAGTTTCATATTCAACATATTTTCTCTACCCCATACTACCCATAGGGTAATGGCCAGGTAGAGGCAACAAACAAAACAATTTGCTCCATCCTATATAAAATAGTAGCAGAGTCACATCGTGATTGGCATAACCAAATACCCCTAGCCTTGTGGGCATACTATACAAGCATTCGTACCCCCACTAGGGCAACCCCATTTTCACTTATCTATGGGGCAAAAGCCATCATGCCCCTTGAGCTTGAGATACCTTCCCTAAGGGTATCCATGAAATATTTCATTGATGATGACACCACCCATTAAGCCTGCTTATATCAGCTTGCACTCCTTGATGAACATCGCATCCATGCCATCGAGCACACATGAGTTTACCAAGATCACCTTTGTCGTGCCTACAATAGTAAGGTACATCAACATGAATTCCAAATCGGTGATTTGGTTCTCAAAGAAAACCAACAAATCATAAGTCAACCTCACCAACAGTGAGATAAGTTTACCTCGAATTGGTTGGGCCCATTCATCATCACACACAAATATGGTTTAGGTACCTATCGCTTGGCTAATATTGAAGGCCTCAATGACCTTGAGCCCATTAACATTTTGCACCTTTGCACATTCAATACCTAACACACATAGGCATTCACTATCACAAGTGGTACACACCGCTATGCACAAACATATCGCTCACTAAGCACATCATGATAAATGCATGTATTTTTATTTTTACTTTACATATTTTACATGTACTTTCTCCTTTATGTCATTTTTATGTTGTTGGTATCTATTTTCCTTCTTATAGGATCTACATCATTTACATCCACACTGTCAGCAATGAGATATGACAATAGTTACATACATCATCATGCAGGACCCTCCACCACCACAGACTATACCAATCACAATGGTTGACCTAGCCCGACCACTAGTCACTCATCACACTAGGTGATCCTCCCATTCCTCCCATTCAAACCATGACACTCCACCTTGACACCTTTTCCCTCACCATCGAGATTCATCTTACTCACCCCATTCGAGAGATAGAAATATCACCCTATCCTCTTTTGACAAAAAGGAGGAAACATCCCATCCCCGAACACAAGGGTCTCCTTCTCATTTTCCTGAAGATACTAGGAATCCTTATTCACCAACTAATTCCCCCCACCATCCTATAGGAGCCTACTACCCTCCTAATAGAGGATACACTCCCCATCTGGCCCGTCCTTCATGCCTACTGGCCCCACTCCCCAATGGGGAGTCTTCTTATGCCTAAGCCTTACAAGCCCACATGGCTCAAGATGCCCAAGCTGGTCACGTGCACATGCCCCCATCCCATTCATGCCACTATCCAGAGCCATATCCTATGCCATCTCTCCTTAATAATCCACCTTCACCACTTTGAGGCTTACCTTCCCAACAAACTTCCCAATCCCCAAGGTCATTCCACTCCTCCTCCTCATCATCATGACCTCATCCATTTTACCTTGCATACCAAGACACTCCATACACATTGGAGTCTTGATCACCACCTTCCCTGATACTATCACCTCCACACCATGACATACAACATTTATTTTCCTGTATCAAGGATCTTGAGCTACATATGAGCCATTTCCATTGTCATGTTCATCCACACAAATCCCCCATGGCTCGTGCATCATCATTTCCATGTAGATCCATTCCTCAACCTTGGATTTGACCCACATAGGTCTCTCAATCTGCACCTCCACTATTAGACCACCCTATTCACCTCCAGAAGAACCTTACATTTATCTCATGCATGTTCCATTCACTCCACCATTGGAAAAATTTTATCACCTCATGCATCAGTTCCTCATTGACTTACCAAAAATTTGGCCCATAGACCCCTCACATCCTAAATTGTGTAATTACCATGAAATCCAATATTGTATCTATCATCTTCAACCAGGTCATGAAATTGAATAATCTCAATCATTCGAGAACCTGGTGCACAACATGTTACATGGCGATCAAACTCCATCATCTGAACACTCCATCCCATTTAGCCGACTGTTGAGTCCTCCATGTCGCATTATCCCTAGAACTTTGCCACCATGTGAAACATTGATAGCACCAACCCACTACATTCACAACATCTCCAACTACACCACCCACCAAAGTCCAAGCTATACCATCACTTCACCATCTTGTTCCTGACCTAACCCATGCCACTTCACCCATCAGTAGTTCTCATATTCTTCCTTCTTTCTCCTTCTTCCTACTTCCTCGCATAGTTGTATGGTCATGCTTCGAGCGGCTACATACCTATGCTAATATATCCCCTCCTCTTCTATCATCCTTTGACTTTGGTAATCCCCTTATCTCATCGGTTTTCAAAGACTACTTCTATTTTCTTCTAGTTGTACATTCCACATTCATTCCTTTCCTCTCCTCAATATTATTGCATGCATCTAACATATCATAGTTTCTACACCTACTACAAACACACCCCACACACTAGGGTAACCATTATTATAACATCATACTTTTTGGTCATTATGATACACCATACTCATCTGTAAATAAGTTTTCCAAACTTCTCCTTTTACACTTCATAAGTTTCCTCTTGTAGATATTGCATTTCCCCACTTGCATCATTTACATTACACCCATTGCACATATCCATATGTTTTTCATGTTAATTTTATTTTAAGTTTGTACATTCTTCCTCCAAAAATACACCTTCAATAGGAGTAATACATGCACTTATTAGCATCACCACATGGATGTCCATTCCCCCTTTTCAAGATTAGGGTACACAAAGGTGTTGTGTTTAGATTTGACTATTTACTAGTTCATTCAATAAAATATCACCCCTAGATGACAAGTTTTACATTCTTCTTATGGTTCTTTAGGTTGGTTCAACTTATCTCACAAACCATTCACAACAGGTTACACATTAAATACATTTTGAACCTAGGAAATATGACACCTTGAGTAGATGTCACAATCTAGTGAATGGTTTCCCCTGCTCATCCTATCACTTGCATGGTCAATATACAACTTGGGTATAAAAAAATATATAAGAATAAGCAAAAGTAAAAGAACAAGGCAAAAAAAAAAAATTCAAAACCTATAGAATATATAAAAAAAAAATAATAGAGAAAAAGAGAAAAAAAGAAAGAAAAGAAAAATAAAAAGAATATCACAATAAATAGGTCAACAATAGATGAGGGGCATAAAACAAAAGGAAAAGCCTCCTGATATCACCCATGTTATGCTTCATCTACTTTGGTCCTTAGGTTTAATATAACACCATGGTATGATTTCCATCGCTAGCAATAGGTTCCAAGAGCCTGCCTACCAGTGGAATAGTCTTACAAGTGGCGATATATCTATTACATTAGCTACCCAATTTTGTATAGATCACTATTCACGTATGGATGAGCTATCTAGTTCAATAATGTATACAATGGGTTAATCCTACCTCCCTCAAAATGGATAAATGAACCTCACTCATTTACACACACAGGTCCATGATAGATTTTGAACCAGTCCGACTAGTTATGATTTGTCACATAAACTTGCATAGTTTTGGAGTCTGAGACTTGATTCTGAAAACTACATTGGTCAAAGCAATTACATGTCCCCTATACCATCCTACATCTCTGAGATAATGTAATGGATAACATCCATACAATTACATGTAACGATACAAGTGCTTCCTCTACATATTTTAGCACTCCCATACATGCATACATGCATCTATGTTACACATATTTATTACAAATATTACATGCATCACATCACAGATCACATCATTGCATTTACATTACATGTTTCATATCAAATACTAAATCAAGGCATTTATCCTACATATACTATCTCACACTCCATCATTGCATTTACATTACATGCATTCACTACAAATGATATTTCACATTATATCACTTCGCATTGCATTCAAAATACAATCATGCAAGTCTACTCTACAACATATTCACACTACAAAGTGATAATAGATCTAAACCACAATACACATGAATATCCATTCATCATACATACCTAAAAATCATATTATGATATCTATGCAAACATAAAGAGAACACATTGAAAAACCATAACACATGTATATATAACAACCAAAATAAAAATGTATATATATATATATATATATATATATATATATATATATATATATATATCATCCATTAAAAATACCCGTAGGCTATAAAGTGGGAAAATGCCCATCGTCCATCATCCAAAACAACCATAGGCTACAATTATCAATAAAACTAACTACCACCAGGAGTCTCCCTACATCCCTCACATATTGACTACATCTTCACAGCTCTGCTCGAATATGCCTTGGCTCCTATAGCTTGAACCATAGTAAGTGGATCTCGCACCACAATCCTAGCACCCACCTGCTCCATAGAAGTAGCACTACACTGACTATGATGAGAAGGCATCCGCACTCATGATCCTGACACATCCTGAGATACCACATGACTATAATTAGGAAGTGTAATCCCATATACCATCATAGAAGATTCACACAATGACCTATTCATAGACTCTACAACCAATAGACCTATCAGTTGCTCAATACCCCAAGAAGCCTCCTCTCATGCCTACTACTGGCTAATCATCTTTACCCTCATTTGTTCCATATCTAACCTATGCCTCTCCTTCGATAGGTGAAGCACAACCTCCAACTATCAAACTCTATCCCATAGCCCTCAAGCCTCCTCCTCCACATCCGACCTCTCCTAGACCTCAAAGGGAATCTCTTCCATACCCAAAAAACCACAAATATCAATGGTGTCATCCACACCACCCATAGCCACAAATCCATATCTCTACTCCACTACCCCAAATGCTCCTACCATGGCCACTCCACCCTCTACAAGATCTACCCAAATGGTTATAGGAACCTCCCCCACACCCACTCCCTATGTACTTGGAGCACCACCCAAGCGTCATAGATACCATCATAGAGGAACCTCCCTCTCACCACCAACTACCTCCTCTAACCTAGATCAAGTTCCCCTACCTGCTCTCCTCTTTGGTGGAGGTACTCCACCATCAGGTGGCACCCATCATTCAACAACACCTTTGTCAGGCACCCAACGCTGCATAGACCACTAGGTCTCAAAATCAGGTGTAGTCCCAACATTATCCACATTTGGTATAACCACACATAGGTCACTCTCACCAACCCAAGGTAGCACCATAGGATGCTCTCCCTTATCACCCTGTCATCTATAATATACAACAAGAGCTTCTAGAATATCTTCTTGTAACCCAAACTATCATTATAGCACCCTAAAATTGGAGTAGTTAAAGCTTAGTAAAAAGATAAAATTTGAATTTTAACCCCGAAACTGCCTGTTAACCACTCACCCCATTTTTCATGCTATTTAGGAGTTGTTTTGACCATTGGACGATATCGTCGCCAATCAAACGAAATCATCCTAGATTGAACGAAATCGTCTGGAACAGAACATCCAGACGATTTCATCCCAAAACTAAATTTTCATAATTAGCTTCTATTTCAATAGCTTCTATAACTTGGACAGAAAGTGTGTCTGCGCGGTTAGAGTCTCCCTCGTTGGAGATCTCCCAAATTGGGGCGATCTCCAACCTCCTAACCTCTCCCTAAATCCTATATAAACTTAAGATTTTTCTTGACTTCCCCCTGGCTGATTTTCCCTACATTAGAACACCTTCACACCATAATTTGCATTGTGTATTTCAAGTTTTTCTTGCAAGAATTTTACAATTTTTTCAGCTGGAGCAAGCTCAGATCGTTGCTGGCGATTCCAGACGATTTCGGACGATCCTGTCGCAGATCGGCGATGATCCTGTACGATTGGAGGTGATATCGACTATAGTCTATATTGGGAGGAATCAGATCCCGAATTTTGCATTTTTTTATCTTCTCTATTCATTTCCTTATGAATTAACTTAGTTTATTCTATTTCTACATTTTGGAGTTCACCTCATTCAGCATAGATGCATGATAAAGTTAAAATAAATTATTAAATTAATGCATTTCCTTTAATCGTTATCTAGATCTATCATTTAGGTAGGTTTATTATTATTTATATCATTTTCCCTTGCTTTTGCAGTTGCATTTTTGGTATTTGGTATCTATTTCTATGATTGTAGGTTTTTGATGAATTTGTCTGACGAATTCATTAGGTCGACGACAATCTCGTCTGATATTAGATGACCAACTATGATCTAAGATGATTTTGTGCAATTGCAGATGATCATGTAATATTTGAGATGATCTGGACTCCTACAAACCTTATAATCTTCATCAAACATCCAAAATTAGGTACATTCTATCTTATTTAGCACACTTTCTATGTTTAGCACTTATTCATGCTTTTTGTATCCATATAAATCAGCATTGGCATATAGAATAGCTTATATTCATCTTGGCAAAACCTAGGATATGAATGATTAAAATACAAAGTGAACACATCAAACCCATTCTCAACCAGGCGTGAAAACTGCCACTCAAAGTTTCCTGGTGAACCCACCATCCATCAAAAATTCACCCTTATACCCCCTCCCCGAGAGGCACGACCTTCAAAGGGTCTCTCAGTCCGAGGTATTGTCCCATCCTTCTCGCATCCCCCTTTCGGGCATGGATCCTATAGCCTGAACGTAAGGATGTGAAAAATTTGGAGCGATACATTTTGATGAACCCGACGTGAAAACTAAAAACCTTTTGAAAAAAAAAAGGGGAGAAGATTGTTAAGATTGCATATCATATTTAAATAAGCTTGTGTTAATAGTGTCTCAACTTTGCCTTTCTAACATTTGTATCACCTGTATGAATCTATCAAAAGGTTACAATATATGATCTATCACCTACAACTCCCGACTTGGTAAGTACTTCCCATAGGTTGTGGGAGGCCCAAAGTACGAGGAGATGGCAGCAAGTTATTTAAAATAATTGAATCTTGCATAAAAGCATTTGTTTTTTCTGATATTAAGATTGTGGATAAATTCGGTAAAAGTTCATCAGAAAGAGCATAAGATGTAGAAGGATCATTCCCTATATCTTTAGATGTGGAAGGTATGATAGATGTTGATAATGTGGAAGTGTTAATGAATGGGTCTATAGGTTTTGAAATTATAGGGATAGAATAGGAAGGATTGGTTGTGGATTGAAGATCTTTTTGAGGTTCTAGAGTGGTTTGTTTAGAATATTGTTGATCTATATATGAGGGTGAAATTAATGGAAGAGAAATAGGTGAAGCTATGGGTGTGTGTTTCACGGTTTTATATGAAAAATAAGAATTAGGATGTGTGGATGACAGAGCAGGGAAAAATTGAACTCCAATAGGTTCTGCCAAAGCACACATATCAAAGGGTCTAGGATCACCATGGATAGTGACCAACTGATTTTTAAATTCAAATTTAACACATTGGTGTAAATTTGATGGGACAACCCGCATTGCATTGATCCAAGGATGACCCAAGAGTATATTGTATGATGCAAGGCAATGTACAATAAACACGGTCGTATCTAAGGTTCTAGGACCAAATTGCAATGGGATGGTAATAAATCCACATGTTTCTTGTGTTTCATCATTGAAAGCTTTGATAATCATGTCAGTTTTCTTCATTTCATCACTTCTAAAGCAAAACGTTGGTAGAAGTTAAAAGTGCAAATGTTTAGAGATGAACCATTATCAATCAGGACTCTTTTAACAACTACATCTCCAATTAGGGCAGTAATGTATAAGGGGTTATCCTTATGTAAACTGTGTTGCGGTATATCTTTATCTCGAAAGTCAATACAATCGACTTCTCTAGTGATGATAGTATTGGCCATGGCTTCAGGTTGAATTTTTTGAGGTACCATCATTTGGCTTAATGTAAGCATTAATTCATCTCTATGGGTAGGAGAAGATCTTAATAAGTCCAGGAGAGAAATTTTGGTTGTAGTATTGGATAATTGCTCATTAATATTGTAAGGGGGTTTAGGTTGAACATTGGAAGCATGATTCCCTTTATTAGGATTTTTCAAAACAAATGGAGTTGATCCATCATTCTGGTTTGGTTCTTGTTGAGAATTTTGAGCTTGTTGTTGGGTAATGACTTTGATGGTACCTACAATGTTATATTGAAGATGTTGAACTGGTCTCGGTTGAGCATTTATGGCTTGTTCATTAGGGAGGAATTGATTAGAAGAGGGTTGAGTAGTAACTCTTCTAGGAAATGGTTCTTCTGGAATCATAGCATCTATAATAGGTTGAATAGGATCTGATTCATTTTTAGAACTATTCAATTGGTTTGAAGTGATTTCCATGTCACTTTCAATATCTAATTCTACATCACTAGGATCGGGAGTTTGAAAATTATGTAGGGGCCTGGTCGTGACCAAGGATAAGGTTGTGCCAAATGTTTGAGGATCCTGAACAGGTAATTTTCTGCTAATAGTTCCTACATATCGGGTAGGAGGAGGAACATTATGATGTTCAATTTGGTTGGCCACCTCTTTACCATGTCTTGGTAAAGGATGTTGAAATATGTCTAATGATTTATTAGCATTTTGATTTTGATTTTGGAGAATTTTATTTTGAGCATTATTAGGAGCATTTTGTTTAGGTTGGAAGGCTTGCACCTCCATCTCATTATTATCAATCAGATCTTGTATTTTATGTTTTAACATTTTACAAGCATTGGTAGAGTGTCCAGGTCCTCTATGGAAATTGCAGTGTAAGTCTACTCTATATCCGGGTATGGTTGGATCAGGTTCCCGAATAGCTGGTAATTGAATCAAGCCTCTTTCGAGTAATTGAGGTAAAATAGTTGATAATGGTTGATTCAATCTAGTAAATTCTCGAGGAGGTTTATCAGGAGGTTTCAATATAAATTTTTATGTTGTCTTCTTTGCATTGATATTAGCAACATTTCTCCTGTCAGTGACTCCGTCACCCACAACTTGTTTGTTTTTATATTTATTTTTGGATGTTTTCTCATCATCCTTCTTCCTAAGTTGGCCTCTCCTAATGAGGGCATCTTCTACTCTTCGAGCTAAATCTATAGCCTGATCGAAGGTAGTTAAAGTAGCAGTTGATAACTCATAAGATATTTGTTCTTGCAAATTGTTAATAAAAATGTCCAACATTTCCCTATAAGGTAACACAAAGTGTAGTTTTCCTGTCAACTGCCTCCATATAGCTAAGAAATCAGAAAAACATTCAGCTTTTTCTTGTTTTAAGTTGTATAAATATTTAATGGTGACATGCCTCTCGATGTAGGCACTAAATTGATGGACAAAATATTCAGTTGTTTCTTCAAAGTTTCTCAAAGAATGAGTGGGTAGTTGATAGTACCACTCTAATGCCATTCCACCTAAACTTTTCGAGAACATTTTTAGTAATAGCAAGTCATCGTGTGATATATCATGACATGCTATCCTAAACATGCGAAGATTCTCTATGGGATCTTCAGTTCCTTTATATATAGGCAAGACGGGCATGGGAAAATGCTTAGGGTACGATTGTGCTACAACTATGGGATCCAAAGGTTGACTACACATCTCTCAATAATTGTACGAGGGACGGTAGATATCTATCTAGTCCATGCGGGAAGCTAACTGCTTCACCATGGCTTCTAGATTATTGGTTTGCCCACCATATTGGTTTGGTAGGGCATTAATATGGGATTTGTGAGCATATGATGGAGGGACATGAATATTAGATGCTATATTGCTATTGTGTAATCTGTTAGTAGGAAGGGTGTTATGAAGAAATTTTAAAGTTATATTATGTTGTATTCCATATTGTTGGAAATTGGTGTTTGGCTTCATTTTAGGTTTTTGTTGATTTGAATCATATTGACCAATAGTTTGGTGAAGTAAAGCAGTGAAGGAAATTTTATTTTATGTGGTAATTATTTTAGGCTCAATAACAGGTTCTTTAGGAGGTTGGGTAACCTATTGTTTTTGCATTTTCTGAATCATAGTGACCATATCTCTATTGGATGGTCCAGCCTTATCACTTTCTTGATCAACAAAGGACAAGGGATTAGTGTGTATATTAAACACATATTCCATGGTTGCTTGAGTGTCACTAATTTGTCCTTTATCAATACAAACTGCCATATTAAGAGCGCCAATGTTATTATTGAAAAATTTCCAAAAATGATCTAAGTTATCAAAAGCAATAGTTCCATCTGGAGCTACTCTAGGGGACGAGGATCCATCCTCTTTAACATTTTCACCCCCCCCTCTTATATTGTTCATCCCCAATAGTCCCACATGTATCTATCACTCCACTCAATAAAGGGTACAATATAGTGGAGGACATGAAGAAGATCAAGGCTAACATCACTCTCCATGAGTTAGCTCAAATTTTGGAACAAAGGGATAACTTGATTAAAACATACTTTGGGCCTACTACCAAACCTTTGGAAAAGGAAAAGAAGGTGGCAAATGCAAATGTGGCCATGTATAAAGAGAAGACTGAAGTTTTGCATTTCCTACTGACTGTTCGTATATTTGGGAAAAACTTACACAACTGTCTGGTAGATTCGGGTGCTTCAGCCAATGTTATGCCTTTGGCCATTTGTCAACAGTTGGGTTTAACCCCAATGAAGTTTGAAATAAGAGTTGTCCAATTGGATAAATTTGAGGTTAAAGTAGTAGGTGAACTTCAAAATATTCATATTCAGCTAGCATCTGAGCCAAGGGCACAACACAAAATTGAAATTTAGGTAGTGGATATTCCTGTGGGATACGGGATGCTTCTGAGCAGAGATTGGTCAAAATATTTGAATGGATACTTGGCGACTAATTTTTCACATATGTGGTTTCCATGGAAATGTGTTGCAAACCAATTAAGGATTGAAAGAGAACCTAGGTACAAACATATGATCACTGAATATAATGTAGAAAACGAGACTGTAAATATTGCTGATGTAGATATTGGGGTTTATAATTTAACAACGGGATAAAATGAGAAACTTAGTAAAGCTCATCTTGTTTATAATAATGAAGTTTGGATGCTTCATGTGGATGGGGCTAAATCTAAACAAGGTTTTGATATGGGGGTAGCTCTTAAAGGACCTGAGAGTTAGACATATTTTATGTCTTATCGCCTACAGTTCCCTTGCACAAATAATTTAGCAAAGTATGAAGCACTGGTGTTGGGATTGAAATTTGCTTTAGACAGAGATGTAAGAAATATCCAAGTTTTTATAGACTCAGAGTTGGTGGCCAATCAAGTTAAAGGTAAATTTTAGTGTAAAGCATCCTACTTAAAAGGATACAAATACCGAGTGTGGGATCTCATGGAGGATTTTGATGCTTTTAATCTAAAACACATACCTAGAGAGCATAATTCACTTGCATATGTCTTAGTTTCATCAGCCACAAGTCTAAAGCCACTGGAAGAGTTCAAATGGAACAAATTTTCGATCGAGTTAGTCCCTTGTCCTTCGGTCCCAAATAATGTAGATAATTTTTAGGTTTTCTTTGATGACCAACAGATTATAAACTTTTTATAGAGTACCAATGCGTTTGAAAATGCTATAATCGATGATGGTCAAAGGGATACTTTGCTGGAATAGTTAGACGATGAAAGGGGAATAATAAGGTTGAAAGATAATAGAATTCTAAAAGGGATGGTGGAACTGGAGCGACTATTTGATGTCGACCAAATTAAGCAAAAGGTGAGTTCTGGGGATTCTATTGGTGTAGCAAATAGTGAGACTGAGAACCTGAATTTCGGGACTGAAGAAGATCCCAGGCACCTTAAGTTGGCTAAAAATTTTGACCCAAAAATAAAAAGAAATATGATTGAATTTCTTCACAAGTCCAAGGATGTTATGGCCTGGTCTTACAAAGACTTATAGGTTTTTGATCCAAAAGTTTACACCCATGTAATACCCTTAAAAGAGTTTTGCAAACCCTTTCAATAGAAATAGAGGCATGTCAACACTTTGCTAGAGCCCCTCATCAAGAAGGAGGTGGAAAAATTATTGAGTGCCATTATTATTTTTCCCATTAGGCATTCTACTTGGGTGGCCAATTTGGTGTCGGTCAGAAATAAAAATGGAGAGATCTACTTGTGCATGGATTTTAGAAACTTGAACAAGGCATCTGAGAAAGATAATTATCCTCTACCTTCCATGGATGAGGTGCTACAAATTGTGAATGGTTCAAAAATTGTCTTTCTTAGACGGATTCTCAGGGCATAATTAGATACTAGTTGAAAAGGAAGACAGGATGAAAACTGCCTTCACAACCAAGTGGGGAACTTTCACCTACAAAAGGATGCCATTTGGATTGACTAATGTTGGAGCTACCTTTCAACATGCAATGGATCACGCCTTCAAAGGTCTTATGGGTAAATGCATAGTTGTCTACATGGACAACTTGACAATTTTTTCCAAATCCCGATTTGACCACGTGAAGCACTTGGAATCTATTTTTGACAAATGTAGGGAGTTCAGCATTTCTTTGAACCCGAAGAAGTGTGTTTTTGGTGTAACTAAAGGAAAACTCCTTGGACAGTTGATCACCAAAGATGGCATTTCCATGGATCCTAACAGATTTGAAGCCATATCAAGGATACCCTTTCCCAACTCTAAGAAAGAGTTAAGATCCTTTTTTGGGAAAATTAATTTTGTCAAAAAATTCATCTCCGGATTCGCGAAAATAGTCAAGCCACTGAATGACATGCTAAAGGAAACTGCTAAGATCACTTGGACAACAGAAGCCAAAATAGCATTCCAGGAGATCAAATATACCATCCAACAAGCTCCAGTGCTGGTGAGCCCAGACTTTAGTACAAATTTTTATTTGTATTCTTTTTCTTCTGAACACACAATTGCTGTGGTTTTGACCCAACGAAGAGAAACAAGGGAGCATTAAATTGCCTTCAAAAGTACCAACTTAAAGGGGGTTGAGCTAAAATACTCTCGCTTGGATAAGCAAGCCTATGCCTTAGTAAGAGCAGTTAAGCAATTCAGGCACTACATACTAAGAAGCAAAGTACATGCTATAGTTCCTGATCCAGTTGTCAAATACTTATTAAGCCAGGATGAATTGGGTGAGCTAAGAGGTAATTGGATTACGAGACTACAAGAATACGACTTAGAAATTCAGCCTACAAAATTAATCAGAGGACATGGTTTATCTCGACATATTGTTGAAATACCTATATAGGGAGAAATTAATTAGCTGGATTCTAGATTCCATGATTGGTATGGAGATATCATTCATCTGCTGCAATTTGGTATTTGTCCATCTCACCTGAATAGAACCCAAAGAAGAGCACTAAAGCTGAAATCTACTCATTTTCTGCTCAAAGGAGGCAACTTGTATAGAGAAAACTATGTTGGCATATTCTTAAGATGCATTTCTTAGAATGAAGTCAATGAGGTGATGTCCAGTTTTCATGAGAAGTTAGGGGCAGGGCATTCCTCAGGTTCTGCTACTATGCACAAGATATTGAGAGCAGGCTATTACTGGCCTACATTGTTTAAAGATGCACATCAGCATGTGAGAACTTGCCATCAATGTCAGAATTTTGCATCCAAAGAGGCTAATCGAGCTCTACCATTGCAACCTATTGTAATAAACAAAACTTTTATGCAATGGGGACTTGACTTTGTGGGTGTGATAAACCCAAATTCATCAGTAGGGCATAAGTATGTTCTAACAGCCACTGATTATTGCATAAGATGGGTTGAAGTAGCAGCCACCATGAGGAGTACAACCCATGAGGTGATCGAATTTCTAGAAATTTCATAACCAGGTTTGGAGTTCCTTTGAATTTGGTGTGCGACAATGGGCTAGCCTTTAAATCATTAGAGTTTGTAGAGTGGGCATACCATATGGGGATAGTCATCAAATTTTCATCCAACTACTACCCCCAAGGTAATGGACTAGCTAAGTCCATAAATAAGAATTTGATGAATGCCATTAAGAAGTCTGCTGTAGACAAACCCCAACAATGGCACACATTATTGAAATATGCACTTTGGGCTGACAGGATAAGACATAAAGTAGCTCTTAAGACTTCCCCATTTTCTTTGCTATATGGTATTCAGCCCATCGTTCCTATCTCTTTGAAATTGCCCACTAATCAATTTGTTTTAGACTATTTTGAGGATCAAGCAGATGCAGAGGCTTGTGTTTTGGATTTAACTAATTTGTAGGACGAACGACTTCAAGCCTTAGAACATTTCAATCAGCACCAAGAAATAGTCAAGCGCTAGTTTGACAAAAGAGCCAAAGTGAAGGCCTTCAGACTCGCAGACCTGGTGCTTCTATGGGACAAAGCCCATGAAAAGAAAGGTAAACACACAAAGTTGTAGCCGCTATGGATAGAGCCATACCATATTACCGAGATCCTAGGTAATAATGCATTTCATCTACAGGACCTCGAGGGTAATTTTTTGAACCTTCCTGTTAATGGTCAATACCTAAAGCATTATTTCTTAGTTGTTCCATCCAATACATCATTTGAATAAATCACAAAGACATTGTAAAATATGTATATGTTATAAATAAAGTGTGAAGTAGTGTGTTTTTGTTTTGTTTTATTTAAAAGTTTTGAAGTTCTATGTTTTGCCTTTGTAGGTCTATGCAATTTTGTCTTTTAACTAGTGGCCTTTTTCCTTCCCTTTTAACTCTTTAATCTTGTTTTTTTGAGTTTGCCTAAACAAAGAAAACACATATCAACATTGAAAATTGGCCTAGTGTGTTTTCATTTTGTCTCATTCTATTTTAAGAGATAGTCTGCTAGGATTAAAAAGTGGAACTACTTGTTATCTAGAACAACAGTAGAAAGATAATTAGATTTTGTGTCTTGCTTGCCACAATTATTTTTATTATAAAGAAATTACTATAATGTTTGGTTGAAGAACTCCCAGGGAATCCAAGAAAATTTGGTCATGAGAGGGGAATCTTATTCACAAAATTACATCAAAATGTCCAAGGAGGTTGTTGGTACCTGAGCTAAAATAGTTAGTTGATCAATTGCTCAATGAATAAAAATAAAAAATAAAAGAAAAGAAAAGAAGAAGAAGTAGCAAGGCACTCCAGTAATCGGTATCTTTCAAAATAAAAGAGAGAGATGGTGAAATTTGGACAAGACAATATAAAACTGGCACTCTTTCCTACACATAGCCAGGGCTCCTGAAGGATACATCTCAACCATGTTCACCAAGCTATAGATTCCACCTCATAGTTGTGATTAGGGTCGTGAAAATCTAAAGAGTAACTCTGTCGAGGCTGTAAAAGGCTAAACTAGTAAACAGAGCTCTGCTCAGTTCCCCTACACAATCTAAATAGTTGTTCGATCCATAGCAAGCATTTTAAGCTTCGGTCATCCTTGGAAGAAGGTTTATACACTTGTAATCACACATTAGAATCTTCCTTAAGTGGTTCAACCTAGTATGTCCTTGGGAAATTTTAACAGCCGACAGATAGTAGTTGAGTCATTTTAGAAAATATTTGTGGCAAAGCATGGTACATGTTCTAAATTGTTTTGAAATTAGAGTTTTGGATTCTAAATAGTGCTACTATTTTCCCCACAGATATCACCATTTGTTGAGAAGCAACACCCCCACTAAAAAAATGAAATTCCATCCTTGAAAATATTTAGTTTTCACTTTTTTGCAGGGACCCTCTTGATGTTTTTCAGGTTTTAATTCCAAATTCTACTTGCCTCCTTTTCAAAGTTTTGCTTACATCAAAGTATCCAAGTAGGCTTGCATATGGCTTTGATTTATTTTATAATTCATTTTTAAAATGTTAGAATCATTTCTGGGTAAAGAAGATCTTTCACTAAATATGTAAAAATGCAAAATACAGATGAATAAATTCATTAGAGTCAACCTACAATTTTTGAAAAATATGCTAAGTGGAAGTAACTTGAGAAAACGTCGCGATATCGCGACATTTTCCATTTTTGAAAACGTTGTGATTTCGTGACATATTCCATTTTAAAAAATGTCACGATATCGCAACATATTTGGACTAGAAGAGCCAAGTAATGGAAACGTCATGATATCATGACAGGTTTGAGTCAGAAGCCAAACTTGAAGAGAATGTCGCGATATCATGACAGGTTTTGGAAGAAAGAGCCAAGTGATGAAAATGTCATGATTTCGTGATGTGTTTTGGTAGAAAGAGCCAAATGATGAAAATGTCACAATTTTGTGACATGTTTTGGTAGAAAGAGCCAAGTGATGAAAACATCGTGATATCGCGACGGGTTTTGATTTCATGAGAATAGCAAGGGAAACATCGTGATATCACGACCAGTTTTAAGTTGGAAGCAAAGCTCGAAGAAAACGTCGCGATATCATGATAGGTTTGAGTCAGAAGCCAAACTTGAAGAGAATTTTGTGATATCATGATAGGTTTGAGAAGAAAGAGCCAAGTGATGAAAACATCATGATTTCATGATGTGTTTTGGTAGAAAGAGCCAAGTGATGAAAACGTTGCGATTTCGCGACGTATTTTGGTAGAAAGAGCCAAGTGATGAAAATGTCACAATTTCATGACATGTTTTGGTAGTAGGACAACTTTAAGAGAATGTCATGATATCGTGACAGGTTTTGGTAGAAGGACCCAAGTGATGAAAATGTCACGATATCGCGACGGGTTTTGATTTCATGAGAATAGCAAGGAAAACGTCATGATTTCACGACATGTCATGATTTCGTGACATCGCGATTTCATGAAAAATAATCCAAGATAGAAGCAAAGTGGGGAAAACGTCACAATTTCATGACATGTCATGATTTCATCACATGTCACGGTTTCACGAAAAAGAAGCCAATATGGAAGCAAAGTGGAGAAAACATCGTGATTTCACAACATGTCACGATTTCGTGACATGTCACGATTTTGCGACAAAGAAGCCAAGAAAGAAATGAACTAAGGGAAATGTCATGATATCATGACATATTTGGATTAGAAGGGCCAAGCGACAGAAATGTCACGATATCATGACATATTTGGATTGGAAGATCCAAGCAACGGAAATGTCATGATATCATGACATATTTGGATTCGAAGAGCCAAGTGATGGAAACATCGCGATATCATGACATGGTTTAGAAAAAAAGAGTCAAGTGAGAAAAATGTCATGATATCATGACAGGTTTTAGCTGGAAGCAAGTCTTATGGAAAACGTCATGATTTCATGACACATTTTGGTTCGAGGAAAACCTCAAGGAAATCATCGTGATTTCATGACGCATTTGGACTAAAAGAAAGCTTGATGAAAATGTCACGATATTG
The DNA here is from genome assembly GCA_028583015.1 of Wollemia nobilis. NCBI lineage: Eukaryota > Viridiplantae > Streptophyta > Pinopsida > Araucariales > Araucariaceae > Wollemia > Wollemia nobilis. Next base: position 6,666,823 of record JAQPPZ010001323.1, read on the forward strand.
CAACATATTTTAAGTAAAAATAAAGCTTGAGGAAAACATCACGATATCACGACATGTTCCATTTTCGCAATGACGTAAGCTTAAAAGAAGTAAAGCAAGGAAAACATCGTGATATCGTGACATATTTTGATTTCATGAGAATAGGAAGAGAAACATCGTGATATCATGACATGTCCCATTTTTAGACCTGTCTCATTATCGCAAGGGCAAAAGTGAGGGAAAGGCAGCTTGAGAAAAACGTCACAATATCGTGACAAGTTTTGAAGAATGTGAACTAGGAAGAAAGAAACCAAGCCGACAAGGTAATGAACACTGGGGTTTAATTTAATAATATTAAAATGCTAATCCTTGTTTTTATTTTGCAGAAAGCGATCTGGTAGTTGCATAATAGCAGAAGTAATGGCAAAAAAGACAAAGATAGGCACAGATCAAGCGAGGGCCATCAGATGGAAATGGGAGATGCCAGGAATTTTTGGTCTATCCAAATTTTATAGATCTGGCCACAAAGAGACTTTACGGTGTGACTAAGCAGCTGCCTCATTTAATGAAATATGTCGATGATTGGCCAAAAAGTGAAAATATCTACACGCAGTTACCAGAATTTGTCGATGGATGCATTTAACGGGAGAATTTATGGTGAAAGTAATGGCATGCAGAGAATTTCAACTCAAAGGTGGCTCTACGAAGATAAAATTCCAGAGAAGTCAGTGACTCATCCAAATTTCTCATAGGAATTAATGAGATGCTCCCGGTAGACACACCAGAAATATGAAGATACCTTTACATGCAGTGCCCATTCAAGGAATATATCAGCGATCGATCAAAAAACAAAGATATCTACTCATAGTTACAGGTGGATGAAAATAATATCAGATTGTGCCTTCTCCATTTATGGCAAGAACCACACGAAGATTTTCAAAGCGATTAGGGTTTATCGAAACTCTATATTTAAAATGCCTTATATTGTAAAACCTGGGCGGTAGGGTTTTGATGATAAGATTTAGGGTTTTGGAAGAAGATATTTCTAAAAAGATCAGGGTTTGTCCTGAGTCTATATATACTTCTCTTGAATGTAAAGTAAGGAGGCAAAAACTTAGAATAAAAAGCTATTGGAGCAATTTCCTGCAAATCTTGTTGAATGCTTTGTTCTAGACTTGGAGTTGGTGTGATTTTTGTTTTCTGTGATAGCGTGGCCAGGAGCCTAATCTCTTTCGGATTGTGATAAGTTCATCTTCTTTTGTTTTTTGTCTCATTAAGGTTTATTTAATTTATGTTGTAGATCTGTGTTATCAAGATTGGATATGCTACTAGGCTTCATTCTTTTTTATTGTATGCTAGGGAAAATTACAGATTTAAGGTTCAGGACTATTCTAATTGCTCTGTCCTCACTGTGCAAGCTAGGCTGCTGGTGAGAGATACCAATTTCAATCGACTTCCCTTCTATTTATGATTTTCTTTTAGATTTGTTTCATCTCTGTCTTATGCTCTTAGTAGAAGGTGATCTTAGAAAGCTGGACACTTTCCTCTTTGATTTGTTCTATTGTGAAGCTAAATAGTATAACTAAAATTGGTAGTTTTGGTTTTTATAGCTAAGTTAGATAAACTTCTCTTTCTGCCCTACCCTACTCTCTCTGTTCCATCGATTGAATGATCCATTTTTATCTTCTTTAAAATTTGTCTTTTATTTAAATATGCTAAAGCATAAAGGGCTAGATCAAAGAACTGATTGTAAATCTGAGTGTCCACAAATATAACCAACTCCAAAAACATTACTGAACTAAAGTCATGAACCCGTTGTAAGGTAACAAATAGTCCACTTGAAAATATTCTAGAAGTGAAAAAGAGTGAATAGACATTTGACCCAACCCTGTAACTCACACCTTGGATATCCATCAAGATCCTAAAGTGAGTGGGATTTATCCCTTATAAGTTTTATTAGTATTTTATGCTCATTCTTCACAGGGTGTGTATAAAATTCAAACCAACACATGGGACCTTCCCTAAAGGTTTTAATAGAAACCAGTGCCGGTTATTGCATAGACGAGCAAGTCGCTTCATCATAATTGGCAATATGTTATATAGGATATATTTTGAAGGTATCCTATTAAGATGTTTGAATCTAGAAGAATATAGATCAGCTTTGAGTGAAGCCCACGATGGATCTTGTGGGGGACACTTCAGTGGTAGTGACATTGCTAATAATCTCCTTAGGATGGGATATTTTTGGCCTACCATGGAGAATGATGCACATGATTACGTGTGCCATTGTGAGAAGTTCTAGAAACATGCTGACCTTGTCCATGCGCCTGCACAAGAACTACAGGCTATTTCATCTCCTTGGCCCTTTTCAAAATGGGACTTAGACATCATTGTAAAAATCAATCACGTGTCATCTTATGGACACAAATTCATCATAACTACCACCGAGTATTTCACAAAGTGGGTTGAAGCTATGCCCTTAACTTCTTGCACTAGAACCCAAGATTCCAAATTTATAATTAATAAAATTATTTGTAGGTTCAAAATTCCTGGAAATCTCATCTCAGATAATGGAACTTGTTTCAAAAATAAATATGTCAAAAAATTATGTCAAAAATATAAAATTCAACATTGTTGGTCCACTCCCTATTATCCTTAGGGTAATGGCCAAGTAGAAACATCTAATAAAACATTAATTCAAATCCTCAAAATACTGGTCAATAAATCTGGCCGACATTGGCACATTCAACTATATCCTACTTTGTGGGCTTATCGAACTAGCATTTGTACCCCCACAGGAACTTCACCTTTTGTTTTGGTTTATGGCACTGAAGTAGTTTTTCCCTTTGAATTATAAGTTCCTTCTTTGGCTCTGCTACTTCAAGATACTAAAGTAGGAGATGAATATCATGCTAGTATATTTAGTTAGCTAGAACTCCTAGATGATAAGTGCATCAATGCTTTGTAACATCTTCGAGCCTATCAAAACAAGCTCAAGCGAGCATACCTCAAGAAAGTTCATCATCGATCCTTTGAGATCGGTGACCTTGTCTTGAAAGAAAATAAAAAAATACTAATGCAACTAAAGATCTTAAAGGTAAATTCAAGCCCAACTGGCTTGGACCGTATATCATCACTACTAAATTTGGCTTGGAAGCATACAAATTAGCTACCTTAGATGGTAAAGATCTTAAAGAACCTATGAACATTATGCATCTTAAATGCTATTATGCAAAAAATTTTGTCATTTCATCATTGTATATATTGTTATTTTGCATATTATTTCATTTTAGTCATCCATATAAAAATTTCAAAAACAATAATATTATTTATTCTTTCAATTCATAAATTAAAATAAAAAACATAACAAAATCGAAATCATCAAAATCTTCAAAAACATCTTTTATTTTCACACCTGTTAATTCTTGAAGTATTGCAGTCATATTTTCAATTATTTTGGATAAATTAGCATTTATTTGGAATCCCGCACTTTCACACTCACATGAATAAATATCTTGATTTTATTTGGTATGATTATGAATCTCTCTTATATCAAAGTCCATGGTTGAATTAAATAAATTTTTGAGCATAGAGAATTGATCTTGTTATTTACTTGAACCAAGTATATCTTTTCACATTAAAATGATTTCATTGCAAATTCACTATGATGCTACATAGTAGAAGTGGTTTCTTGAGCGAAAATTTTCCCTTGCTATCCTATCATGCACATGGTCTAGAATCTTTGAGAATTGACAAAAGGACAAGCTCACCCCTACCCAAAATAAAAATCCCTTTCTCTATAGCCAATCCGAGCAAATATCCCTAGACCAAGTATCCCCTGCTATCCTATCATGCACATATTCACATGAGGGTTCCTTATAAATCTACATTTTGTCTTTGAGATAATTTAAAATATTTTTGCAACCCTTTTTGGAATAATTTCATCTTCTTATTTAAGAACATTTGTTTCGTATAAAAACAATTACATACATTGTTTTCAAAAATCCAAAAATTCTTTCAAAAATCCAGCAATAAAGTCATGTTTATATATATTTTTTGTTTATCTCAAAATTAAAAATCAACTATGCAATAAAACTATTATATCAATTTCCTTTTTGGATTTCATGATGATGGTATAAGTCTATACCTATAATTCTATGCCTAGTGCAAACCATTGTTCTAATTTTATTTTCCCATTCATTTTAATTCATAAAAACATATGGCTTACATCATTATGTTACACAATTGTGCTTTAAAAGGAACGCATATTTTTCTATTTCATTGCATTATGTCAACATTCCATTTTGCAACCATTGTATAATTCCTGAGGAATTGTTCAAAACTTTATCACACTTAGGAATTTTATGCCTAGAAAAAATCATATTTTTAATATTTCATGCATAATATTTTTATGAAAATCTAAAAACAAATCATCACCATCATCATTTTCATCATCACAACACAAAGTATTAAGACAGTCTCTTAAGCACTCTTTTACTTTTAACAATATTTCTATACTGGTATTAGCTTGACAACCTAGCGAGCGGCAACTCCATGAAATGTTATATAACAATGACAATGTCCTTTGAAATTATTGTTAGAAGTCCCTTTATTTTCATCAAATCACACCAAAAAACAACCAATTTGTTTACATCATATTATTTCATTTAAATTTTATAGCATGACATAAAATTATACTATTTCCAAATGACATAATTACATGAATAATCAATCAACAAATCCAAAATTGAAGCATCATAAAACATGTGGAAAAGTCATATCACAAAAAGATCATATATATATATATATATCAAAATATATGTATATCATATCAAAAATGGATTGGTATGCCACAATATATACCCTGGCATACTCAATCCTCTCAAAAATATACAATCCAGTCTATACCGCTAGTCTCAAGAAGCCCTTGAGCTCTCATCCTCATATCCTCTCCCGCCATAAGGTGGAGGAGGTGGCCCCATCATAGTTCATCCTATGTCATGGTTCCTCAACATCGATCGTGAGGATGTCCTCGATGACCCCATCCTGATCGACTCTATAATACCGACTGGCAGCTATAACCTCTGGCCCTCTGGAACTAGCTGGAAGTATGATCCCTAATAGAATGTGATTTGAGCAACCAACCATTCTAGCTCTAGAATGGTTGCCCCTCTGCTCTGATCCCTGAGCCATGTAGCCTCATCTTGCAGAGTCTACACCTGAGCTTGTAGGCAAGCATTCTCAGCCCAGAGAGCCACCATCTCGCTGCTCTCCCCCACCTTGATACCCTTGCCCTTATTAGGTGATGTTGGCCTATTCCTCTGCTAATAATGGAGTCCCTCCTCTCTCCTCTCTGCCTACTGCGGTCTCTTTGAAGCCTGTGGCACTCTCCAATGTCTCTCCTGAGGAGACTGTCATTGCTCCCTCCCTACGTGATCCCTCATTGCATAAATGGTAGCCTGGTGCCACCTCCCCATCTATTGCACAATAGTGTACATCATACCTTGTGCCCTCATCATCTGAGTAGGGTGGATGCCTATGTACCAGGCATCATACCTTTCTATGAATCTATGTTGTCCCCATCCACTGGCTGAATGGGGGCATCATCCATGTCTTGACTCCAAAATTGCTACATATCTGGAGCCCCACTCAGTGTAGTACTATCTCGAATAGTCCAAGAGTACTCGTAATCCTTGAGAGAAGGGATCCCCTACTGAAGACCAAACTACCACAAAACTTGGTCATAGTGGTGGAGCTCTACCTCTCCCTGCTCCATCCTTAGCCAGAAGACTCGCCTGATGTGAGCCAACTCTTGTCCATCCTCTCCCCACCTTGGGTGCTCTCTCCATGGCCTCCAGGTTATCTGGTCTGGGATGAGGTCATCTAGCAACCTTTGAGACATTGGTAGATCTATCTACCATTGTGACCGTCTCTGGAGCCACCAATAGAAAACCCAGGGTCTCTCCCGATCAACCCCTATCAATGGAAGCCCATCAACCTCTGCACTGCAATGTGCTCCCAGCACCAAACCTGTAGTAGCGATGTCAAAACAAGACATCGACATCCCTTGTATATGACCCCATACAGGATCCTATACAAGCGGCATTGTACAAAGCTGCCCCAAGAAAATCTATAGCCGTGGTCTCTCATATTATAGACCACATTTGAGAGTAGCCATGGTAACCTATATCTGCTTTGGTGGCATAGCAGTAGGCCACCCACCACCCCTACCAAAACCCAAGTCAATTAAGATGCCCTAGGCATCTTTCGTAATATCTCAATGTTCACCCCGCCCTTCTCTAGGGTGAAGCTAGGATCTCCACATAGTCGCATCATGGCATGGCCCTGATTGGCCATAGGAGTCATAAATTGCCCTTGTATGGGGATCCTCAAGATCCTCCATACATCCTCTAGAGTGGGAGCCATCTCCCTTATCGATAACCAAAAATAGGATGACCCTAGATACCACCTCTCTGCTAGGGCTGTCAGTAGCCCCATGTCTATCGATATTTGTGGCATCTCTGCCACATGCTATAGTCTGACCTCTGCCAGTCGGTATCGCTCTGCCTGGTCGAGCACAACTACGTCGTCTATGAGTCCCCTATATTTCCACTCCCAAATTTTTAGTAATCCCCTCTGCAAAATAAACAATCAAACAATAAAAATCATCAATAGATAATCATTAAAATTAGTTAAATCAATTTAATCTTCTAAAAACAATGATGATATCATCCACCATTGGATGATATCATCCTAAATTAGGTCAAATTTTCCTTGGTAGGACAAAATTGTCTTCGATTTCACAACTTGGGGATCACCCCTTGTTGGATGGGATCATCCCTATTCCACCGATTTTGCCCCTAGACGAAATCGGCAATCTAGGGACGATTGCGACAAAAATGGGATGATTTCATCTTGATGTCGTCGATAGCCTAAAAATGGTCGCGATGCCCCAAAATAGTTAAAATTTAAATAAAAAATTACATAAATCCAATTAAAAACATAATTCACTAGGTTTATATCCTTACCCGCAACCCGCACTGGACCTCTATCGATATGTGCGTTGTTTCTACCATTTCACCCGTAGAACTCTAAAAATAGCAATAATGAACAGTAAACAATGAATTAGGGTTTTACCCTATATTTTAATTTTATTTAAAAAAACAACATTTTTTAAAAATTTTGCTTTTCCGTGCTTTTACCTCAAACGTTCGATTTGGGTAAAAACTCGGAGGGGGCACCATAGTAAGCAGTTGTACGATTTGACCTAGAATTGTCATCTAAAAAATTGAGTAAATTTTTGCTTTCTCATAAAATGGGAAGAACTCGTATTTAATGCATTTTCTTTAGAAAATTCACTAAAGAGGGGGCAAAATGTAGCATCCTAAAATTGGCACAGTTAAACCCTTAGTAAAAATATAAAGTCTGAATTTCAACCTTGAAACCGCCCCTTAACCGCTCACCCCATTTTTTGTGCCATTTTTAGTTGTTTTAACTGTTGCATGATATCATCGCCGATCAGACAAAATCGTCCCAGATCGAACGAATTTATCTGGAACTAAACATCTAGATGATTTCATCCCAAAACCAAATTTTCATAATTAGCTTCTATTTTAACGACCTCTCCAACTTGGGCAGAAGCGTGTCTGCATAGTTGGAGATTCCTCCACTGAGGATCTCCTAGATTGGGATGATCCCCAACCTCTTAACCTCTCCCTAATCCTATATAAACTAGGATTTTCTTAGTTTATCCCCCTGGTTGGTTGATCCCATGATTCCCTACTTGATTTTCCCTTTCATTTAGTTTTGTTGTGTCAAAACATCCTATCCACCATTGTTTGCACTCGTAGTTTTAAGTTTTCATTGCAGGTTTTCACTGTGCTTTAGTTGGAGAAAGCTTGGATCATCGCAGGTGATTCCAGACAATTTCGGATGATCCTATCACAGATCAGCAATGATCTCGTATGATTGGAGATGATCTTGACTGCAGTTTAGATTGGGGGCAACCAGAGCCCTGAGTTTTCATTCTTCATTTGTCTTCTTTATTTTACTATGCATTAGTTTGATATATTTTCATTCTGCATCCTGGAGTTCACCTCATTCAGCATAAATGCATGATAAAGTTAAAATAAGTTATTAAAACAATGCATTTCCTTTAATTTTCTATCTAGATTTATTAGTTAGGCATTTATACTATCATTTCTATCATTTTGTATTATTCTAGCAGTAGCATTTTCATTTTTTGGTGTCTATTTTTGTGATTGTAGGTTTCTGATGAATTCGTCAGATCGACGATGATCTTTTCTGATCTTAGACGATCACCTATGATCTGAAACAATTCTATACAATTGCAGATGATCTTGTCATATTTAGGACGATATGGACTCCTACAAGCTTTAGAATCTTCATCAAACATCCAGAAGCAGGTGCATTCTTTCTCATTTCATATAATCTTTACATTTAGGACTCATCCCTGCTTTTTGTATTCATATAAATAAATATTTTTATATAGAATAGCTTAGATTCATTCTGGCCAACCTAGGATTATGAATGATCAAGTATAAAATGAACACACCAAAACCATTCTCAACCTAGGCATGGAAACTGCCACTCAAAGTTTCCTGGTGAACCCACCATCCGTCAAAAATTCACCCTTATACCCCTCCCCCGAGAAGTGTGACCTTCAAAGGGCCTCTCAGTCTGAGGTATTGTGTTATCCTTCTTGCATCCCCCTTCTGGGCACGAATACTATAGCATGAAGGTAAGGATGCAAAAAAATTGGAGCAGTACAACTATAGGCTCAACACATACTGAGAACTTCTTTCTACACCAGTTTATTCAAAGGGTCAGTATCAACTGACTTACCTATCCCAAATTACTTACTGCAATGGTGGGCAATATATTATTAATACATGATTTAGATCACCTTAGGCATAGAGGACCTTAACTAGTTGAGCTTTCTAGTTATGTATGTTATTTCTCAATGCAATAAATGATGCTTTCCTCGCTATCAATGGTAATGAGAAACACCATGGATAAGGAGTTGAAGCAACTCTAAGAGGCTTTAAAATAGGATAAATATATAATGCCTCAGTTCTCTCACTATTCCTTTTTGATCCACCTGATAATGGGTTCATTTAGAAGAGAGTCAATAGCACAACTCAGGGGAAACCCCAATTGTATGATACAGGATCGACTTTCATTCATTCACCAGAATGTTTCTTTGTTCTTAGATTTTTGCGGTCGTTTTCTTCTAGCCATGTCTCATGTCCTGACCGAGTAGCATCCTCCCAGAATAAGCCCAAGTTTTGTGGGTTACCTCACAGAGAAAGAAGCTGGAGACATATTTTTCATGGAGAAATTTATGTTCATTTGAACGTACGAGGCAAAGCTACCTCCAAAGGCCTTACCCACCTATTTCCCAAAGTCAGTAGGAGTACTAGAGATAGTATGACAGTCGGCTGAGGAGGCCAGACTATGATATTTGAGAAAATAGACCAAAATTCCATGGGTATCTACACTAGCGAAGATTGGCCACATTGTATACAGAGGCTATCCCAGCCTTGTTGAAGCCATCTCCATAATGGAAAAATATTATTTTGCTGAAATAGTGTGGAGGCCTTATGATCCTAAAGGTAAGTATAAAGACATCGTGGTAGAAAAGAAGCCCATGAAACATCATAAGGATGATTATGAGAAAGCTTTGCTATGGGCCAGTAAGGATGAAAAAGAGATGAAAGCTATCTAGGAAAACAAGAGCATGTAAAGTCCCTATACTTAGTTGGATATGGTGGGACAGTATTCCCTCAAACTCAAGCTAGTTAGGTAAACCACTGTGGATAAGATTACATCTGCTTGACTAGTCATTCCTATAGAAGAGTTAAATGACCCATTATTAGAGATCATTACTACCACTCCTGAGTATCTAGAGATAGTGGCTCAAGTAGTAGAAACACCTACACCAAAATTCCCTAGTATCAAGGCCAGCAGTACCAATAGAGGAGGAGAATAGGTTATTGTTGAGGCTTTGACCTCAGGCCCCTAAGAACTGAGCAACCTTGCCCTCACCTTACTTGCACCAAGACACTTATAGGTGGTTGCTGCAGGAACCTCTCGGGCCATTCCAGTGGCCATCAAATACAATAACAAAGAGGCCAAGATATCAAAAGGGGCCTAGAAATCCATTGAAGAGTGGTGGATTGGCAAAAATATTACAAAATTAGTAGTCAAAAGATATGGATGATGATGAGACACCATTTGCCAAGAAGCTACAGATCAAAATAGGAGCCTAAAGCACAATAAGCCTTCATTTGGTCAAAATAAATGAAGTACCAAAATTCACTCTAGTTCAATAAGCCAAGTTGGATGCCATCAATGAAGGGAGAAGGGTGGAGAAGCTCCCTGAAGTCCAAACACAGGAAGGTGGCCAAACGACCATCTCTTTGTTGACCCAAGGGATAACTTCTCTGTAGATTGATCCAAAGACAAAAATAATAGAAGCGACATGGGATACCATTGCCATGCTAATACAAGGAGTGATCATTCACTCTCAAAATGTGAAAGCTGTAATATCAAAAATATCCACTTGGAAATCCAAGACCGTAGAACTATAGGTAGAAAATGAGAAGCTAAAAGTTGTCACTAATTTAGCTCCAGTACAGGCAATAGCCTCTAGCACCACGGGGTCCAAGGAGACCTTGATTGAAAAATACAAAGAAAAGGCTATCACTTTGATCAATGACAACACAAAGATAATAAATGGTTGTTGCAAAGAGGCTAGGGAGTTGATATCAGCTAACAAGAAAATAAGGCCTTTGATAGCAGACCTTGATAAGAATATGGCCATTATACTTCCCATATATGATTTGTGTAAAATTGGATACGATAATATTAGGACCAAGGAAGTAATAACTACATATGGCCAAAGCTGAAGTTGCTTGGATGAACATGAAAAAATCACCAACTATGTCAATGAGAGATCGAAATATAAGTTGATGATTAAAGAACTGGACAATGTCGAACAACAACTGACAACCATAGTGAGACAGTCAGGAATTGATCCAACCATATTAATGGGCCAAGGTGTTTTCAGCCAAAACATTATTAAACATCTAAAAGAAGTCAACTTTGATGAGCAAGACGATGACAAATTGGTGGCCCAGTTCTTTTCTGAATCCAGACACGTACACAATCAGGTCCATTTATTTCAAGACAAAACCTTGATCTTGAAAGAAAATAGAATCAAGGCTTAACAAATTTTGGATAGGATCTCTCAACAAAGAATCATCCACATGGAAGTATGGCTTCGTATTACTTAATTGATGGGGGCCACAACAGATGACATAGAGAAAATTAAGAAACTAGCTAATGATTCAGTTACAGGATCAACCTCCATGGGAAAAACTACAGACAAAGGCAAGGATAAGTTGGTTATCTGATAACAGATTTTTCTCCCCTCTCCTCAATCAGATGCTGACAAGTGTACAGATAAGAATGAACCAAGAATAACATAATCAAGAACCAACAACTATAAAAAGAAGCAGGCAGGTTTAGATTCTGTATCAAGCAATTAGATAATAGCATTTTTGCTAAGAGGTATACTTGAGTGCCCTGTTAGTTGTGCTATTGTATTTCTTTGTGTCTATTTTATCTTATTCACTCTTTCTTCCTCCCCTTGCTATGCAAGATTGTATGATAGGAAAGTGCCCAAGAAGCTGAGAATATTTCTAGTCTATTGAGCATAGGATTCAAAGATTCTTATGTTACCATATTGGAATAAGAAGGATAGGAGGGACCTATTACATCATTTGAATAGAGCCTTCTCTATTGTATTGTTGTATTCTTTTGATAAAAATAGAGTGAAAAGGCATTTTGCCCACTCTACATGTAATTTTTCTATAAATTAATACAATTCTAAAACTTATTCCTATCATTTCTTTGTCTCAGTATTGTGTGTATCTACATAATGGGTTACATTATTTAAATGCATTATACATGTTTCTTTCATTAGTTAACTCTTGATTTTTTTACAATATTTGAATGAAATCAAGAACGATAATTTCCATTTCCCCTTATTTTTGTTCATGATTAAAGTAGTTGTTAAATTGCTATAATAGCCCAATGAATCTAGGCACTGATCTACATAAGGCATAACAATTGGTTGTTTTCATGCTTGGTAATTTTAATAAGAATACTATAGTTTGATTTGAAGTGTGTAAATTAAAATTTTAATTGTAGAATTGTCGTTGGGGTTTCCTTACCCATTCTGCCATATTTTATAGCAATATTCAATTTTAACAGAACAAGAGGCAGGTCAACCAGAGCTTGTAATAGCTCGTTGGTTTCAAACGAGTTCTTGTAGCATGAAAATTGATTTCCTATGGATGCAAGAATTGGTTCCAATAGTTTTTTTATACTTTTGTTAGGGAATGAACTTATATGTTAAAATCATATCTTTTCAGTTTGTTTCCCAATGACAGTTTTGTGCTTTAACCCATCAAGTTGATGCCAATAGTTTTTGGCACCGGGGAGGACTTATTAAGAAAGATTCAATTATCTTCTTAGAGATTTTTCTTCAATGAAATTATTTAAACAATGGGTGGCTAGTTTAAATTAAAATAACATTGGGTTTAATGTTCACTATTTTTATGTTCTTTATTTTGCCCGTGTTTTTTTACTTTCTTTATGTAATTCTCATTTCTTGATTTTCTTGAATTCTTATTTCTTGTAATTTTCTTGAATTTCTCCAAGAACCCACTCCTGTGAGTATGAGTGATAATATCAAGCATTCTTGATAAGAGTATACTCTATTCTTTCTGCACAACGGTGCTGGTGACTCTGTTGAAAAAACCCAGAAGAAAAAAATTAAAAAATGAGAGAACAGAAAATTATGGCAAACACCAGGAGAAGTGGTAAGGAGCTATTTCTAGAACGTGAATATCTAGAGGTATTTATACATACCCAAAAATCTCCCTTTTTCAAGAATTCATCATATTATAGTAAATATAATTCTAGCAAGAAGTAGTACATTAAGAAAAATAAAAATATTATTACTATTTTTGTTTTATAGATGAATGTTTAAATCTTATAGTAGAAGATATATGCAATTATTTACTGTTGAAACTTTTTGTCACATTATACAAGGGGTAGAAGATAGTAGAATTTTGTATAATATTTCCTTGTTAAAAGTTTTTCTTTTATTTTAAGTTGCAGCAATTTTGACTCTCCCTACCGCCCCTTTTATAAAGTGAAGAAGGAAGAGCTTCGCTACCAAATAGGCCAAGGAAAACAGCTTCACCGAGAGGAAAAGAGGAGAATGTGAAAAGAGTTTCGGGCCCGAAGCACTTCAAATCACCACTTCGAGTGAAAACCTTGTGACGTAATTTCACCGAAGAAAATACAAAGATAACGCTTCGCACCTGAAGCATTTTTCAGTAGCCGCTTCGGGCAAAAGTTTTGCGAAGCAGCATCCAAGATACTTCGCCGAAGAAGGAGAACATAATCCAAATCAGCCAAGGCAAGGAAACTACTTCGGGCCCAAAGTTTTTCCAATACCTACTTCGGCCAGTTTTCACCCAAAGCAGCGATGCCCGAAGCAAAATGACAATGTGTCGAAAACACAGAGTGCTTCAGGAGGATGTGCCCCGAACAACAGTTTTGAGAGAAAATTGGGCCGAGATATTTTCCAGTTGAAGTAGTTTTGCCAACGAAGGATAAAAGGCCCATTTCAAAGATGGAACCCGATCGGCAATCATCATCCCCGAAGAAGTTTATGTGAAGCATTATTCTGCGAAGAACAAATCAAAAGGAATCTACTTCGGCCCGAGGCTTTAACAAGGTGAATATGTAGCGAAGCACTTTCTAGGCCCATGTTCCAAGGTAGGTAGCTTCCCAAGGTGATCAAAGGCCCCTCATAAGTACCCCCTTTCTTGCCCGATAATTTCGTTGACTATTCCTAGCAATTGAAAGGGACGTAACAGTCCTCATAGTAAAACCCGATAGACATAGCGATCACTCAAGCACAACATCCAAAAGCTAGGGAAACCCAAGCGGTGCATTAAATGAATGTTTCCATAGTTGACCTAGACACAGTTGCCAGTTTTGGCAACTGATTTGAAAGCTCAGTCGCAGTAGCCGTGAGGAGCCAATTTTTTAGAGCTCGAGAGTGTACTCTACCATTTTTGTAATAATGATTCAGAAGGCTGGGTCCTCTATAAAAACCCAAGCTTTGCAACGTAAAATGGGGGGGAAATTTTTGCTAGAAAGCTACTGTAACTTGATGTCCTGCAATTAATATTGAGAGACTTTGATATTAATTCTTCTCTTTTATGCTTCCTTTTGTGCTTGATTCTTCCATCTCTCTTTGTTTGTAAACCAAGATGCTGAACTCTATGTTCCGGGTGCAATCAGGGACAATGTCCTGAAATTCGTTCAGAAGGATACATAGGAGTTAGAAAAGTGTCTTATTGACTTTATTTTATGCTACATTCCTTGCTTGATTCTTCCATATCTCTTCGTTTGCAGACTGAGATGCTAAAATCTGCGTTCGGGGTGCAATCGGGGACAGTGTCTTGAAACTTGTTTGGGAGGATACATAGGGAGGTTGATATTACATTTCTATCATTTTATTCTGAGTGTTCTTTGCTTCTATTCAGGTGTTATTTGGTGATCGTGCTTCCTATTCTCCCCCACCCCAAATCACCAATCTCTCTAACCCTACTCCTTTTTATTTATTTCTCTAACCCTACTCCTTTTATCTCTTTCATGCACTCTTGTCTTCAAACCCCAAAAGTAGTTTAGCATAGGATTTGACCTCTCTCCGGAGATCGGCATGAGGGGCATCTCTTCCCCTCGGCCTTTCAATGTTGGTTGCAGGTCTAGGGCACACAAATTACCGAAAATCCTTTCTTGTGTGGATCTGGTTACCAAAAGTTTTGGCATGCCTGATGGGACTCAAGGTCCCATATTTGAGAAAATCCCTAGCCCATCTTCATCGGAGCCAGTAGTTCTAACAAGTTTCCAGTGAGACCCAGTCAGTCTCACCTTCTGAGTAGTAGTGAGAATCAATGCCCTAATTATCGAAAGACTCCTAGCATCTGGCGACTCTATTTTACCTAAATAATCTTTGAAGTCATAAATATCGATGCCTAAACCTGGTTCTCATAACCAGGAGCCCCTATGCCTTAAGAAGGTCCGAGTTCGATGAATCTCTGGCCTATCTTCATCTGATAATATCACCTAGCAACTCGATTGAGCTAAAGATCTAGATTTCCTGGTTGTAGGCACCTTTCAAATTTGAAATAAGATATCCCAGAGGAATCAAGATTCGGTGAACAGCCTTGACCTCACAAGGGGAGAAATAATGTTCACCTAATGACCCCACCTTAGTGGCAAAAATCGTGATTTCCATAGGCTGCTGTCATAATGGCTAGGAGAAACTTTCCTAGCTAGAATGATCTCGGCCCCTTGAATATCCAAAGCTACCATGAGATTCCCAAGAGTGCCTTGAAGATGTTGCCAATTTAGTGACCCTCGATGACATTATCCATGAAGACGTCATGATTATACTTCTTGTTCTCTCTTTGGAAGGGAGGGTGTTGTGGTGGTACAGATTGCTCAGGCCTAAAATCATCTGCTCATGGGATGACTTAGTGGGGGCATTGATCGAAATGTTCGATGGCTCTCAGGACCCCTTCCATCTCTTCGCATACCTCTCCACCATCAAGAGAGCACCTTAGGAAGGTATCACATACTTCAATGTCCGATTCTATAGAATTTGGAAGAGAATCCCACTGGAGATCCAACCGACATCCACCCAAGCCCATCTCTTCTATGTTTAGGCTTTCCACTCGGACTTAAGCCTCATTCTACTACAATCAAGGGAACGAAGGTTCCCTCAAATATTCGAAGAGGCAATACGAGTAGAACAACTTCTGCTCCTATCGGGAAAGTGGCAGTGGAAAGAAGCTCTGTCACTTCCCCTGATAATTACGGCTCCTGTCTGGCCAACGCAGTACCCTTCATGGGGTATTCCTCACCCTAAGCTGAGGCTCGAGATGCAATCATTTGGAGCTCAGGAGGCAAACCTCATACTTTCCCAACAATGGGGGTACGCAAGCACAGCCCACCTAATGAACAACATGGCTGCTCGTAATCTCCATCAAGAGGTGAACCGAGGAGAGAAGTAGACTCGAGTGGTAGAACCCAAGAACAAAGAGGGCACATTTTTGCACCCTTTTTGTGTCCTAAGAGATGGTATGCAAGAGTTCAGCAAAAGCTCATCATGCCTGTCCGATTCAGAGGATGAGCTCGAAGAGTTCCTAGAGGACTACTCTTCATCGGAGGAACCTTGTTACCATGACAGTAGGATGGAAGAACCTGTACCTGACATTCATTTGGAAGAATCTATAGAATTCTGGCATTGGGTCTGGTACTGGTTCTAGCTATCCCTAAGACCGATGCCCCAAGAAGACTTTTGAGTGGCAAACTTCTTTGCCAACAATTTGAGCATGGGCAGAGATGAAAGTCAGTTGCATTGCTTCCTGTTCACAGCATGGACAACTTCGAGTAGAAATGATTCAAACTTTGAAGGTCAGCTAAAGTTTAACCTGATCTGGTCAGGCCACTGCAGGTTCACCGAATAATCACCCGAAGTTGATTCTGTGGTGGCGGCATGCCCATTATGTCGCAAGCTTGTGAATAGTGTAAATAGTACTTTAACAAAAAAAAAATATTTGGACCAAGGCTCGAGAAGTACTTTGCCAAGGAGAGTCTATGCGAAGCAATTTTTGAAGGAGAATCAGTGAGCCACTTCTCAAACAGAAAAAACTTCAAAAATATTCTCCTGTGAAGGAAGTCCCTTCGATCTCAAAGCATAAAAGAAACAGCTCGCACCAAGGGTTTGCCCTGAAGCACTTCAACTCTGACTTCGGCATCACCAACCCGACGATGAAAAAGGCGGGGGCATTTAAAACATGCCTAGGAGAACATGTCGACAGCCACCTTCAAAAGTGTCTGAAGTGGGCGAGTTAAATTAAAATGTGGCAAGGTACGTCCTCTAGGGATTCGGTTAGGAGAAAAGTTCATGCTCAGGTACAAAGTTGCAGAGGGTCACGCTTCCAAAGCAAGCCACAATCATCATATCATGCAATCCTATGTACCACTCCACCATGCAGCGAATTGGACAAAGAGATGTGAAGTTAATTATGGTAAGTGCCATAAATACTGGTGGTTGTTGTCTATGGCTATATAATGCAGGCTCTAGCAGTAAGGAAGCTATTTGCCTAATAATTCATGCAGGCTTCGCTACTAGCTTTCGAACTCCCCTATCTCCCACTTCAAAGCCTCCAATCCTGAAGACCTTCATAGTGTTTTCGTCACCCCTAGAACCATGGGAAAGAATAATTCCAAGGAAAAGGGGAAGGAACCAGAAGTGGTGGCCTCCGAGTAGCCAAAAGCAAAGGACCATGACAAAGGGCCGAAGAAAGTTGATGTTAGTCGCCACCCCGAGAAGCAAATCATGGGAGAAAGAGAGGATTCTGGGGATGAGTAGCCTGGAGAACCACCAGTCGACAGGTAGGATAGGATCAAATACACCAAGCTATCAAGGAGCGTGGCCGAACTCAGGAGCACCATCGAGTTCATGAAAAGTAGGCTCTCGATAGACAGTAAAAGAGCTGCCACCTACTACTCCTAGATATACTGGTATCTGACGCCCCCCACACATCACTGCCCTGAGCTGATTGATGCCATCACACAAAACTACCAGCCCTCCTCTAGGCAAGTGGTAGACACCTCTGGGCACAAGCTTTTATCTATTTTGAAGGAAGATGTCTAGGCAACCTTTGTGCCACAGCAGGGCCCTCCTAAGGGGTATACGGTTTGCAATGTTATCCTTAGCGAACAGATGGAGAGGTTCACTTCTTCCAACTACATAATCAGTTTTTTACAGCAGATCCTCAAGAGTGGGCTCCCTTCGAGCAAATTTCCCTAGATGCCCCTGCCCTTGGAGGCCTTCAAAAATGTTGACATCTTCTCCATCATTGCATGGGTGGCAAGCCTGTCTATCGATGCTTCGGTGCACCTGTGGTAGGTGTCTTTGGCTGAGTGTATTTCCAGAGGGGAATTTTATGCCCCTAATGCTTCGAGGCCAAGCACCAACTTAGTCTTTTTTGACTAGGCAAAATGGGTGGCCAGGACCCTACATACCTGGCTCTCCAGCATGAAGAATCCTAGGTCAAATAAGTACTTTTCGCCCTGTTCCCTTCTTGTTTGATTATTTTTATTTCATGTACATAGAAGTTTCCTTTATGTTGCTATTACGACGAACGGCGAGGATGGAAATCCTCTGCTTTTATACTAGTGGACCCCTCTCCTATTGAATACAAAGTCCTATTATTCTTTTAACCAACAATTTTTGGGACCCGTAATGCACATGCTAATAGGGTCTTCCCCTCGGGTTCCCATCCTCTTAAGGGACAAAGTAGTACAAGAGAGAAGGGAAGACATTTTTTAGCTGACACAAGGGCTTGTAATTTGAATATTCAGCTTCACAGGGAAGCCTTTCCTTCTGCTAGTCTATCCCTCTGAATACCAGTTCACATTGGATGCCGCTCAGCAGAGTGATGCAACAAACACCATTTATGGCCATGGACGAAAGTGGGCTCACACCTACGATTTCACTTTCAAAATGGGAGTTATTGAGGTGTTTGCCCTCAAACAAAATATTTTCTTAGAGGAGAAGCTCACCAATTTTGGCCTAGTCCAGCTCCCTCAGCAATGGCTCTATGACCCCTTGGGGGTAATGAGGGACCATCTTCGATTTAAGAACTTCCACGCTTGCCCTCATCCAAAAATTGAAGAGCAAAGAAATAATCCCAATGAGAGGGATCTGGAGTGGCACCTGGAGAAAATGGAAACACTGCCTCCCTGGCATGAGTTTTACCCAATGGAGGTCACGTACGACCCAGTTCGGTACCCTCTCCTGAGCCCCAAATCTACCTTCTGGAAGAAGGCAAAAGATGATTTGAAGGAAGCAACGAAAGATTGGGACATGGCCCAATTAAGATAGTGGTGGATAATGAGGGTCCATCACCATAAGACAAGTTCTTATGGTCTTTTTTCATCTAACAAATACTTCATAGCGGTCTATGAGGCCAATGTCAGGACGTGGAAGCCTCTGTCCTTCGTCGACCTCATTCCTATAGCTATTCCAAGTTTGGGTGAAAGCCCAAAGAGAAAGGAAAATACTTCAGAGCCAAAGAAAGGAAAGAAGGCCAAAGCCATGCCTCAGAGGCCACCTCCAGTACCTGTGGGAGGCCAAGAGATGAGTTTCGAAGAGTCTAAACAACCGCTAGTGAGGACAAAGAGAAAGAGGCCAGAATCAGTGCAAGTGCCTTCAGGCCATCCAAAGCACCTTCACACAGGGTTTCCAAGCCCTTCCACTAGGCAACCTACATTGGGTTCATTCGAAGCAATTATTGAGAGTGCCAAGCCAACAAGTGCCACAACCATCTCGAATATTAATGTCATCAATGTGGAAGAACTCCTCCAATCCGAAGGGGATGTCAAGGCAGAAACCATGGAGGCTGGAGATGCCGAAGCAAAAAAAGAACAAGAGGCGACTGCACTGGAAGCCACCACTACCACAATTCTAGGAGGGCACTCAAGTACACATTCTCCACCCCTTGCTTGAGACTCACCCATCCCCCCTATGGCCATGACTGAGAGTTCTTATCAGCCTCCCTTACGTAGCCCATCGCCCCATCACACGTCACCCGTGACTAGTCCAAGCCCATCCCACGATTACGATCAGGATAAATCCATTGAATTCACTTCACCCACTCACACTACCACCCCCTTGGTTTTTAGAAAAAGTGGAGGTATCGCTTCAACATTGAACCTCACCATCCAATCCCTCATCTCGCACGATGTGGCCGCCAG
Organism: Wollemia nobilis; assembly: GCA_028583015.1. NCBI lineage: Eukaryota > Viridiplantae > Streptophyta > Pinopsida > Araucariales > Araucariaceae > Wollemia > Wollemia nobilis. The sequence continues at coordinate 6,686,743 of JAQPPZ010001323.1, forward strand.
TGCCGAGATACCCGCTACACCCACCGCCGGACCTTCTGGTGAGACATCCCCCATCCATTCCCTATATTTGTTCACTCCTTTGGCTGGTGACCTAGCCTTGTTTGAATCAGAGATGTCTCTGATCAAGGAACGCCCTCTTGTCGAGAAGCTGCTCCAAGCCCGGAAGAACACTGAAAAAATCTTGAAGGAGGCAAGAAGGAAAAGAGGGCGAGCGATGACCCAAGTTGAAAAATGTGCCATGTTTGATTTGAAAGCTGAAAAGATGCACAAGATATCAGGACTTGCAGGTCACTGCAATGACTCGAACGGCTAGGGATTGGTCCATAGCCTAGGCCACAGTTCGTGCCTTCTTTTCTAAGGTGTGAAAAGCTCAAGAGGCAAGAAGACTCCAAGACATTTTTGACAACGAGCAGCGCGCCTCGATGAATTATTTTTAGGACCTCTCCTCCTTGGGTTTCCCGAGTTTCACAGAAGATGATGGGAACCTTTTGACTAAAGGTGACCTCAAGCCAATATGGTTCCAGTTCAAGGGTGATGTCTCAGAGATAGATGGATGGGTGGAGCCGATCTCAGAGGGGCAGATAACTGAATTCATCTTGAGATATTGCAAGATGGTCGCATGCCTAAATGATTTATTTATCAGGGCCAAGCATGCTGACATCAGGCAGATTGATCATTTCCATGTTTTGGTTAAGGCACTACAAGATCAAGAACCATTCCAAAAGAGTGTCTGGACTCATGTCCGAAAAACAATGAAGCGCATATGTGATCGCCTCGAACCATCATCGCAACCAGAAGCCACGTCGGAGGAGGAAGAAGATGAAGTAGAGGAGGAAGAAGAAGAAGTAGAGGAGCAAGAAGAGGGACAGACCACAGAAGCAGGATCTGGGGGAGATCAGTGACTCCATAGCCCAATGGATCAGGACTAAAGGGTTCTTTTACCGATAAGAATGTTGACACTTTTTGTCACATTATACAAGGGGTAGAAGATAGTAGAATTTTGTATAATATTTCCTTGTTAAAAGTTTTTCTTTTATTTTAAGCTACAGCAATTTTTGACTCTCCCTACCACCCCTTTTATAAAGTGAAGAAGGAAGAGCTTCGCTACCAAAAAGACCAAGGAAAATAGCTTCACTGAGAGGAAAAGAGGAGAATGTGAAAAGAGTTTCGGGCCCAAAGCACTTCAAATCACCACTTCGGGCGAAACCTTGCGAAGTAATTTTGCCGAAGAAAATACAAAGATAACGCTTTGCACCCGAAGAATTTTTCAATAGCTGCTTCAGGCAGAAGTTTTGCAAAGTAGCATCCAAGCAACTTCACTGAATAAGGAGAAAATAATCCAAATCAGCAAAGGCAAGGAAACTACTTCGGGCCTGAAGTTTTTCCAATACCTACTTCGGCCAGTTTTCACTCAAAGTAGCGACGCCCGAAGCAAAATGACAATGTGTTGGAAACATAGAGTGCTTTGGGAGGATATGCCTCGAACCACAGTTTTGAGAGAAAATTGGGCCGAGACATTTTCCAGCCGAAGCAATTTTGCCAACAAAGGATAAAAGGCCCATTTCAAAGATGGAACCCGATCGAAAATCATCATCCCCAAAGAATTTTATGCAAAGCATTATTCTACGAAGAACAAATCAAAAGGAATCTACTTCGGCTTGAGGCTTTATCGAGGCAAATATGTAGTGAAGCACTTTTTAGGCCCACATTCCAAGGTGTGCAGCTTCCCAAGGTGATCAAAACCCCCTCATAAGTACCCCCTTTCTTGCCCGATAAGTCTGCTGACTATTCCTGGCAAACGAAAGGGATGTAACAGTCCTCAGAGTAAAACCTGACAGACATAGTGATCACTCAAGCACAGCATCCAGAAGCCAGGGACACCCGGGTGACGCATTAAACAAATGTTTCCATGGTTGAACCAGCCATAGTTGCCAGTTTTGGCAACTAATTTGAAAGCTCAGTCACAGCAGCTGCGAGGAGCCAATTTTTTAGAGCCTGAGAGTGTACTCTGCCATTTTTGTAATAATGATTCAGAAGGCCGAGTCCTCTATAAAAACCCAAGATTTGAAATGTAAAAGGGGGGGAACTTTCTTCTAGAAAGCAGCTATAACTTGATGTCTTGCAATTAATATTGAGATACTTTGAGCTTAATTCTTCTCTTTTATGCTACCTTCTATGCTTGATTCTTCCATCTCTCTTTGTTTGTAAACCGAGATGCTGAACTCTGCGTCCGGGGTGCAATCAGGGACAGTGTCCTAAAACTCATTCGGAAGGATACATAGGAGTTAGAAAAGTGTCTTATTGACTTTCTTTTATGCTTCCTGCCTTGCTTGATTCTTCCATCTCTCTTCATTTGTAGACCGAGATGTTGAACTCTGCATCCAGGGTGCAATCGAGGACAGTGTCCTAAAACTCGTTTGGGAGGATACATAGGGAGGTTGATATTACATTTTTGTCATTTTATTCTGAGTGTTCTTTGCTTCTATTCAGGTGTCAGTTGGTGATCGTGCTTCCTGTTCTCCCCCACCCCAAATCACCAATCTCTCTAACCCTACTCCTTTTTATTTCTTTCTCTAACCCTACTCCTTTTATCTCTTTCTTGCACTCTTATCTTCAAACCCCAAAAGTAGTTTAGCATAGAAGTCGGCCTCTCTCCGGAGATCGACATGAGGGGCATATCTTCCCCTCAGCCTTTCAATGTTGGTCGCAGGTCCAGGGCACACAAATCATCGAAAGTCCTTTCCTGTGCGGATCTGGTTACCAACATTTACCCCATCAGATTAATAGTAATACTATGGTAGATAACCAATTAGATTATACTCAGGCTACCCAAAATAATATCCCCGTAAGTGGTACCACTATGAATTTAAATCATATGGTAACTATGGCCCAACCTAATGTTAATTTATGGAGGACTAACAGGTATAGGCCTTTTTCTTTACTAGAAAATATTAATACCTTACCTACTAAAGCTCAAAAAATATCTCCCTAAATTCTTTGGAAATAGTGCAATAATTGGGGAAGATCATATCAAGAGTTTCTTATATGCTATGGATAGCTTAGAAGTTGAGCATGAAGATGTATTATTAAGGTTGTTTTTACAGAACTTAGAAAAGGATGCTAGGGAATGGTTTAATTCTCTTCCTAATAATGTTATTCCAAACTTCACCAAAATGGAAACTATCTTCCTGAAGAATGGTGAAAGGAAAAATGAACAATCTTTGTTAACTAAATTAGCCACCATGAAGAAAAATGAAAATGAGGATGTCAGTGATTTTAATAGAATATTTTCAATAACCAAAAGAAAAATCATTGCCAACCTTAGGCCAAGTGACATTCAGTCTATTTGTTTTTATAAAAATGCTTTTCAAGGAGAGTTTAACTATGAGTTAAGACAAGAACATCCACTACTATTGATGATTGCATGGAAAGGGAAATGGATATAGAAATAAATATGCTTTAAAATGGTAAGATGAAGCCTTACTCTTTAGAAGTTAACATGCTAGAAAGAAATCCTAAAAAAGTAGCATTTGATATACAAAGAAGATTTGAAATTGATCCAATGGAAAAATTGACTAGTCAAATGATAGAGATGCTAAACAATGTGAATAACAGGTTAGCAAGAATTGAAATAAATGGAAACAATGGTGAAAATTCATAAATAGAGCAACCACATGTTGAAAAATGTCCTCCTTTTAAAAATAATTTCAACAAGAATTGGGGAAACAACAATGGTTTTGATGAAGGAAATAGAAATAGAGGTAATGGGAACAACTCCTGGAAAAATAGATATCCTGATAGAGATCAGAATAATGTTCCTAATCCCATGCCAAATGTTAACATATCATAAGGTTTTCCCTATTTTTGCTCTACCTGTGATGCACCTCATAACCCTGATGCATGTGGTATTCACCTAAGTGATCAATGCAATGTAGATTTACATGCTAAATCAGAGGAAAATATAAGAGTCAATGCTTGTTGGTCTGTTGAAGATAAATCTAGAGAAAGGTTTTTTGAAGAGGATATGGATAAATATGCTTCAAATCATCATACTCAAATATTAGTAACATAGGGGACTAAGATCTTGCAAAATACACATGATTAAAGATATTATAGGATGAAGCAAGGAAAAATAATCCCCACTACTCAAGAAGTTGAAGAATTAGAAGTTGTCCCCTCTACAAGTGAACCAATAAAACAAACCTACATTAATAAGAATATCAGTAATGAGAAAATAGATAAAAACTTCAAAAATATTATCCCTAAAGTGATTGAAGCAGAGGAAAAAATTCCTAAAGAATAAACTAACAAGGTATTAGATATAAAAAATATAGAATTTGATGTTGGGTCAGAACTCAGTAAACAAAAGTTCAATATCATATTTGGATAACGTATGAAATTTCAACAATACAGAGAGTAGGTCTGCAAAGAATTTGGACTAAAATAATAAAAAGAAGATCCCACTTGCCATGCAGCTAGGTAAAATCAACATGATATAAGATCACCATATTCTATCAGACCCTTCTATGTATCATTAAGGTATAACTCACATGAAGGGGAAAGATATGTCATTCATAACTGTATGTTAGATAGTTGAGCTTCACATAACATCATGCCCAAATTAATAGCTAACAAAATGGGATTAATATGTACTAGAGATTTCGCTCTTGTTTCTATCATGGACAGTAGACAAATCCCTTATGTAGGGATTATAACTGGATTATTGGTTTACTTAGATCAACACCCTAATAAGGGCATAGTCATGGATGTAGCAGTAGTTGATGTTAACTTGTTCTTCTCTCTTTTACGTAGTAGGCACTAGGCAGAACAATTAGGAGGTTCAATCCAATTGGACTGGTCATATGCTACAATCCCAATATCAGATAAGGAGGACATAATTTTGAGAAGGGAACCATTCAATAAACACCCTATAGAGTTAATTCAAACTAATGAAACTATGATTAATTTAGTGAACTCTATGGAATAAAAAGGTATGGGAGTTTATTCTATATGGCATAACCCATTCCTAGTTGAAGTACCAGAGGTAAAGAATATGGATCCATAACTCATGAAAATTATAGATGCTAAGTCAGATAGAATTTTAACTCAAGAAATGTCGACCATGTCTTTTGATGGAGCTAAATCTTAGTCTGGAGTAGGAGCAGGTGTAAATTTTACTGATATTAAAGGAAATTACCTTGGTATCCCATACAGATTGCAATTTACTTGTACAAACAATGTATCTGAGTACGAAGCTTTACTATTAGGGCTAAGGAAAGCAAAAGAGTTAGGTATTAACTACTTAACTATAATAAGGGATGTAGAACTTATTATACTACAAATAAAAGGCAAATATGAGACCAAGCATCCTAGACTTAAGAAATATAGAAATGTAGTATTGGAATAAATTGATAAATTCTTAGCTTTCAATATTTCATATATCCCAAGAGAAAAGAATCATATTGCAGATATTTTAGTAGTAAATGCCTCAGGTCTAGACCACCCAAAAATAACTACAAAATACATGGACAAATTCCCAACTATCTCAGTTTTTAAACCTTCTATGCCAGATAACATAGTATATCTACAAGTCTTTCAAGATGACATAGATATTAAAGATTTTATGACTCTACAAAATTAGTATGCAGATATAATCTATGATGAAAAGGATGAAGCAAAGCTAAAATATCAAATAGGAGAACCAATAGAAGTAATCCAATTAAAAACTAATAGAATACCCAAAGGATTAATGTCTCTGGAAAGCCTATTTGATGATTTTGACAAAGTTTATAAGTCTATATGTAGAGAAGTAATATATAAAGATATAAACATTGGTTTAATGAGGGAACCCAGAATAGTTAAGGTAAATACAACATTACCTGCTAAAGAAAAAATTGGTTATATCAGTTTCTTGAAAAAGAACAAAGAAAATTTTGCTTGGACCTATGAAGACCTTAAAAATTTCAAAACAGATGTAATAACTCACATAATACCTCTGAAAAAGGACTCCAAACCATTCAGGAAAAAATAAAGAAAGTACAATCCAACCTTACACTCATTAATGCAAAAAGTACATAAATTGTTGGATTCCAAGATAATAATAAAGGTAAGATTTTATTCATGGATATCCAATTTAGTTCTATTGAGCAAGGTGCAGTGACAGTATTGTCATTGTTGTCAACACAGTTAGATAGAACAGTTGATATAGTGGACATGAGTTTAGAGGTTATTTAGAGTATGTACAGTAATGTTAAATTCTTATGAGAATGTTTTTGATGTTTGGGTGAAGTTGTTATAGGTTGTTTGTGCAAAGTTGAAAAAATCATCATGTTGTGGCTGCTCCACAATGTACCCCAAAATTGGGGACCCACCTTTTTGCATATTTTCCAAGAAGACCGAAGTGGCCCATATGCTAAAGATAAAAGAAAAAGCAAAACACCGCAAGGAGAAAAAAGTGTCGCAATATTGCGACATATTGCATTTTTCACGATCAAAAGAGAAGAGAAAGAACAAGAAAGAAAAAGTGTCACAATATCGTGACATGTATTTTCACGACCAAAAGAGAAGAGAAATAACAAGAAAGAAAAAGTGTCGCGATATCGTGACATGTTGCATTTTCGTAGCCAAAAGAGAAGAGAAAGAACAAGAAAGAAAAAGTGTCACGATATCGCGACATGTTGCATTTTTGTGGTCCAAAGCAAAGAGAAAGAGCAAGGAGAAAAAAGTGTCGCGATATCGCGACATGTTGCATTTTCGCGGTCCAAAGCAAAGAGAAATAGCAAGAAGGAAAAAGTGTCGCGATATCACGACATGTTGCATTTTTGTGACTCAAAAAATGGCAGGTAGGCAGAGAAACAAAAGTGTCACGATATCGTGACATGTTGCATTTTCATGACTCAAAAAGGGTAGGCAGGCAGAGAAACAAAAGTTTCATGATATTGCAACATGTTGCATTTTTATGACTCAAAAAGGGTAGGCAGGTAGAGAAACAAAAGTGTCATGATATCGCGACATGTTGCATTTTTGCCAAAGGAACAGAGTAGTTGACAGTGCATTTGATATTAGTGATGAACACCAGGATAGTGAAACTAAATACTACATAGTGATGTGGACCTATAAGGAATAAATTGAATATTGAATAAGGTAATTTGTCACATAAGGTCAAAATTCAATTAATAAGACAAAACATTACATAAGAAATCTTTAATGATTTGAAATCATTTAAGATGGTCGTTACACATGGAAAGAAGTGGACACATGCCCATGTGGAGAAAAGGAAATGAAGGGCCACAAAATAGAAACAAAAAGCCTTTTTGGAAACCAAAACACATGCATGCACAAGGGAAGGAGAAAATGAACAGTCATGGAAGGAGAAAACGAATAGTCATGGAAGGAGAAACAAATTTTTTTTAGAGGTTTTAAATACGCCATTCAAAGAGGCCATATGTTGTTGGTGCTCCTTTCTGTTGGTGCAGATAAATCAGGGGTTGGTGCTTCTTTCTGTTGGTGCAGATAAATTAGGGGTTGGTTCAAATAAATTAGGGGTTAGTGCTCCTTCCAGTGGGTGCTGGTAGATTGATTGTAAAGTTGGTGCTTTGCAAAGGCTAGATTTGGATGGGAGTCCAAACAATCATTTTGAGGATGTAGCCAAATCGGTGAACCTCGATACATCTTGTGTTGTGTGATGTTCTCTTGTTATACTTGTTTTATTTGGTTTCAAGTTTTCATTGTTTCAGCTTTAAGAGTTGAAGATTTAAGTTTTAAATAGCTACACTGATTCACCCCCCCTCTCAATGTCATTGTGAGACTAACAATTGGTATCACAACAAGGTTCTTGAACAAGCTTAACCGGCTAGGGTGATCTTGGAAGTGACACAATGGCAGGTGGTGAAGGCTTCTTATCAAACAAAGCACCATTGTTTGATGAAACTAATTATGCATTTTAGAGACTTAGGATTAGACATATCTTTGTGCTTTGGGATACGACATTTGGGATTCAATAGATAGTGGATACACAATACCCACCACTTCTCCAACCGATGTTGCCGATAAGAAACTATTTGAGAATGAATCAAAAGCAAAGAATGCTATCATGTGTGGATTAGTGGATAGTGAACTGGTAAATATTATGAGTTGTAAAATGACAAAAGAAATATGGGACAAACTAAGGAGCATTCATGAAGGAGACGTTAATATCAAGGAGGCCAAGTTACAAACACATCGAGCTTAGTTCGAAGTATTAAATATGAATGACGATGATAACATAGAGGCATATATGCTAAGAGTTAATGAAGTCATTAATGCGATTAGAGGACTCGATGAGGAAATTAAAGATTTTGTCATCATGAAAAAGGTATTAAGATCTCTTCCCCAAAGATTTTATTCTAAAGTTTTAGCTATAGAAGAAGCTAAAGATCTAAATTCTTTTAGTATGGATGAGATGCATGGTTCTTTGACTGCATATGAGATGAGAATAGGAAAATCTAAACCCATAGACATAGAAGCTACTTTTAAAGCCCATAAAAATATGAAAGCAAAACAAGAATCCAAGGAAGAAGAGACATCATATGAAATGGAAGCAAACTTTGTTTGAAAACTAAAAAGGGGAAAAGGAAAATATAGAGGAAAGTTACTATTTAAATGTTTCAATTGTGGAGGCATTGGGAATTTTGTAGTTAAATGCCCACTTAATGAGAAGAACAAAAGTGATGAAGGATCACACCAAGAAAGAAGTGACTGGAAGAAAAAAACAAATTTCAAAAAATGCAACTTCAAGAAGAAAAGTTTCATCTCCAAGAATGTCAATTCATCAGAAGACAGTTACGGTGAGGATTCTGAAAAGGAAACAGGTGAAGCTCTTTTCATGGAACTCAAAGAAGAAAAAATAGAAAAAGAACAGGAATGTGATGAAGAAGAAATTTATGCAAGAAATTGTTGAAGTACATTTGCATCAAATAAATTTCAGGGAAGAAAATTTCAACCAAATAGAATGAGACAAAATAGAAAATTTCCCAAAAACATGCACAAGCTACTAAAAATGAAAAGTCAAAACAAGAGCCCAAAACTATAATCAAACCAGAGTAGAAAGAAAAAGAGTGATCTAAGGAAGAAAAGGAATCCCTGATCGTACAAACAACATTTAAAGAATAGAATAAATCTACACCATGGATACTTGATAGTGGTTGCTCCAGTCATATGACAGGTGACAAACAGAAATTTGAGAAGTTACAGCAATATGGTGGTTCAGTAAAATTTGAAAATAATGATGAAGCTAAGATAGTTGGCAAAGGTTCAGTTAAGATCAGTGATGGAAAAATCAAGTCAAAAGAAGTCTTGTTTGTGGTTGGTCTAAAGCATAACTTGTTGAGCATAAGTCATATTTGTAATAGAGGTCATGAAGTGATTTTTAAGAAGCAGGGTTGTGAAGTCAGAAAAGCAAACAGTGGAAATTTGATAGCAACTAGATTGATGACATCTAGAAACCTGTACACTCTCTTAGAGACTTCAGAAGGAGCTTACTTGATTGGACAGGAAGAAGAAAATTGGTTGTGGCACAAGAGGCTCGGTCATATTAGTTTTGACAATCTAGTAAAAATCAGCTCAAAAAAGGTAGTGAGAGATATTCCCACCATTGGAAAACCATCAAATAGCATTTATGCTTCATGCCAAAAGGGAAAGCAAACTAGAGTCTCATTTAAAACAAAATAGTACTACACAAGAAAAACTTTGGAACTAATACATACTGATTTATGTGGACCCATGAGAACGCAAAGCATAAATGGTGACAAATATTTTATGTTGTGTATAGATGACTATTCCAGGATGACATGGGTACTATTTTTGAAGCATAAATCATAAGCTTTTGAGATGTTCAAGGTTTTCAAAAACCAAGTTGAGAATCAAACAGGAAAAAGGATTAAATGTTTAAGATCAGATAGAGGAGGAGAGTTCATTTTAGAGGATTTTACAGAGTACTATGAAAAATATGGTATTAGGAGACATTTTTCAGCAGCCATGACACCTCAACAGAATGGTGTGGTAGAAAGAAAGAACATGACAGTGCAAGAAATGGCACGGACTATGTTGACTAAGAGCAAAGTAGCAAATAGATTTTGGAAAGAGGCAGTCCATACTACGGTATACATCCAAAATAGGTGCATGTTGAGGATGCATGAAAGCAAAACTCCTTATGAGTTGTGGTTCGATAAAAAGGCAATAGTAAGATACTTTAAAGTTTTTGGCAGCAAGTGTTACATCAAAATAATTGAAGAAAACCTTGGTAAGTTTGAAGATAGAGCGGATGAAGGTATTTTTCTTGGCTATTCATCAAAAAGCAAAGCTTACAAATGCTACAACAAGAGGCTAAGGAAAATTGTGGATAGTGCCGATGTTAAAGTTGATGAAGGTAGGGAACGAGTAATTAGCTATGAAGAGAACTACCCAATTTATGAAGAGGTTATTGAAGGAGATGAGGAAAAGGAAATGGAAAAGAAACAAAAAATTGACTCAGATGATTCAAACAGTGATTCGAAGTGGAAGAAAATAAGAAATTCAAAACAGGCAGCTGGTAGGAATATCATCCTAGAGAGCAAATAATTAGAGACCCCATAGTTGGTGTTTAAACAAGAAGAAGAGTAGTAAGTAACTACTCTCTATTATCCAGCATTGATCCCAAAAATGTTGTTGATGCAAGTAAAGATGAAAGTTGGATGAAGGCAATAAATGAAGAATTAGATCAGATCAAGAAAAACAAAACTTGGGAGTTAGTACCAAAACCTGCAAATAAAAATATAATCGGTACTAAATGGGTCTTTCAAAACAAATTGAATGAAGATGGACAGGTAGTCAGGAATAAATCAATATTGGTATGTAAAGGCTATGCACAAGTTGAAGATATTGAATTTGAGAAAACCTTTGCACTTGTGGCTAGACTAGAGGCAATTAGAATGTTTTTGGATTTAGTAGTTTACAAGAATTTCAAAGTTTATCAAATGGATGTGAAATCAGAATTTTTGAATGGGAAACTTGAAGAAGAGGTTTATATTGAGCAGCCAGATGGTTTCCAACTTGGTGATGATCCCAACTTGGTTTGCAAGTTGAAGAAAGAATTATATGGCTTAAAACAGGCACCCCGAGCATGGTATGCAAGGCTAGACAACTATCTTACTCAACAAGGGTTCAAGAAAGGTATGGTGGATAGTAATTTATATGTCAAAACAAAAAATGGCCATATTATTGTTCTTGTTGTATACGTAGATGATATCATATTTGGCAGTAGCAAAGATGAGTCATGTAAAGATTTAGCAAATAAGATGCAGAAAGAATTTGAAATGTCAATTATTGGTGAACTTTCATATTTCCTCGGGTTGCAAGTTAATCAAAATGAGAAGGGCATATTGATTTCTCAAATTAAATATGTGAAAGAGATGCTAAAAAAGTTCACAATGGAGAATTGTAAGCCAGTTAGCACTCCCATGATGATAGGTTGCAAGTTGAGCAAGGATGACAAATCTCCACATGTTGATCAAACCATGTATAGATCTATGATTGGGAGCTTATTGTACTTGAAAGCTACCAAACCAGATATTTTGTAGGCAATATGCATGGTAGCACGATTTTAGGCTAGTCCCAAGGAGACTCATGTGACAACAGTGAAGAGGATTATTCGGTACCTCAAGGGTACTATGGAGTATGGCTTATGGTATCCGAAAGGTAAGGACTTCACCCTTATTGCGTATTCATATGCAAATTGAGCAGGATGTGTAGATGATAGAAAGAGTACCCGTGGAGGTCCATTATATCTTAGAGACAGGTTTATCGCATGGCACAATAAGAAACAAGAGTCAGTCTCCTTATCCACAATAGAGGCATAATATATTGTAGCGACAACATGTTGTACATAGGTATTATGGATGAAACAAACCCTAAAATATCTTGGTATTAACTTTAGTGAGCCAATTTCAGTTAAGTGTGATAACACCAGTGCCATTAACATCTCAAAGAATTCGGTTATGCATTCTCACACAAAACATATTGCTATCCGGTATCAATTTTTGAAGGAGAAAGTTGTGGAAGGTGAGGTTAAGGAGGATTTTGTTCCAACAATAGAGCAAGTAGCGGATATCTTCACAAAACCATTGCCCAAGGAATTTTTTAAGTGCCTTCACAATAAATTAGGAGTGGTCATGCTTCCCAAGAATTGACTAGCTATTAGGACCACATTCTCAGGGGGAGCATTTGTGTATTTGTTTATCTTTTTGCTCATGTTTGTGATTTTTGCTAAGTGTAATAATTTTTACCTGAGAATGTTGTGCATGGATTCAGGGGGAGTTTGTAGCAGCCCTTTGGTATTGTTGTCAAAGATCAAAGAAAAAGCAAAACACCGCAAGGAGAAAAAAGTGTCGCGATATCATGACATGTTGCATTTTTACGACCAAAAGAGAAGAGAAAGAACAAGAAAGAAAAAGTGTCGCAATATCGTGACATGTTGCATTTTTGTGGCCAAAAGAGAAGAGAAATAACAAGAAAGAAAAAGTGTTGTGATATCGCGACATGTTGCATTTTTGCAGCTAAAAGAGAAGAGAAAGAACAAGAAAGAAAAAAGTGTCATGATATCATGACATGTTGCATTTTTGCGGTCCAAAGAAAAGAGAAAGAGCAAGGAGAAAAAAGTGGCGCGATATCACGACATGTTGCATTTTTGTGGTCCAAAGAAAAGAGAAATAGCAAGAAGGAAAAAGTGTCTCGATATCGCGACATGTTGCATTTTTGTGACTCAAAAAATGGCAGGTAGGAAGAGAAACAAAAGTGTCACGATATCGTGACATGTTGCATTTTCATGACTCAAAAAGGGTAGGTAGGCAAAGAAACAAAAGTTTCATGATATTGCAACATGTTGCATTTTTATGACTCAAAAATGGCAGGCAGGTAGAGAAACAAAAGTGTCATGATATCGTGACATGTTGCATTTTTGCCAAAGGAACAGAGTAGTTGACAGTGCGTCTGATATTAGTGATGAACACCAGGATAGTGAAACTAAATACTACATAGTGATGTGGACCTATAAGGAATAAATCGAATATTGAATAAGGTAATTTGTCACATAAGGTCAAAATTCAATTAATAGGACAAAACATTACATAAGAAATCTTTAATGATTTGAAATAATTTAAGATGGTCGTTACACATGGAAAGAAGTGGACGCATGCCCATGTAGAGAAAAGGAAATGAAGGGCCACAAAATAGAAACAAAAAGCCTTTTTGGAAACCAAAACACATGCATGCACAAGGGAAGGAGAAAATGAACAATCATGGAAGGAGAAAATGAATAGTCATGGAAGGAGAAACAATTTTTTTTTAGAGGTTTTAAATACGCCATTCAAAGAGGCCATATGTTGTTGGTGCTCCTTTCTATTGGTGTAGATAAATTAGGGGTTGGTTCTCATTTATGTTGGTGCAGATAAATCAGGGGTTGGTGCTCATTCCAGTGGGTGTTGGTAAATTGATTGTAAAGTTGGTGTTTTGCAAAGGCTAGATTTGGATGGGATTCCAAACAATCATTTTGAGGATGTAGCCAAATCGGTGAACCTCGGTACATCTTGTGTTGTGTGATGTTCTCTTGTTATACTTGTTTTATTTGGTTTCAAGTTTTCATTGTTTCGGCTTTAAGAGTTGAAGATTTAAGTTTTAAAAGAGCTACACTGATTCACCCCCCATCTCAGTGTCATTGTGAGACTAACAAGTTCTATTCAGGAAAAAGAATGGGGACATTATACTCTATGTAGACTTTAGAAACCTAAACAAGAGTTCATTAAAAGATAATTATCCATTGCCTAACATGGAACAACTAGTAAAAGTAGTGGTAGGTTCAACGAGATTATCTCTATTATATGGATTTTTAGGGTATAATCAGATTCAGATAAATCCAGAGGATAGACACAAAGCAACATTCTCTACACCTTGGGGCACATTTGAATATTTAAGAATACCTTTTTTACTGATGAATGTAGGTTCTACCTTTCAAATAGCTATTGAATTTGCATTTAAAGGATTAATGTTTAAAATTGTAGTTGTGTATCTAGATGATATCATAGTTTTTTCTAAAAATTTAGAAGATCATTTAGAACATCTAACTGCAGTTTTTTCCCGATGTAAGGAATTTGGAATTTCTTTGAACCCTAAGAAATATATATTTGGAACTACACAAGGGAAGTTGCTAGGACACATAGTTTCAGAATAAGGTATAAGTATTGATCTAGAAATGATAGAAGCTATTTCCAAAATTACCCCTCCCAAGAACATAAAAGGAGTTAGTCATTATTTGGCAAAATAAATTTTATCAGAATATTTGTCCCAAATTTTGTAGAGATGACTAAACCCATAAATGACATGGTCAAGAAAATAGGGGAAATAAAATGGACAGTGGAAAATTTGGAAGTATTAACAAAATCAAAGAAGCCATATCAACCACACCAACCTTAATTTGCCTTAATTATACAAAAGACTTTAATATCTATTCTTATGCATCTGAACAGTCTATTGCTGCAGTTCTTTCATAGAAATATGATGAAAATAATGAAATGCCAATAGCCTTTATGATTTCAGGTCTAAATGGAGCACAAATCAAATACACCTTATTATAAAAATATGCTTATGTAGTCATACAATATTTAGAACACTTTAAAGGTATATTTGGTTCAAATAAGGTTTATTGTTGTATTCCTTTCATAGCAATAAAATATATTTTTTCCCAATCAAAGCCATTAGGAAGACCAGCTAGATGGATGGTAAAACTTCTTCAATATGATTTTGAGTTCAAAATTGTTAAAACTATTAAAGGATAGGGTTTAGCAAAATTATTAGCCAAGAAAGAGGAAAAATGATTTGAAAATGTGCTCACAATAAATGAGGAATATGATATCAGAAGAATCAATAATACTGAATGCAAATGGTATGAGGAAATATTGTCATATTTACAATCTTTGTCATTTCCCAGAGACATGTCAACAAACAGAATGAGGTCAATCAAGTTGTAAGCTCAAAAATACTATATATAGGATGGTGTGCTATATTGGAAACACCCTGATGGAATTTTATTAGTATGTTTATATGAAAGTGAAAGCCCAAAAATAATCAATGAATTTCATGATGGATTCTATGGAGGACATTTTGCTCTAAGAGCTACAACTAATAAAATTATGAGGGCAGGATATTATTGGCCTTCCATTTTTAAATATGTATATAAACATGTTAGGAATTGCCATAACTATCAAGTTTTTGCAGGAAAGAAGCATCTGGCAGCTATGCCCCTTAAGCCAGTAATCATTGAAGCACCATTCACCCAATGGGGCATTGACTTGATTGGAGATATTAAGCCCAATTCATCTGGCCAGCACAAGTGGATCATAACTGCAATAGATTACTTCACAAAGTGGGTAGAAGCTGCACCTTTGAGAACATCTACAAGTGCCACAATCATCATATTCCTAGAAGAAAACATCTTGACCAGGTCTGGAGTTCCTCAAAATCTGGTTACAGATAATGCACAGTATTTTGTTTCATATGAAATAATAGGTTTTTGTGCTAAACATGGAATTGAATTATCTCATTCTACCAATTATTACCCTCAAGGAAATGGTCTTGCTGAGACATCAAATAAGAACTTAATAACAAGAATGAAAAGGTCATTAGGAAATAATAAAAGAGGATGGGACAATGAACTTAAATTTGCTTTATGGGATGATCGGTTGTCTGTTAAAATAAATACAGGAAGAACCCCCTATGAGATGGTATATGGAGAGAAAGCCCTATTACCACCAAGAATAGAAAAATTGGCACTTTCCCTCCTATTACAATACCATGAAGATCCTAATCCCATTCAGGGGAGGCTTGATCAGATTGTCCTATTAGAAGAACAAAGAAGAGAGACCCTTAATAGAATGATGGAACAAACACAGAAAACCATTAAATTGTTTAATAAGAAATCTAAGGGTACTCCTTTTTCTCATGGAGATATAGTCATCTATTAGGATCCTAAAAACATGGTGAAAAATATAAATTTGAACCTAAATCGATTGGCTCATATCAAATAGCCCATGTTATCAATCAGAATACATACAAGTTGCAGACCTTGTAGGGTGAAATAATGGCTATTCCTATTAATAGCCAACATGTAAAAATGTACAATCCCTATTAAAGGTCAACAAAAAAAAAATTAGAAAAGCAAAAATCCCAAAAAACATAGTGTTTTATTTCAAGTTTTTCATTTCTATTTGTTTAAAATTCTGAGTTCATTGTATCCAAGATGTTCTTGTAGACACCAAAACAGCACCCATCCGATTATGTGACTGCAAACACTGATCGCTTTGACAAACACAGCCCCCAGGGCAGCCCTCAGAGGTCAAACAGTGGTCCTAACCACTTCCATAGCAATTTTGTAAGGTCAGGAAGCAATTTGGTACAATTAGACACTTTGCCCAGTACTCGTCTCACCCAGGGACGATTACTAACTTGCAATCGTCCCACCCAGGGACGATTGTTTTAATCGTCCCACCCAGGGACGATTACCAAGTTTAACGGGCAAAACGACAAACGGCGCCAAGTGGCAGCCCAGAACAGTCAGTTGATGACTCCTGCCTTGCACGCGTGTGTAGGTGGACAGAAGGGCCGTTAGAGGACTGTCACAAGAAGCAATTATGAAAACACAAGTCAATGGAGGACTCCCCTCCCTCATGGGAAGACAAGACTGCCACATGGCGCCTATGACCAACACATGGCATTTGTGCTTCCCTCCCAAAAGAGACCCCTGGGGTCTATAAAAGGTGGGACTTTTCTCACCCAAAAGGAGAAGAGGTGGAAGGAGTTTTCAAGCAACGAAGTGTTGCCGAATTGGAGACCCACTTGCATCCCCTTTTAGTCATCTTCCCACATCCACCAATCTCTTTTGCAAGGGAGGTTGTTGGGTGGCCTTTGGAAGCTCGAACTTGACCCAAATCCAACACATGGACACCTGAACCAACCAATTCGCCGACCCCCCACTCCTAAGAGATTTTGGGCCCATCCCAAGTGGATTGGTGCCAAAATCAAGTTCCATCGGTGGGCTGCCCACTTGGGCACCCCGCACCTTTTGGATTTAGTTGTAGTTCATTTTCTGTCATTTGTTCATATTCCATGTTATTCTCTGCTGTTCAATAGTTCAGAATCTTGAATCTTGATTTCAAAAGGTTTTCATCGAATATTATCATGCTTTTGTTATTTTGGTTGTCCCACCGACTTGGGGTTAAAAAAGTCCAATTTCTCGGTGATGGAGGCCAAATTGGGAGAATCCGACCATCTGGGTCGTCCCAAAATGGCCCCAATTACATAACCCCCTTGTTTGCAGGCATTTTGCAGGTCTCGGGAATCGACATTGGAGCAGCGGCAGGTCGGCTTCTTCAACACAGTATCAATCGTCCCTGCAGGGGACGATTAACAGCAGCAATCGTCCTTCCAGGGGACGATTAACAGCAGCAATCGTCCTTTCGAGGGACGATTACCAGGTAAACGTAGATTGGCCGGCTGTCTCAGGGGCAATGGCCTTTTGGTAACATTTCCCGTCTTCTGTCAAGTTTTCAAGCCATTTGGACTTACTGTATTTACTGTTTCAGGCAGATGTTTACATGCGTATTTCGTTGATTTTAAGAGAACGAACCCCTTTCATTTGCAGCAGGTGCTACTGACATTTTCATTGTTTCTTTGACTGTAGGAAAAGCAATCAGAGGTGAAGAACTTATCCACATCAGCGGCGGCAGCATCTTGGCCCGCCCATTGCAATCGTGGGCACGCGGGAAGAGGAAGACTAGGTCACACATTTGTAATGAAGACAAATTTAACGCTCCTAGCCCCCAAAAGGGGAGGGGACGTCTATGTAACCGAGGATAAGATATTTTAATAAAGAGGGCTGTGATTTCTTTGCATCTTGTCTTTCGTTTCCAAGTTGTCTCCTTTCTCTGTTTTAGTGCATAGGATCAAAGCGTTACATTTTCGTTTTATGTTGCATAGCTAGTGTTTCCTTTGCCCGAAATCTCGTGCTTTCAGTGGCGATCACGGTGGGACCCTGTCCCCTATTTTTAAAATCATAGAAACTGATTGAATTTTTTTGTGTTTGTGCTTGACAGGTACATTTTTCTTCTTGCAGACTGTTAATCGTCTCTGCAAGGGACGATTTCTGTTCTGGAAATCGTCTCACCCTGGGACGATTGTAAAATCGTCTCTGCAAGGGACGATTTCTGTTCTGGAAATCGTCTCACCCTGGGACGATTGTAAAATCGTCTCTGCAAGGGACGATTTCGGTTCTGTTAATCGTCTCACCAAGGGACGATTTTCTGTCTGCAACTTTTCAGAGCAAAATTTCAGAGGCAACTGGAGCAGCGAGAGAAGAGGTAGGGATTTTCATCATCTCTGTTGAAATTTTCTATTTCTGTTTCTGTTTCTTTGACTGTTTTCATTTTAGCTTGCATTGCTTAGGAAAAGTCATTCATGCATGTTTCATTTTCGTTGGATAAAATGAACCTCACACACTCCACGAAACAATTTTAAACCAAGGAGCTGGTCGTAAGACCCCAACCCTTGATCAAGACCATTGGTGGATTTAATCACCACCTTGGCTTGATTTGCATACATTTCCTGATTGTCAACTGTTGTTAGGCGTAAATCCTGACGAAGACAGACCGAGCGTAGCTGGGGTGATTCCTATGCGCGCGAGGATAAGTTTTCTATGGTAGGTGCCATTAACAGGACAATCCCCCTTCCGTACCGCCTACGTACCACGTACCTTCTGCTCTCACGTACCTATAGTCTCCCTCTCGTAAGGGCGGGTATATAGAGAGGTTGGTATATCGGCCTTGCTGGTATATTGAAGGGGCGACCTTTTGGGAGTTATAAGAGCCTACATGATGCATTTAAATGTTCTACAAAACCTACAAAAACAAAACAAAACACCAAAATACACTAAACCAGTCTAGGGCACACCAAGAATCCTTAAAAGAGATAATCACGGTTTTGTGAATGTGTGTGTTTAATTCTGTTTAGTATAGACAAAAAAAAAAAAAATCATTAAAAACAAGATAAAAATCTACTTAGATAGTGTGGACGCACCGCAATGGTGTACACCCGCAGTCAAGCCCAATCAAGGGTAGCAGCTCGAGAAGGTACACAAGAAGCAGGCACAAGTCGCCTTCGCTTCGATCCTGAGGATTTGGTCATACCGCCTTATCGGTCTAACCTACAAAAGTATCCAATTCAAAATCCTCGGTGGGGTATGCCCATTCAAAGCAGCCCCTCTCAAAAAGACGCCCTACATGCAGACCTTAATGTAAACAGAGAATCACCCTCTCAAGCTAGACATGAGTGGCCACAGCGCGATAAAGCGCTAACGGGGCACACTGTCCATTTGGAGGGACAACGTGGATATGGCGTCCCTTCTTTACCTCTCATCAGAATAGAGAGACCAAATCCAGAGCGTAGGGCTCCTTACACAGGGCGACCTAACTCCGCCTGCCCCTTACGCACCTATGAGAGAGAACATGAGGAAGATCATCGCATTCCTCAAGGACAACAACATACAACGCGGGAACCTTATGCTTCGCACCAGCCGGATATCATGATCACCCCTTGAGGCCAGAACCTCGAGCACATACAGACCTACCTCGACGGAGGGAAGCGACCCCTTGAGATTTTAGAGCATCAAAACCGAGGTAAACCCATAGGAGGAACATTTGAACCTTCTGAACAAAATAGGGTAGATCAAATTGATCCGGTGTCGCCGAGATATACCACCCGTCAAGCCCAAATCATGCGGCTTAAACAAAGTCAGCAAGAGATAGAGTATCAATACCGCTTGGATAAAGAACGCATGCAACGTGAAGCGGATGAGTTACAATATGAAATACTTGAGAGAGGGCCAACCCCTCGCGTCCAAAGAGCCGAACAACATGAGAGGCATAACCCTTTAACGCAGGACAGGTCTCCACGACCTCGTCAAGCTCTGCCGCCAAGACCTCATAGATTCGAGAGGGAAGCAACTCCTCGAAACAATGATAGGTACCTTCAGCAAGAGCTTGATCAGGGTCAGAGGTTTCGCCCAGAAACTCCTCAAGAATTTTATGAGGAGTACGAACCAGAAATAGAATATGTTGAAACTCCCCATCAAGGCAGGAGGGATGCCATTCGGCCACCCCTCCATAGGCCTCCAGTTTATCGTAACTTGCAACAAGAGCGAACAAGAGAGGAAGAAATAAAATCTTCCGATGCATACCAAGCGCTATTGGAGCGTTTGGAGTCTGTGGAAACAAAAGCTGCTGGGCATCAAAAACCCACATTACGTCTACTCCGCAGTAATCCGGTGCATCCTTCAGTGCCTGCGCCTCTTTACCCTGAACACTTCAAGTTGCCTCAATTGGCGTTTTTAAAGGTGAGGAAGACGCACAAGAGCACGTTACAAGATTTCTAAGCCAGTGCTTCGCAATCCAAGATAATGACGCGTTGTTGCTTAGAACATTCATAACCACATTCACAGGCCCTGCCTCGGATTGGTTCACACAACTGCCCAAACACAGCATAAGCAGCTTAGATCAGCTAGTAGATGCGTTTCTTGAACGCTTCGCCTTCAACACAAGGAAGAAGGCATCACTTAGTGATCTTGCTAGCCTTAAGCAATTTGAGGAGGAAACAATGGCAGCGTATGGGAACCGATGGAGAGCTTTGCTTTCTAAGTTACCCTACCGTCCTCCCATGTCGGACCTCACGCAGATGTTCGCAAAAAGTTGCTTAAAATCAATCTCCGGTCTATTGTTGCTTCGACAATACGACAGCTTAGAAGAAGCTTTGGCGCAAGCCAGAGTCATAGAAGAGATTAAGATAGGCGAAGGCGCAATTGCCAAGCCTAAGAAGAAAGAGTGGAATAAAACCACTAAAACCGGGACAACGCAACCACAACACGCTGCAATCAATCAAGTTGCGATAAATGTTCCCGCGCCTGTGCAAGAAACGTAGCCTCAAAAGGCTAACTACCAGGCAGTGCCTCCTGCTTACGAAAGAGATAACAGAAGACAGGAGCAGTATCAGCAGCGTCGCCCTAGGCGACAATTCACCCCATATGCGGAGTCTAGGGACTCCTTATTTGACCGCTTGTCAGCGGCAAATTTAGTTACTCTGCCAAAGATCCAAATTTTTGACCCTAACATTCCCAAGCCTAGGGGGTATAGGGAGGAATTGTATTGCAGATTCCATAGGCGCAGAGGACATGACCTAAATGGGTGCTGGAAATTCAAAGAACTAGTCCAGGATTTGATCGATAACAGAACATTGGTCGTGGACAACCCCATCGCACCAAACAACCAACAAATGGGGGTATTCAAGGACCCCTTGCCCGCCCACGAGGCACAGACAAAACCGCTCCAGATTAACGAGGTGCGACAAGATCTTCCCGCGCAAGGATTTGTGGGAATGATTAGCATTGTAACAAGGAACAGAAGATACCCAGCGGTTGCCCCCGAGGTAGCTGCGAGGGAAGTTCCGTCGACATCGCAGCCTCAACAACGCCCAACGCAATTACCTCCGCCTAGACCCGAGGTCACGATACGAACCAAACTCACGCAGAGTTTGCGGACCACGTCGGCTAGGTTGTCCATCTACGAGCTTATTCAACAATCAGCTCCCCATAGAGAAGCTCTTATGGACATTTTAAAAGCCATTGAAGTACAACCCCACGAAGCAAATTCTTTCAACGCCTTCGTGGGACATGTGAAACAATGTACGGAGCCTGTCATCACATTCGGAGAAGACGAGGTCAAAACGATATCAAATGACATGCCGGATCCACCCCGGCACGTTATCGCGCGGGTCAACGGGATCCCGTACAAGAGAGTGCTGATAGATATTGGCTCGTCCAGTAACATTATAACCACTGCAGCGTTAAAACATTTAAAACTGCCAGCCTCTCACATCACCGCTTCCACGTACACACTGCGAGCTTTTAACGATGCAATTTGCTCGACAGTCGGCACAGTTGTTCTGCCTATCCAGGTAGGACAAAAGTCAATACCCACACTGTGCCATGTGCTTGAAGGCGAAATGGCTTATAATATCTTGCTAGGGCGGCCTTGGATCAGGGACATGAAGTGTGTCCCCTCGATCGCACACCAGTGCTTGAAGTATGCCTATGAAGGGCAAATACATGTAGTCCCAATGGACTTAGAGCCCTTCAAGTATTGCAATGCGGTACAATTCATACCTCAATCGACCCTCCCATCAACGCATTTGGATTTTCAATTAAATCCATCTAAACAGGGTCCGATACCGCGAGCACCACTGGTGGCCAATAAGGCAAAATCCCAGCCAGGTGAGACTTCATCATCTGCTCCTTCATCATCAACGCCACCTATCATGGCCCAACAGAAGGACAAGGGAAAGCAAATCATGGAAGAGGTTAAGCCTCTAGAAGAGGGGTTGCCCACGATTTCAACGATATCAACGGAGGAAACACCCAACACAACACAAACCAAGACTCCTGAACAACCAAACATGGAATGGACTCGGGAAGGACTACCGTTTCCTCCTACCCAATCATCAACAATCACTGTTGAAATGGCCAGTACGGGCCTGGGGGAATACTTAGTGCAAAATGTTGTGGCAACCCCCACATTGGAGTCAGTACAGGACATGGGAAGACCTCGCCTTCCCATAGGGACAATTGTTCCACTAGGCTACCCTCCCAACCAGACAAATTTTGTGTATGGGGGCCTTGATCATGGTTCTGAACCATGCGAACAAAAGGAAACAGATGAAGAGCCTTTTGTCGAAAACATCAATTATCTGTCAAACCCAGAATTTGCCCTAAAATATCTCGACCAATGCAATTGGCATGGGTATGGGCTAGGCGAGATATGAGCAAGGGATGCGGATCCTTTGCCAACCAAGATATCAGATGCCATATGACAAGTCGGGGGTAGGGTTCAACCATCCCCTGCCATTAGACATCTTGGTTGAAAATATGCAAGGCCTAGAAATAGGCAACAAGGGGGGATTGGCACAAGACCCGTACGCCAATCCAAACACAGAATACACATTAGGGGATTATCTCCCATGGTCTACAAACACCCCTGGAAATAGCAATAATCCCTCTCCTTTGCTAGAGAGAGGTGAAAGTTCAGAGAGCAATCCTCAAAGAGAACAACAACGGCTTCCAGGACATTTTTTGAAAGCTGTTCCCCTTAGAGGTTCCGGATGAAATAACACGAGTCTCAAAAGAATCGGGTCCCTCCACTAAGAGTGGAACAACCGCAATGGGACCAGATTAATTCACTGGAACAGGAAGAGTCCTCAATGTCGCAAGCAACGAGATGCTGAAGAGGATGAACAATTTTGGATCTATGAAAGCGATTCAGAAGACGAAACTGAAATGGACTATCTCAGACATGCGCGACGACATCACCGCGCTCTAACTCATGAAGATCTAATGGGACAAATGGGTATACGGTTAGGACATGAATGGCACGTAGACCCAGCGAGGTGGGACCAAGTGTTAGACCTATGGCTCCAAATTCAAGATGAGCATCGTCCACCTCGAGATCCCATCATGACACGAGTGCCAAGGGAAGACCCCGCCTTCCTTTTCACACATAGAGATGAGTTTGCACCTAGAGAGGATCCATTCGTGCCTGTTCCCGTAGAGCCAGATCCAGAGTATAGGGAACATCTAAAAGAATCAAGTCATCACACCCGTGGTTCTGGAGACCAAATTCATTCCATCCACATGATCTCCATTGATTTGACCACACCCATCCGCAATCCGACCGATCCATCATGGTCATTGCATCTAGACATGGATGCCATCGACTGGGATCGCGTCAATTCGCCATTGTCACCATCAGAGTACTTGGCCTTTCGGTGAAATGCTTCATTTTACCCCAAGGACAACTCAGGATATTTTTCAAGCTGAAGAGGGACCCGAGGTTCCAAACGTAGATCTTAACTCAGCTGATGATATCCATTTAATCCCAACTCCACATCAGTTGGAGGACGGATCTCACATGTCAATCGAGGAGACGACTGACGTAGACATCGGCACAGATCCAATGAATCCACAGATTCTCAAGTTGGGGGTAAGCCTTTCCCCCGAAGAGCAAGCCGATTACATTGCCCTTCTTAAAGAAAAGAAGGAGGTTTTTGCATGGTCGTACAAAGATATGCCAGGACTAGACCCGCAGCTAGTCATGCACAATTTAACGCTTGATCCGAAAATCAAGCCAGTAAAGCAAAAACTAAGAAAGATGCACCCAACAGTGGCCTTGATGGTCAAAGACGAATTGCAAAAGCTGTTGGATGCACAATTTGTCATCTGCGTGGATTATCCGCCATGGTTGTCCAACATGGTTCCCGTCAAGAAGCCCGACGGGAGGATTCGCATATGCACCGACTTTCGAGACCTAAACAAAGCGAGTCCTAAGGATGATTTCCCCTTGCCAAGCATCGACGCATTGGTAGACGCTACGACAGGTCACGAAATGCTCTCCCTAATGGACGGTTTCTCGGGATACAATCAAATTCGTATCAATCCTGAAGACCAACTCAAAACGGCATTCACAACGCCTTGGGGGACATTTTGCTATAAGGTCATGCCTTTTGGCCTTAAAAACGTTGGCGCTACATACCAACGTGCTATGACGTATATCTTCCATGATTACATGCACAAAACTTTGGAAGATTACATGGATGATTTGTTAGCCAAGTCTCTCTTGCGCTCAGATCATCTCGGTGACTTAAGCAAGATTCTCGATCGCCTCATAGAGCATAAGGTCGAGTCGAATCCCAAGAAGTGCGTGTTCGGCGTCACATCCGGAAAACTCTTGGGTTTTATAGTCTCCAAGAGAGGCATCGAAGTGGACCCAAACAAAGTCAAGGCAATCCTTGAAATGGCTCCCCCAACCACTATCAAGCAACTTAGAAGTCTGCAAGGAAAGGTCGCGTCGATTAAACGCTTCATAGCGCAATTATCTGACAAATGCCGACCAATGAACAAATTATTGCACAAGGGGGTCACATTTCATTGGGATGACGAGTGCCGATCGACCTTTGACGAAATCAAACAATACTTGGCTTCGTCGCCAGTATTGGCACCACCTAGACCAGGTGTGCCGTTCTACTTATACATCTCGACTGCGAGGTGGCACTGGGCGCAATGCTAGCCCAGAAGAATGAACTTCACAAAGAACAGGCTACTTACTATCTTAGCCGCACCCTGGTCGATTACGAACTTAACTATGCATACGTTGAGAAACTCTGCTTGGCAGTGGTGTTTGCTACCAAGAGGCTACGCCATTACATGCTGAGCAACACGACGTATGTTGTGTCTAAGGAGAATCCATTGCGATACATGATGAGTCGTACTTATCATAGTAGTCGCACGGCGAAATGGATCATGTTGTTGACGGAATTTGACATTGAGTTTATTGGGCAAAAATCTATAAAAGGACAAGTCATAGCCGATCAACTAGCAGAGGCTCCTCTTGAAGACGATCAGCCTCTAGTCATAGAACTACCCGATGATGAGGTCTTCCATGTCTCAGAATCGCCAGATTCTGAAGAGCCTGAGTCTCAGGCCGACATAACCTTATTTTTTGATGGTTCTAAATGCGAGCAAGGTGGTGGCGCAAGAATTGTATTCTTCACACCGCAAGGCGCTCCAATGCCCCTGTCATTTAAATTAAATTTCCAGTGCACCAACAACAATGCAGAATATGAAGCCTTGCTCCTAGGTCTTCAAACAACAATCGCCATGAATATCAAAAGACTGAACATCTTTGGCGATTCGCTGTTAATCGTCAATCAAGTCAAAGGGGTATATCAATGCAAATGCCCAGTTCTGAAGGCCTATAAAGCCCTCGTGGATAAATTCCTGGCAAAACTTGAGTGGTATGACATCGAGGCACTCCCTCGATCATCGAATCATTTTGCGGACACAATGGCCTCCTTAGGGTCACTAATCCCGCAAGACCTTTTCGGTGATATAACAACCATTCAGGTCAAAACCTTATCGCAACCCGCGATGGAGCGCGCAAGCTCAGATTTGACGCCAGGAGTCCACATGATCCAGATCGAACCATCTTCGGATAAGTTCTTTCGAATCCGAGACTATTTGAAACATGCCAACTGGGGGTCTTTGTTCTCCCCCACTCCCATTAATAGCAACACAACGCTATTCTTACAAGTTCTATCCCAATCAGCATTTGTTAGGGAAGAACTCCAAAAGGGATTGACTGTTCAAACTGTCGAGGTATCCGATCAACGGGACTGGTATTTACCCATAAGAGACTACCTCAAGTTAGGTAATCTACCCTTTGGATTGACGCACGCCGCAAAACGAACATTCAAACAGAAAGCGGCAAAATATGTCTTGATAGGAGACATTTTGTATCGTCGCAGCTACGACGGAATTCTTCTTCGTTGCTTGGACCAGCAAGAGTCCACTTGGGCGATCACCCAAGCGCATGACGGTACATGTGGCGGCCACTTCAGTGGTATGGCCATTGCAAAGCGCATTCTTCGCATGGGCTATTATTGGCCATCTTTAGAGCGAGATTGTTGCGCGTATGTCAAGAGGTGCGTAAAGTGTCAACATCATGCCAATTTGATGCACGTACCTTCCCAGGCCTTACAGACAGTCCGGTCTGCTTGGCCATTTTCGCGGTGGGGCCTCGATCTAATCGGAAAGATCTCCCCTGCATCGTCAGGCCGTCACACGTTTATCATAACGGCCACAGAATACTTTACCAAATGGGTGGAAGCAATTCCGTTAACCTCTACGACAGGACCCCGCATTGCGGAGTTCATTTTGCATTACATCATATGTCGTTTTGGTATTCCATCCAAAATAATCTCGGATAATGGGCCATCATTCAAGAACAAAGACGTGCGTGCTTTAACCACAAAGTACAAAATTCAGCATGACTTTTCAACACCCTATTATCCGCAAGCAAATGGGCAAGCAGAGGCGTCAAACAAAATGCTAGTCGCCATCCTTAAAAAGACCGTCGTAGACAGTCATAAGGATTGGCACATACAAATCCCACTTGCCCTTTGGGCTTATCGCACTAGCATTCGGACGCCCACTGGGGCAACTCCATTTTCACTAGTGTATGGCTCAGAGGCAGTAATGCCTCTCGAGTTGGAAATTCCTTCCCTGCGCATATCAATGCAAGAGTTCATCGATGATAACACTGCACGGCAGGCCCGATTAGACCAACTTACGTTGCTTGACGAACGACGCGTTAATGCTCTCGAGCACTTACGTATCTATCAAGAGCGGCTTAAGAGAGCTTACAACATGAAAGTTCACCTAAGAGACTTTCGGGTTGGTGATTTGGTTCTGAAGGAAAACCAACAAAACTCTAATTTGCCGTCCCATATGAGAGACAAATTCACGGCAAATTGGTTAGGTCCTTATGTCATTGATAGCAAAATAGGACCGAGAACGTACAGGCTAGCTTCTCTTGACGGTATCAAGGAAACAGAACCCTTGAATATCAGTCATTTGCGACCATTTCATATCTAAGAAAGCCATATACCAAAAAAAAAAAAAAAAAAACAAAAAGCTCCAAGGATTATCGCAATCTCTTGGTCAACCCAAAAAGCTCCAAGGATTATCGCAATCTCTTGGTCAACCCAAAAAGCTCCAAGGATTATCGCAATCTCTTGGTCACCTAAAAAGCTCCAAGGATTATCACAAATTCTTGGTCAACCCAAAAAGCTCCAAGGATTATCGCAATCTCTTGGTCAATACAAAAACCTCCAAAGATTATCGCAGTCTCTTGGTCAAAAAAAAAAAAAAACAACAAATATCATCAAAAACAACAAAGATTTGCATCTCAGTTCTAGGCATACTCAAATTCATCAAAAAACAACAAAAACACCAAGCATAACTTTTACCACACTACAGTCAGTGGTCTGGGAATGTACCAAGAGTTTCAGTGATTCAGTCATCATGTTCATCTTTAGCCATGTAGTGTATCAAGTCGAACAGATTTTACGAAGGTAGAGTCATACTTGAAATACACCTTGTTACGTAACATCCCAACACAAATCAAAACACTAAAATTCCCAAATTGTGTGAACGAAAGATGAAACCTGCAAAATAATCTAGGTCACCAAAAGTGAAACGGTTATCTTGCTCATCCCCCTGTGCGAATGACCCCTAGAATGCTGAGAGTTGGCAAAAGGACAAGCATCCTCCCTACCCAATTCCCTAAGAATCCCTAAAGTTCTCAAAAGTTGCAAAACACAAAAGCAAAATGTCAAAACTCCAAATTTGACAAACTATAGTGCACACATCAAAAGGCACAAACAACAGTGATTTTCGTCACTCCATATCCCCAATCCCTTGCTCAAAAAAAAAAAAAAACAAATCAAAATAAACAGTGATCTCATCACTACAATGAGCAAGTATCCCAATACAATTGAAGAAAAGAAGGGAGTTGACCTTGAATCCCTGGAACTCTCAGCATTCTATAGGTCATAAGGCAAGCTTCAGTACCAATTTGGTTGATAGCCTATCGGTAATAGAAGTAAACCTCCCGCATGACGATATATCTGTCACATTAACTTGCGTACAGATCAATGTTTGCATGTGGATGAGCTAGCTTATGGCATCCTGGATTACACCGCAGAATAATCTTAGTACATACAACAAAGGAATTCATGGAGCTAATTAGGTGATCCTCAGTACAGGTTCGGTTGAAAGCCCATCTGGCACTGGCGGTATCCTGATAAATACCACAATAATGAACTCAATTGCACACACAGGGATGTGAAATAGCTTGGTCAAAAACAGGTCTGATTCATACCTTGTTCAAAAATCATGTAAGATAAAGTACAGTCGTGGCTAGTGAGCTAAAACCGCCTGAGTCTCAGAAAACCTTAGCTACATTTCTAAACCAACTGCGCTACTTTTCATCCTCGCAAATACCATCAGAAAATACAAAAACAGAAAAACCATGCACAGAAATCACCTAAAAACAAAATAACAGAGCTCTAAACAGTCTATGGTACCATAGCCAAACATCACAAATCCATTCATCCATTTCATCTCTGCATATCACATATAAATCAAAATTTGCATTCATCATAGCATATGCATCCATCAAAATAAATCAACATAATACATCCATATTCATCAACCATCATGCACAAGATCAAAGAAAATCAAAACAACAAAAACATCACAAAAAAAGCAACACAAAAAAAAGCAATAAACATTGCCAGACATAAGTGCTCTTGCACTTAAACTCTTGGCATAGCAAAACTGATATCGAGGTTTACATTGTCACTATCATGCTCCCTAAGAAGGCTATCTAGCCGGACCGCTCCACGGGAAGACGGATTGTCGACAATTTAATCCCCAAATGATATCACAAAAACAACAAAAACAACAAAACATGCAAAATAAAAATAAAGCAATAAGAATTGCCGGACATAAGTGCTCTTGCACTTAACCTCTAGGCAAACAAAATCGATGTCGAGGTCCAAATTATCGCTCTCCTACATCCCCAAGAAGGCTACAATAGCCGGACCGCTCCACGGGAAGTTAGATTTTCGATGATTTCACCTCATTACGGCATCACCAAAAGGGTTAACACCCACCAAAAATAGGTCCATATGTTGGAAAAATTGCACACACTTAACGGTAAACCCTTTAAAGGCACCCTTGCACAAGTCATCTCGAGTCAAGCGACTCGTCGCTTCTCTCACAAAGGTCATTCCCTCATCGATTCGTCGCTTGAGGGGGTAGTCACACTTAGTCACCAACCAACAATCACACACCCAATTAAGGAAAACGACATGCATTCAAAGAATCATTGACAAAGACAATCACGCTCCTGCTTGGGGCAGTAAACAAGCAACAATCAAATCAATCAAACACTTGGCATTTCGTGAATCATGAATACAAGGTTCCCCTGAGGTAAAAACGCCCTTCGCCTATTCATGACTGATCAATGTCTAAGTTCAAGTCACACCTCACCAAAACAGGTTAACACTTGAAATCAAATTCCTTAGCTCGTCAGAAGCAAGGATTCAAGAATGCATGCCCTTTCCATACTTGGGGCATCAAAAGTTGGTTAGGTTACCAAGAAACCCTAATCATTAGTGCTTTGGTTATCTATTTTTGCTCAGCACTGCGTCGCCCGCAGCGCTTCCCAAAAAGGGGCATCTGTAGACACCAAAACAGCACCCATCCGATTATGTGACTGCAAACACTGATCGCTTTGACAAACACAGCCCCCAGGGCAGCCCTCAGAGGTCAAACAGTGGTCCTAACCACTTCCATAGCAATTTTGTAAGGTCAGGAAGCAATTTGGTACAATTAGACACTTTGCCCAGTACTCGTCTCACCCAGGGACGATTACTAACTTGCAATCGTCCCACCCAGGGACGATTGTTTTAATCGTCCCACCCAGGGACGATTACCAAGTTTAACGGGCAAAACGACAAACGGTGCCAAGTGGCAGCCTAGAACAATCAATTGATGACTCCTGCCTTGCACGCGTGTGTAGGTGGACAGAAGGGCCGTTAGAGGACTGTCACAAGAAGCAATTATGAAAACACAAGTCAATGGAGGACTCCCCTCCCTCATGGGAAGACAAGACTGCCACATGGCGCCTATGACCAACACATGGCATTTGTGCTTCCCTCCCAAAAGAGACCCCTTGGGTCTATAAAAGGTGGGACTTTTCTCACCCAAAAAGGAGAAGAGGTGGAAGGAGTTTTCAAGCAACGAAGTGCTGCCGAATTGGAGACCCACTTGCATCCCCTTTTAGTCATCTTCCCACATCCACCAATCTCTTTTGCAAGGGAGGTTGTTGGGTGGCCTTTGGAAGCTCGAACTTGACCCAAATCCAACACATGGACACCTGAACCAACCAATTCGCCGACCCCCCACTCCTAAGAGATTTTGGGCCCATCCCAAGTGGATTGGTGCCAAAATCAAGTTCCATCGGTGGGCTGCCCACTTGGGCACCCCGCACCTTTTGGATTTAGTTGTAGTTCATTTTCTGTCATTTGTTCATATTCCATGTTATTCTCTATTGTTCAATAGTTCAGAATCTTGAATCTTGATTTCAAAAGGTTTTCATCGAATATTATCATGCTTTTGTTATTTTGGTTGTCCCACCGACTTGCAGGTAACAACGTCCAATTTCTCGGTGATGGAGGCCAAATTGGGAGAATCCGACCATCTGGGTCGTCCCAAAATGGCCCCAATTACATAACCCCCTTGTTTGCAGGCGTTTTGCAGGTCTCGGGAATCGACATTGGAGCAGCGGCAGGTCGGCTTCTTCAACACAGTATCAATCGTCCCTGCAGGGGACGATTAACAGCAGCAATCGTCCTTCCAGGGGACGATTAACAGCAGCAATCGTCCTTCCGAGGGACGATTACCAGGTAAACGTAGATTGGCCGGCTGTCTCAGGGGCAATGGCCTTTTGGTAACATTTCCCGTCTTCTGTCAAGTTTTCAAGCCATTTGGACTTACTGTATTTACTGTTTCAGCCAGATGTTTACATGCGTATTTCGTTGATTTTAAGAGAACGAACCCCTTTCATTTGCAGCGAGGTGCTACTGACATTTTCATTGTTTCTTTGACTGCAGGAAAAGCAATCAGAGGTGAAGAACTTATCCACATCAGCGACGGCAGCATCTTGGCCCGCCCATTGCAATCGTGGGCACGCGGGAAGAGGAAGACTAGGTCACACATTTGTAATGAAGACAAATTTAACGCTCCTAGCCCCCAAAAGGGGAGGAGACGTCTATGTAACCGAGGATAAGATATTTTAATAAAGAGGGCTGTGATTTCTTTGCATCTTGTCTTTCGTTTCCAAGTTGTCTCCTTTCTCTGTTTTAGTGCATAGGATCAAAGCGTTACATTTTCGTTTTATGTTGCATAGCTAGTGTTTCCTTTGCCCGGAATCTCGTGCTTTCAGTTCTTAGTTTGATGAGTATGCATTATTGTGAACTACTCAAAAAGCAATAAGAAGAAAGAGATTTATTTTAGATGAGGTTTACAATTTTTCAAATATGAGTGTTTATGCAGTAGTCATTTGATATGAGATAAAAAAGAATAAAAATAGAGTAGATTAAAATATCATGTTAAAGCCTCACAATATTAATTATACTTAAAGTAATTTCAAGAGTCCTAAGAACCTAGTTATATTTGAGAGGGTAATTAAGCTAAAAATAATTACACTCATCCTTATTATCCAGAAACTAATCCTCAACTGAGGCATACTTGTTGCATAATTTTCTTATATCAAATACTTCTCTCACAAAGAAGAAAAATCTCAATAAAGTAAAATTGAGTCATTGCCTGAGATATCTTCCAAAATATCTACTAGGGCTATAGACGCTTGACTAGAAGTAGATTAAAATAAGATGGTATTAGAATAAAATCCATCGGGGCTATAGACGCTTGACTGGTAGTGGAGCCCTGCAAAATGGTAAAAAATTTTAAAGAGTGAAATCACATATTAAACTTATCTATTTTTCTCATATATGGCAAAGTATTGAAATATTTAGAAATAAAAAATAATGCACAAATACACACATGGGCTTGAACATGATAAAACCAAATAGCTCTATAAAAATTCTTGTCTAAACATATCCTATGATTCGACTAAAACAAGCATTACAAATTATTCAAAAACTCATATGTTTCTAAGAATCTAAATCTTGTCTCCAAAGTGAATAGGATTTTCAGTTCTGATATACTCTGTTACTTTGATATCCTATTACATGTATAGTTTTCAAATTAAATTGTCATTTTTCTTTGTTTTTAAAGCTTTGATCATCATGTTTGGTGATGTAAATTTTTGTCCAAAAATTGCTTATAAACTAGGATATTATGTGGTTCTCAAGTGCTTCATGTTTTCAACACTTTGTCTCAGTTAGAGCCTATGTTGGAGCCAAAATTGACTCAAATTTAAAACCCCCAAATTTAAATTTTTTGGTTTCAATCAAATTTTTAGTGTTGTTGGTATTTGCCTAAAAAAATTTGTTCAATTTTCATTGGTTGGTTGATAAAGTATAAACCTTAGATTTAATAATGTGGGTTTCATTTTTCAAAAATGTCTCAAGTGGTAAGGGCAAAAAATTTTGATTTACTCCTCAAGTCAAAGTTTAACCTTCATAATATTTTTCTTGAAGCCTAAAACCGATTAATAAAATACTTTAATCATAAGTCGGTTAAAGCATTCACCATGGTCTCAAAGTTTGAAAGCCTAAGGTTAAATAAAATGATAATTAATTAAAACCTAAGGGCATGCACCCCGCCTTTGAAAATTAGCCAACCGATCGGCTCTCATACTACACTAACCAAATTATTGGCTCCCAATTAGTGCTAACCAACCGATCAACTTTTGATTACAAGTAGTCGATCGATATATCGATAACAAAAAGACCATCAGCTATTCGGTTAACTTGAAGGGTCCACCGATCGATTGAATCCCAAAAAATAAATACTAACTGATTGGCTTGTTTGATTAACTAGCCGACTGATTGGCTCCTAGTTTTAAAAGATAAGTCGATGAAGGAGGAAGCCTTCTTGGTTGGCGAAAACAAGAAAGAAATTGATCAGATCCCAAGTAACAAGGATGGGCCAAAATTTTGAACACTCACCAAAAATATCGTCGACTAATGCATTACAAGAGAAAGCCAATCGAATCTCATGAGTTATCTACAAGCCAAAACCGATTGGTAAATAAGTGACAAATAGAAGTCGATCGACTCCTTCAACACATCACTTGATCAAGCTTCCCAAACCGGTGAACAATCGGATCAAGAAAGAAAGAAATTGGTTGGTTGGAAAATTCTAACAACCAATGCCTTGATAAGCAGAGCCATCATGCAAAAAATTAGATTGGCATGCGAACCAAGCATGAGGTACGCCTAACCATCCCGTTGAATTAATTTAACCTTGTTTATTAGTGGTTTCATGTGTAGGAAACTTTATGAGGCTAATTGGTCAAGGATTTTCTACCATCAACTAGTACGAATTAGAGAGAAGTCGAAATAATTAGTTGAGAGCAATAAATGGCTACACATGCTGAAATTAAGGCACCAACTGGCCTCCATGCCTAAAAGGACATAGAAGAATGCTTAGTCAGACCACTAACCAAGGTGGTCCTGAAATGAGTAAGAATGACAAGGAATCTATTGCGAAGAGCAAATCTTGATGGTATAACTCTCATCAAATCATGGTGAGCCAAGACACGTAAGGATCATCCTTGGATCCATGCAGGCACATTCACTCAAAAAAAACAATTGACACATCATTCAAATAGAATGTGCGAAAGACCAAAAATATGGCGAGCCTAGGATGGTCATAAAAAAACAACTAACTCCCCTCATTAAATGACCTCGACTCAAAGAAAGGTTATAAAACCCCCTATTTCTAAAATAAAACCATCACCAATGTATTTACAAAAGTGTTCAGTGATTGAGCAGTGTGCGAGAGTTGAGGGTTTTTCTGAGAGCTTAGAAAGATAGAATTTACATAAGTGATAGAAATGGCATCTTCGATTTCAAGTGCTAAGAAAGGTAAAATTGAGGCTTTTGAAGAGAGAGTGCCATTTAAAAAGGTGACAACCAAGAAGCTTGGACACTAGGTCTGAATGAATAGGAGCTGGTTGAATTCTATTTTTAGGCTAGCATGGAAGATCGAAGTTGACCCCATCATGTATTAAAAATGGTCTTTTTGAGGGCTTATGAGGCAAAAGATAAGAAGGGTGTTTCTAGCAACCGTTGGAACACCAATTTGGCAAAGTTGTTGTGTCCTCGGGTTCACTTCTCTCCAGACCTATTGTCATGGCTCACAATCTCTTACGATCCATGAAGTCGTTCCATTGTGAATGAGAAGGGAAAGGCTCTCTACCACCTCACACCTGACCAGATTCAAATGGTGTTTGAGTTAACCAAGGGAGATTTACTATATGATGAAAATGTGGTAGCACTACAGGCTCAACACATGCTGGGGACTTCTTTCTATGCCGGTTTATTCAAAGGGCCAATATCAACTGACTTCCCTATCCCAAATTCCTTGCTGCAATGGTGGGTGAAAGATTACTCAGACATGATTTAGATCACCTTAGGCATAAAGGACCTTAACTGTTTGAGCTTTCCAATTATGTATGTTATTGCTCAATGCAATAAAAAATGCTTTCCTCACTATCAATGGGAGGAAGTAATGAGTAACACCATGGATAATGAGTTGAAGCAACTCTAAGAGGCTTTAAAATAGGATAAATATATAATACCTTGATTCTCTCACTATTCCTTTTTGATCCACCTGATAATGGGTCAATTTATAATAGAGGCAATAACACAACTCAGGGAAACCCCAACTATATGATACAGGACTAGCTTTCAATAATTCACCAAAATGTTTCTTCATTCTCAGAGTTCTACGGTCATTTTATTTTGGCCATGTATCATGTCCTGATCGAGCAACATCCTCCCAGAATAAGCCCAGGTGTTGTGGGTTACCTCAGAGAGAAAGAAGTTGGGGATGTATTTTTCATGGATAACTTTACATTCATTCAAATGTATGGGGTAAAGCTACCCCCAAAGGCCTTACCCACCTATTGCCCAAAGTTATTAGGAGTACTGGAGATAGTACGACAACTGGCCGAGGAGGCCAGTCTGTGATATTTAAGAAAATAGACCAAAATTTTGTGGGTATCCGCACCAACGAAGATTGACCACATTGTATACAGAGGCTATCCTAGCCTTGTTGAAGCCATATCCATAATGGAAAAATATTGTTTCATTGAAATAGTGTGGAGGCCTTATGATCCTAAAGATAAGTACAAAGACATCACGATAGAAAATAAGCCCATGAAACACCACAAGGATGATTATGAGAAAGCTCTGCTATGGACCAAAAATGATGAAAAAGAGATGAAAGCTATCTAGGAAAACAAGAGCATGCAAAGGCCCTTTACTTAGTTGGAGATGGTGGGAGGGTATTCCTTAGAACTCAAGCTAGTCAGGCAAACCACTGTGGACAAGATTACACCTGTTCGACCAGTCATTCCTCTATAATATTTCAATGACCCATTAGAAGATATCACTACTACCACTCCTAAGTAGCTAGAGATAGTGGCTCAGGTAGTATAATAACCTACACTAGAAGTCCCTTGTATCGAGGTGAGCAGTCCCACCAGAGGAGAAGAACAGGTTTTTGTTGAGGCTTCAACCTTAGGCCCACAATAACCGGGCAACCTTGCCCTCACCTTACTTGCACCAAGACACTTATAGGTGGTTGTTGCAAGCACCTCTCGGGCCATTCCAATGGCCATCAAATATAATAACAAAGAGGTCAAGAAATCGAAAAGAACCTGGAAATCCATCGAAGAGAGTGGTGTATTGGTCATCTAGGTGTTGTAGGTTAATTGGATAGGAGAGGGCAATCCTCCAAGGGAGGTCCCAAGTTCAAATATCCACCCTACCAAAAAGTAGAATTGGGTATCCAAAATCCAATTGATAATGTTGGTGTGGGCAAGGTCAGTTGCAACTCTCGGGTGACTTTGATGGTGTAGAATCCCCTATTCATGGTCTCTCAGACCAAGGCAACTCCACAAGGGGTTTTTTGCTTTAAAAAAAAGAGTGGTGTATTGATAGAAATATTTTGAAATTATTAGATGGAAGATATGGATGATGATGAGACACCACTTGCCAAGAAGCCATGGATAAAAACAAGATATTAAGGTATAGTAAGCCTTCATTTGGTCAAAATAAATAAAGCACCAAAATTCACTCTAGCTTAAGAAGCTGAGTTGGATGCCATCAATGAAGGGAGAAGGGTGGAGAAGCTCCCTGAAGTCCAAACATAGGAAGGTGGCCAAATGACCATCTCTTTGTCGACCCAAGGGATCACTTATCTGTAGATCAATCCAAAGACCAAAACAATAGAAGTGACATGAGATACCATTGCCATGGTAATACAAGGAGTGAACATTCACTCTCAAATTGTGGAAGCCATAATATTAGAAATATCCACTTGGAAAGCCAAGGTCGTAGAACTATAGGTAGAAAATGAGAATTTTAAAGTTACCACTACTTTAGCTCTAGTACAGGCAATATCCTCTAGCACCATGGGGTCCAAGGATATCTTGATCAAAAAATATAGAGAAAATGTTATCACTTTGATCAATGACAACGCAGAGATAATAAATAGTTGTTGCAAAGAGGCTAGGGAGTTGATATCAGCTAACAAGAAAATAAGGCCTTTTATAGAAGACCTCGATAAGAAGATGGCCATTATACTTCCTATATATTATTTTTGTAAAATTGGATACGATAATATTATGACTGAGGAAGTAATAACTATAGATGGACAAAGTCGAAGCTGCTTGGATGAACATGAAAAAATAACCAACTACATCAATGAGAGATCCAAATATAATTTGATGATTAAATAACTAGAAAATATTGAACAACAGCTAACAACCATAGTGAGACAGTCAGGAATTGATCCAACCACATTAATGGGCCAAGGTGTTTTTAGCTAGACCATTATAAAACATCTAAAAGAAGTCAACTTTGATGAGCAAGACGATGACAAGTTGGCGGTCCAGTTATTTTTTGAAGCCAAACACATACATAGTCAGGTCCATTTATTTCAAGACAAAGCCTTGATCTTGAAATAAAATAGAATCAAGGCTTCATGAATTTTGGATAGGGTCTCTCAGCAATGAATCATCCACATGGAAGTATGGCTTCGTATTGCTGAATTGGTGGGGGCCATAGTAGATAACATAGAGAAAATTAAGAAACTAGCTAATGAGTCAGTTACAGGATCAACCTCCATGGAAACAACTATGGACAAAGGCAAGGAAAAGTTGGTTAGATGATAATAGATAATTCTCCCCTCTCCTCAATCAGATGCTGACAAGTGTACAAACAAGAATGAACCAAGAATAATAGAATCAAGAACCAGTAGCTATAAAAGGAAGCAGGTAGGTTTAGATTCTACATCAAGCAATTAGAGAATAGAATTTTTGCTAAGAGGTATACTTGAGTGCCCTATTAGTTGTGTTGTTGTATTTCTTTGTGTCTATTTTCTCTTATTCACTCTTTCTTCCTCCCCTTTCTATGCCAGATCATATTATAGGAAAGTTCCTAAGAAGCTGAGAATGTTTCTAGTCTATTGAGCTTAGGATTCAAATATTCTTATGTTACCAGATTGGAATAAGAAGAATAGGAGGGACCTGTTACATCATTTGAATAGAGTCTTCTCTATTGTATTGTTGTATTATTTTGATAAAAATAGAGTTAAAAGGCATTCTACCCACTCTGCATGTAATTTTTCCATAAATCAATACAATTCTGAATCTTATTCCTATCATTTCTTTGTCTTAGTATTGTGTGTATCTGTATAATGGGTTACATTATTTGAATGCATTATACACGTTTATTTTGTTAGTTAACTCTTGATTTTGTTACAATATTCGAATGAAAGCAAGAACACTAATTTCCTTCTCCCCTTATTTTTGTTCATGATTAAAGTAGTTGTTAAATTGCTATAATATCCCAATGTATCTAGGCACCAGTCTACATAAGGCATAATAGGTTGGTTGTTTTCATGCTTGGTAATTTTAATAAGAATACTATAGTTTAATATTAATTTAGATCATGCAAATTATAAGTTTAATTGTATAATTTTTGTTGGGATTTCCTTACCCATTTTGTCGTCTTTTATAGCAATATTTGGGTTTAACAGAACATGAGGCAAGTCAACCAGAGCTTGTAATAGCTCATTGGTTTCAAATAAGTTATTATTGCATGAAAATTTATTTCCTATGGATACAAGAATCGGTTCCAACAAACCTGTATGATTTAATCACTTAAAACATAAGGAATGAATGTGATATGTGTTTAACAATCTAATGGACAACACTACAGAATGTGTAAAAATCATGAATGTAATTGAAAATCCTCATTACAAGAATTTAATCAATTAATCACCCATATATGAAATGCAATGGTATGAGGTGATATGATGCGAATTATATGATGTGTCACTCTATATTCCTTTTTACAATTTGAGAATTATGCACAATATAGTCAGTGGCTATCTAGATATCATTTCTGATATCCATCCGGTATCTATCCTATATCCTTGAAAATTGTGTGCTCAATGTAAATGATGTATCATGGATTCGATACTTTTTAGTTTGATGATTTGCATGACTTTATTATATATGGTTTGTGTTGATATTAGAGAAACTTTTGAGGTTTTCCATGAGACTCAAACACCCTAGTAGACTTCTCAAACATACCATACTAACTTTACAAGGCTTTTTTTGGACAAGGCTTTTGTCATGAATGACCCAACTATTCATTACCCCTGTGTGTTCATGTGATTATATTAATATAGAGCATAGGAATACCCCAGATGTCAGTCAGGACTCTTCCAACCCATATGTGAGATCGGGTTCCTCCTATGTTCGTATCATCCTTGTTTTAGAATTGGTTGGACTATAATGCTAGACAAACCCAAGCACCTAGAGCTAGCTCATCTTGCAATTGATCAGGACTACCCATCCAACAATAGTTGAGACTCTTTCAACCCATTGTTGCATTTGGGGATCACCCAATAAAACTACTACTTTGAAATTAGGTAGGACTCTTTCAACCCATTACTACACTTGGGGTTCATTCTATGGCTTTGAATGGTGAACAATCTAGGGATTCAAGTTCTCACCCCATTTTGTTTTTTGCTCATATTTAACATTTTACTTTGAGTGATAAAAATCACTATTTTTAACGTTTTACTCTGAGTGATAAAAATCATTGTTTATTCCCATTTTTCTTGAGCAAGGGATTTGTATAGTGCTTTTAATTCACTATATCATTTTAGATTTGAACTTTGAACTTTGGGTTTGAAATTTAAACTATGTATCTATGTACAAGTAGAGGAAATTATTGTCCTTTTACCAAGGTTCACCACTCTAGACCAAACTATTTGCAAGATAATAAGGTAATAAAACCCATATCTCTAAATACCCAGGACCACTTTCATAGCTTTCATCCTCCCTTATATTAGTAGGATTTTAAATGTATCAATTTTTGACGGGATCTTGATATGCCAAGCACTATCACAACTAATGACCTCATCTACAAAAGCAAAAACAACTTTCTATGATGTCTGAGAAACCCACTAGGTATGGCTGAGTGACCAAAAAAATTTGGTATACACACATATCTCATAGCAATAGGTGTTGTGTATGAATGTAACAGATTATGATAAATGCAAAGGTGCATGATTAAAACACAAACATGGCATCATTTGTAATACTGACAAACACAATCCCTCCTACTATGGAATGCAATGGATGATGAATGCCTATATGCAATGCAATAATGAAATTTATGCGTGTAAATGAACATGCATAATGCAAATGCAAATGTTTTTGGAATTTTATGCTTTACTAATTTTTTTTTGGATTTTATTGATTTTATAATTTTTATGGATTTTGAGCCTTTATATCTGACCAAATGATGAGTACATGCCTTTGAAGCTTTTTTATTGACCAAACTACTCACAAGAGAGCTTGGAGCCTTTTAGAATGATCGAGCAGTTTTAAGCAAACCTTTAGAGCCTTTTACTGACACGACCAATCAGTTTTAGGAACCCTTGGAGCATTTTTGGGATGACTAAGCAGTTTTAAGCAAACCCTCAAAGCCTTTGGGTTGACCAAGCGATTTCTCAAAAATCCTTCATGCCTTTTTGGGATGATCGAGCGATTATAAGCAAACCCTCGGGGCCATTTTGGGATGACCGAGTGGTTATAAGCAAACCCTCGGAGCCTTTGGGTTGACCAAGCGGTTTCTCAAAAACCCTTGGTGCCTTTTTGGGATGACCAAGATATTATAAGAAAACCCTGGGGGCTTTTTGGGATGACCGATCAGTTATAAGCAAACCCTCGAGGTATTTTTGGGATGATCAAGTGATTATAAGTAAACCCTTGGAGCCTTTGGGTTGACCAAGTAGTTTCTTAGAAACCCGTGGTGCATTTTTGGGATGATCGAATGATTATAAGCAAAACATCAAGGCCTTATTGGGATGACTGAGTGGTTATAAGCAAACCCCTAGGGCATTTTTGGGATGATCGAGCGGTTATAAGCAAACCCTTGGAGCCTTTGGGTTGACCAAGCGTTTCTCAAAAACCCTTGGTGCCTTTTTAGGATGACCGAGTGGTTATAAGAAAACCCTCAAAGCCTTTTGGGATGACCGAGCGGTTATAAGCAAACCCTCGAGTCCTTTTAATGACATGACCAAGCAGTTTTAGGAACCCTTGGAGCATTTTGGGGAGGTTATGCTACCCTATGTACCCCTAGTGTATGTGCCAATCAATGATGGTGAGGGAGGTGCAATACCTCTAGACCCCTTGCTTTGCCTTATCGAATTTGGTGTGGTTGATGGGTAATGTGTGCTACCTTGAAGACCCCTAGTGCTCATGCCATTCATTGAAATATAATCAGCTTTCCTAGGGAGAGTGAAAGAAATTAATTCTCCCAAATGAGGAATGAACCTCAACATAGTGCATATGTCTTAGCAAGGTTGAATAAGCAAACCATCCTCATAGATCATGTCTCATTCCACTAGGTCTTGGATGACTCTCTTAAATAATTGGCAACCCCAAATATCATTTCCATGTGCTCGATGATACACACAAAAGGGACCCCCATCGGGTGACCGAGTCTTGGATGCCCTATGCTTGACTTCAGGCATTATGAATGCCTTTGCCTCGTATAACTTTTGAAACAAATTTAGAGT
This sequence comes from Wollemia nobilis, assembly GCA_028583015.1. NCBI lineage: Eukaryota > Viridiplantae > Streptophyta > Pinopsida > Araucariales > Araucariaceae > Wollemia > Wollemia nobilis. The sequence continues at coordinate 6,728,606 of JAQPPZ010001323.1, forward strand.
AGTCATCTGAAATGAAACTACTCGTTGCACTGGATTATCAGGCTTACAAGCTGACTAATGACCTTGGTATCACTCTTGAGGAGGTGTGACCTCCACTTCAACATGTTGTGGCACTATGAGATAACCATCTACATTATAAACCCCCTTATCTATTGATTTTTGCACCACACTCTTGAACTCACAACAATATTGAATGCCATGAACCTCTATTTGATGATAGAGATAATTATGATGCTCCCTGTAACCCATAGGTTTAGCTCTATTTGGGTCTAAAGAGATGATATTAGGCAAGGTGATGACCTTAGCCTCTTGCAGCTTCTAAAATATGTCAGACATAGACTCTTTTAAAGGAGTCCAAATTTTCTATGACTATTTTGGGTGCTCGAACCTCCTTGGTTTACCTTGAGGACCCAATGGTTGGGTTGGTTGCATGGGCTTTTGCTTTTGCTAAGGTTTTTCCTGCACTTGCACAAGAATTTATTTAGCCTCAAACAAGGGTTGCTTTTGTGATCCCAAGTTTTCAAACTGGATCATGATAAAATGCAATGCCTTATATTGCTCATCCATTCGATGCTCCATCCATTCTAGATGGCTTAGAATGGATTACAAGACTGACAAATAGTTCATATGTATTTCCAATGATTGATTTGAAATACCTTTGTCTACTAAAGGAAATAGACAAGTGGATGCTAGAGATCCACTAGGTAATTGCAAATCACCTATTTCCTTTATTTTGATTGATGTGAAAGCTTCTTGATGACCCTCTTCATTTATGATATCTACATGCCCATGCCTATGTCTCAGCTCAATTTGTTGTCTCACTTCATTGTGTTGAACATTGTCAATTTCAGTACCCCCAATCTAATGTGAGGAAGTTTGTGCTCTTGAGATGGAACCATAAGAAATGAGTTAGGAGTGACTAATTTCAAAGTTTCTAGTCCTAGAAATGTGGAAAAACCACTGGATTACCCCATATCTGGCTCGATGTGATTAGGAATCACTTGATATTCTAGCCTAATGTCAACCATTCCCATAAACTTGTGAGAATACTCCACACCTGTATGAGTCACAGGTGACTCATCAACATACTGAGGCTATCTTATTTTAGTCGTGATAACTGAACCTTCCTCATACTCATTAAATACCTCTAGGATAGGATCCACAAGTAGAGACTTGACAAAAATTGACCTAAATCCTTAGTGGACTCCATGGTTGGCAGCATCATAATGTTGGCCTTTATAAGCTCTTCACATTCACCATCATCCTTATGAGGACTACCCTATGACTTGATGGATGAAGATGGTGTGATACACTCAGATGCATCCATGACCACTCTAGATTCTTTTTCTTTGGTAGGAGTAAGAGGCTCCTCTAAAGATACATCAGATATAGCAGTGAGCATCTCCATAATTGTATTCATAAATTCTTCCCTATTAATCGGTGTCAAGGATGTAGGTGTGATGGGTGAAGCCACAAGGGACAACGATGGTAAAGGTAAATCCACCATAGTTTGCAGGGTTGCATCTAAACTCTAGATAAACTCCTCAGGTTGAATTTTTGGATGCCTAGGCAACCCACAAGATTCCTGAGGGTGATACTCAGGATTATAATACTTGAAGGGATCTAGATCTGCCTCAAATATATGGACTTCACTTCCATGGGTATACTTAATGCACTTATGTACTATGGACATTACACACTCCATGACTCTTATCCATGACCTTCCAAGCAATAGGTTATACTATATTGATACCTCTAAAACATAGAATAATGTAGAAATAATATTTTGTCCCACCTCGATGGGGAGGACTATTGTGTCCACTGTAGGGGATTCCACATCATTAAAGACCTGCAACATTAAAGTCATTTTCTTGATGTGGGATGGTAGAATTTTGAAATGTTTAAACACTGAGGTGGTAATGATATTAATCGATGATCCTGTATCCACAAACACTCATTTATATGCAATCTACTTTATCCTCGCTATGATATGCAATGGAGGATAAAATTCCTTGATAAGGATAGGTTTGACTTCCTATTTATGAAAATTAATCATAGGTTCTTTATATGATGGAATAGACTATATATGCCCCAAGGATTATGATGAATTTGAGCATTGACATTGCTCACCTGTTTAACATGACTACTATAATTATCATACTTACAAATGGGATCCTTAAGCATCTCTTTATGTTGTTATTCGGTAACCCTAGGCATGTCTATCCGTCTAGAGGAATGGCTATCTACTTGCTTAAGTGGCAACTCTTGATGGTGCATTGGGTGCATCGTGTTGCCTTGTTGCCTAGGCACTCTACGTATGAGCTTCCTTTCAATATTTACCTCACATGATTATTCTTCACATAATTTCTATTGGTGAATCCTCTCTTCTTGTCTTTGGAGCTCATCCAATATTTTTTGATGCGATCTCTTTCTCTCTGCGCACTCATGCTCTAGACGCTCATGCTCAATGCGTGCCTCCTCCAATTGGTCTTGGATTAGTCTCATATTATGGGCTACATGAGACTAATATTCCCTATATTATTGACTCATGGAGTAAGATCCACAACTCTCTATCCCACTGGGGGAGACCTAATGATGTGGGTTCTCACTATGTGTGAAGAAACTCCATGATACGTATGGGTGGACCCCTTGCATGATGAAGGGGGTTCACGATGACTATTAGAGTGTTGCACTGGGAGGATTAGATCCTCTAGTGCATGATGTGTGTGACACCTAGCAAGGAGGTGTGCTAGGTCTAAAATATCCTCAGGTAAACATTAGAGGCATTCATAGCCTCTCCATGAACATTCTGACTCATTAGCTCATGATTGAGCTCTATCATGCCTAGTCATCATGATGAACCGACTAAGAAATACTTGAGAGGAAGCCTCTCTCACTAAAAATTTTAGCCTCATGGAAGGCCTTATCTTGATGGATTAAGCAGTAAATAAGCATACAAAGTAAACAATGTGATTATCTACTTTACATTTTAAAAGTGAGACCTAAACTATTTGATGTTTTTCAATGATTTGTTGTATCAATAGAGAAACTCCTTATCATGTTTTGAAATCTTGTTGGATGATATTCCCAATTTAATTGGCTTTCACCTATATACTCGTAGCTTGAAAACTTGGCTATGAACTCCAAGTTGCACAATCCAACCTATAATATCTAGCAATGAAGCCCACACATGGTCAGGGAGCACAGGTCCTCCCATATCCTCACCCATTTTTCCCCAATAAGTGTTATACCCTTTGAATATAATACATGCAAATTTTCTAGGGTACAAAAGGTTCTCGGATCTGGTATTGGTCTAGTATCCAAGGGTACATAGGATTTGGAACAATGTATGGAAATTACACCCACCATTGTTGAACCATACTAGTGTTTGGATGTGACTCCCAACTCACTAGCGTTTAAGTGCCAATTTGTGTGTGTGGTTATTTTTAATTTGCATAAAATTAGAATGCATAATATAGCACGAATGATTGTTTCCTACATGAAATGTAAAAATAAATGTTTTATATTTTAGACACCTAAAATGCATCATGTCAAGGGTGACTACTCATATGAACATTCTACAAAACCATATGGAAGATCCTGGATAGACTCCAAGATAGAGCAATGGTTCTAAACACTCAATTTGGGCTCCTTGGCCTAATTAGTATGAACCATAGCCTAGACCTATGGTTTACATCTGAACTACGATTGAGACCTACGGTTTATAGTCTAGACCGTAGTTGTGACCTATGATCTTAACTAAAGTTTAGTTGACCTTCAATCCAAGCCAAATTGATTGAATGGCCATTAGATCTAGAAGAAGGTGGTTAGAGGGTGAAATATTTCATTCCTACTATCCTAACCACCATTTCTTGATCTTGGATTCTCTAGGAAGCCACCCCTAGCCCTTGGGTAGTCCTATAAGTACCCCTCATAATTAGGGTAATAATATAGATGATTTGTATAGCAAAGAACTGACAAATTATCTAGTGAGTGTGAAGTGATCAAGCAAGCAATGAAGCCCTGTCAGATTGCATATTGAATTTGTGCATTCAAAGACTAATTTTTTATTCATCCAATGATCAGTTTGCCATGTAATCCCTAGGAGCCTAAGAGGATAAAGAAATGCAAATCTAGGCAAATGAAGGCCCATAATAGTGATTTGACCACCAAATATATCATAAGGACATCGAAGGCAACCCTTGAACATCAATTAGACAAGGAGGTTAAGCCCACTACCCTTGGAATTGAGGACAAGCCTATTAGAGTTCTAACCATGGCTATCAGTCATGGTTTACAGTGCAGACCACTCACTAGAGCTACGGTTTGTAGAATAGGTATAACTGCCTTCCTAATTTTATTTATATCCAGTTAATTAGGTTAGATTAGTTGTTTTCATGGTTAAAATACATTTTAGTTGACTTTTGACCGTAGATTTTTATTTTAGTCATGATAACTGAACCTTATTCCTACTCATGCAATACCTCCACGATAGGATCCATAGGTAGAGATTTGACAAAAACTGACCTAAATCCTCAGTGGACTCCATGGTGGGAAGCATCATAATTCTGGCCTTTATAAGCTCTTCATATTGATCATCATCCTCATGAGGACTACCCTATGACATTATGGATGAATATGGTGTGATACACTCAGATGCATCCATGACCATGCTAGGTTCTTCTGCTTTGGTAAGAGTAAGAGGCTCCTCTAAAGACACATCAGAGATAGCAGTGAGCATCTCCATAACTATATTCATCAATCCTTCCCTGTTAATAGGTTTCAAGAATGTAGGTATGATGGGCGAAACCACAAGGGACAATGATGGTAAAGGTAAATCCACCATAGTTTGTGGGGTTGCATCCAAACTCTGGATAGACTCCTCAGGTTGAATGTTCGCATGCCTAGGTGACCCACAATATTCTTGAGGGTGATCCTTGGGCTTATAATACTTGAAGGGATCTGGATCCACCTCAACTATATGGACTTCATTTCCATGGGTATTCTTAATGCACTTATGTACTATGGACGATACATAATCCATGGCTCTTATCCACAGCCTTCCAAGTAGTAGGTTATACTATCTTGATACCTCTAAAATGTAGGACAATGTAGGAATAATATTTTGTCCCACCTCGATCAGGAGGACTATTGTGCCCACTATAGGGGATTCCACATCATTAAAGGCTTACAACATTAAAGTCATTTTCTTGATGTAGGATGGTGGAAGTTTTAAATTTTTGAACTAAGGTGGTAATGATATTAATCTATTATCCTCTATCCACCAATCGCTTATATGCAATCTACTTTATCCTCACTATGATATGCAATGGAGGATCATATTCCTTGAAAAAAACAGGTTTGACTTCATGTTTATGAAAAGTAATCACAGGTTCCTTATACGATGGAATAGACTGTATATAACCCAAGGATTATGATGACTTTGAGCATTGACATTGCTCACCTATTTAACATGACTACTCTAAATCGCATGCTTATGCATGGGATCCTTAAGCATCTCTTTATTTTGTTCTTTGGTAACCCTAGGCATGTCTATCCATCTAGAGTAATAGCTATCTACTTGCTTAAGTGGCAAATCTTGACGGTGCATTGGATGCATCGTGTTGTCTTGTTGCCTAGGAACTCTACGTATGAGCTTATTTTCAAGATTTGCCTCACATGATTATTCTTCACATAATTTCTATTGGTAAATCCTCTCTTCATGTCATTGGAGCTCATACAACCTTTGTTGATGTGATCTCTTTCTCTCTATGCACTCGCACTCTAGACACTCATGTTCAATGTATACCTCCTCCAATTGGTCTTGGATTAGTTGCCTCTTATGCACTACATGAGACTTAAATTCCCTATATGACTGACTCGTGGAGTAAGATCCACAACTCTCTATCCCACTGGAGGGAGACCTAATATGTGGGTTCTCACTGTATGAAGAAACTCTATGATATGTATGGGTGGACCCCTTGCATGACGAAGAGGGTTCATGATGACTATTAGAGTGTCACACTAGGAGGATTATATCCTGAAGTGCATGATGTGTGTGACACCTATCAAGGAGGTGTGTGAGGTCTAAAATATACTCAGGTAAACATTAGAGGCATTCATAGCCTCTCCATGAACATTCTGACTCATTAGCTCATGATTGAGCTCTATCATGCCTAGTCATCATGATGAACCGACTAAGAAAGACTTGAGAGGAAGCCTCTATCACTAAGAATTTTGGCATCATGGAAGGCCTTATCTTGATGGATTAAGCAATAAAGAAGCATACAAATTAAAAAATGTGATTATCTCCTTTATATTTTAAAAGTGAGCCCTAAAATGTTTGATATTTTTTAATGATTTGTTTTATCAGTAGAGAAACTCCATATTGTGTTTTGAAGGCTTGTTGGATGATATTCTCAATTTAATTGGCTTTCACTTGTATACTCATAGCTTGACAACTTGGCTATGAACTCCAAGTTGTGTAATCCAACCTATAATATGTGGCAATGAAGCCCACACATGGTCAAGGAGAACAAGCCCTCCCAGATCCTCACCTATTTTTCCCTAGTCAGTGTTATACACTTCGAAGATAATACATGCAAATTTTCTAGGGTACAAAAGGTTCTCGGATCTGGTATTGGTCTAGTATCCAAGGGTACATAGGATTTGTACCAATGGATGGAAATTACACCCACCGTTTTTGAACCCTACTAGTGGTTGGATGTGACTCCCAACTCACTAGTGTTTAAGTGCCAAGTGGTGTGTGTGGTTATTTTTAATTTGCATAAAATTAGAATGCATAATATAGCATGAATGATTTTTTTCTACATGTAATGTAAAAATAAATGTTTTATATTTTAGACACCTAAAACGCATCATGTCGAGGGTGACTACTCATATGGACATTCTACAAAACCATATGGAAGATCTTGGATAGACTCCAAGATAGAGCAATGGTTCTAACCACTCAATTTGGGCTCCTTGTCCTAATTAGTCTAAACCATAGCCCATACTAATGGTTTACAACTAAACTATGGTTGAGACCTATGGTTTGCAGTCTAGATCATAGTTGTGACCTATGGTCTTAACTAAAGTTCAGTTGACCTTCAATCCAAGTAAAATTTATTGAAACGGCCATTGGATCTAGAATAAGGTGGTTAGAGGGTGAAAGCTTTCATTCCAACTATCCTAACCACCATTTCTTGTTCTTGGCTTCTCCAGGAAGCCACCCCTAGCCCTTGGGTAGCCTATAAGTACCCCTTAGAATTAGGGTAATGATATAGATGATTTGTATAGTGAAGAACTAATGAATTATTGAGTGAGTGTGAAGTGATCAAGCAAGCAGCGAAGCCCTATTAGATTGCATATTGAATTTGTTCATTCAAAGACTAATTTTTTATTCATATAATGATCAATTTGCCATGGAAGCCCTAGGAGCCTAAGAGGATAAAGAAATGCAAATCTAGGCAAATGAAGGCCCATCACAGTGATTTGACCACAAAATATATCATAAGGACATCGAATGCAACCCTTGAACATCAATTAGACAAGGATGTTAATCCCACTACCCTTGGAATTGAGGAAAAGCCTATCAGAGTGCTAACTACAACTGTCAACCATGGTTTACAGTGCAGACCACACACCAAAGCTACAGTTTGTAGTAGAGATATAACTACTTTCCTAATTTCATTTATATCCAATTAATTAGGTTAGATTAGTTGTTTTCATGGTTAAAATACATTTTAGTAGACTTTTGACCGTAGATTTTTATTTTAGTCATGATAATTGAACCTTATTCCTACTCATGCAATACCTCCATGATAGGATCCATAGGTAGAGACTTGACAAAAAATGACCTAAATCCTCAGTGGACTCCATGGTGGGTAGCATCATAATGTTGGCCTTTATAAGATCTTCACATTCACCATCGTCCTCATGAGGACTATCCTATGACATGATGGATGAATATGGTGTGATACACTCAGATGCATCCATGACCATGCTAGATTCTTTTGCTTTGGTAGGAGTAATAGGCTCCTCTAAGGACACATCAGAGATAGCAGTGAGCATATCCATAACTATATTCATGAATCCTTCCCTGTTAATAGGTGTCAAGGATGCATGTGTGACGGGCAAAGCCACAAGGGATAACGATTGTGAAGGTAAATCCACCAAAGTTTGCAGGGTTGCATCCAAAATCTGGATAGACTCCTCAAGTTGAATGTTCATATGCCTAGGTGACCCACAATATTCTTTAGGGTGATCCTTAGGTTTATAATACTTGAAGGGATCTGGATCCGCATCAACTATATGGACTTCACTTCCATGGGTATACTTAATGCACTTATGTACTATGGACGTTACACACTCCATGGCTCTTATCCATGGCCTTCCAAGTAGTAGGTTATACTATCTTGATACCTCTAAAATTTAGCACAATGTAGGAATAATATTTTGTCCCACCTCGATTAGGAGGACTATTGTGCCCATTGTAGGGGATTCCACTTGATGTGGGATGGTGGAATTTTGAAATTTTTGGACTGAGGTGGTAATGATATTAATCTATTATCATCTATCCACCAATCACTTATATGCAATCTACTTTATCCTCGCTATGATATGCAATGGAGGATCAGATTCCTTGACAGGAACATGTTTGAATTCCTGTTTATGGAAAGTAATCACAGGTTCCTTATACGATGGAATAAACTGTATATACCCTAAGGATTATGATAACTTTTGAGCATTGACATTACTCACCTATTTAACATGACTACTCTAAATCTCATGCTTATGCATGGGATCCTTAAGCATCTCTTTATGTTGTTCTTTGGTAACCCTAGGCATGTCTATCCATCTAGAGGAATAGCTATCTACTTGCTTAAGTGGTAACTCTTGACGGTGCATTGGGTGCATCATGTTGCCTTGTTGCCTAGGCACTCTACGTATGAGATTCTTTTAAATATTTACCTCACATGATTTTTCTTCACATAATTTATATTGGTAAATCCTCTCTTCATGTCGTTGGAGCTCATACAACCTTTATTGATGTGATATATTTCTCTCTATGCACTCGCACTCTAGACACTCACGCTCAATGCGTACCTCCTCTAGTTGGTCTTGGAGTAGTTGCCTCTTATTGGCTACATGAGACTCAGATTCCCTATATGAATGACTCATGGAGTAAGATCCACAACTCTCTATCCCACTAGGAAGAGACCTAATGATGTGGGTTCTCACTATATGAAGAAACTCCATGATATGTATGGGTGGACCCCTTGCATGATGAAGCGGGTTCATGATGACTATTAGAGTGTCACACTAGGAGTCTTAGATCCTCAGGTGCATGATGTGTATGAAACCTAGAAAGGAGGTGTGTGAGGTATAAAATATCCTTAGGTAAATATCAGAGGCATTCATAGCCTCTACATGAACATTCTGACTCATTAGCTCATGATTGAGCTCTATCATGCCTAGTCATCATGATGAACTAACTAAGAAAGACTTGAGAGGAAGCCTCTCTCACTAAAAATTTTGGCCTCATGGAAGGCCTTATCTTGATGGATTAAGCAATAAAGAAGCATGCAAAGTAAACAATGTGATTATCTCCTTTACATTTTAAAAGTGAGCCCTAAACTGTTTGATGTTTTTCAATGATTTATTGTATCAATAAAGAAACTCCTTATCGTGTTTTGAAAGCTTGTTGGATGATATTCTCAGTTTAATTAGCTTTCACCTATATACTCATAGCTCAAAAAATTTTCTATGAACTCCAAGTTGCATAATCCAACCTATAATATGTGGAAATGAATCCCACACATGGTCAGGGAGCACAAGTCCTCCCAGATCCTTGCCCATTTTCCCCCAGTCAGTGTTATACCCTTCAAAGAGAATACATGCAAATTTTCTAGGGTACAAAAGGTTCTCAAATCTGGTATTGGTCTAGTATCCAAGGGTACATAGGATTTGGTCGAACGGATGGAAATTACATCCACCATTGTTGAACCCTACTAGTGGTTGGATGTGACTCCCAACTCACTAGATTTTAACTACCAAGTGGTGTGTGTGGTTATTTTTAATTTGCATAAAATGAGAATGCATAATATATCATGAATGATTTTTTCCTACATGTAATGTAAAAATAAATGCTTCATATTGTAGACACCTAAAATGCGTCATGTCGAGGGTGACTACTCATATGGACATGCTACAAGACCATATGGAAGATCTTGGATAGACTCCAAGATAGAGCGGTGGTTCTAACCACTCAATTTGGGCTCCTTGGCCTAATCAGTCTGAACCGCAGCCCAGACCTATGGTTTACAGCTGAACCATGGTTGAGACCTATGGTTTGCAGTCTAGACCATAGTTGTGACCTATGGTCTTAACTGAAGTTCAGTTGGCCTTCAATCCAAGCCAAATCGGTTGAAACAACCATTGGATCTAGAAGAAGGTGGTTAGAGGGTGGAAGCTTCCATTCCAACTATCCTAACCACCCCTTCTTGATCTTGGCTTCTCCAGGAAGCCACCCCTAGCCCTTGGGTAGTCCTATAAGTACCCCTCAAAATTAGGGCAATGATATAGATGATTTGTATAGCGAAGCACTAACGAATTATCGAGTGAGTGTGAAGTGATCAAGCGAGAAGAAGCCCTATCAGATTGCATACTGAATTTGTGCATTCAAAGGCTACTTTGCTATTCATCCAATGATCGAATTGCCATGGAAGCCCTAGGAGCCTAGGAGGATCAAGAAATGCAAATCCGGGCAAACGAAGGCCCATCACAGTGATTTGACCACCAAATCTATCAGAAGGACATCGAAGGCGACCCTTGAACATCAATTGGACAAGGAGGTTAAGCCCACTACCCTTGGAATTGAGGGCAAGCCTATCAGAGTGCTAACCATGGCTGTCAGCCATGGTTTACAGTGTAGACCATGCACCAGAGCTACGGTTTGTAGTAGAGGTATAACCACCTTCCTAATTTCATTTATGTCTGGCTAATTAGGTTAGATTAGTTGTTTTCATGGTTAAAATAGCATTTTAGAAGACTTTTGACCATAGAATTAGGTTAGATTTAGCTTCTTTATGTTTATGCTTCAATTAGGACATTAATAAGTTCTTTATGCACTTTCATGCCTTATTTCATATATCTGATCCATGCATAGAGTAGTTGCTATCTTTCTTTACGCTATTGTATGAATCTTGATTCGATTTGCATAGTTTAGAAGCACCTTTTATACTTTCTTGATTATGCATGTTAATGGTGTCATTATGCATTTTACCTAAAAGGGCCTCATCATGAGAGGCTACCTATATTTTTGACATTCTTGTTGTTTCTTGACCGTAGGGAATAGTTTCAAAGGAGAGCAAACCATCAAGTTCCTTCCCCATTGCGAAGAAGAGGGCACCTCCACCCTAGAGCAGTTCGTGCCATTCTGAGAGGCATTTGGAAATCACACCTACCCTTAAGAGGGAAAACAATTGAGCACTCCTATTGTAATATTGTATCAAAATGAATATCCCTAAGAGGGACGTACTTGTAATTGGGTTTTGACTTCAAATATAATGGAATAAAGCATTTTCTTTCTTGTTTCATTTGTTGTCAATTTTTTTTACTTGTATGCATGTTATATCTTTACCATTTATCGCAATAGGAGCCACAATCGGGTGTGACCCTTTTTGGTGGTTATAGAGGTGATCATGGTGGCACCCCATATTTTTAGGATCTGACTATGTTTTGTTGGCTTTTGTATTTGTAGGTATAGACCACAACTATCAGTTGTGGCCCAACAACTGAACCATAGGTACAAGGCATGGTTCATAGTCAGAACCGTAGGTCAGACCTATGGTTTCCTGCTGATAACATAGACAGACAATTCTAGAATTCTAGACAGTGCAGGACATGAGGTAGGTCCTTTTTCCAGCCCTCTGTCACTTTTCTATTTTTTGTGTTTTTACAGTAGGTCAATTTCGAATGCAAATTAGGAAAGCAACTAAAAGAAAATGGTAAATCAATTGTCCTAGTTTGCTTTTCGTATTTTTGCTTTCACTAGAAAGGCGCTGCTGGGAACAACGGACCTCTGATTGCAGTCCACCCTAGGCTACAATGTGCTTGATAAATATGTATTGATGGTTTGCATGTGTGAGGCCCGATTAGTGGCCATTTAGCATCGTAATGTGCATAGTCCTAAAGAGCATCTAGAGTAGCTTGCATTTTCTGAATCTGAAACGTCTTTCATTTGCATAGCATTTAGAAAATGAGCATGTGTGCTATATGATGCATTTCTTTTATGTACATTAAAAAGAACCACACACACCATGAAACACTTAAATGCTAGTGAGTTGGGCTTGACATCCAACCACTAGTAGGGTTCAATGACGATGGGCGTAACTTTCGTCCGTTGGCCCAAATCCTATGAACCCTTGATATATAGACCAATACCAGATCCAAGAACCATCCGTAGCCCAAAAAATTGCATGTACTCCTCTTCGAAGGGTATAACACTGACTGGGTGATATTGGGTGAGGATCTGGTAGGACCTATGCTCCTTGTCTGGGTGTGGGCTTCATTACCACACATGGGGGATTTACGTGACTTGGAGTTCATAGCCAAGTTGTCGAGCTACGAGTGTATAGGTGAAATCCATTAAACCAAGAATAAAATCCAACAAGTTTTACAAAAACATGATAAGAGTTTCTACAACTGATACAACACATATTGAAAACACATCAAACAGTTTAGGACTCACTTTTAAAACTTAAAATGAGATAATCATTGTTGTATACCTTGTTTGCTTAATAATAATACATTTAGACTCTAGGTACACAATGGTGGACACATGGGGTGGTCGGCAATGGTCCAAGGCCAATGCCGATGACCAACCCCTAACTAGTTCACAACAATACGTGTCGAATCCTCAACCACATGAGCGAACCGAACGTCGTTCGGCTAGCATTCGAGAAAAAAACTTGACACGAGGGGAGCCAGTAGAGCAAACCCCAAATAGAGGAGCTTTAGTACACTCCTCTAGGCACAGAGTAGAATGGGAAACCTTCCAGCATGAGGGTGTTCCACTTGAGAGCCATTATCGAGACCACAATGCACGTGCATCCACGGGGTCGGCTGAAGAGTTTATTGTGCAGGGGACCAGATTGGTGCCCCTACGTACTAAGTCTACTGGAGGATCTATGGCTCCACCTTCTGAGTATAGAAGGACTAGAGACCCACCCATTCAGGGGTAGGCAGATAGGCTCGCTACCGAGCATAGAACTAGCCATACTCCCATGCGTGGTCCAACACGCAAAATCACCATTGACATATCAAAGGTGGGAGATAATGGTACACCATCGAATGAGCGATGGTGGTCTAGGCAGTTAGAAGGTCTAGGTAGTGTTCTAGAGTAGCTAGGCTACAAGCCTTCTGCTCCACCCACTCGAGCCCCGAGTGAGCATAGTGGGAGTGTCGTCCGCACTACTAGAGAACATGGGGAGGCTTCTAAGCGCCCGCATGTCACACACCCGCTATCTGTGCATGGTGGGTCACAATATAGGACATAGTAGGAGGCCAATGCCATCTTTATAGATAGAGGCAAAGGCACAACATATCAGTCTGATGGGTACAGAACCCACAAAGTCGCTCATACAGAGCAGGGGTATCAAAGGCCTCCCACGATCGACCAGATCGATAGGTCACATCGACTGGCATTAGAGCAAAAATGCCAACTCCTCCAAGACCAATTGGAGGATGCTCACCTAGAGAGGCAGCGTATCGAAGATGAAAATATTCAAGTGCAAAGGCTCATAAGACAAATATTATATGAGCAGCGCATGTGCGAGGAGCGTATCCTTGCTCAGAAGGAACACGTAGAATAGGAGGATCGGCTAGCTAGGGCTGGCCTATATCCTCAAGATGAGCATCGAGAGCACACGCATAGGAAGGCTTTCTCACAAGTCGAGATGCATCAAGAGCATAGAGATGCTCGTACTCATGTTACTACCAAACAAAGGGAGCGGCTACCACCGCTCAATATTCAAAGGTAGAGACAACATGAAGCAGTAGCGGGAGATGGATACGAGTAGGAATATCCTAAAAGCTCCCGAGCTGAAGAGGAGGAAGAGCAAAGACCTCCATCTCGCACAAGGAAGATAGTACCTCCTAAGCCACCTACGCATCAACTTAGGGAGGAGGAATTTCTATCTTCAGAGGCCTATAAGGCCTTGGCCGAGAAAATTAAAGCCATTGAGAGACAAGGCATGGCTATTCAAAATCTGACTCTAAGGAAAATCCATAACGAGCCTTTGGATCCTTTAGTGCCTACTCTGGCCTACCCTGAGCATTTTGACATGCCCAGGTTAGATAAGTTCAAGGGTGATGAAGATGCACAAGAACATGTAACGAGCTTTCTGGATGCTTGCTTTCAGATAGCAAGCAACGATGCCTTATTGTTGTGCACGTTCATCATGACACTTTTAGGGCCTACCCGAGAGTGGTTTAATCAGCTAAAGAAGCATAGTATAACAAGCTTCGAGCAATTAGCTGATGCCTTTCTTGAATGCTATTCCTTTGGCATCAAGAAATAGGCTAATATTTTTGATTTGGCTATGCTAGCTCAGCGTGACGACGAGCCCATAGAACAATACGAAAAGAGGTGGAGAAGATTAATGGCAAAGTTGCCATTCCCCATTCCTACCATGGAATTAACTTGGATGTTCATGAAGAGTTGTGCCAAGCACATCTCATTACTATTATAGCTACAATAGTATGCTACATTCGAAGAGGCTTTGGTGCAAGCCAAGGTGATTGAGGATATCAAGTTGCAAGAGGGCAACTTGAAGCTCAAAAATAGGAAAGAGGGATAGAAGAAGAGTACCACGAAGCATCAGGGCAAGTAGGCCCATGTAAATCAAGTGGTATTAAATCTCCAATGGGAGGACAAGGGGCAGCAAAAGTAGAACTACCAGGCCCAACCTCCGCCTATGCAGTATGATAAGCGCAATAACTACAAGGGCAAAAACAAAGAGCAACGCCCGCCTCACCAGTTCACACCATTGATGGAATCACTGATGGTGATTTTTCATCAGTTATGCGAGGCCAAGGCAATCAGATTACCCGAAGTCAAGATGATAGACCCCAATCAACCCAAACCAAAGGGGTTTCAAGATGATTTATTTTGCATCTTTCATAGAATGAAAGGACATGACATCGAGGTGTGTTGGTCTTTCAAACACCTAGTGCAAAATATGATCGACAAGGGTGAGCTTGTAGTGCCTCACAACCCATAGGCGCCAGACAATCAAAATATGGGGATTTACAAGAACCCCTTACCGAATCATGAGGCGCCTCGAAACAACGTTGGTCAAGTTAACCAGGTACGAGTCGAACCACCTACCCAGGGGTTCGTAGGCATGGTCAATGTTGTTACTAGGCATGGGAGATATGAACAACAAAATCAACCTCATGCTCCTATCCAGATACAAGCCACGCCGAATCAGCGATCGACATAGAATATTCTAGGCCCACCAACAAGACCGGTGGTGACCCTAAGGAGCAGGTTGGTCCAAAACCTATAGACAACTCCTACGAAGTTGTCAATATATGAATTAATTCAGTAGTCCCCGAGGCACAGGGAGACTCTTATGGATATTTTAAGGTCCATTGAAGTACAGGCCCAGGATGTGCAAGCATTCACAAATTTTGTGGGACATGTACAATAGTGTTAGGAACCGATGATCCAATTTTACGATCATGAGATAAGGATGGTTTCTACAACTACGACTGACCCATCATTGCATATAATCGCATGTGTGAATCACATGCCATTCAAAAGGGTCTTGATTGATATTGGCTCATCGATCAACATAATAACGACCAAGGCACTGAGTCATTTGAAGCTACCTAAATCACACATTGTGCCAACTACATTTACATTGAGAGCATTTAATGATGCACTATGTTCGATTGTCAGCACAATTATCCTACCCATGTAGGTGGGTTTGAAGACCATTTTAGTAATGTGTCACATGATAGAAGGGGCCATGTAGTACAACATTTTACTCGGTAGGCCTTGGATTCATGAAATGCGTTGTGTCCCCTCGATACTACATCAATGCATGAAATATATTCATGAGGGACTAGTTCACGTAGTGGCATCGGATGAAGAGCCATTTAAGTTTGTGAACCTAGTAGATTTTCCTAGGGGTTTCATACTCCCATCAACGCACCTGGATGTTCGACCGTCATCACAAATAAGGAAACCAGGAGGTAAACCGATAGTGCATGCTCAACCGATGCCATCTATGTCACACAGATCGGAGCATACCACTACCACTTCCTTGAAACCATTAGCATCAGTCATGCATCGGGATGATAGGAAATTAAAGGTGAAGATGGGCAAAAAAGAGAAAGAGCTTGAGCCCGAGCCAATCATCGAGGATGTTCCCATTCCCATGGAAGTTGAGGAACCCCAAGACAAAGTCGAGGAGGCACCTCAGCCTACTTCACCTGCATCTTCAGTAGGGTCATCCGCACCACGGGTGATGGTACATCTCGCTAATACCGGATTAGGTGAGTACCTTGTGCAAAATGTGACCTTCGGACCAATTCTGAAGACTACACAAGAGATGGGTAGACCATCCGCCCATCATTATCCAGTTGGATCGATGGTTCCACTAGGAGAACCACCTAACCAGACTAACTTCATCTATGTGGGGCTAGATCAGCTTCCAACGCGAGAGCCCATGGATGAAGATGACGAGGAACCTTTTGTGGTAAACATTCATTATTTGTCTAATCCAGAGTATGCCATGCATATTTTTGAGCTATATCACTGGCATGGATACGACCTTGGTCTCTTTGAACAAGGATGGAGGACTCCGTTGGAACCTCATTATCAGTTAGTCACTGATAGATTCAGTTTAGGGTTACAGATACATGGGTAGGATGATTTGCTCATAGCATCCCTAGATCATCTGTACCTCAGCATGGCGGACGATGTGGATTTTAATCCATATCATCCGGATCCTTCCAAATTCTAGAGGAATCACCCTATGATATCTGCCATCACCATTGAGCCACTCGAAGATCATCGTGAAGGGCTCCTTGAGTAGACTGAGGCAGAAATGAACCCCAGAGATCAACTGGGACACCAAACCCATGAGGCAGTCGATGACATAGACATGCAGGGGTGCAACCCCATTACTGCAAGTGATCTCAAGTTAGGAGATCTTTGTAATGAAGATGGAGCAGAGTCCACCTCCGATATGAGTGGACCAGGCTATGATGCAGATGAGGATCCCTCAAACGACGATGGATCCGAGGATGAAGTCGAAGGTGCTTATGTAAGGCCTTTGTATGCGCATCATTTATTGCCTATGGAATCGGTACAGGATACCGAAGAGATCCTTCCCAATATTGATCATCCAAGGGAAGGGACCGAGATAATTTTCTCGATAGCATCATACATGAGGTATAATTATCTAATTTTTTTGGATAGCGATGATAGTATGCAAGAAGTGAGATTCATGGGGCCTCACTTAGAGGAGCGCCCTCTAGGAGTGGGGGTGAATGAAGGATTCTATTATTATAGTGATGAAGAAGATGAGCTAGAGAGGGCCTACCTTGGTCCTCCTTATTTGCATCACTACCATCAACCCATCGACATCGATGAGGTCTATAGGCAGCTACATGTTGGTCCGCATCTGAGAGCAAGACGGTTAAACCTGGATCAAATCCATCGGTTGGTTAATCCCCTTCCACCGACCTACATGCAGCTCCATGAGCCGAATGATCCTATTTTGCATTCAGTGCATAGGGAGGATCCAGTTATTCATAGTCCTCACAGGGAAGACCCTTTTGTGCCTGTGCCATTAGAGCCAGATCGTGGGTATGAGGACTATGCAGATTTTGTAGAGGTCAGTCCATGTGGTCCTGGAGATCAATTCCATTCCATAAACATGGTCTCCATTGATTTGACCACTCCACTCCACAATCCAACAGATCCATCTAAACCGTTGTATCTTAACAAAGATGCTATCGATTGGGATCGTGTTGATTCACCCGTTGAGCCTGAGGATTTCTTCCCTAATGAAGAAATGTTGCAACCTTTCCATTTTGCACCAGGCTATGCATATGATGTTTATCATGCCAAAAATGCTTCCAACGTGGAACCACTCAACCCAGCTGATGACATTCATCTGATTCCTATGCCTCACCAGCTTGAGGAGGGATCACATATGTCGATAGAGGAAACCTTTGAGGTGGATATCAGTGATGATCCCACCAATGCAAAGAAGGTTAAATTTGGAGAGAGTCTCACTCCAGATGAGTGGGCCACCCTCATCCCTCTACTGAAAGAGAGACCAAATTTGTTTGCTTGGTCGTATAAGGATATGCTAGGTCTAGACCCAAAATTGGTTACTCATAACATTTCGCTAGATTTGATGAAGAAGTCGATCAAGCAAAATCTTAGGAAAATGCACCCAATAGTAGCCTTAATGGTGAAATATGAGCTGCAAAAGTTGTTGGATGTGGAATTTGTGATTTCCATCGATTATCCAGAATGGGTGTCCAATATGGTACCCATGGGAAAACCCGATGGAAGAATCCGTATTTGCATGGATTTTAGAGACCTAAATAAGGCAACACCCAAAGATTCATTTTCGTTGCCCAATATTGATGCTCTCGTAGATGCAACTGCAGGTCATGAAATGCTCTCCTTAATGGATGATTTTTTTGGTTACAATAAAATTTGGATTAAACCCGAAGACCAGCACAAAACCATGTTTATAACGCCATGGGGAACATTTTGCTATAAAGTTATGCCATTCGGCCTCAAAAATGCTGGTGCCACATACCAGCGGGCCATGACATACATTTTTCATGACTATATGCACAAAATCCTTGAATATTATATCGATGATTTGCTAGCCAAGTCATTGCTACGAGAAGAGCATGCAGAGGTCTTAAGGAAAGTCTTCGATCGCCTGATAGAGCACAATGTCAGGATGAATCCTAAGAAGTGCGTATTTGGCGTAACTTCTAGAAAATTACTAGGGTTCATCATCTCCAAGAGAGGCATCGAAGTAGACCCAATGAAGGTCAAGGCCATTTTGGAAATGCATCCTCCCACCAATATTAAGGAATTAAGGAGCCTTCAGGGCAAGGTAGCCTCGATAAAGTGATTTATCACCCAACTATCGGATAAATGTCGACCCATGAATCGACTACTACATAAGGGTGTCCCATTCAACTGGGACGAGGACTGCAAGGTAGCCTTCACTGAGATAAAGCAATACCTGGCGACACCACCAGTGCTAGCTCCACCAAGGCCAGAGGTGCCTTTTCTACTATATATATCGGCAACTGACTTTGCACTGGGAACCATGTTGGCCCAAAAGAACGTGCAAGGCAAAGAACAGGCCATATATTACATTAGTCAAACTTTGGTGAGCTATGAGCTCGGGTATGCATACATGGAAAAATTGTGTTTAGCAGTAGTGTTCGCTACAAAGAAATTGTGACACTATATGTTAAGTCATACGACGTATGTTATATCCAAACAAAATCCTTTGTAGTACATGATGAGTAAGACTTATCACAATACGCGTACTACGAAGTGGATCATGCTTTTGATGGAATTTGATCTGGAATTCATAAGCCAGAAGTCCATTAAGGGATAGGTCATAGCAGATCAATTAGCTGAGGTGCCACTGTCAAATAGTAGGCCTCTAACAATTGAGCTTCTAGATGATGCAGTCTTCATCGTATCTGAAGCTCCCGAACCCGAAGAACCAGAGAACAATGCTGATATGACTCTATTCTTCGATGGTTCGAAGTGCGAACAAGGGGGTGGTGCCGGAATAGTGTTCTTCATGTCGCAAGGAGCTCCAATGCCCTTGTCATTCAAGTTGGATTTTTCGTGCACCAACAACAATGCTGAGTACGAAGCCCTACTGCTGGGCCTCCACATAGTTGTCACCATGAATATTAAGAGATTGAACATCTTTGGTGATTCCTTGCTCATAGTAAATCAAGTCAAGGGGCTTTTTCAGTGTCGGTGTCCCATACTGAAAGCCTATAAAGATCTAGTTGATACATATTTGGTCAAACTAGAATGGTATGACATCGAGGCAATCCCTCGATCATCGAATAGGTTTATAGATACCATGGCTTCTTTGGGATCCTTAATCCCTTAGAATCCATCTACTGATTTCACTACCATCCATGTCAAGACGCTCTCTCATCCAGTAGTAGAGCGTGCAACCTATGATAATAGAGAATCAGTCAACATGATCAGTGTAGAACCACAAGCTGAATGGTTCTATAGAGCTAAAGACTTTCTTAAGAAGGCACCCTAGGGGTCATTAACCTCTTAGAGTCCCATGGGGAGTGGTACTACCATTCACCATAGGGTTTTTTTGAGTCTGCATTTGCAAAAGTAAATATGTAGGGGGAGCAAGTCATCTTGGCAGTCAAAGCTGAGATTTATCAAAATTGGATGTCATAAATTAAAGACTTCCTAAAGCTTAGTATAATCCCAGAGGGATTTCCGCATGTCGTGAAGCGCACATTTAAATAGAAAGTGGCCAAATATGTCTTAATAGGAGACATCTTGTACCGAAGAAGCTATGATGGAGTTCTCCTTCGTTGCTTAGAGCCCCAAGAGGCATCATGGGCAATTTTGCAAGCCCATGATGGTACGTGTGATGGCCATTTCAGTGGCATGGCCATCATCAAGCGCATCCTTCGAATGGGTTACTATTGGCCCACTATGGAGAAGGAGTGCAATGCATATGTCAAGAAATGCATTAAATGCCAGCATCACGCTAATCTTATGCACTTGCCATCGTAGGCCTTACAACCCATTCAAGTGGCTTGGCCATTTGCTCAGTGGGGATTGGATCTTATAGGCAAGATCTCTCCTCCATCATCGGGTCGACATACATTCATAATCATGGCTACTGAGTATTTTACAAAGTGGGTGGAAGCAATACCCTTAACAATGACAATCGAAGCTCGTATAGCAGAGTTTATATTGGAGCATATCATAAGTCATTTTGGGATTCCATCCAAAATAATATCGGATAATGGAACGTCTTTCAAGAACAAAACTGTGAGAGCTTTGACATCTAAATATAGAATCAAACACAGTTTTGTGACTCCATACTATCCATAAGCAAACGGGTAGGCTGAAGCTTCAAATAAGATAGTGGTAGCCATCTTGAAAAATATGGTACAAGAAAACCACAAAGACTGGCACATCCAACTGCCCCTTGCACTTTGGGCTTACAGGACTAGTATTCGGATGCCCACTAGGGCAACACCGTTCTCACTAGTATATGGCACTGAGGCCATTATGCCCCTGGAATTAGAAATTCCAATGCTATGCATCGCATTGAAAGAGTTCATCGATGATGACACTGCATGGCAAGCTCGACTGGATCAACTGATGCTACTTGATGAACATCGCATGAATGCCCTGGAGCATCTTCACATTTATCAAGAGTGACTAAAATGAGCTTACAATGTCAAAGTCCACCAGAGAGACTTTGAAGTTGGGGATCTTGTCTTGAAAGAAAACCAACAGAACTCTAATTTACCACCAGATATGCGAGACAAATTCATGGCTAATTGGCTAGGACCCTACATCATATCTAAAAATATTGGTCCAGGTACCTATCGCCTAACGTCACTAGGGGGTGTTGAAGAGCCTGAACCTCTCAACATCATCCATATTAAGGCATTTTATGCTTAAAGAGCATAGTAAAAGGCTCCGAGAGTTGCTTGTAACTACTCGATCATCCTAAAAGGCTCCAAACACTTTCATTAGTGGTTTGGTCAAGTAAAAAGCTCCAAAGGCATCTGTAAGCCCTTTGGTCAACCTCAAAAGCTTTGAGGGTTTGGTCAAAACCGCTTGGTCATCCCAAAAAGGCTCCAAGGGTCCATAAAACTGCTTGGTCATGTTAGTTAAAAGCCCCAAGGATTTGCTTATAATCGCTCGGTCATCCTAAAAAGCTCCAAAGGCATATATAAGCCCTTTGGTCAAACTCAAAAGGCACCAAGAGTTTCTAAAAAATTGCTTGGTCAACCCAAAAGCTCCAAAGGCATCTGTAAGCCCTTTGGTCAAATGCAAAAGGCACCAAGAGTTTCTAAAAAACTGCTTGGTCAACCCCAAAGGCTCCAAGGATTCTCAAAATTGCTTGGTCATCCCAAAATGCCCCAAAGGTACCCATAATCCCTTTGGTCAATCCCAAAAGCTCCAAGGATTCCTAAAAATCGCTTGGTCAATCTAAAGGCTCCAGAGGCATGTACTCATCGTTTGGTCAATTATGAGGCTCAAAACCCATAAAAATTATAAAATCAATAAAATCCAAAAAAATGGTAAAGCATAAAATCCAAAAACATTTGCATTTGCATTTGAATTTTGCATTTTCATTTTGCATTCACTCATGCATCCATCGTATTATTGCATTGCATATAGGCATTCATCATCCATTGCATTCCGTAATAGAAGGCATTTGTGTTTGTCAGTCTTACAAATGATGCCACATTTGTGTTTAAATCATGCATCTCTGCATTTATCATGATCCATCATTCATGTGAGTAATTGTGTTTTTCAACACAACCTATAATGTTGCTATGGAGATATACTAGGGTTTTTCGGTCACTCAATCATACCTAGTAGTCTTATCAAGAGTTGGTAGAAAGCTTGCTTTGCTTTTGTAGCTAAGGTTCAGTTAGTATAGCCCTTAGCATATCAAAAGCCTATCACTAATCAACAAATTTAAACAATCCTAACAAGGACTAGGGGAAGATGAAAGCCATGAAGCAGGACCGGGTATCCTGAAGCGAAAAGAGTTATTCTTGCTTATCCCTCTATGCGGACGGTATGGGAAATGTTGGTAGTTGGCAAAAGGATAGGTTAGTTCCCTATTTAGAATCCCTTGCTTACGATAAAATGAGCATATCCCAAAGAGATATCCCATATCAATCCTCATGATTGATCCCCTAGATCGATATCATAGATCGACTCCCTAGAGTGATATCCCATATTGATATCATAAGATCGATATTCTCAATCGATATACCAAAAATAGTTTTTCCAAGTAAATCTCCCCAAAGGAAATTTTCTGAAGAAGATTATCAAATGTAAATGCTCAAAAAGTGAAGATCAAGTGAAGATCAAAAAATAGGCTTAAATCAAAGTTCAAAGTGAAGATCAAATGAAGATCATAAATCAAAAGTTCGAGCGGAGATCAAATGAAGATCCAAAATCCAGTTCGAAGAGAGATCAAATGAAGATCCAAAGATAGTTCAAAAAGAATATGGAATCGACTCCCTTGCTTCACTACATATGAGCAAGTATCCCAAAAATTGAAGGATAGAAAGGAATGAGCCTGAATCCCTAGAATTGTCAGCACTACTATACCTTACGCATGATGATATGTCCGATGCATTAGCATCTCGCTTATGAACAAGACCAATGTTTGAATGTGGAAGAGCTAGCTTCAGGTGTCCTGCATTGCCTAGTGGCTTAGTCCAACTAAAATCTAAACTTGAGATTGGATAAGACATTTGTGGAACCCCT
The DNA here is from genome assembly GCA_028583015.1 of Wollemia nobilis. Taxonomy (NCBI): domain Eukaryota; kingdom Viridiplantae; phylum Streptophyta; class Pinopsida; order Araucariales; family Araucariaceae; genus Wollemia; species Wollemia nobilis. The sequence continues at coordinate 6,752,196 of JAQPPZ010001323.1, forward strand.
ATCTTAGCAATGGGCTGAAAGAATCCTGCTTGACATCGGGGAACACTCGTGTCTTATCTTAAAATAATCATTTGCACACACAGGGATAATGAACAGTTAGGGTCTATCCTAGCAAAAGCCTTTTATCTCAGAAGTCTAGTGTGGTTAGTATGCAACTTTTGATAAGTCTATTAGGGTGTTTGAGTCTCATGGAAAACCTCAAAAATTTCTCCCATAGCAACAAAGTGTCAAAAATGGCAACCATATAAATCATCAAATTGCAAAGTATTAAACCCATGATACATCATTATAAAAAGCACAATCAACATATAGGATAGATACCGGATGGATATTAGCAATAATATTTAGACGACCACTGACTATATCATGCACATTTTTCAAATTTGCAAAAAGAAAATCGAATGGCACATTATATCATTCGCATCATAAAACATTGCATACCATTGCATTTCATATATGGGTGATTAATTGATTACATTCTTATCTTAAGGATTTTCAATTACATTCATGATTTTTATACATTCTGTGGCATCATCCATTAGATTGATAAACATAATTGCATTCATTCCTTATGTTTTAAGTGATTAAAGCATACAAGTTCATTTACATTAGATTAGCATCATGTAAATAAAGCATTACATACATTAATGCATAAAAAGAAAGCAATATCAAATATGCGTTAAGAGAAAAACATATGCATCCATCAAAAAGCACATCTAAGCATCTAAGATCACTGCATATCATCATCATAAATCAAATAGCTATCTAGTGCATGTCATCCATACATCACATCATATAGCATCAGCATAACATAAGCATTGCATCCATGTGCATCATATAAAAATAAAATTAAAAATAAATGAGAACACAATAATGAGCCATAATAATGATCATATCATATAAATATGTGTGTCTCAGAGTACATGGGGAGTACAAAAATACCCGTAGGCTACAAACGTGTAGGTCCTCGACCTTACACCAAAAATGAGATACATAAAAAATGTGTCTTGCAATCTAGAGCTCTAGCTCTGATCTGCTCCCCCTATACCAGAGCTCTCGCTGCCTCCCTCAGTGATGTGCTTAGGAGACTACTCTTCCTAATGCCCTATTTATTTCTGTGGATCCTACTAAGCACCCTGAGTACCACCTAACCCGAAGAGGCCTAGCACTCATCCAACTACCCCCTGAGTGATGGGCACCTCTGTCCGCTGGGACCTATGAATGGATGCTATAGTAGACTACCCTACCTCCCTGGTCCTGGTATGACTACTCCCACCATGCATACTAGAGGACCTGTGTGTCCTCTCACTCTGATGGGTGTGATGGCTCGAGCTAGTAGTGGACTATCTTGTAGTCCGAGACCTAGTCTACTGGGACTCTACAACATATGGATCCTTAAGAACCTCTACATCAAGCATCTAAATGTAGCCCACCAGTTGGTCTACTCGAGCAACCCTGGATGCATGCCTCTCATTGGCACTCATAAGTAAACCTTGTAGGCACTGTACCTCTACCATAGGATCTTGACCACCTAGTAGTACTACTGTTAGTGCCATTAGAGGCCCCATAATCAATTAAGAGAGTAGAGGAACCCCCATATATGCCTTGAGAAGATCCTACTTTGCTACGGTTGCATCCCTTTATGCCTCTACCAAGTCACAAGCATGGATGAGCTTGCCAACCTAGGTCTCTGTTGTAGTACCCTAGGCAGTCAGGCTAGCAATCTACTGGTCTACCTATTTCAGTCGGTGGTCTCTCTCTTTCAACTACACCTATAAAGTAGCGATAGTAGTATCATGCTACCTCTACTGCATCTAGAATCGACCAAGATGACTCTATTAAGTTATTTAATGAGTTTCACTTTCTCACCTACACAAACCATGGCTAGGTTTTCACACAAGACCCTTCATCTAACTAGTATAATTGGTTTTATTTTTATTTCAAACTTCTATATTTTATTGATCCATACTCTCTTCTCCTACAATTCATCATTGAGGATTATGGATCTGATGTCTAGATGTATGAAAAATATGGTGGTTTTACTTTGGGATAAATAGTACCTAAGCTTTTGTAATGCCTTCATCATAGCAAGCACCTGATTTTCTATGAGGTGTACTTTTCCTTATATTTATGGAGCACTCAACTCATGAAAGAGATTGAATGTTCTTCGTATTTTTCATCCTTTTGATTTAATATTATATATATGCTCTCATATATTCTAAATACATATAGATGAAAATATTTTATGAATTCATGATTGATCAGTAAAAGTGACCTTGTGATAACCTCCTTGATTTCCTAAAAATGCCTTTTATCCTTCTTTAGTCCAAAAAAATGTGGTATTATTCTTTATAATTCTAGTTATGGTATTTGACTAGATATGCAAATTTGGTGGTGGACTTTGATATAAACTTGATTTGGACTAGAAAGGATTTGTTTCCATTGATTGAGGATGGTAAGGGTAAATATTAGATGTCCTTAATGAAGTTAGGGTTAATAGCAAGTTCATATTTAGATACTATATGGCCCAAGAGTTTAAATTTTTGTACAAATCAAATGAACTTCCTAGGATTTAGAGATATATCAATTTCTTGACATATTTTAAAAACTTCTTTTAGATGCTCAATGTGCTTTACCATTTGTTTTGAGAAAAATGTAAATTTGTAGGTATACCAAAAAATAATTATCCATCAAAATTGCAAATGTGATTTCCATACACTTTTGAAATGTGGCACCAATGTTAGCAACCCAAATAGTATTAACAAGCATCCCCATTTGGTTATGAAATTAATCTTGTGTTGGTCATCATCTTTCACACAAGTTTGGTTATACCCTAAAATCCATCCAATAATATCATCATCTACGATCCTATGACCTTTTATATATTTTAATCCATGGATTACAATGAATAGTGATCCTTTAAGGAGGCCCTATTAAAGTTTTAAAATATAACACATAACCTGATGTTCCTATTCTTATTTCTTACAAGAACCAAATTAGCCACCCATGTAGAGTGCTTTATGGGAAATATTATCTAGGATTGTAATTGATTAATGAGCTCTTTATTTATTATAGCTTCAATATTTAGGTTTACCATTCTTTGTTTATTTGAAAATATATTTGCTTTTATCTCTAGATTAATGGTATGCTTAATGATCTTCTAGTCATACACTTCCATGTCCTCACAACTCCAAGTAATTATATCATTATATTTAATACACAATACTTTAAATATGTAGATATCTTATTCAATATATTCCTTCCCCATTAGGATTTTTCTTCCTTCAATCACCTATATAGAATGGTACAATGAGGTCTTCATTTTGATACTAGATTTTTGAGCACAATCACTAGGGTTGAACAAGATTTCCAACATGATTAGTCATTTTAGCAAGTGATTAGTTTTAAGTTGGATAAATTCTTCTTTGATATCATCCCCATATTCATTCTTATCCTTAGAATATTTTTCTTCATTAATTAGGAACTCAAAAATCTACTCATAATTAGTAAATATTTTCTAATGATCTGAAATATATAGGACTATAGGTCAAAACACCACTTCTAGCTCCATGGGCCTATCCAAGATATATACAATGAGGTCAAATTTTATGGCCATTATTAAATTCTCTTGGTATTACAATAGTTTTGTAGGCACTAAATCTCTCTATTAGATCCTAAACTTTATGTTTTAAATGTGTAGATACCAAATCCTAACCACTTGTTATCTATTCACATCCTCAAATCACATCCATTAAATATATATATATATATATATATATATGTATTTATTTATAAATATAAATACAAGTATTTTATATTTATATTTATATATATTTAATAAATATATATGTATATATGTGAATAAATCTCAACTGCCATCATGACTTAATATTGACCATTCATTCATCATAATCTATGTCACTTGTTCAAGCTCAATCTCAACCCTTCATCATGTTTTAATCTCAATTTCCTGTTGGTGTCATTGAAACCCTAACATGATCAAGGGCAAATTATAAAATATGATTCATTTTTGTGAATCAAGGTCTCAAAAATTAACATTCAAAGAGCATTGATCATTTTTCCACTCACAAACCCTAGCATTCTACTAACACCTCCCATCTTCATTGTCACCCAAAACCCTCACTATCATATCCATCATAGAAATTTTTACGAGCCCTACCCAAATTTGTAGTGTGTCTTCCATCACCCATAAATACTCTAGGGTATTCCTTGAATGTTGTAGAGCATCCATGAGACACTGTAAGGCATCCACAACCATTCAAGGACACTCTTGGGCATTTGTCCTTGATCGGTTTGCAATTGACAAACCCTCAAATGCTCGTGAGCATTCGTGCATCACTAGATCGAGGAAGCAGAGACATAAATCAATCAAATAAGGTACATTCTAATAAGGTAATAGCTATTATTTATTTTTAACTTACATTTTTTGTACTTGACTTACATTTTAGCATCATTGTACTTAGGGTTTATAGATCTTTTAATTAGAGGGTCTCACATAGTGGAGCCCTTGTATATACTACTAATATCTTTTTATTGTGATCTATTTGTAAGTACATGAGACATCATTATCTATGTTTTTTGTAGCTCAAGTGGTCCCATAGGGATATGCAATCCCAGTTAAAAAATTTTGGAGTGAAGATGACCCAAAGACACCAATATTCTTTTGAATAAGGGTTTCAAACCCTCTCACTGTAATAGTTTTATTGAAGCAATATGTTGCATTGTAACCCTTAATTTGGGGAAAATTTCTTGTATAAAGTGGAGATCTAGGATCCTTGAGATAAATATAAATAAATATATTTCATTTTATGCATATTGTATCATTTACTTTGATCTTGTTATTATCAATGTTAGTCATTTTTACTTTATAAAATGGTGATCATGGTGGGACCCCTCAAGGGTTTCATATTTTAATTTACGTTGTTAATATTTTTTATCTATATTTTTTTGTTTCTATCATAGTTTTTTGAAGATCCATTTGTGTGAAAATCATGTGATCTAGAGTTAGGTTTTTTGGGAGCTGCAAGATTTGATCTGTGGTCGTGCGAACACCATCCAAAATTTAGGGGATGCCATACCATATTATTGGGATACCACACTACATCCATGGGATACCATAGAGTATCTAGTATATGCCACTGGGCATCAACAAGTTTTGTAAAATAATAATGTGGGTTACGATAGAGAAAATGGTGGGTTTTGACAAAGAAAACTATGGGATTCTACACCGTGTTTACAAAGTTGGGGAAAAATGTGTAGGCCTTATGGTAAGTCCTTTTTTGTATTTTTTGAAAGAAATATATATTTTATTTTTAAAAAGAAACATACTTTGCATTGTTAGGCATTCATAAGAATTTTTAGAATCATATATAATTGCACATAGATACAAATCTACATCTATGCATTCATTTTAGCTGCATTAGAAATTCATTACACTAGATTCAAGTTTTATTATTTTTCATGGTATTTAGCTTTATGCTCTCTGTGTTGTTTGCAATAAAAAAAAAAAAAACATAGTAGCTAAATTTTAGGCTAAAGTTTCCTACTTTTCACTTTTCTAAGTTGGAACAAGTCATTGGTGCTCAAGCTTCCTCCCACTATTGGAAACACATTACTGATTCAAAGTGGAAGAGCTAGGCAAACCTTCCACTATTGGAAACACTTGATGATTCAGAGTGGATATTAAGAAGTGTACCCTAGATAATTTTAAGGGGTTTGGTATTGGTGTTCTTAATCACCAATTTGGTGAGTGAAAGAAGGTTTCTTTATGTTTTATGTACACCATAGACAACAAAGACTTAAAAAAAATCACACACTTTGCATGTTCTACCTTCAATATTAGTAAGTTAGATTTCATAACCAAACATTAATCGATATTAGTGATGGTGGGCTTCATCTCCATCCATTCGCTTGCCCCATATATACCTTAGCAACCCATGAGTTATTTTTCTAGATTTCATCACTAGAAAAATCTTCACTTGACATGCACCTTAGGAAGCCACCTTACATAGTTATATTAGGCTTAGAGAGTCTACACATCAAAACACACAAAACCTCACAAATATAAAAAAAACATTATTGCAAGACATAGAAAATAGTTGTTTGTTTGATTTTGTGTGTTTTGAATTTACCATTTCACTTTCCACACACATCCCACACATTCATTACCCTTGCTTGCTCATAGCTTATGGTATTTACCCAAAATCAAGATAGAGCCATCAATCAAGCATTAAGCATCCCTTATTATGGTATTTAATACTAACCAATCCTATTCTATAACCATTTCACATTCCATCCAAACATGTTCCTTCTCCCCAATAGGAACTTGATTACTCTCATCCCCACAACTTTAACCAAGCTTACACCAATCCTCTTTTTGTGGTAACATTTGCACCCTCACACAAAATTACTCCACCATAACATAGAAAAAGCACCTCCATCCCATATACCTACACCATTACCTATTCCAACCCACTTTACAAACCTAATTCAACAAAATTTCTTCACCCCTGATCCATCTTGGGCATCACAATCTTCTCAGGTTGCTATACCCACACTTCCATTCACTCACATCAACACCATTTCCACAACCCAACACATTCACATTCCACAAACCTCATATCCACTCCATCAATAGTAGTTACTACATCACCAAGACCAAAAACATACCCAACATCATCAAATATCCCTCAATCCATCAAGCCATCAACATCACATTCCATATCAAAAAATTACCACTCCACACACACCACATCCACACAATCATTAAATAATCCAAGACTTTCATACACACATGAAAAATCTTAATATATAAGCCATGCAACAACAAATTAATAGCTTAATCATGCATGCTCCTGGTATGATGTACCAAAAACCTACACTAATATAGTTGATCAATCAACCTATTCATTTTTTGGTGCCATCATTGACTTATCCGGTAGACTTCACAATACCAAAATTTAACAAATTCAAAGTTATTGAGGATCCTAGAGAGCACATAAGTACATTCATTCATTCATGATTTCAAATTCAAGATCAAGATGATTTGATGCTTACAAATTTTCCTTTGGTATTGGGGGGGATGCCTTATATTGGTATAATAATTTGCTACACCATAGCATTTACACATTCAAACAATTGGTGGATAATTTTTTGGAAAGGTTCTCCATCAATGTATGCAATAAAACCACATTGACCAACTTTTACAACCTTAAAAAATTTGAATAAGATTAAGTCTATGATTTTGGAAATTGTTGGAGGGCAATTATCACTAAGTTTCCATTCTCCCTACCAATGGAAGAATTGACCCAAATTTTTGCAAGTATTTTCCTAAAATCCATCTCCTCATTATTGCAACTACAACAATACAAAATATTTGATGAAGCTCTCACCAAGCTCGTGTACTTGAAGAGATAAAAATCCAAGAGGGTGTGATACAACCAAAGAAAAAAGAATGGCACAATAAGGGCCAATCTAAAGGAAATTATTTTGGCCAATCAAAATCAGGACAAGTAAATCAAGTGGTTTTGAGTCAACCCCAAATGACTCAACAACCCCATAGTCAACACCAAAAACATCAATCACCGCAATAACCACAACAAGTAAATTATCAAGTGGTACCCCCACCACAACAACTTCATAACATAGTACCAACTATGGACAACCACCAAATCAATAATATGTTCAACAAGACCACACCTACACACCCTTATTTGATTCATAAGCATCCATCTTCCATAGTTTATATGAAACATGCACACAAATGAACTTACCTTACCCAAAGTTAAACCGGATAATCTAACCAAATGTGAGAAGGGCTATAGGAAATATTTGTTTTGCCCTTACCATCGATAGAATGGGCATGACATTAACAACTAATTTGCATTCAAATATATTGTGCAATACCTAATAGACCTAGGGGACATTAAGTTAGATAATACCCTAGCACAACAAAATCAAAACCTTGGTTTATACCAAATGCCACTTCCTCATCATGAGGAACAACAATAGATGATAGGGAGATCAAATACCATGACTCCTCCTAACCTTATTAATCATGTGCAACAATACCAAGGTTTTATGGGGGCTATCCATGTAGTCACCCAAGGTCAAAGAAGCACCAATCAACAAAATGAACAACAATAGGTAGTTCAACCTCCTATAGCATCACAAGCAAGTGTATCTCCATAACCTACGAATTAATCATCACCTATCCATTGTTGTTCCAATTCATCCCATCCCATTCATATTCCAATCCATCCACAAAGACCCATCATATCCCTAAGTAGTCGACTAACAACTAGCCTTAAAATAGCTTCAGCCAAACTATCCATCTATGAGATCATACAACAATCTCCCCCACATCGTGAGGCCTCAATGGAAATTTTAAAGTCCATTGAACTTCAATCCCAAGACACTAATATCTTTAACAAATTTATGGGGAGTATTCAAACGTGTATGGAGCCTTCTATCACATTCTATGATTTTGAAATTAAATCAATATCATCAAAATCATCGGACCCTCCATTACACATTATGGCTCAAGTTGATAGGAAGCCCTTTAAATGAGTGTTGATTAGCACCGGCTCATACATCAACATCATCACCACCTCCACCCTTCAACATATCAATCTTCCACCCTCACACATAACCAAATCCACATTCACCTTGAGAGCATTCAATTATGCTCTTTGTTCTATAGTTGGTATTGTCATCTTACCTATAGAAGTGGGGGTTAAGACATTGCATACCATATTCCATATCCTAGAGGGATCCTTGGCTTACAATATAATCCTTGGAAGTCCATGGATAAGGGAGATGAAATATGTCCCTTCAATATTGCATCAATACTTAAAATATATACATGAGGGATAGGTTCATTGCATACTAGTGAATATCAAACCGTTTAAGTACTACAACTTCATTTCCAATCCATACAAATCCACACTTCCATCCACCCACCTATTCTTAACTCCATCAACCACACCATCCACCTCACATCACACCACTTCTTCATCAAAAGTTCTTATTCTTTAGGATCTCCCCATCACTACCCTACATCAAGCTTCCACATCCACACCCACACCTTCATCACAGTCGATTACATGTACATGTGGTCAAACCCAATCCACACCATCCACATAATCAACATCAAAATAACCCATTATCACCACCCATTCATCATAATCTATCCAAATTACTTCACAAACACCCATTATCATTCCATCCACATTAGCATCATCAACCATCCATAAAACACCTCAACAAAATCCATATTCATCTCCACCAACTGATGTATCATAAGTTGATTTGACAGACTATGAGATGCCATTTCACCATTCACATCCTCCCTCATTGGAACCACAAGCCACCCATGAACCCCACATATCCACATCCACTCCATCCACCTCATCACCCACACAAGTTTTTGTTCACCTCACAAATCCTAGCATTGGTGAATATATGGTCTAAGATGTCATAGTTAAACCACTAAGCATCCAAACTATTAAGGATTATGGGCATCCATGTGACCCACCTTTATCCATAGGAGTTGTGGAAAATATAGGTTCAACACCTAACAAAATCAACTTCATATATTGAGGATTGTTTTATCATTTGATCCAATTTCCCTACCTAAACCTACACAACCAGTCCTTGCCAAAATAGAACACATGTCTGGTTTCCCATCGATACTTTCACCAAGTCAATTATTAATGATATGGCCTAGGATGACATGAATAGGGTATGCATGACATCATTGAAACTCCATATCAAGAAGTGCATGATCATTCAAGTTTGGGTTACCATTCTCATTATTCCACTTCCTCTTTTGAACAAGCTTTTCAAAGCATCCATTTAGATTCAGAAGAGGAAAACAATCACAATGATGACTTTAAAAAATTCTATGAAGAATACAATGTCATGTCAATGGCTTTAGATGAATTAGAAGAGGAATCATCACCAATAAATCCATTCATCAAACATGATGATTATTGAATATTATCTCAAAATGTTCCCCATCCATCAGCCCATATTTCATTTGCTTCTCCCTAGAGAGTGAGTTGAACCAACTGGTGAACCACCACCTCCACCTCATCCACTTCACTATAACATCATGTAACATATGTACATAGTAATAAATAAATAAAATACACACTTAAAAAATATAATTACATTGCATTTGCAAGGCCTTGTCATTTGCGTTTACACATGTTGCTTACTACTATCCAAGTTCACCAGGTTCATTCCAACCATATAGGCTTGTTAGTCTAGGGGGAGTAGAAGAGCCTGATCCACTAAACATCATCCAATTGATAGAATTGTATGATTAATGTATTTTATATATGTATATATACATGGATAATACATTAAAACATAATTCATACACATTGCATTTCACACATTGCATTACAAAATCATATTTATTATCACTTCCACACATTTCATTCACCATAATAGGGGTTATTTTATTAGTGTAGATGGTAATTGATCCAATAAGTCTTGTTACCTTAATTAGGGGCACCCTCAAGTTCACACTCATCTCATTGTACCATTTCATAAGTCAAGTCATCATTTGCAAAAATAAAATTTCCATCATCCCTAGGTGTTTTTGGTCACTGAGCCACTCCTAGTCTTTCAATCAACCTCCAATACATGTCGAGTTTTCTCTAGGACCAAGACACATTTTCACTAAAGAAAATATTGAGTTTTTGGAGTTGACTCTAACAATATTGAACCAAACACATTTCACACATATTAAAAACATCTTGTGTCAAAGAGGGATAACACCATGATTGGGTTGAACCTCAAAGTGAAAAAGTCATATTTGCTTGTCCCATTATGCACATAGTCCAAAATAAAAAATAGTGGTTTTTCACCACTACACAACACTTCCAAATAAAATAATGAGTAGTAAGGATAGGGTAAAATTCTCATCACACCTAGGTTGAGAATATGATTCCCCAAAGCTCTAACTCTTTTACATATCACACACCACAGATCCTCAAGTAGTAAGGATATAACTATATTTTCATCCACATGGTTAGGTAGTCTAATTCCCCAAATCTTAGAGATCAAATCGTTAGACTATGGAGCTAATCTCCACTAGGGCTATAGATGCTTAAATGATACTAGAGTACACTCATGCATGGTGACACATCTCTCTTGAAGAGACCTCTGACTAAACATAAGGACAAGCTAGCTTCTCTATATTCTCTATAATAGGTTTCATCTCAATTTTTCCAATATGGGTTAATGAACTCACTTGCACACACATTGGTTCTTGATTGCCTTGAGTCATTACTATGCTCATGATTGGTAAATTGAACATTCATTGCACACACATTTAATCTTGGAGAAATTTAGACAAATCTTAGTGAGTTTTTTTGAAATCACTAGGATGTTTGAATCTCTATAAAATAACTCTAGATAAACCATTCATAAGTTAAAACATCATCCATGTCATTATCACATAATTACATGAGTTTTTCATTTCACATACCACCATTTTGGTACCTATGATTAAGCAACAAATATAAATATGGTCAAGTAAAATTTAAACTACAAATGATTGTTAGAGCATCGATTTATTTGCATGATCACAATACATGCACATAATCGCTACATTTTCATACATCACATATACACATGCATTCACACAAATTCATAACACAAAAATAAAATCCATGTGGGTATATATATAATTGCATGTACAATGAATGCTCAAAGGCTATATACAATGGAGCACCAAGGCTCATATACAAAAAATGTATCTAGGCACTAGCTAACACCCATAGGTAGACCCCTGAGATCTTGATGGATCCCTAGACCTAGAGTCACTATTGCTAGAGTCACTATACCTAGAGTCACTATGCCTAAAAAAACCCACTATGGAGGAGGATGCCTGCATTGGCAACCCAATGTTATGCTGCATCAATAAATATTCCAAATCCTAGATATATCCCTCTTAGGATTGAAGGTATAGCACATTCTATATTTGATGAGCATCCCTCCACACCAGATCTTCTTGGAGCCTTGCTATTGCATCCTTACCTCTACTAGCCACCATTCGTACCTCCAGATCTACCCACAACCAAGAATTCTTAACATCTCGAGCTGCTATCACTCCATCTCACTCTACCACTATCCCGCTCAACCTGGAGCTCATCACACTCCTTAATTTGACCAAGATGTCTCTCTAAAACCTCATCCATACCACCCACACCATCTCCATCATCTCTAATCTCTTGATGTTTCTCTATAGTGGCCCTTGATTATCTCCCTTAGTTGTTGTATTAACATATTTGATGTTGGGGAGTCTCCTTGATCTTTGCTACTATCTCCCCATTATATCCACTACCATCCTCAACCACCTAAATTGGTACCCTTAGTGGATATGAAGCAAACCATGCATCATAGTCAGTAATGGTCTCGAAATCTTCTATATCTGGGAGATCTATCTCCTTGTCATCCTTGTACTCCACCCACCACTCCTCCACACAAGGTAGGCTCAACTCATCATATCAATGCCTATACAATACTAGAGCATCAGGTATGTCGTGCTATATCCTAAAATACTTCAAAACCCATAATAATTGGATTATATCCACCTCACATCCATACCACCTAACCACCCATATCACCTACCTGACCCATCATAATTGCTCTCCATCACTAGGCCACCTAGCATCATGCCATGACCTCCAGTACACTTGGTCTACTATCAATCCTACCCATAGATATCTACACTCTTAGCTACTATGACCATGATAACTCAATTATACCTCCTCAACTAGCCACCATTTCAATTCATAGGGATGATTCCTATCCCACTCCTTGTATGGTAGGCCCATAGGATGAGCTATACTGACATGCTCCCAACCCCAAATTTGTAGTAGTACACTATAGCCCAACCCCTTCTACCCCCACCTCTTCACCTTGTACAACTCCAAGTAAATTTAATCTAGTAGATTAGGTTCCTGTGCATACACACAAGGCTCATTGATCATATCAAACACCAGTTAAATCATTTTCCATAGGAATCGATAGCCAGTGTTGTTAGGCACCAACACATTGGCTAGCAAGAACATAACCAACTTTGGTAGTGCCTCTAAATCCTTCCTTACATACATGTCCAATTATCTGATCTCTCCACTTCAGGTGTTCACATCCCTACATCCATCCCCAAACATCCACCTCATCTCATAATTCCTATTGTTCTCAACTTGGATATATAACCCCTCCATTGGCACTTGAAATATGTGGTACATGTCCTCTAATGTCACCATCATCTCCCCAATCAGGAGCTATAATGTCCCCTATCCCTATCCCATATCTCTACCAAGGTATAGAGATACCCCTTATCAGCCCTTACCACCTCAATAAAGGCACACCCCACCAATCCCATATGCTCCAACCAATCCCAATGGTCCTTCTATAGTACCTTTATCACCCTTGGTATGATGGGCGATAATTGATGATGAGCCTTCAAGATCCTCAACTAAAATAAAAACAAGATGCAAATGCAAATTACCATCATATTTTATGCAAAAAAAAATACAAATTCCAAACAAGAGTGCCAAGGGAACTTACCTCAGCCACATGTGCCTCAACTCTTGCTACCACATCCATTCCCTCCATCACCATCACCACACTCCTTCACTCACTCACCCCAACCTTCTTCAGATGTTGCTTTTGGAACTCTCAAACATAAGAATAAATTAAATTTTGCTGCTATAGTCCTTTTATAGCCAATTTTGGCACACCCAAACATCCATGGGTGTCTTCCTAGTGCACTCAAATGTTGTTCTACATCTGTAGAGTGGTAAACACTCTCCCACGTTTGTGTATGATGTGGATGCTCACCAATTTTTGGCCCTAAAATATTGAAAAAAGGACTAAAATGGACTCAATATGTTGCAAAACCCATAAAATCACCTCAAATTCCACCCATGCATCCATTACATCATTCCATTACATTTTGTGAATATATGGATCGATTTGGGCAGTTTATTTTTGAGTGCGATCAAGTCACGAAAATGCCTAAATTGCATCAAAAACATCTCAAAACGGCCCAAAATTTCACAAAACTACCACATTAATCATCCTAATAATTCATCACATCAATTCATCACCTTTTGTGATCACATAAATTGATTTGGATGTTTATTTATTGTTTATGACCAAAAGTCATGAAATCACCTCAAATTGCTTCAAAATATCCTAAATCAAATTCCAAATTTCACAAAATCATCAAATTTCACCCATCAATAATTGCATCATTCACAATAATGACACCATTCATATTCACATTCATTTACATCATTCATATCATCCATAATTCAATGTATTTCACTCAATATTGTCAAAGTCACTTGCATTATCAAGCGAACCGTGTATTCAGTGGATTACTTTATTCCCCTAGCAATTGTAGTGATTGGTTATCCATGCAAATCAGTAGGATGGGTAGATCACCATAAGGATGTTTTTTCATTCACATCCATTTACATAATTTATATCATCCAACCAAAAACTACTTTTTCTATTGGGGCAAAAGCAAAAATCACCATGACATAGATTATGATGAATGAATGGTCAAGATTAATTCATGATGGATGACTGAGACTTATTCACATATATACATGTATATTTATTATATATATAAAAATATAAATATAATATATATATATATATATATATATATATATATTATGAATGGTTGTGATCTAAGGATACGAATGAATGACAAGTGGCTAGGATTTGGTGTCTACAGATACCCCTTTTTGTATCACGTTGCATGAAACACAATACGGTGTAAAAATAAGAGAAACCTAGTTTGGTGAAACAACTTATTTTCCTTGGTGTGCATGAAGATCCTAAAGATAAAATTGGTTAATGAGTGAAAAATGAATATCATGAGATAATTGATATAATTGAGGATTATATGAATGATGTAAATAAATGTGACTGATGCAGTGCATGGGAATGGTGTAAGTGCAATGATTGATTCTATTTTTGCCCCAACAAAAAAAGGGGTTTTTGAAATGGGGATGATATGAATGATGTAAGTGCATATGCAATGATTATGAAAGGTGTAATGATTGATATTTCTTTTGCCCCAATAGAAAAGGAGTTTTTGAAAGTGTGGATGATATGAATGATGTAAAGGACTGTGAATGTATGATTTATCCCGGTGTGGGAAAACATAATAAAATTAGGTTACCCCAAGTTTGGGGTGATTTTGTGCTATTGAAAAACATGCCTATTGGCATCATTGAAATGCAAAATGATGAAAATGCAGAACATGAAGTAACAAGAACCAATCATCCTAATATCGGGTGACTGCTAGGAGAGAAAGTCCTAGTGATTGTGTGCAATTCCTAAATGTGCAAGGGAATGATGTAGTAAAATTTATTTGTGTTTGATACCCCATAGAAAATGGCATCAATGATAGCTTTTTAGTAAATTAGTTTGAGCATAGTCTCACTCAAAAAATTGAGGACCAACAAGATGTTTTCAATAAGATAATATTGGATGATGATATGGATAAGCATCCTTATGGTGATCTACCCATCCTACTAGACTACATGGATAACCAATCGCTACAACCACTAGGGGAATAGAGTAAACCACTAGATATGAGGTTCACTTGAATGATATGAATGATGTAAAGGAATGTGATTGATGTAGTGCATGTGAATGGTGTATTGAGTGAAATGATTTTTTTTTGCTTTTACCCCAACAAAAAAGTGGATTTTGATTGGAATATATGAATGATGTAAATGTAGACACCTAAATCACGTAGATATGATAAGACTATTAGTCCATCACATATGCCCTCTTATCGATAATGTATGGCCTTATTGGGGACCCCTCTAGGCTGGAAAAAGGCTTGCATAAGGCTTCAAAACTTAGTTGTTGGAAATTTGAGGTATTTTATGTTGTCATTGATGTCACATGGATCACATTGAGTTTTGGTGGCCAAAGTATTTCATAAATAAGCATTTATGATATTTTGGAAAGCATGGATATATACAGGGTTTTTGTGAAAACCAAGGTAGGCAAAATAAAAGGTTTTATTTAAAACCATGGATGGCAGATTTGAAATGGGTTTTTCTTAAAACCCAGGTTGGCTTTTCGTTTCATCGAAAAAGGTGCCCCGGTGATGGAGATATTTAATTTTAAATATTTAGTTTAAATTTTAATTATTTAAAATTTTAATTTTAATTTTAAAATTAAAATTAAAGTCATCGCCGACGTCATAAAAACCATGCGCCATCAAAAGGAAATTAATAATTAAAGGTGCCGACGTATGTGAAATTAAAGGAAGGTTGCATATATATATGCAAAGGCTTTCGATTCAAAAGTCTAAGCATCGAACGAAGAGAACAAAAAGTGGAAGCCCCAAAATCCTTCGATGTGACAGCGTGGTCCAACGGTGAGCTTGGGAAGCATGGAGTTTTTGGTTGCGATAGGGCATGCGTTCGATTCCCACCAGGTTCGATTTTCATAGAGTGTGGAAGAAGAGCATTTGGCGCACGTTTTTGGCATGAGCAAGGGCAGCGAAATATAGGGAGCATTTTTGCTCTCTGTCCTATGTGAGCAGATAGCTCACGTGGTCTTTGGTACCATGGTTGTGGTGTTGAGTGGGCAGTGATGAGGGTTCGATTCCCTCTAAGAGGCAAGTAAACATTTTATTGAATATTTTTTATTATTGCCTAATGTTGGAGGAATAAGGTGATGCTAAGGGAATAATGTTTGATTAAATTTTTATTTACTTGGAAGGCAAGATATAAGGGTTGAAATGCACTTTTAGAAAAAGAGAAATTTTTGGTGTTTTCCTCTTTTAGAAGTATACCATATTATATATCGTTGGAAATCTTATTTCGAGGGCTATTTGATTAACTTGATTAGATGGAGAAATAAGGTGTATGTAAAGAGATATTTCTATTTTTGTAAAGGGGTTCAAAGTGAAGGTTGTTTTGTTCTTTTTCAAAGTGTGTTGAGTGTGGCAGATTTCCAAAGGGGTTTCTTCATCTTCATAAAAGGTATGGGCACATTCTCCTATTGATTGATTATGGTGGTTGATTTCTGAAATATCATTGGAGAGAAAAGGATTGATTGTGGTTTCCTTTTCGAAAGTGGTTGGTTGAATGCTTCAAGGTTTTCTAGTTTGAGAGTTGTGGTTAAACCTTGTTTTATAAGCATAGTTGTTAAAGCCCATTGGTTATGCAAAGAACTTGAAAAGAACATGAGTATCATTGTTATGTGAAGAATATTTTATTAGCATTGTTGTTGAAGCCCATTGGTTATGCAAAGAACTTGAACTTGAGAAGAACATGAGTATCATTGTTATGTGAGATTTGTGGTTGAGCATTGTTGGAAACATTTGAGTTGGTTGATACATGCTTGGACTAGGGTTTGTAAGAAAGAGTTGTTCCTTGTGGTAGTTGGTTGAGAAGAGTTGTTTGAGCCTAGTCAAGTGATTGTGTGAAGTGGTTGTTCAAGTTCCATGAAACAAACTATTCTATATTCTGGATTTAAGTTGAGATTGAGATTTGAGGATAGAACATATTGAGTCTCTAACAATTCTCTTTATGCTTCTATGAGATTGCCTTGAGTTGAGAAAGATATTGGATTTGAGTATAGAACATATTGAGTCTCTAACAATTCTCTTTATGCTTCTATGAGATTGATTTGAGTTGAGATCATTGTGGATCATAGTTGTCATCCTTTGAAGAGTGTATTACCATTCATTGTTGAGTTCATATTTGAGCCTTGCCTTCATAAGATTTGTGGATGAGATTTGAGTACTACTTGAGTATGATTGATTGAGCCTTTGAGAAGGCTTTTGGGATAGATTTATGGACAGCTTTGTGGATAATTTTTGGGACAGATTTGGACAAGTTATATGTGAGCTTGTTGAGAAGATTTGGACAAGTTCTATGTGAGCTTGTTGAGCATATTTGGACAAGTTCTATGTGAGCTTGTTGAGCAGATTTGGACAAGTTATGTGTGAGCTTGTTGAGAATATTTGGACAAGTTCTATGTGAGCTTGTTGAGCAGATTTGGACAAGTTCTATGTGAGCTTGTTGAGAATATTTGGACAAGTTTTATGTGAGCTTGTTGAGCAGATTTGGACAAGTTATATGTGAGCTTGTTGAGCAGATTTGGATAAGTTCTATGTGAGCTTGTTGAGAATATTTGGACAAGTTTTGTGTGAGCTTGTTGAGAAGATCAGTGGAGTGCCTAGCTAAGCAGATCAATGGATTGCCTACCTGAGAAGATCAGTGTGTTGCCTAGATGAGTAGATTAGTGGATTGCCTACCTGAGCAGATTAGTGTGTTGCCTAGCTGAGCAGATCAGTGGATTGCCTACCTAAGTAGATCAGTGTGTTGCCTAGCTAAGCAGATTAGTGGATTGCCTACCTGAGAAGATCAGTGTATTGCCTAGCTTTGAGCAGATCAAAGTAATCATTGTATTGGATAAGGATCCTTATTTTTATGTGAAATATTATAAGGAGATTATCTTGTGGAGTACCCCACATTGGGGGAACCATATTAAATATTGTGTCTCAAATTATGTGTGGTGACTTGTGCTCTTGCTTACTATTGCTATCTGAGTTATTAATGCACACTGCTATATTTGGTTATTGCAATTAAGGACATTAATTGATATTGGTTTGGAAAGAAAGTAAAAAGTGGGTGCTATATTGTTCACCCCCTCTCAGTATAAGCTTGTGTTCTTCAATTGGTATCAGAGTGGGTTCCTTCAAAAAGGCTAACAGCTTGAGGGTAGATTCTACAAGAACACAGATGGCTTCATAGAATGGATCATCTACAAATAAGGCACCACTATTTGATGATAACAATTATGCTTTATAGAGCATGAGAATGAAGAACTACTTGATATCATAAGGATATGAGGTATGGCAGATGGTTGAAAAAGAGTATAAGGTTGAAGGTGATCCCGAGGTAGATAAGACTATCAAGAAATTGGTTGAGATCAATGCAAGGGCAATAAATTGTATTTTGAGTGGGCTACGTGAGATAGATTTTGCAAAGGTCATGGTATGTAATTCAGCTAATGAAATGTGGACCAAGTTGTGGAATACTTATGAAGGAGATTCCAAGGTAAAGTTGTCAAAACTACAAACTCATAGAAAAATATTTGAGGAATTGAAAATGGAAGATTCTGAAGATATTGCAAAGTTTTTACTTCGAGTTGATGAGATTACTAACACCATGAGAGGCCTAGGATTTGAGATGAAAGAATCAGAAGTTACTCAAAAGGTTTTGAGATCACTTCCCATGAAGTATGATGCAAAGGTTTCAACAATAGAAGAAACAATGGATATCAACAAGCTAACAATGGAAGAACTACAAGGAACTCTCACAGCTTATGAGATGAGGGTGAGTAAGCATCAAGTTCCAATAAAAGAGATTGCATTCAAGGCTTCAGAGAAAGAGAAAGGGAAGGTTCCAGAGATAGATAGAGATCCAGTTAATGATGAGGAAGCTAACTTCATCAAAAGGAATAAGGACTCAAGGAATTTTAGGGATATGAGGAAAGTCAGATGCTACAAGTGTGGTGATCTTGGTCACTATGCACACAAGTGTCCACATGAAGAAAATAGTGATGATGAAAAATAGGGTCACAGAAGAAAAGAATATGGAAAGCATAAGCATGAAAAAGATGACAGATACAAGCAAAAAAGGTATGAGAAGAAGAAAATTTTTTGTAAGGTAAAGAAATCTTACTACATTGTAGAAGCAAGTGATAGCTCAGATCACAGTGATAAAGACAAGTCAGATGATGAAAAGGAAGAACATCTATTCCTTGGAATAGAAGGTGAAAGAGAACAATGCTTTGTGTGTGGTCAAAGAGATCACAGATCAGGATATTGCAATGGTTTCAGTGATAGTGAAGATGAGATGACACATCAAGGAAATAGGCATGGTCAAAGAAATCTTGAGAGTTTATTTGCTATAGAAGATTATAATGATCTTAGTGATAGTGAAGATGAAGAAGGGTTTTTCTATGGGATAAAAGAAGTAGAAGAAGAACATTCACTCCAAGCAGAAGAAGTTATACAAGAGAATATTGTAAGAAAGATAGATGTCTCAGTTGATCTAAAGGAAGATTTCAATGAGATCCATGAGCAACTACAAGAGGTTAAGGAGAATCTAAAAGAATTGAGATGTTCCATACGTGAGAAGTTTGATCCATCACATGACTCAAAAGGTCAAGATATTTTCACTAAGAAGGAAACATGTATTTCAGAGACAATAAATATGGATGCCAATTTGCTACTTGACACAAATGAAGAGAAAGAAGAGAAAGATTCCAAAGCACCAAAGGTCTCATATTTTAGGTTTGGGGAATCACACTCAAAAGGAAAGGAAGTTCTAAAATATGAAAGCAAGGAAGCACCTAAGTTTTATGAAGAAAGTTCCAAAGTTCCTATGGCTCCAAATATTCAGTTTGGATCTTGTTTTGAGATAGGTGAATCAAGTTCAAAAGGAAAAGAAATACTTGAAGAGGAAAGCAAGGAAGAAATTAAGGAAGAGGATTTAGATACTGCAAAGAAGGTTCAAGGATGCAATGCACAAGTTGAAAGTGATCATGAGGATAATGGTCAAGAGAGGTATGAGGAACTAAGGCATGAACAAAGGGCTTTTCAAGGACATTGTTTTTCTTGTAATGGATTTGGACACAGGGCTATACACTACAGGGTCCATGGATCAAAGAAGTTTGATTTTGCTAGAAGAAACTTCAAAGGAAGAAGGTATGGTTTTCAGGGACATTGCTTCTTATGCAACAAGATTGGTCATAGAGCTTCTCAGTGCAAATAAAATGAGCAAAATGGTTTTGGTTTTAGAGCTACACAATTCAGAAGTCATGGTCATAATGGTCATGAAAATAGAGCTTCACAATACAGGGTTCAAGAAAGGAATGGATATGGAAATTATTTCAAGAAAAGATTCAGGATATGGGCACCATCCAAAGGCTACAATATCAAGTGTTTTAATTGCAATAACTTTGGACATATTGCAAAATGGTGTAGGACTCAATTCCAAACAGGTTCAAGGCAAGAAGGTCAAACAGGTTCTAGACAAGAAGATCAAGTAATTCATCAAGAGAAGGATATCAAAAAAACATGGAAGGAAGTTGATAGAGGAAAGAAACAATGTAATATGGGAGTAAAAGTACTCCCACCCCAAAATTAATCACCTCAAGAGAGAAGGTGGTGAGGGGGCTAAGCTTAAGAGTCATATATTTTAGCCCCATAGGTGTCCCTTTTGCCATTGATGTCAAAGGGGGAGAGATTTGAGTTAGGGGGAGCAGCCTCCAAAGAGAGTATTGAGTCAGGGGGAGCATATTTGATTCTCAGAAATGGTTTTTGTAGTGATTGTGGTGATTTGCATTAGAGGTGTTGCCATCAATGACAAAGGGGGAGATTGTTGGAAATTTGAGGTATTTTATGTTGTCATTGATGTCACATGGATCATTGATGTCACATGGATCACATTGAGTTTTTGTGGCCAAAGTATTTCATAAATAAGCATTTATGATATTTTGGAAAGCATGGATATATACAAGGTTTTTGTGAAAACCAAGGTAGGAAAAATAAAAGGTTTTATTTAAAACCATGGATGGCAGATTTGAAATGGGTTTTTCTTAAAACCTAGGTTGGCTTTTCATTTCATCAAAAAAGGTGCCTCGGTGATGGAGATATTTAATTTTAAATATTTAGTTTAAATTTTAATTATTTAAAATTTTTTTAAATTTAAATTTAAATTTTAAAATTAAAATTAAAGTCATCGTCGACGTCATAAAAACCATGCGCCATCAAAAGGAAATTAATAATTAAAGGTGTCGACGTATGTGAAATTAAAGGAAGGTTGCATATATATATATGCAAAGGCTTTCGATTCAAAAGTCTAAGCATCGAACGAAGAGAACAAAAAGTGGAAGCCCCGAAATCCTTCGATGTGACAACGTGGTCCAATGGTGAGCTTGGGAAGCATGGAGTTTTTGGTTGTGATAGGGCATGCATTCGATTCCCACAGGGTTCGATTTTCATAGAGTGTGGAAGAAGAGCATTTGGCACACATTTTTGGCATGAGCAAGGGCAGCAAAATATAGGGAGCATTTTTGCTCTCTATCCTATGTGAGAAGATAGCTCACGTGGTCTTTGGCACCACGGTTGTGGTGTTGAGTGGGCAATGATGAGGGTTCGATTCCCTCTAAGAGGTAAGTAAACATTTTATTGAATATTTTTTATTATTGCCTAATGTTGGAGGAATAAGGTGATGCTAAGGGAATAATGTTTGATTAAATTTTTATTTACTTGGAAGGCAAGATATAAGGGTTGAAATGCACTTTTAGAAAAAGAGAAATTTTTGGTGTTTTCCTCTTTTAGAAGTATACCATATTATATATCGTTGGAAATATTATTTCGAGGGCTATTTGATTAACTTGATTAGATGGAGAAATAAGGTGTATGTAAAGAGATATTTCTATTTTTGTAAAGGGGTTCAAAGTGAAGGTTGTTTTGTTCTTTTTCAAAGTGTGTTGAGTGTGGCAGATTTCCAAAGGGGTTTCTTCATATTCATAAAAGGTATGGGCACATTCTCCTATTGATTGATTATGGTGGTTGATTTCTGAAATATCATTGGAGAGAAAAGGATTGATTGTGGTTTCCTTTTCGAAAGTGGTTGGTTGAATGCTTCAAGGTTTTCTAGTTTGAGAGTTGTGGTTAAACCTTGTTTTATAAGCATAGTTGTTGAAGCCCATTGGTTATGCAAAGAACTTGAAAAGAACATGAGTATCATTGTTATGTGAAGAATGTTTTATTAGCATTGTTGTTGAAGCCCATTGGTTATGCAAAGAACTTGAACTTGAGAAGAACATGAGTATCATTGTTATGTGAGATTTGTGGTTGAGCATTGTTGGAAACATTTGAGTTGGTTGATACATGCTTGGACTAGGGTTTGTAAGAAAGAGTTGTTCCTTGTGGTAGTTGGTTGAGAAGAGTTGTTTGAGCCTAGTCAAGTGATTGTGTGAAGTGGTTGTTCAAGTTCCATGAAACAAACTATTCTATATTCTGGATTTGAGTTGAGATTGAGATTTGAGGATAGAACATATTGAGTCTCTAACAATTCTCTTTATGCTTCTATGAGATTGCCTTGAGTTGAGAAAGATATTGGATTTGAGTATAGAACATATTGAGTCTCTAACAATTCTCTTTATGCTTCTATGAGATTGATTTGAGTTGAGATCATTGTGGATCATAGTTGTCATCCTTTGAAGAGTGTATTACCATTCATTGTTGAGTTCATATTTGAGCCTTGCCTTCATAAGATTTGTGGATGAGATTTGAGTACTACTTGAGTATGATTGATTGAGCCTTTGAGAAGGCTTTTGGGATAGATTTCTGGATAGCTTTGTGGACAATTTTTGGGACAGATTTGGACAAGTTATGTGTGAGCTTGTTGAGAAGATTTGGACAAGTTCTGTGTGAGCTTGTTGAGCAGATTTGGACAAGTTATATGTGAGCTTGTTGAGCAGATTTGGACAAGTTCTATGTGAGCTTGTTGAGAATATTTGGACAAGTTCTGTGTGAGCTTGTTGAGCAGATTTGGACAAGTTCTATGTGAGCTTGTTGAGCAGATTTGGACAAGTTATATGTGAGCTTGTTGAGAAGATTTTGACAAGTTTTGTGTGAGCTTGTTGAGCATATTTGGACAAGTTCTGTGTGAGATTGTTGAGCAGATCAATGGATTGCCTAGCTAAGAAGATTAGTGGATTGCCTACCTGAGTAGATTAATGTGTTGCCTAGATGAGCAGATCAGTGGATTGCCTACCTGAGTAGATCAGTGTGTTGCCTAGATGAGCAGATCAATGGATTGCCTACCTGAGCAGATCAATGTGTTGCCTAGCTGAGAAGATCAATGGATTGCCTACCTGAGAAGATCAGTGTATTGCCTAGCTTTGAGCAGATCAAAGTAATCATTGTATTGGATAAGGATCCTTATTTTTGTGTGAAATATTATAAGGATATTATCTTGTGGAGTACCCCACATTGGGGGAACCACGTTAAATCTTGTGTCTCAAATTGTGTGTGGTGACTTGTGCTCTTGCTTACTATTGCTATCTGAGTTATTAATGCACACTGCTATATTTGGTTATTGCAATTAAGGACATTAATTGATATTGGTTTGGAAAGAAAGTAAAAAGTGGGTGCTATATTGTTCACCCCCCTCTCAGTATAAGCTTGTGTTCTTAATTAGTTTGGAAGGTTCCTAGCAGCTTGGGGTAGTTTTGGGGCTCTTGACGGTCAAAGTTGGTGACCATCCCACCCAGGGACATCCATCCATAACCATCACTAGGTGGGATAACCCCTAACTATATCCTTAAAAAAGTTAAAGGATGTGGTAAATGGCAATCAAAGACTACCATTAATGCGTCCAATCACCCCAAATTGATTGGGTACCTGCAAATGGATTTAGGGAAAGTGGATTGGATGCCCCAAATTGGAAACCTTCCCTCCCCAATGCATGTTGAAGAATGTGACAAATGGTGGCACCTACCTCGCATGGCCAGACTTTCCCCTTTGCCCTAGATGCCCTTTTGGGCTATAAATGAAGGTGAAAACACCCATGTCAAAGGAGGAGACTTTGAAGATTTATGCAATGAAGTTCTGCACAAATAAAACCTCACCTTTTGCAAACCCAAAACTCACCTTTCCCTAGCCTTGAAACCCTCTTCACTCAAAGGCGATTTCAGGGGCAATAGGACTTGATCCACAAATTCTAAACCGACCAAATTGAAGAAATATATTATGCATCATTCCAAATTGATCATACATGTCTAGCACCAGGTCTGTACAGTAGGCTATGTTAAAATAATTATTATTATGTGTCAATATTACCACTTGTTTACAATACTTTTACCATTTACATTTACACTATATGTATGTTTCCCATCACTTAGCTAATATATTAGTTGATAATATGGTTATGCTTTATTTAGATAAGTTTCCATGCATGTAGATCACTTTTTAATGTTGTATATGAAGCTCATTTTTCATGGTTTTATGATTTTCTTCTATAACACAGGTGATATTAATACCATTTCAACTGGTGATATCATGAAATGTCTACTGAAGAAGTGAAATTCACGATATCGCCTTAAGGGCACTCTATTGCAATGTATAGCAGTTTTAAAGCATTCAAAGGGAAAGATGACATAAACTTATAATCTAATGAAATGAGACAAAATAGACAATAAAGATGGTGGATTTCTCTATCTATTCATTCATTCATAGCTTCAAAATCAGATTACAAGACATCCCCTTGAGGGCTTTACAAATTTGATACATTTCCATTACAATCTTCAAGGGATCTAGTCCCTTGGAAGGAGGCCTTTAAGGCGATAAATAATGGTTGTGAATCTTTGCTTCCCACACTCGAGAGCTAGTCTTGGGCTGACAAGCTTATGCCTCTTTAGCTCCTCCTCCTATCTAGAATTCCTATTCCTGAAGACAAGGGATTGAAATAGGGTTAATAGCACCTATGTTATAGAATAAAGCCATTAAACCATGAAAAAGGAGCTTATTCTAGCAACAATAAAAAGTGATCTACATGCATGGAAACTGATCTACAATAAGCATAAACATATTATAAGCTAATATAAATGCAAACAGGAAGATTTGGAAGCAAGATCAAAGGTGAAACAATGCAAAAATAGTGACCGTCCCTGGGTGAGCCAGATAGACCTGCAACATTGGGGACCTCAAATCTGACATCAAAACTGCTCCAAATTGCCCCAAATTTGGACCAGAGGTTCCTCTAGGCATTCCTAAGAGGTCTATGGAGGAATTTATCTCAAATTCTAATCTATTTTGTGACCATCCCTAGGTGTGCCACCTACATACTTATAACCATCCCCAGGTGGGGTGGTTACAAAACTGGCTTAGTTTTGTCACCTATGCCTATGGGATTTGGTCCAAAACTTGGGTAGGGGTGTTTTCGATAGATGGGGCCAAATATACCTTCAATTTGGCTAGTTTGGAATTGGTGGATCGAGTCCTATTGCCCCTGAAATCGCCTTCGAATGAAGAGGGTTTCAAGGCCAAGGAAGGGCGAGTTTTGGGTTTGCAAAAGGTGAGGATGGAATTGGGCAAGCACTTCGTTGCATAAATATTTCAATTCTCCTCCTTTGAAATTGGGTGTTTGCACCTCATTTTATAGCCCAAAAGGGCATCTAGGGCAAAAGGGCATGTTTGGCCATGCG
The DNA here is from genome assembly GCA_028583015.1 of Wollemia nobilis. Lineage (NCBI taxonomy): Eukaryota > Viridiplantae > Streptophyta > Pinopsida > Araucariales > Araucariaceae > Wollemia > Wollemia nobilis. Next base: position 6,778,515 of record JAQPPZ010001323.1, read on the forward strand.
AGGCAGGTGCCGCCATTTGTTGCCTTGCTTGTCATGCATTGGGGAGGGAAGGTTGCCCCTTTGGGGCTCCCAATCTACTATCCTCCTATCCATTTGTAGGTCCCCAATCAATTTGGGGTGATTGGATGCGTTAATGGTAGTCTTTGATTGCCATTTAGTGCATCCTTTGACTTTTTCAAGGGTCCAGTTAGGGGTCATCCCACCCAGGTATGGTTATGGATGGTCATCCCTGGGTGGGATGGTCACTAGTAGGAGCCCCAAAACTGCCCTAAACTACTAGGAACCCTCCAAACTAAGTTTTGGAGCCTTATGGAAGCATTTTTATAGCCTAGAGGGGTGCCCAATAGGGCCATATGTTGTTGATAAGAGGGCATATGTGATGCACTGATAGTCTTATCTGATTTACATGATTTAGGTGTCTATAGATACCCCATTTTTGGGATGCGTTATGTGAAACAAAGCGTTGAGCAAAAATAGATCACTAAATCATCAAATGATTAAGGTTTTTCATTAACCTAATAAACTTTGGATGCCTCCATTGTGGAAAGAGCATACATTCTTAGAATCCTTTCTATTGACATAGTCGAAGGATTGATTTTAGGTATACCTTTCAGTCGTGTTGTAATGACAGTCTTATGGGGCTTAGGGTATACTAGGTCTTGGTGCCTTGTATTCTTGTAAACCTTTACATGGGTCAATTCTTGAGGTTTCAAGGAGGTCAAGCCTATTGATTTTCTTCTTATGCTGATTCTTTGCCCCAGCATGGGCTTGAAAATTTATCTTTAGCCAAGATTCTTTTGAATGCATGGAATTTACACTTTGAGTGTTTTAATGTTGATTCAATTTTTGAATTCATTATTATGACTACCCCCTCAAGTGATGAGTCAATGAGGGCATGAAAAATGATAAAGTGATGAGTCACTTGACACATATGAATTAATTGGGGTAACTCTCTATTTTTCCCATGGTACTATATACCTATTTGGAGGGGATTTTTGACTATTTTGATGAATAGTTTTGGAGGCAAAAGGCTAAATATTTCATTCCCGTGGAGTGGTCCAGCCATGGAGGCCTTCTTGGGGACTAAAATAGACACTTTTGATGCATCCAAAATTATTATAGGTTCAATATTGATCCCTCCTAATTTGTTGACCATTTTGCCTTATTTTTGGTGGGTTTTTAGCCTTTTTTTTAATATTTTTAAGTTGTTTTTATAGGATTTTTATTTGGTGTTTATTTCTTCATTGATCTAGTCAATGCTAGATGCCCCAATCATGGAAAGGGTGTGCATATTAGAATAATTACCTTCAACAAGTTAAGGAACTTGATTTTGGTAGTCTTTGGGATACTATCAAACAAGCTTAAGTCTAATCCTAGCCTTGGTGGCAATTAGGAGATAAGCTTAAGAAGATAGGCTTAAGTCAAATCCTAGCCTTGATAAAAATTAGGAGACAATATTAAGTCAAATCCTAGCCTAGATGGCAATTAGAAGATAAGCTTAAGTCAAATCCTAGCCTAGACGACAATTAGGAGATAAGCTTAAGTCAAATCCTAGCCTAGATGACAATTAGGAGATAAGCTTAAGTCAAATCCTAGCCTAGGTGGCCATTAGGAGACAAGCTACTCTATTTTCTTGAATCTACTTTTGATATTTTGCTTATTTTCCCCAAGCAAGGAGGGTGCATGATTATCTTTAGCAATGATTCATGCATGAACACACTTAGCAATGATTGAGTTATCAATTGTTGATTTGGATTATACATGTTGTTATTATGACCAATGGGCTTAGTGGATGTCGTTGGGGCATGTTGGGTGACCAAAGGGGTTTATGGATACCTTTGGATATTTTGGAGGTTGATTGCTTAATTATTTGATTGCTGATTAGGGGAGGTATGATACCAATAATGCCCTAGTTGATGTTTAAAAATTTTGTATGATTTGCAATTGTGCGATTTTGGACATTAGATGCATTATGTGTTATGATTTTATGGATGCATTAATGAATGTAATGCTTATTGATGATGTGAATATGCTATATGTATGCAATGTATTGATCTTATGATGTGATAGTGTAATGATATGAGATGCAATGTGGATGCAAAATAAAATGGATGATTTGATTTAATTTTGTATGATGGATTTATGATGACTATTTGACGCATTATATGCTAGCACCATAGACTATACAAAATGTATCTTTATTATTTTCATGTTATTATGACACTTATGTAATGGATTTTGTAATTTTGACAAACATGTGACAACATGATGTAAAATGGAATGGATAATGTAATGTGATATGATATTATTTGGTAGTTTTGAAGAGACTCAAACACTCTAGTTACCTAATCAAAAGTCATATAATAACTATGCAAGATCCTTTGACAAAGTATGCACCTACTAAGATAACCAAGATAATCAATATCCCTGTGTGTGCATGTGAGTTCATTACCATGATAACACATAAGATTACCCTAGTGCAAATGGGATTCACTCAGCCCATCGGCACTAGAGATCATTCTATGAGTCTCATTATCCTGAGTTTTGTACTTAGTTGGATTAGACTACTAGGTAATCTAGGTTACAACAAGCTAGCTCATCCACATTCAAACATTGGTCTATACCTAAGCAAGTTGCTTAAGTGATAGACATATCATCATGCGGGAGGCTACCACCATTGACAAGTAGGCTATCCACCAAACCTGTAATGAGGATCACCTTATGGTTCTCTAATGCTGAGAATTCCAGGGATTCAAGTTCAAGACTCCTTTATTTTCTTTTAACTTTGAATTTCTCAAGGGAGTTGCTCATTTTTATTTGGTGAGCAAGGGATTTTAGTAGTGGTGAGAACCACTGTTTCTTTTTGCTTTTTCTAGTGATAATAATCATTGTTTCTTTTTGCATATTTTGAAGTGATAATAATCACTGTTTCTTGTTGGAGTACTTTGAAGGGATAATAATCACTATTGATTTTTCTCTTTGGGATACTTGCCCCAGTGTAGGGCAAGGGATTTTTGGGTAAGGAGGAACTTGTCCTTTTGTCAATTCTTAGCATATTTGAACCATTCACATAGGGGGATGAGCAAGATAACCTTTTCGCTTGAAAGTAACCTAGACCACTTCATAGTTTTCATCTTTCCTTGTGCTAGACTTGGATTTATTAATGTGAAAATGTGTTGGGATTTTGATGTATACCAAGCATTATCCAAGCAGGATTCTACCTTCTAAAGATCATGATAGCTTTCTACAAAATCTGAGAAGACAACTAGATATGGCTGAGTGACCAAAAACTTTAACTATGTTTTACTAACAATGGCTAAGTGACGGGAAACATACATATAATATGGAATGTAAATGTAAATGGTATATGTAATGTAAACAGGTGGTAATATTGACACATAATAACAATGATTTTAACATATGCCTAGTGTACAGACCTGGTGCTAGACATGTATGATCAATTTTGAATGATGCATAATGCAATGATGAGTATGCCTAATGCAATTTATATGAAGTGCAATGAAGCAATATTTTTGTATTTTGATGATTTTTTTTATATTTTTGATATATATATATATAGGTTGACCAATGGGCTTAATGAATGCCATTGGGGGTTTTGGGATGACCAAAGGGCTTATAGATGCCTTTGGAGCATTTTGGGATGACCTAGACAATCGTAGACTACCTAGGAATATTTTAGTTTGACCTAGATGGTCATAGACCACCTAGGGACATTTGATGGGGACCAAAGGGCTTATAGATGCCTTTGGGGCTTTTTGGATTGACCTAGATGATCGTAGATAGTCTAGGAGTATTTTATTTTGACCTAGATGGTCATAGACCGCTAGGAGCATTTTAGGTGACCTAGATAATCATAGACACTAAGGAAGTGTCATAGACTACCTAGGGGCATTTGATTGTGACCAAAGGGCTTATAGATGCCTTTGGAGATTTTAAGGTTGACCTAGATGATCATAGATAGTCTAGGAGCATTTTTATTTGACCTAGATGGTCATAGATCTCTAAGAGCATTTTAGGTGACCTAGACGGTCATGACACTTAGGAAGTGTCATAGACTACCTAGGGGTATTTGATTGTGACCAAAGGGCTTATAGATGCCTTTGGAACATTTAAGGTTGACCTAGATGATCGTAGATAGTCTAGGAGTAATTTTATTTGACCTAGATGGTCAAAGACCGCTAGGAGCATTTTAGGTGACCTAGATGGTCAGAGACACTTAGAAAGTGTCATACGACTACCTAGGGGTATTTGATTGTGACCAAAGGGCTTATAGATGCCTTTGGAGCATTTAAGGTTGACCTAGATGATCATAGATAGTCTAGGAGTATTTTTATTTGACCTAGATGGTCAAAGACTACTAGGAGCATTTTAGGTGACCTAGATGGTCAATGACACTTAGAAAGTGTCATACGACTACCTAGGGGTATTTGGTTGTGACAAAAGGGCTTATAGATGCCTTTGGAGCTTTTAAGGTTGACCTAGATGATCATAGATAGTCTAGGAGCATTTTTATTTGACCTAGATGGTCATAGACCGCTAGGAGCATTTTAGGTGACCTAGATGGTCATAGACACTTAGAAAGTGTCTATAGACTACCTAGGGGTATTTGATTGTGACCAAAGGGCTTATAGATGCCTTTGGAGATTTTAAGGTTGACCTAGATGATCGTAGATAGTCTAGGAGCATTTTTATTTGACCTAGATGGTCAAAGACCACTAGGAGCATTTTAGGGTGACCACAAGGTTCATAGACACCTTTGGATGGACCCCCTACCTATAGACCCCTTATCTATAGATTTTGATATTCCTATTTCTCTGTTACAACACTGATCATTCCCAAAAAATCTTGGGAAGGTAGGTTGATGTGCCCTTGGTTAGGTTGTTCAACTTGATTGACAGGTTCTAAGTTTACTTCGTGTGTAGGCAAGGGGTCTTGGAGGACTCTTATCTGAAGTTCCTACCTCTCGATCATATCCTGTATTAAATATCTAAAGGGATGACATGTCTGGATGTCATGGCCTCTTTGTTGATGGTACATACAATATAGATTTACCCTATGCGCCTTTGATCTACGCTTATTAGGTTTCAAAGGATGGATCTCAGGAAGCTTGATCTTTTGTGCTTCATACAATCGATTGAAGATCGATGCTAAGGGCTCTAACAAATGAGTATATTGTCATGGTGGCTGATGTATATGAATTTTGGCCAATGGAGGTTGAGCCTGGTAATTAGGCTGCACTGGTAATTGTGGTGGTGGAGCCCAGTTTGAGGATTCAGGGATACTCAAAACCACTTGATTGATTGGGGCTACATTTTGTTGTGTGTTACCACCTTTAATATTCTTGTTTGGCCATTCCCCCTTGTGGAGTTGAACATCACCCTCCTGGACCTTGATGTCCTCAATGATCTTAGCCTATTCTAAGGCCTCCTCGAATGTTTGATATCATTGTAATTGTAAGAGAAGTGAGATCTGCTTTGAACAACTTCTAGTAAACATTCGGATGAGTTCCATTATGGGTAGGGTGAAAGGTAGTTTTAACATCACCTTCCTCCATCTATTTCCATACTCTATGACTGGCTCATCATCAAGTTGACGAAGGCTAGATAAGTCAGTCAAGTTTGTTGTCTTCTTAGCACTAGAGGTGAAACATCCCAAAAATGCATCAACCAATTGCTCAAAGGTGTTTATGCTATGATGTGGTAGATGATTATACCATTCCAAAGCATCCCCAATTAATGTTGTAATGAATATTCTCAACATCAAGGGGTCATTATCTTGAAGGTGAGAGCACATATGGATGAAGCTTGTCATGTGGTCTTGTGCATCTTCATCATCTTTGAAATTTTCAAGTTTAGGCATCTTGAAATTCGATGGGTATGTCAATGATGACACTGATGGATGCAAAGGTTGATTGCTAAGCTGCTTTAGTGTAGGTTTTTGATAAACCAAACTTTGATGTTGTTTTTCGAATGAATTTATCCGATCAGCTAGCACTTTGTATGGCCCTGATGAAATGATATGATCAACCTATTGTCACCCTTGTTTAGACAATGGAGGTCACTTTTGATGTTGAGGTGGATGATAAGTATACTCATTAGGTACCTCATCATAACTGGATTCAGGGTAAGCATCTACTTGATCCTGATGTTCCCATTGGGACTCTTCATATGATTCTTCCTCATCTTGATCTTGGTATTATTGAGGATTATGAGGCTTTTGATTATAACCAGATAATGGCCTTTGATGTTGAACATGATTTTGGCATGGTTGAAGGGGAATATTTTGAGATTGTATTGGGTGCCTTGCACATTGTTGCATCCTATAGGTGCTAGGTGTAAGCACCACTTCATGTAATGCATTTTGCAATTGCTCTTGTTGTATCTTTTGTTGTTCTTGTATCTTTCATTGATACAACCTTTGTAGGTGTGCTCATTGTGAGTCCACACATTGTTGATTTAATTGTTGTTGATCCAACTAGAGTTGATCCATATGTTGTTGTTGGTTAAGTTGTGGCCTTAGTGCCTGATGAGTGTAACTTTGTTGTTCAGTTGTATGGGGGCTATGTTCCCTCGTATTGGAAATACGAATGGATTTATCATGTCTTTTCCCCCTAATAGGATCTATTATTTGTTTTCCATTCTCCTTAAAGGTTGCATTGACTTGAGACTCTAGTTTATGAATCAGCTTTGTATAATCCGATGTTGTAGAGCCAATGTGGCACCAAGTACTCTTCATGAGAAGTAGGAGGATGATTTGGGTCTTCTTCCTCATCTGTGAGGAAAGACTCATATTCAGGGTTAGATGTATGCTCTATATACTCAGGTTGCACAGAAGCATGATGTATGAACATTGAGTGCTCTCTATGAGGAGTATGGGGGCAACTTGCTCTATCATATGGAGTGGTTTGCTCATCTAGGCTAGGCCATGGTGTACTCTCATGTTCATATTTTGATTGATGTATAGAGCAAGTTGGGGTGTGAATCTATGATATTGACCTACTAGGCCCCTCAATGGATGGATTATTTGCTATATAAAATTCCATCAAGGTATCCAAATCAAGAAGTTTTCCTAGAGGACCTATGGGTGCTTCCCTAGTAGGGATATCTTGAAGGTTTGCCCCCTAGGGATGGTATTGTTGTTATGATAAAACCTGGGATGCCATTCAGGGATGGGCATGTCCTCTAGGCTTATTTGGAGATATTCACTCATTATGGAGCTTGAGTCTCCATCTAAATTGGAGGTCTTGTTTTCAACCACATTTGGACTAAACCCATAAAAGGGGGGTCCCCCAACCATTTTTAGAAAATTTTGACTTTTCAAAAAAAGGTCATAAGTGTTATATATCAAAATGATCAGTGCGACGAGCTGATCACAATGGACTAGGGCTCCAAAAACTGATTTTTGGGTCAAAATTTTGTATTTTTGGAATATTTGGCCAACCAGGGCCCGTGGGGAAATGCCCACTTTTGGGATTTTTTTGAATCATAAAGAGTTAAGACTCAAAATTTCTATGGGAGGTGCAGAAGGAGCTAACTAAGACAAAAAAATAAATTTGGCAACTTTTGGAGTTGTCTAGACCATTTTATGACTATTTTAGTGTGGATTTTCTCAATTTTTGGGGTCGAAAATAGAGTAAAAATAAAACCAAAATAACTTTTTTGTTATAGCTCCAATTTGCACGATTCTCGATCCGTTGGGAATAAAAATATTTTTTATTATTAGGGTTTGACCCCCAGATCGAGGATCTTGGGTTGATTACCCGAACAATAAAGAAATACCTAAAGTAGACAACATGATTATCTCTTTTAAGTTTTATAGATTCAAATACACAATCAATAGAAACACACAGGAATACAAATGATTATCTCTTTTAAAGATTTAAATGTGAATCCCTAAGCTATTTGATGTGTTTCAAGATGTGTTGCTTTGTAAAGAGAATCCTTTTCATGTGTTTGATATTTCGTTGGATGATATACTCAAATGTTTAAAGGATTTCACCTATATACTCGCAGCTCAACAACTGGTATGGTGATTAATTCCATATTATTCCAATCACGTAAACCAATCAAAAGTATGGTGATGAATTCCATACCCGATAAAGGAGCATAGGTCCTACCAATCCTCACCCAACACCTCGTGTGCAATGATACACTCCTCCGAAGAGGAATGCATGCTATTTTGCATGGTTAGGACAGATCTTGGAGTCGGTATTGGCCAGTTATCTCAGGTCTCGATGATACTCTTTCAAGCTAGCCAGTCAAGTGGTAATTACATCCACTACTACCATTGATGTTAAAATACCTCATGGTGTGTGTGGTTCCTTTTAAATATTGAAAGAAAACAAGAGAGCACTCAATGATGATTCACTAAATGCATGAAATGGCATTTTTCTTTCAGAATCATTAGTAGCATAAAAGGAAAGCATTGAAATTAGAAGCCTATATGAACTTAACCTTTTGGTAAGTTTCAATAAAAAAAAGGGCAGAAAATTCTACTATTATTTTCCTTTTTTTTTTTTGAGATAATTAATGCAAAATTCTAGAGAGATATAATCTAACCTTTCTATGCAAAGAATAAGCAAGAAAAACATGAAATTTGGTCATTTTTAACAGTAGAAATGTCAAATTGATAGTGTAGAAAGGTGTAAAATGGAACCTGAAAGTTGTTGTTTCTGCAAATTTTTGTAGAAAACCTCTAGTTTTGTGGCCATCCCTATCAGGGATGGTGGTAGATTGGGGGCCGTCCCACCCAGTGCCACCTAGTTGGCCGTCTCACCTAGTGCCACCTAGCAGCAAAGGGGCCGTTTTTTATTAGAATGGTCAGTACTTGCAACAAGTAAAACCAAAAATGGAGGTCCAAATTAGCACAATCCAAGGGGAGATTGAAATAAACTTAGATACCATGATCACCACTGAAGAAGTGAAATTCACAATATCGCCTTAAGGGCACTTTATTGCAATGTATAGCAATTATAAAGCATTCAAAAGGAAATATGACATAAACTTATAATCTAATGAAATGAGACAACATAGACAATAAAGGTAATGAAATTCTCTATCTATTCATTTATCCATAGCTTCAAAACCAGATTACAAGACATCCCCTTGAGGGCTTTACAAATGTGATACATTTCCATTACAATCTTCAAGGGATCTAGTCCCTTGGAAGGAGGCCTTTAAGGCGATAAATAATAGTTGTGAATCTTCACTTCCCACACTCGAGAGCTAGTCTTGGGCTGATAATCTTATGCCTCTTTAGCTCCTCCTCCTGTCTAGAATTCCTGTTCCTAAAGACAAGGGATTGAAAAGGGGTTAATAGCACCTATGTTATAGAAGAAAACCATAAAACCATAGAAAAAGGAGCTTATTCTACAACAATAAAAAGTGATCTACATGCATGAAAACTGATCTACATTAAGCATAAACATATTATAAGCTAATATAAATGCAAATAAGAAGATTTGGAAGCAATATCAAAGGTGAAATAATGCAAAAATAGTGACCATCCTTGGGTGAGCCAGATAGACCTGCAACATTGGGGACCTCAAATCCTACATCAAAACTACTCCAAATTGCACCAAATTTGGACCAGAGGTTCATCTAGGCATCCTAAAGGGGTCTATGGAGGAATTTATCTCAAATTATAATCTATTTTGTGATCATCCCTAGGTGTGACACCTACAAACTGCTAACCATCCCCAGGTGGGACGGTCACAAAACTGGCTTAGTTTTGTCACCTATGCCAATGGGATTTGGTCCAAAACTTGGGTAGGGGTGTTTTCGATAGATGGGGCCAAATATTCCTTCAATTTGGATGGTTTGGAATTGGTGGATCAAGTCCTATTGCCCCTAAAATTGCCTTCGAATGAAGAGGGTTTCAAGGCTAGGGAAAGGTGAGTTTTGGGTTTGCAAAAGGTGAGGTTTGATTTGTGCAGCACTTCATTGCATAAATATTCAAATTCTCCTCTCTAAAATTGGGTGTTTGCACCTCATTTTATAGCCCAAAAGGGCATCTAGGGCAAAGGATCAAGTCTTTCCATGCAAGGCAAGTGCCGCCATTTGTCACATTGCTTGACATGCATTGGGGAGGGAAGGTTACCCATTTGGGGCTCCCAATCTACTATCCTCACTGTCCATTTGTAGGTCCCCAATCAATTTGGGGTGATTGGATGCATTAATGGCAGTATTTGATTGCCATTTAGTGCATCCTTTGACTTTTTCAAGGGTCTAGTTAGGGGCCATCCCACCTAGGGATGGTTATGGATGGCCATCCCTGGGTGGGACGGTCACCAACTGTGACCATCCCTTGGTGGGACGGTCACTAGTAGGAGCCCCAAAACTGCCCTAAACTGCTAGGAACCCTCCAAAATAAGTTTTGGAGCCTTATGGAAGCCTTTTTCCAGCCTAGAGGGGTGCCCAATAGGGCCATATGTTGTTGATAAGAGGGCATATGTGATGCACTGATAGTCTTATCCGATTTACGTGATTTAGGTGTCTATAGTAAATGAATTTGGATGAAAAAGTATCCTTATGGTGATCTACCCATCCTACCAAGTTGCATGGATAACCAGTCATTGTAATCACTATTGGGTGGAATTTGAGGTGATATTGTGGGGTTATACTATATTTTGAGGCCCTTTGAGTCATTTTGTATCATTTGGAATCTAAATTCTAACCAACATCCACATCATGCACATATGCAAGAGATTTTTTGCCACTCTATAGATACGTGGAAGCATTTGAGTGTGCCAATAAAATATCCATGGGCATTTGAGTGCATCAAAATTGGCTATAAAAGGGCTACAAAGGAAAAATTTTGATTCATTCTTGCATTTGAGAGTTTCTAAAGTGATATTTGAAGAAGGTTGGATGAGTGAGTGAAGAAGTGTGAAGGAGTGTGGAAATGGTGATGGAGGGAGTGGATGTGGTAATGGGAGGTGAGGTGCAGGTGGTTGAGGTAAGTGCCCTTGGAACTCTTGTTTGGATTTTGCATTGTTTTTTTCACAATAAAGAAATGATATTATATTTGATATAAGGGAGCCTTGATCTCCACTATTACAATGCAACTTGTCTTGATACAAATGATTTTACAATAAGAGGGTTGTCAAATGATGCAAAAATCCAAAAAAGAGTGCCAAGGGTACTTACCTCATCAAAATTCATCTCCAATCCTTATACCACATCCACACCCTCCATCAACATCACCTCACTCTTTTACACTCATTCACTCTAATTCAGATGCTGCTTATGAAACTCTTGAATGTAAGAATTAATCTAATTTTACCTTTACATCCTCTTTATAGATGAGTTTGGCACAATAAAATTAACTAGGGAATCTACCTGGTGCACCCAATCGCTGCCCTATATCTACAGAGTGGCAAACACTCTCTTGCATCTATGCATGGTGTGGACGTTGGATGGTGTTTGAACCCAAAATGCTATAAAATAACTCAAACAACCTCAAAATGTAGTATAACCCCATAAAATCACCTCAAAATTCACCCATACCTGCATTACATCATTCCATTATGTTTTAGGATGATACATATTGATTTTGGACACTTCATTTTTTATTACGACCAAAATTGATGAAAATGCCAAAATTTCATACAAAACACATCAAAATGGTCCAATTTTTCACAAAATTACCACATTCACTATTCTAAACATTCATCACATCATTCCATAACATTTGTGATAATTTGGATTTATTTGGGTGTTTAATTTTTGATTGCGATCAAAAGTTCTGAATATACCCTAAATTTCTTCAAAATATTCTAAATCAAATTCTAAATTTTCAGAAAAACAACAAATTTCACCCATCAATCATTGCATAATTTAAAATCACATAACCATTGATATTCACATTCATTTACATCATTCATATCATTCATAATTCAATGCATTTTGCTCAAAATTATCAAAATCACTTGCATTATCATGTGAACCTTGTATCTAGTGTATTACTCTATTCCCCTGGTGATTGTAGTGATTGATTATCCATGCAACTCGGTAGGATACGTAGATCACCACAAATATTATTTTCATTTACATTAATTTTTCATCATTCATATCATCCAATCAAAATACCCTTTTTATATTGGGGCAAAAGTAGAAATAAATCATTGCACTATTCATAATCAGTACACCATTCACATGCACTACATCATTCACATTCTTTACATGATTCATATAATCCAAGTGAGCCTTGTATCTAGTGGTTTACTCTATTCTCCCCGGTGTTTGTAGTGATCGATTATCCATGCACTTTGATAGGATGAGTATATCACCATAAGGAAACTTGCTCACATCATCATCCAATGTCATATTCAACATCAAATCAATATGGTCAATCCATTTGTGAATGTGACCATGTTCACAAAAATTTTCTCAAAGTTATCATTAGCTCCTTCTATAGGTAGAATTATGGAATTCTATTACAATTTACATTGGCATATTACAATTTTCCCTTGCAACAAGCCAACAGTTGGGTTAAAAAAGTATGGTTACTTGAAGAGAGGTGGTCTTCTCATCTCCATCACATTTTCACAAAAATTGGCTATTTGTTTCTCTTTTCTTTCTTTCAATTTCAACAACAACATTGCACATTGTGCTAAGAGAAATTTTTTTAAAACATGGAACCATCTCCACCTTGGGGTAACCAACCTTGAATTTGATTTCAACATTGACATATCCATTTACATCATTCATTGCACTATCCACTTTAAAAAGCCTTTTTCTATTGGGGTAAAAGTAGAACCATTCATCACACTCATTTACATCATTCATATCATCCATAATTTCAAAATTCACTTTTGTGTTGGGGTAAAAGTAGAATCAATCATTGCACCTTTCATAATCATTGCATATTCATTTACATCATTCATATCATCCCCATTTAAAAAACTCATTTTTTCTGTTGGGGTAAAAACAAAATCAATCATTGCACTATTCACAATTACACCATTCCCATGCATTGCATCATTCACTTACATCATTCATATCATCCTCATTTCTATTAATTGGCTCGTGAGATTTATTCTTCACTCATTTGCCAATTGAGGGGGTAAGATACAACAATAATTTTTGTCTTCGGGATCTTCTTGTGCACCAAGGAAAAGAAGTTGCTTCACCAAACTAGGTGTCTCTTATTTTTGCACCGCATTGTGTTTCATGCAATGCAATATAAAAATGGGTATCTATAGACACCAAATACTAACCACTTGTTATCCATTTGTATCCTTAAATCATAGCCATTCATTATATATATATATGTATTTATATATATTTTTTATATTTATATTTATATATTTAATAAATATATATGTATATATGTGAATAAATCTCAGCCATCCATCACAACTTAATATTTACCATTCATTCATCATAATCTATGTCACTTTTTCAAGCTCAATCTCAAACCTTCATCATGTTTTAATCTCGATCACTTGTCACTATCATAAAAACCCTAACATGATCAAGGGTAAACTATTAAGGATGATTCATATTTATGAATCAAGGTCATCAACATTAATATTCAAAGATCATTTATTATTTCCACACATAAACCCTAGAATTCTTCTAGCACATCTCATCTTTGTCATCACCCAAAACCCTCACTACCATGTTCACCATTGAAACTTATGTGAACCCTACTTGGATTTCATAGATTGTCCTCCATCACTACTAAATGCTTTTGAGCATTCTATGAAAGTTGAGTGTTTGAGGAATGTTGCATGGTGTTCACTACTCTCATAAAATGCTCCAGGGCATTTCCCCTTTGCTAGTTTGTGGTTTAAAAACCTTCAAACGCTTTTGAGCATTTGTGCATCAGCAGATCGAGGAAGCAAAAGTGTGTATCAAAAACACATGTATATTATTGAAAAGGTATCATTTATTATTGCTTTACTTATGTTTCCTATATATCTACACTTTATTTCATCAAATATTTTATTTAGGGCTAATACTATACACTTTAATATTTTAGTGGGCCTCACACTATGGAGGCCCTATAGGTTTTATTAACCTATTTTTTGATCTATTGGTGTGCAGGTTATAGGGAGCATTTATATTAATAATTGTTGCAACCATGAGAAACCCCACAGGTATATGCAAGCCTAATCACAAATTTTTTGGAGTGAATATGACCTGAAGACACCAAATATTCGTTTTAATGAGGGTTTCAAACCCTCTTATTATAAAATAATTTGTATCAACACAAGTTGTATTGTAATAGTGGAGATCAAGGCTCCCATAATATCAATATAATATCATTTCTTTATTGTACAATATTTCTTGTGTTGGATATGTTATAATTATCTTGGTGTTGTTCATTTTTACTTTACAAAATGAACCCAAGAATCTCAACATTATAAGTGATATTTTCATACAATTACAAAATACAATTTATTTTAAAATAAATACACACTCAAATTTGAAAAAATACGTATTTTTATTTTCAATTCAAAATATAATTTTAACTTACATGGATCATCAAAGGGCATGGTTTTTGTTGGCAATTTGATTTAATTTGAGACATTTTATGTTGTCATTGATGTCACATAGATCACATTTAGTTTTAGTGGCCAAAATATTTCATAAATAAGCATTTATGATATTTTGGAAAGCATGGCTATTTATAGGGTTTTTATGAAAACCAAGGCAGGAAAAATAAAAGGTTTTATTTAAAACCATGGTGGGATTATGTGGAAAGGGATTTTCTTAAAAGCCAAGGTGGAATTTTGTTTCATCAAAAAATGACCTCCGGTGATGAAGATATTAAAGTTTAAATTTTAAGTTTAAAATAATGGAGGTCCGACCTATGTGCAATTAATGGAGGTTGTCATATATATATGTAAAGGTTTCAATTTATTTTGAAAAGGGGGCATATTATATATCTTCAAAAAGCTTATTTTGAGGGCCATTTGAATAACTTATTTAGAAGGAGAAATAAGGTGTGTGTAAAGAGATATTTATGATTTTGCAAAGGGGTTTCAAAAGTTAAGTTTGCCTTGTTATTTTTCAAGAGGATTAATTCTTTCATGAGGTGACAAGGTATGCAATATTGTGATTTAATTTATTTTATGGTATAAGTGGTTTTGGGAGTGAAAAGGTTATGTAATGTTTTGATTTATTTTATTTTATGGTACAAGTGGTTTTAGGAGAGATAAGGAAGTGAAATTAAAGGCCTTGGTGATGATTATTGAAAAGTGGAGTAATGTTGATTATTTTGTGATCTACTAACCATTGTGAAGATTGGCAAAAGAATTTTGTGATTGTGGCAGATTTACAAAGAGGTTTTTCCATATTCATAAAAGGTATGGGTATATTCTCCTATTGACTATTTATGGTGGTTTATTTTTGAAATATCATTGGAGATAAAAGGATTGATTGTGGTTTCCTTTTTGAAAGTGATTGGTTTAATGCTTCAAGGTTTTCTAGTTTGAGAGTTGAGGTTAAACCTTGTTTTATAAGCATTGTTATTGAAGCCCATTGGTTGTGAAATAACTTGAGTTAGAAAATAACATGAGTATCATTGTTATGTGAGATTTGTGGTTGAGCATTTTTGGAAACATTTGAGTTGGTTGATACATACTTGGACTAGGGTTGTGTGAGAATAAGTTATCCCTTGTGATGATTGGTTGAGTTGAGTTGATTGAGCCTAGTCAAGTGATGTGTGAAGTGATTGTTCAAGTTCTATGAAAAAAACTATTCCATAATTCTATTTTGATTTGATATTAAGGTTAGAACATATTGAGTCTCTAACAATTCTCTTTATGATTCTATAAGACTTGAGTTGAGTTGAGGTTGACTTGAATTGAGTTGAGGTTGATTTGAGTTGAGAGTGAGATTAGAACATATTGAGTCTCTAACAATTCTCTTTATGGTTCTATAAGATTTGAGTTGAGAGTGATATTAGAACATATTGAGTCTCTAAAAATTCTCTTTATGCTTCTATGAGTTGATTTGAGTTGAGTTGATATTTATTTGGGTTGAGAGTGAATTTAGAACATATTGAGTCTCTAAAAATTCTCTTTATGCTTCTATGAGTTGAGTTGAGATTAATTTGGGTTGAGAGTGAGATTAGAACATATTGAGTCTCTAAAAATTCTATTTATGCTTCTATGAAGTTAATTTGAGTTGAGATTGCCATTCATTATTGAGTTCATTTTGAGTATTACTTGAGCATGATTGATTGAGCCTTTGAGAAGGACTTTGGAACAAATTTGAGGATAGTGTTGGGATAGATTTGGGACAGTGTCTAGACAAGTTCTTAGTGAGCTTGTTGGAGCATATTTGGGCAAGTTCTTGGTGAGCTTGCTTGAGCATATTTGGGTAAGTTCTTGGTGAGATTGCTAGAGTATATTTGGGCAAGTTCTTGGTGAGTTTTCTAGAGCAAATTTGGACAAGTTCTTGGTGAGCTTGCTAGAGTAGATTTGGGCAAGTTCTTGGTGAGCTTTCTAGCATAGATTTGACAAGTTCTATGTGAGCTTGTTAAGTAGGTTCTGTGTGAGCCTATTGAGCAGGTTCTTAGTGAGCCTATTGATAGATCTTTGGAGGTGATAGAGTATAGAGGACATAGTCTAAGTGGATAGATATGCATCAACCAACACAGTTGAAGATAGATCTGAGTGAGGAGTCTTCAAGTGGAGAGAGGTCCACCAGTTAGTGTAGTAGAGAGACATAGTATTTTAGAATATCACATAGCTAGAGCAAAAGGGGAAATATTTCTCCTATGGAATAAATCCATGAACTTGAGATTAGGGGATCAACATCTCCTTTGGACAGAGATCCATAAACATTTTAATTGGGAGTGATTCCCAAAGAGATTGATTGAGAAAGTTTTAGTAAAATATTTTCTCCATGGAGTAGCCCACATTGGGTGAACCACATAAATTGTGGTGTCTCTATTGTATATGGTTTATATGCATTGCTTTGATTACTACTATTTATACTACTATCTTTACACAACATAATATTGAATTGGAAGAAAAAGTAAAAATTGGTCTTATACTATTAAACCCCCATCTGAGGATAAGCTTGTGTTCTTTAATTGGTATTAGAGTGGGTTCCTTCAAAAATGCTAATAGATTGAGAGAAGATTCTACAAGAACATGGCAAAGAAAGGTAAAATAAGAACCATGAGATATAAGAAGAAAAATGAATTCGATATTGAAGATCTAAGAAGGGAAGAAGAAAAATTAGTAAGATGTCTTGAGTGTGGTAAGCTTGGTCACATGGCATTTTATTGTCCACAAAATGGGTATAGAAGCAATAGAGAGGAAATGGAACTTAACTAGATTTTAAAAGATATTGTTTCTCAAAAGGCAGCATTCAAGGTTTCAAAAGAAGAATATTCTGCTTGTGGTCAACTCGATCATGTCTCAAGTTACTACAATGGCTTTAGTGATAGTGAAGATGAAATGGAACTCAAGGAAGATAGGCACAATCAAAATAGTGAATATGAATGCAAGAATAAAAAATAAAAGAAAAACATGTATGAACAAGGTAGGCATTACAAGAAGAGCTTGTATATGGAAGAAGAAATCAGTGCTTCTAGTAGCAATAATGAAAGTCTCTCAGTCAGTGAAAAATAAGAAGCTCCTACTGAAGATCAAAAGTAGGAATCTCAAGTAAGAAATCTCAAGTAAGAATTTATCATGAAGAGAAAAATAGGCACAATTATTATCATGAAGAAAATAAAGTTTCAGAACAAGCTTTTGAAGAAATGAAAAGAGAAAACTCAATACTAAAGGCTCAAGCACAAGAGGATGAGAATATAAAGGTAAATCTCCTACAAGATCTCATTGATCTAAAAATCACGGTTGAAGAGGCAAAGAAAATTGAAGAAGATATTCTTGAACATTTAAAGGTAAGGAAGCAAGAACATGAAATATTAGAACATGAAGTTGTTTCCTTAAGGTTAGAAGTGAAAGACTCCAAGGATAAGTTGCACAAGTTTTGGAAAGGTTTCAAAGCACCAAAGTTCCTATGGCTCCAAATATTTAGTTTGGTTCTTGTTTTGAGATAGGTGAATCAAGTTCAAAGGGAAAAAAAATTATTGAAGAGAAATGCAAGGAAGAAACTAAGGAAGAGGTTTTATATGCTACAGAGAATGTTAAAGAATGCAATGCACAAGTTGAAGATGATCATAAGGATAATGTTCAATAAAGGTATGAGGAACCAAGGCATGAACAAAGGGCTTTTCAAGGATATTGTTTTTCTTGTAACGGATTTGAACACATGGCTATACATTGCAGGATCCATGGATCAAAGAAGTTTGATTTTTCTAGAAGAAACTTCAAAGGAAGAAGGTATGATTTTTAGGGACATTGCTTCTCATGTAATAAGATTGGTCATAAAGCTTTTCAGTGCAAAGGAAATGAGCAACATGGTTTTGGTTTTAGAGCTACACAATTCAGAAGTCATGGTCATAATGGTCATGAAAATAGAGCTTCACAATACAGGGTTCAAGAAAGGAATGGATATGGAAATTATATCAAGAATAGTTTCAGGAAATGGGCACCAAACAAATTCTACAATATCAAGTGTTTTAATCGCACTAAATTTGGGCATATTGCAAGGTGGTGTATGACTCAATTCCAAACTAGTTCAAGGAAATAAATTCAAACAAGTTCTAGACAAGAGGATCAAGTAATTCATCAAGAGAAGGATATCATAAAAACATGGAAGGAAGTTGATAGAGGAAAGAAAAAAAGTGATATGGGAGTAAAAGTACTCCCACCCCAAAATTAATCACCTCAAAAGAAAAATGGGGTGAGGGGGGCTAAGCTTAAGAGTTATATCTTTTAGCCCCATAAGTGTCCCTTTTTCCATTGATGTCAAATGGGGAGATATTTGAGTAATGGAGAGAGTATTGAGTTAGGGGAGCAGCCTCAAAAGAGAGTATTGAGTTAGGGGGAGCAGCCTCCATAGAGAGTATTGAGTCAGGGAGATCAGCTTTGATTCTCAGATATGGTTTTTGCAGTGATTGTGGTGTTTGCATTAGAGGTGTTGCCATAAATGACAAAGGGGGAGATCGTTGGAAATTTGAGTTAATTTGAGACACTTTATGTTTCATTGATGTAACATGGATCATTGATGTCACATGTATCACATTTGGTTTTGGTGGCCAAAATATTTCATAAATAAGCATTTATGATATTTTGGAAAGCATGGCTATTTACAGGGTTTTTATGAAAACCAAGGTAGGTAAAATAAAAGGTTTTATTTAAAACCATGGTAGGCTTATGTGGAAAGGGATTTTATTAAAAGCCAAGGTGGAATTTGTTTTCATCGAAAAATGACCTCTGATGATGAAGATATTAAAGTTTAAAGTTTAAGTTTAAATTAATGGAGGGCCAACCTATGTGCAATTAATGGAGGTTGGCATATATATATGTAAAGGTTTCAATTTATTTCGAAAAGGGGGCATATTATATATTGTCTAAAAGCTTATTTCGAGGGCTATTTGAAAAAATTATTTAGAAGGAGAAATAAGATATGTGTAAAGATATATTTATGATTTTGCAAAGGGGTTCCAAAAGTGAAGTTTGCCTTGTTCTTTTTCAAGAGGATTAATTCTTTCATGAGGTGACAAGGTATGCAATATTGTGATTTAATTTATTTTATGGTATAAGTGGTTTTGGGAGTGAAAAGGTTATGCAATGTTTTGATTTATTTTATTTTATGGTACACATGGTTTTAGGAGAGGTAAGGAAGTTGTGCAATTAAAGGACTTGGTGATGATTATTGAAAAGTGGAGTAATGTTGATTATTTTGTGATCTACTAACCCTTGTGAAGATTGGCAAAATAATTTTGTGATTGTGGCATATTTACAAAGAGGTTTTTTCATCTTCATAAAAGGTATGGGCATATTATCCTATTGACTATTTATGGTGGTTGATTTCTGAAATATCATTGGAGAGAAAATGATTGATTGTGGTTTCCTTTTTTAAAGTGATTGGTTTAATGCTTCAAGGTTTTCTAGTTTGAGAGTTGAGGTTAAACCTTGTTTTATAAGCATTGTTATTGAAGCCCATTGGTTGTGAAAGAACTTGAGTTAGAAAAGAACATGAGTATCATTTTTATGTGAGATTTGTGGTTGAGCATTTTTGGAAACATTTGAGTTGGTTGATACATACTTGGAATAGGGTTGTGTGAGAAAGAGTTGTCCCTTGTGATGATTGGTTGAGTTGAGTTGATTGAGCCTAGTCAAGTGATGTGTGAAGTGATTGTTCAAGTTATATGAAACAAACTATTCCATAATTCTATGTTGATTTGAGATTAAGGTTAGAACATATTGAGTCTCTAACAATTCTCTTTATGGTTCTATAAGACTTGAGTTGAGTTGAGGTTGGCTTGAATTGAGTTGAGGTTGATTTGAGTTGAGAGTGAGATTGAGTCTCTAAAAATTCTCTTTATGGTTCTATAAGACTTGAATTGAGTTGAGGTTGATTTGAGTTGAGAGTGAGATTAGAACATATTGAGTCTCTAACAATTCTCTTTATGCTTCTATGAGTTGATTTGAGTTGAGTTGATATTGATTTGGGTTGAGAGTGAGTTTAGAATATATTGAGTCTCTAAAAATTCTCTTTATGCTTCTATGAGTTGAGTTGAGATTAATTTGGGTTGAGAGTGAGATTAGAATATATTGAGTCTCTAAAAATTCTTTTTATGCTTCTATGAAGTTAATTTGAGTTGAGATTGCCATTCATTGTTGAGTTCATTTTGAGTACTACTTGATCATGATTGATTGAGCCTTTGAGAAGGACTTTGAGACAGATTTGAAGACAGTGTTAGGACAGATTTGAGGATAGTGTTTGGACAAGTTCTTAGTGAGCTTTTTGGAGCAGATTTGGGCAAGTTCTTGGTGAGATTTCTAGAGCAGATTTAGGCAAGTTCTTGGTGAGATTTCTAGAGCATATTTGGGTATGTTCTTGGTGAGCTTGCTAGAGCAGATTTGAGCAAGTTCTTGGTGAGCTTGCTAGAGTAGATTTGGGAAAGTTCTTGGTGAGCTTGTTAGTGTATATTTGATAAGTTATGTGTGAGCTTGTTAAGTAGGTTCTATGTGAGCCTATTGAGCAGGTTCTTAGTGATCCTATTGACAAATATTTGGAGGTGATAGAGTACAAAGGACATAGTCTAAGTGGATAGAGATGTATCAACTAGCATATTTGAAGACAGATCTAAGTGAGGATTCTTCAAGTGGATAGAGGTCCACCAGTTAGTGCAGCAAAGAGACATAGTCTTCTAGAAGATCGCATAGCCAGAGCAGAAGGGGAAAGAGTTCTCCTATGGAAGAAATCCATAAACTTGAGAGTAGGGGATCATCATATCCTTTGGATATAGATCCATAAACATTGTAATTAGGAGTGATTCCCAAAGAGATTGATTGAGAAAGTTTTAGTAAAATATTTTCTTCATGGAGTAGCCCACATTGGGTGAACCACATAAATTGTGGTGTCTCTATTATGTATGGTTTCTATGCATTTATTTAATTATTGCTATTGATACTACTATATTTACACAACATAATATTGAATTGGAAGAAAAAGTAAAAAGTGGTCTTATACTATTCACCCCCCCTCTCAGTATAAGCTTGTGTTCTTTAGTTTCAACTAGATTATTTGCTTAATTTCCCTTAAAAATACATAAATTAAAATATTTTTAAATCACATTTTCATAATTTTCAAAGTATTGTAACTATACTATGTAATTACAATGTATTATGGGTGGGATCCACTTAAATCCCATCTATCTAATTTAAAAATATCTAGCGAAAAATATTTAATTTATTGAAAATAAACTATTAATTAATTTATTCATTCAAATAACCATCGACTGGACATACACTACATAATCATATTATTCTTATCAACTAAATACACATGCATGTTTTGTAACATTGTTTACTTAGAAAACATAAATACATGTAGGCTTAGATCCCAATAAAATTGATTTTTGGAATATTTAATAATAATTGATGTCATACATACTCATATAAAATGGAGAAATATATATTATATATCTAGATTCCCTTCATGGAAACACCTAAGAAACTCAAGTTACTATACAATTCAAGTTTTTTAATACAATGGAATTGTATTCAATTGTAGTAATTTTTAAATTTTATATGATAGCATTAGTAGGATTTTCAAAGATTTCTCCAATCAGTCATGGAAGCACACTGCAGTCTCCAAGAATACTTTATGATTTGTTGCTCCACTAGTGGAATAAGCAAGAATAGTAAGAGTATTTCACAAAACATCCTTTTACTTGTGATTTGGTTTAAAGTTGCTAGAACTTATTTCTTTGATTGAATCATAAAGGATCACATATTCTAGAATTTAATTTCCTCACCAAAATCATTAAGGAGATATCACACCTATGTTGTTTGTAAAGGTTTTGGCCTGCTGAGGAAGCTAGTACTTGAATTAAAAATTAGTAGCCTTTAGTTACAAAATCCTAGTAGAGCATGTCATCCTCATCCATGGAAGGTAATGAACCAATTTTAAATGGATTTAGTTGTACTTGCAAGTACAAGAGAGAGAGAACAAATATTGTATTATAGTAATAAGGATAGAGATCTAAGAGTAATATTAAAAGAGCATAAGTGTATCGTTCCAAATTTGTTGCACCCTTACCTTCAGGCTAAAGGATCCATGCCCGAAATGGGGATGGGAAAAGGATGGGACGATACCTTTTACTGAGAGGCCCTTTGAAGGTCCCACCTCTCGGGGGAGGGGTATTAAGGTGATTTTTTGACGGATGGTGGGGTTCACTAGGAAACGTTTAGTGGCAGTTTCCACTCCTAGGTTGGGAATGTGTTTAATGTGTTCAGTTTTATCTTTAAACATCCAAGTCCTAGGTTTGGCTAGATGAATCTAAGTGTTCTATTATGAAAATGCAAATTAAATAAATACAGAAAATAGATTTGGATAGAAAACAAAAATAATACACTAGATTAAAGAACCATACCTGATCCGGATAACTGATGAAGGTTCTAATTTTTGAAGCAGTCCAGATCATCTGGAATTTTATAGGATCGTCTGAGATCTGATGGGATCGTATGAGATCAGACAAATTCATCAGAGACCTACAAATAGAGAGATAGATACAAAATACCAGAAATGCAACTATCTAACAGAGAAAAAATGGTGTAAAATGGCAACATAGATGCTAAGGTGATAATCACAAATAAAAATTTAAGTAGATTATGACGTTCTAATGAAAAATTATGACTTCATTGTACACTTAAGATATATGGGTGAACTCCAAGATGTAGAACAATAAGGAATAATAACAACTTTAACTAAATGCAGGATAAATCAACAAACAAAGTGAGAAAATGCAAACCCTGGGCACTGATTGTCCCCAATGTTGACTGTAGTCGAAATCATCTCGGATTGGTATGAAATCGTCTCTAATTGAACAGGATCGTCTGCGACGATCTGAGCTTGCTCCGGATGAAAAACAATGAAGTTCCTGCAAACAAACTTGGAAAAATACAAATGCAAATGGTGGTTTAAGATAGTCTAATGCATGTAGAATTCATGTTACAAGGAATTTCAGCCAGGGGGAATGCCAAGAGGGGGTCCTAAGGTTAAATAGGCTTAGGAGGGAGGTTAAGAGGTTGGAGATCATCCTAATTTAGAATATCTCCAATGGGGGAGGTCTTTAATGATGCAGACATGCTTCTTTCCAGATTAGAGATGTCGTTGAAACAGAAGCTAATTATGAAAAAATCAATTTTGGGACAAGATCGTCTAGACATCCTAGTCCAAACAAAATCATCCGATTTGAGGTGATATCGTCTGATCGGCGACGATATCATCCAACGGTCACAACAAATCCTAAAAATGGCATGAGAAATGAGGAAACGGGTTAAACGGCAGTTTGGGAGCGGTTTTGGGGGTTGAATTTGAATTTGAATTATTATTAAGGTAATTTTTATTATTGCTAAGGTTTACTACACCAATTTTAGGGTGCTACATTTTACCCCCTCTTTAGAAAATTTTTTAAGGAAAATGCGTTAAATATGAGTTCTTCTCGATCTACAAGAAAGCAAAAATTTATTCCCATTTTTATGCGACGATTCTTGGTCGAATCGTACGACATCTTACTATGATGCCCCCTCCGTGTTTTTACCCAAATCGAATGTTTGAGGTAAAAACGTAGAAAAGCCAAAATTAAATTTTTTGTTAATTGTTTTTGAATAAAATTAAGAATTTGCTCAAATTTGGGATGATATCATCCAATAGTGGACGATATCATCATTTATGAAATTGAACTTTGTTTTACTTGCATTATTAATGATTGTTTTATTAATGATTTTTATTGTTTTGTTGTTTATGTTGCAGAGAGGATTACTAAAGAGCAAAGAATAGAAATACGATGGGTTGAGGGATGACTTGGCCGCTCTATCTTAGGTAGAGCGAGATCAGCTGGCTTAGGTTGGCTTGGAGCATGTGGCAGAGATGCCATAGGTTTCTACAGATATGGGGCTATTGACAGCCTTAGCAGAGAGGTGGTATCTGGGTTCTTCCTATTTTTGATTACTAACAGAGGAGATGACTCCCACACTGGAGGATGTATGGAGGATTTTAAGGATCCCCATACAAGGATGGCTAATAACTCCCATGACCAATCAGGGCCATGTAATGATGTGACTATGTAGAGACCCGAGCTTCACCATGGAGAAGGGTGAAGTGAACATCGAATCTCTATGATAGATGCCTGGGGCATCTAGACTGACACAGGTTTTGGCTAGGGTTGTAGGTGGTCTATTGCTATGCCATCAGAGTGGATGCAGAGTACCATGGCTACTGACAGATGTGGTCTATGACATGAGAGACCATGGATATAGTTTTGCTTGGGGGAGCTTTGTACTATGCCGATTGTATAGGATCCTGCATGGGGTCGTATACAAGGGCGGACGATGTCTGGTTATGACATCTCTACTACAGGTTTGGTGCTAGGAGCACATCACGGTGCAGAGGCCGATAGGGGTCCCACTGATAGGGATTGATGGGGAGTGGCCCTGAGCTTTCTACTGGTGGCTTCGAAGAGGGTCACAGTTGCGGATAGATCTGCCAATGTCTTGGAGACTACTTGAGGACCTTGTCTCTGAACAGATCACCTGGAGGCCTTGGAGAGATTATCCAGAGTGGGATGAGGATGGACAGGAGCTAGCTTGCATTATGCAAACCTATTGGCTAAGGATGGAGAGGGGAGAGGTGGAGATCCATCACTATGACTAAGTTTTGAGGCAGTTCGGTCTACAGTAGGGGATCCCATCTCTCAGAGACTACGAGTTTTCTTAGACTATCTGGGATAACACTATAGTTAGTGGGGCTCTAAATATGCAGCGCTTTTAGGGTCAAGACACAGATGATGCCCCCATTCAGCCAGTGGATGGGGATGATGTTGGGGTAGCTGACGCCTACAATGCTTGGTACATAGGTATCTGCCCTCCTCGGATGACGAAGTCTCAAGGTCCGATTCACTCAGTTGTGCATCATATGGGGAGGCAATGCCAGGCGGCCATTGAGGTGGTACAGGGTCATGGCAAGAGAGAGCAGAGGAGACCATAGGCTTAGTAGAGGCCATGATAGTGGGAGAGGATGGAGGAGAGACCCCATTCTCCATAGAGAGAGAGACCACCATCTCCCGATAAGGGCAAGGGTGTGGACACAAGAGAGAGTAGTGAGATGGCTACTCTCTAGGAAAAGACTGTCTATCTCTAGGAAAAGGTGTAGACTCTATAGGATGATGCTACACGACACCGAGAGGAGGCCACACAGCTCATATATGAGGTAGCATGCCTCAGAGCACAGAGCAGAGGGGCGAGCACTCAGGATCTAGCATGGCCTATTGCCCAGGTCACATTCTATCAGACACTATACCACCATATGGTGCTAGAGGGGCAGAGGTTATCGTTGCTAGCCCATATTGCGGAGCCTATCGAGATGAGGTCATCAAGGACATCATCATGATCAGAGTCCAGGACTCATAGCACCACACGGACTATGATGGGGCCACCTCGTCCACCTTAGGGCGGGGGAGGAGATGAGGCTGAGAGCTCGAGGGGTTCTTGAGGCTAGCTGCTACAGATTACACTGCACAAATTGATTATAGTGCTTATTATTATTTTTGATAGGGGATTGAGTATGCCTAGGTACAGATTGTGGCATACCAATCTAGTTTTGAGATGATGTACATATACTCGTTGAGATATATATAGATGAGATATTTTTGATCATATGACTTGTCTTATGTATTTGTATGATGCTTTAATATTTTGATTGATTGATGATTCATGTAATTATGCCATTTGGAAATATGATGGTTTGAATGTCATGTGCCTTTTAAAATTTAAATGAAATAATCTAATGTAAACAAGTTGGTTGTTTGTGATGTGATAATTTGATAAAAATAAAAGGGACTTTTAACAAAAATTTCAAAGGACATTGTCACTATTATAGACCATTTCATGGAGTCACCACTCACTCGGTCATCAAGCTAATCCTAGTATAGAAATATTGCTAAAAGTAAAAGAGTGCTTAAGAGACTGTCTTAAGACTTTGTTGTGATGATGCAAATGATGATGATGATGATGATTTGTTTTTTAGATTTCCATGAAAATATTATGCATGAAATATTTTAAAATGACTTTTGCTAGGCATAAATTCCTAAGTGTGATAAATTTTTTGGATAATTCCCTAGGAATTATACCATCATTGCAAAATTGAAGTTTTGACATAATGACATGAAATAGAATAGGTGTTTGTTTGTTTTAAAGCATAATTGTGTAACATAATGATTTAAGTCATATGTTTTTATGATTTTAAATAAATGGAGAATAAAATTGGTACAATGGTTTGTGCTAGGCATAGAATATTTAGGTATAGACTTATACCATCATCACGAAATCCAAAGAAAAAAATAATAGATTTATTGCATGGTTGATTTTTAATTTTGGTCTTCAGAAAATATGAAGACGAGGACTTGCGCTAGGCATAAAATTCCAATTTTGGTTTTTGGAACTATACCATCGTCGCGAAAGTCGATAATATATATAAATGTAACTTGATTGCATGTTTTGGAAAATGATTTTGATTTTTTTTGAGAATGCATGTAGTTTTCTTTATACTAAACAACTGTTCTTCAAAGAAGAAAATGAATTTATTCCAAACAATTTGCAAAAATATTTCAAAGTATCTTAAAGAAAAAAGTTAGATTTATAAGGAATCCCATGTGCGTATGTGAGTTCATTACCAATCTTGATTTATCATAATGATACACAAAATCTCTCAAATACAAATGTGTGTGCAATTGCATTGTTCATTTACCAAGTTTTGAGCAAGATAATTTGATACAAGTGATTTGAATGAACCAAATAAGTGTTCATTAACCATGATTTAGATGCATATAACCATACCAGACTACTATGTAGGTCCGGTTATCAAGAGCTAGCTAATCTATAAGCAGACATAGGTCTATACAAAATAAGGTCGCTAATGTGACAGACATATCACCATGCTAGGGGTTACCCAAGGCCAAGCGGGTTGGGCACAAACCACTTGTTATGGGGCTTACCTCACAGTTTTCGAATAATTGAGAATTCCAAGGATTCAAGCTCATCAACCCTTCTTTTCTTTTCAAGGGGTAGGGAAAGGGATTTTATTGCTTTTGCTTTTGCTTTTTTCTTTTTCTTTGCTTTTTTTTTTTTTTTTTGTATTTTTGTATTGTGACTTGATATTTGAAATAATGCTGAAATAACTTGTTTCTTTTTTCTTTTTCTTTTGAAATTTTCTTTTCTTTCTATGCTAGGGATACTTTCTCGGATTAGCTATAGATCAAGGGATTTTTATTCCGGGTAGGGGTGAGCTTGTCCTTTTGCCAATTCTCAAAGATTCTAGACCATGTGCATGATAGGATAGAAGGGAAAACTTTTCGCTCAAGAACCACTTCTACTATGTAACATAGCATGGAAATTACAAATGTAATCATCTTATTATGAAAAGATATGCTTGGTTTAAGTAAATAACAAGATCAATTCTCTATGCTCAAACTTTATTTAATTGAATTTTGTGGACTTTGATATAAGAGAGATTAGTAATCATGCCAGATAAAATCAAGATATTTATTGTTGTGTTTGTGATAGTGGGGGATTCCAAATAAATGCTAATTTATCCAAAATAACTAAAAATATAACTGCAATACTTCACAGTTTGACAGGTATAAAATAAAAGATGTTTTTGAAGATTTTGATGATTTGGATGTTTTTGTATTTTGATTTTAAGTTTATGAATTGAAATAATGAATAATATTATTATTTTTTTTAATTTTTTTATTTTTTATATGAATTTTTAGATGATGGAATTGGTGGTATATACAAGATGATCTATATACACTATACAAGTTTATTTGAGTATAGCATGTCTAAGGTTGCTTCAAAATCAAAGGCGGTTTTGAAGGATAATTTGGTTGAGGTGAAGGTAAGAACAAAAGGTGATGAATAAAAGGTAGCGATAACAAAAGCTTTGTTATAATGTAGAATAATGTAGAAAAATATTTGACTTTTATATGTGTAAAATTGATCATGTTACAAAATAAAATGTAAGAAGGGTAAGAAAGTTCTTCATTCTTATCACTATCTTCCAAGTCTTGATAAGATGGAGGGAGCATATGTGAAAGATATACATGGGTGTTATTTGGTAAACAAGGATGATCATATATGGATGAAGAAAAGTGATGGATAGAAGATAATTGTGATAACAGAGAATGTATAGAACTTGATGTTTCAACCGTTAAATATTCTTTAAATGGTGTTGGGTCACCTTGTATGGTAACCATTTTATTTGCAAGTTCAAACTTCAAATATTGGTGAAGAGTGGAAGGGAAAACCCTCATCGTATGAATCCAAGGACTTTGGAGAAGTAGGTTATAAGATGAAGGGCCATATGCTACATAAAAAAAAGTATCCAGGATCTTGGATTCAATATTGAGGGGAAGAATTATAGTACCTTGAGCTTCTTGAATTTCATTGTTAAAATATTTTATAATAACATTTGATTCATTAAGATCTTCTTCCTTTAATTTGAATTTTTGGAATAATTGATAAGTGCATAAATTAAGAGAGGAGCCATTATCTACCATGATAGTTTTAACAGGTGTTGCTTTACTAGATCCTGTAATGTAAAGATAATAGTATTCTTGTGGAGTAGAGGAAGGAATATCCTCATCATAGAATGAAATAAGGTTAACCTTAAGAGGGTTTACACCATTAATTATGTTCTTAGAGAAAATATGATGAGGAATAAATTGTTGGCTAGGTATCTTGAAAAAAGTTTCCTTATGAAAACTTTGTAATACTTCTAAAAGGGATATCTTTGCTTGAGGATTAATCACTTGTTGTTGGCTATCAAAGTGGATTTCAGATTGAGATTTTGATTCTAAATATGATATTTCTATGCTTACATTCCATTTTGGATCATTCTCTAGAGCCAAAGATAGTTTTGAAGGTTGGTCAAATGAGGAATCCATGTCTTGAATATCAGATTGAGTTGATTGAACTTGAGGTTGCTCATTTGTAGTTTTTGTTACAATATTAATAATATCATCATGATGGGACACATTAACATGCAATATTTTATTGGTTTCCTGTTGTTGATAATTGAATAGGGGTTCTTGGGAGATCCCCATGTCTTGATTGATTATTGGTATTTGTTGTGTAGGATTTTGATTGTTTACTGGAGATTTATAATCAGTTGTAGATTGTAATTCTTTTATATTAAAAAGACCCTTATCAATCAAATCTTGAATTGCACATCTTAAATATTTACAATTTTGTGTCATATGTCCATCTACTCTATGATATTCACAATGTAGCTCAGGTTTAAACCAATCTGATGTGGTATCAAGTTGTCTTATGGAAGGGAGTTCAATCCTATTTGTATCAAGTAAATACTTGAGAATTATATCCATTGGTTGATTGAGCTTTGTAAATTTACATGATGAAGGTTTTTGAGAGGTTTTTGATATGTGCCTTAGGAATTTAGTCATAAAAGGTCCTAATGGTTTCTCACCTCTACTTTCTTTATTATGGGTAGAATGATGACAGGAAGATTGCGAAGTAGGAGGTGAGTGCATGGTCGGATTGGAAGAATAAGTATTTTCTTGTTGAAATGGATGTGTTGTATTGAAAGAAGAATATTGAAAGGGTGGAGGAGGATTATATGTGGATTGATAGACATAATATGGATATATGGGAGAATAGATAATATCATTATGGAGAGGATTGGCAAAGGGATTGTCTTGTTGGGGTAAGGATAAAAAATGAGAAAAGTGTGATGGAGGTGGTGTTGAATAGGGATGAGGTTGGTCATAATAAACAAATGTATTTAGCTGAATTCTTCCAACATTACTAATGGGCTCATATTGATTTGAGTAAAAACTCATGGTTTCTTTAGTACTTCTAAAAGTAATATTTACTATCTACTATTTAGAATTGAATCTAAAACATACAAACTTGAAATGATGATTTTGTTATATATTTTTTTTTGTATACATATACATTTATATATATATTTTTTTGTTTTCAAAAGGGTTTTAGTTTTCACGTCGGGTTCACCAAAAATGTATCGTTCCAAATTTTTTGCACCCTTACCTTCAAGCTAAAGGATCCACGCCCGAAATGGGGATGGGAAAAGGATGGGATGGTACCTCGGACTGAGAGGCCCTTTGAAGGTCCCACCTCTCGGGGGAGGGGTATTAAGGTGATTTTTTGATGGATGGTGGGGTTCACCAGGAAACGTTTAGTGGTAGTTTCCATGCCTAGGTTGGGAATGTGTTTAATGTGTTCAATTTTATATTTAAACATCCAAGTCCTAGGTTTGGCCAGATGAATCTAAGTGTTCTATTATGAAAATGCAAATTAAATAAATACAAAAAACAGATTTGGACAGAAAATAGAAAGAATACGCTAGATTAAAGAACCATACCTGATCCGGATGTCTAATGAAGGTTTTGATTTTTGAAGCAGTCCAGATCGTATGGAATTTGATAGGATCATCTAAGATCTAACGGGATCATCTGAGATCTGATGAATTCATCAGATGAATTTGTCAGAGACCTACAAATAGAGAGATAGATACAAAATACCAAAAATGCAACTATCTAACAGAGAAAAATGGTGTAAAATGGCAACATAGATGCTAAGGTGATAATCACAAATAAAAATTTAAGTAGATTATGAAGTTCTAATGATAAATTATGACTTCATTATACACTTAAGCTATATGGGTGAACTCCAAGATGCAGAACAATAAGGAATAATAACAAATTTAACTAAATATAGGATAAATCAACAAACAAAGTGAGAAAATGCAAACCCTGGGCACTGATTGCCCCCAATGTTGACTATAGTCGAAATCATCTCGGATTGGTACAAAATTGTCTCTAATTGAACAGGATCGTCTGCGACGATCTGAGCTTGTTCCGACTAAAAAACAATGAAGTTCTTGCAAACAAACTTGGAAAAATACAAATGCAAATGGTGGTTTAAGATAGTCTAATGCATGTAGAATTCATGTTATAGGGAATTTCAGCTAGGGGGAATGCCAAGAGGGGGTCCTAAGGTTAAATAGGCTTAGGAGGGAGGTTAGGAGGTTGGAGATCATCCTAATTTGGAAGATCTCCAATGGGGGAGGTCTCTAACAGCGCAGACATGCTTCTGCCCGGATTAGAGATGTCGTTGAAACATAAGCTAATTATGAAAAAATTAGCTTTGGGACAAGATCGTCTGGACGTCCTAATCCAGACGAAATCATTTGATCTGAGGCGATATCATCTGATCAACGACGATATCATCCAACGGTCATAACAAATCCTAAAAATGGCATGGGAAACGAGGAAACGGGTTAAATGGCAGTTTGGGAGTGGTTTTGGGGGTTGAATTTGAATTTGAATTATTACTAAGGTAATTTTGATTATTGCTAAGGTTTACTGCGCCAATTTTAGGGTGCTACAATAAGAATTATTAAAAAATTATTTTAAAAGTTTGGTGATATTCAAGTGAGAAAATGATTATATGAGATGGGTATTTATAGTGGGTGAAATATAATAACTTTTTATTTTGGGATGCCAACTAATTTCCATGATTTTCAAGATCATAAAATCATAACCATTAGTCCAAAAAAAAAAATCATTAAACCCTAGGTGTAAAAACATGTTATAATCATAATCATACATCAAAAAACCCTAAAATTTAATTGAGGGTTGTGATCACCACTTAAAGTGGTGGTCTTAGAACTATAAATATTTAGGATTCATGATTTGGGGGATGTATGTCAAAACATATTTTAATTGTGACTCTATCCAACAAAAACATCAATAAAGATAGCAAAAAAGAGATAAATGGAAAAAGAAAGAGAACCAAATCCATAGGGCAATATGGATCACTATTATCCTACCCAAGGACTAATAAATTTAGTTCAGCCCTATACCATATATAGGAGGATGTGACTCCCATCACCTATAAAGTTAGCTATTAGTAATATTTTTACAAATACACACATGTTATTTGAAAGCAATAGGAAGAGAAAATGTGAAAAATACATGCTTGTTGTATACCTTTCAAAAGCAGGATCAACATCCTTGATATCCACAAGAAACATAACCAACTACCATACCAATACTATAGTTTGAGATAAGGAGGACACCACCTTGTGATTCAATATGAATATTCCATCCATCAAGCAAAGTCTCCTCTAAAATTGACTACTTGTAGGAATCAAACTACCAACTTTAATGCAATAATAGAGTTGACCACCTCTTTTTACATAGTGCTCAATTAAAAGGATAAAGTAAAATGAGGACTCCAAAGCTTTTTGTAGACACCTAAAACTCATCATGTCAAGGTGAATACTCATATGGGACATGCTAGAAGGTCATATAGAAGACCTTTAGATAGATCCAAGGTATAGTAATGGTATTTACCACTCAATTGGGTAACTTTTCCTAGTCAGTGCTAGCCACTGCTGACACCCATGGTTAGCAGTGCTCACTGCGCATGTTAGCTGTAGTCAGCACTCAAAGTCAATTGGCCTTCATCTAACCTAAATTTGGTTGCAATGGCTAATTGGTTGCATATTGGAGTGGTTTGAGCAAGGAATGTTTTGGATCCTTCCATCCAGGTGGCTCAACTACCCAATCTTGATCTTGGCTTCATGAGGAAGCCACCCCTAGCCCTGGGCCAATTCTATAAGATCCCCCTATGAATTGGGGATAAGTCTGGAGAATATTTTATCAATTTAGTAGAGAAGCCCTGTCAAATTGCATACTCACCTAGATGCATTGAGAGTGACACTTTTGCTATCCAATTGGATATCACATTGCAATGGGGGTCCTAGGAGCATAGGAGATCCAAGAAACACATATCCATGCAATTGGTGCACAACCTAAGCAATTCAACTATCAAACCTATTAGAGGACATAGAGGCAACCCTTGACCATCAATTTGGCAATGTGGATTAGAAAGAGAGCCCTGATTTGGAGGGCAAAACTACTCAGAGCTCCACCGTGGCTCTCAACCATGGGAAACAGTGCCACTCGTGCATCAGACTCATGGTGATAAAATTAGGGGAGATTCCCTTGCTGTTCTTTTTGCAAATTTTTTAGTTAGGTTAGATTAGCTTCATTATTGGTTTAATTATAAATTTAGAGACCCCAACGAATAGATTTGTAGTTTTTATGCATGTTGCTTTCATTGTAGCATTTGAAACTCTAATGGATATTTTTCATGCTTCCATGCTTCTAATTTGGTAATTAGGCTACTGGATAGTTAGATGTTCTTGAGCTTACATGTTTTATGACAATATTTTCATGTTTTACATAGTTTTAGAATCCTTCTTGCACTTTTTTTTATTATTGATAGTCATGATATATTTTATGCTAATACCCTTTAAATGCCTCATCAAGAGAGACTACATTTGCTTTTAACATGCTTCTTGTTGTTTCTTGAATATAGGATTAAAAGGATCATGCCATTCAACATAGAAAATACCTCTAATCATGGAGAAGAGGGTCATCGACACCCTAGAGCAGTTTGTGTCACCCTAGAAGGCATTTGATTCACATCTACCCTTGAGAGGGAAATAAACACTATTGTAATTGACGTATCAAATGGTTATCCCTAAGAGGGATGCATCTATAATTTGACTCCATTGAAATTAATAAATTATTCCTTGTATTTGATTTATTCCTTTTTTTCAATTTATGCATGCTTATTTGTGTATTTCTCGTCAATTGCAATAGTTATACTAGATGTGGAGCATTTTTGGTGGTTACTATAGGTGATCATGGTGGAACTCCACATATCTAGCCATGATTAACTGACTATGTTTTTGTTTTTTATGGAAGGTGCTCCCCGTGGCTGATATCCATGTTCAAAAATTTGGCCCGTGGTTGATAAGTGTGAGCAACAATCATAGCTGCACATCAGAGCCATAGTCAATAATAGACCAATTAGAGAACAGTAGGATAAAGTTAATCAAATTTGGACCTAAGGTAGATTTTACTATCATTTTCCTTTTCTGTTCTCTCTATCTATATTTTTCTAGCAAGCATGAAATGGTAACCTAAGTAGGAAAAACATTGAAAAAGGGTGAAATTAATTAGTTCCATTAGGTTTTTTGGTTTAGGGTTTCATTAGGTGTTGCTAGGAATAGTAGACCTATGATTGTAGTCCACCCTAGAATACAGTGTGATAAAGTTTCCTTGTATGTTGAATTGCTTTCTTAAGGCCCAATTAGAGGCCACTTCATCATTAATATGCATTGTCTAAATATCATGTAGATTAATCATGCATGTTTCTAAAATACCAAATGTTATTTTTATGCATATCATGTAGGAAATGATCATGTGAGTGTTGTATTATGCATATTTTCTTTTATGCAAGTTAAAAAGAACCACACACACTATGTTCTAAAGTAAACTCTAGTGAGTTGGGAGTCATATCCAACCACTAGTAGGGTTTCAATGATGGTGTAGGTGATTTCCATCAATTGGCCCCAATCCCATGTACCCTTTGTTCTAGACCAATACCGGATCCAAGAAACTTTTACAACCTAGAAAATTTACATATACTCCTCTTCGGAGGGTATGACACTGACTGGGTGAAAATGGGTGAGGATCTGGGAGGACCTATGCTCCCTTATTAGGTGTGGAATTTCATTACTACACTTTGGGGGATTACATAACCTAGATTTCATAGCCAGGCTATCAAGCTACGAACATATAATTTAAAGCCATTAAACAATCAATAAAATCATCAACACTTTTCAAACATGACAAGAGTTACTTTACTGATACAACAAATTGAAAATACATCAAATAGTTTAGGGCTCATTTTAAATTATAAAAGAGATAATCATAATTATATTCTTTGCATGCTAATAAAAGTTAAATCTAGACATAAGATACATAATGGTGCAAACACGGAGAGGTTGATCCAGGAATGGACCTGATATTGAAGCTCAAGCTCCACCTAGTGCACAACATGATGTAGAACACCCTCAATCATAGCATCCTCCTGGATGTCATTCAACGAGAATTAGAGGGGATAATTATACATGAGGATATTCCATCAAGAATACCTCACTTAGAGGAAGTTTTAGACATCCCTCTACACATAGATCAGAGCATGGGACTTCCCAGCATGGGGGTTCCATGTACGATAGCATTTATCGTGACCATATTCCACATGGATCCATGGGTTTTGCTAAAGAATAGGTCATAAAGGGATCCAAACTGGTACCCATTCCATAGGTATCTAAGGGATGCTCATGACCTCCACCTTTAGAGCATAGACATATCCAAGATCCGCTCATTCAAGTGTGAACAGAGAGGGCTTCTTTTGAGCATAGACCTACATAGAATTCCAATAGGGGTTAACCCACCATGTTCACCATAGATATATCCAAAGTGGAAACAAATGATATGCCACCTCATGATACATGGCATAGCAAACAATTAGATGGTATAGACAAGGTCCTAGGGCATATAGGATATAAGCCTATGCCTACACCCTCTTGACCTGTGAGTGTGTGCAGTGAAGGTAGCATTAGGACCACCCAAGAACCTAGAGAGTGTTTTAAGTATTCTTGAGACATGTGTGCTCCTGCATCATATTTAGTCACTGGGTATAGGAGATAGTCTAGCATGAGTGCCATATTTATAAACCAAGGTAAGAGTGTGGTAAATTAGTCCATTGGAGGACATACTCATAAAGTCGCTCAAATAGAGCACACCCCTCCAAGACCTCAAACGGTCGATGATATTGATAGGAATCATAGAATGATGTCAAAATAGAGATGGCAGATTCTCCAAGATCAATTAGAGGATGTTCGTGTGGAAAAAGAATACCTCAAAAATGAGAATACTTAGATGCAAAGGTTCTTCAAATAAAAAGTGTATGAATAGTGCAGGCATGAACAATGCATCCTTGATTATAAGGATCATGTAGAGAGGGTGGATCAATTGGCTAGCACCGGTTTACATCCCTACAATGAGATCAAGGAGTGTGTCCATAGATGAGTGGCTTCACAACCCGAGTTACACCTTGAGAACATAGACACCCATACTCACCATATGACTCAACACAGAGATCGATGCCTAGCATCCGAGCAACATGAGCATAGGTAGTATGAGAATGAAGTGGGGGAGTAATTAGAACAAGAATATCTTTAAATCTCCCAATTCAAGGAGGAGGGCAAGCCTAGTACCCCAACTCAATCGAGGAGGAACCTACCTCTGAAGCCACCTCCAAGACAATCTTGAGAGGAAGGGTTTCTTTCCTCACAATCCTACAAGACCTTAGTAGAGAAGGTCCAATCCATAGAGAATCAAGGGATGGCTTATCAGAAGCCTACACTAAAAAAAATTCACAATGAACCTCTATACACATTAGTGCCTATTCCAGCATATCCTGAGCATTTCAAGATGCCTAGGCTAGATAAGCTTCAAGGAGAGTAATATGCACAAGAGAACATGACTATTTTTATAGATTAAGAGCAATGATGCTTTGATCTTACACACCTTCATCATGACCCTCTAAGGCCCTTCTCAAGAGTGGTTCAACTAAAAAAAGAGGCACAACATCACTAGTTTCAAACAACTATCTGATGCATTTCTTGAACGCTTCTCCTTCGACGTCAAGAAGAAGGTAAAATTATCCGACCTAACTGCTCGTACACAACATGACGATGAGCTAGTGATGGATTATGGAAAGTTATGGAGGAAAATGATGGAAAATATGCCATTATCCATCCCATCCTTTGAATTAATGTAAATTTTCATGAAGAATTATGCCAAGAACAATTCATTATTGCTACAGTTGCAACAATACCAAAAATTCAAAGAGGCTTTAGTGCAATCCAAGGTAATTGAGGACATCAAATTACAGAAGGGTAAATTGAAGCTGAGGAATAATAAGGAAGGACATAAGAAGAGTACTGAGAGACATAAAGCCAAGCCAACCCATGTTAATTAGGTAGTGTTGAACCTTCAAAAGGGAGAATAAATGGTAACAAAAGCAAAATTATCAGGCCCAACATTCTCCTACATAGTATGAGAAGTGCAATAAAAATTATAAGGGTAAAAATAAGGAGAAATGTCCACCTTGCATATTCACTTAGTTATCGAAGACGTTGACTTCAATTTTTCATCAGTTATGTGAGGTGAAGGCTATACACTTACCCAAGGTCAAGATGATAGACCCTAATTAGCCTAAGCCTAAATGCTATAAAGATTATCAGTATTGGATATTTCACCAAACAAAGGG
This sequence comes from Wollemia nobilis, assembly GCA_028583015.1. NCBI lineage: Eukaryota > Viridiplantae > Streptophyta > Pinopsida > Araucariales > Araucariaceae > Wollemia > Wollemia nobilis. The sequence goes on from JAQPPZ010001323.1 coordinate 6,816,382, forward strand.
CCACAACATCGAGGTATGTTGTTCCTTCAAACATATTATGCAAAACATGATTGAGAGGGGCACACTTCTCATTGAAAACTTGTAAGCACTTGACAATAAAAATATGGGGATTTACAAGAATCCTCTACCTAATCATGATGTGCCAAATAATAATGTTGGCCAGGTCAAGAAAGTATGAATTGAACCACAAACCCAGGGGTTTGTCAGAATGGTCAATGTTGTCATGAGGAATGTGAAGTATGAATGATCGAATCAACCTCCAGTTCCTATTAGGGTCCAAGTTGTGTCTCCTCCAAGGCCAACCCAATATGTGCCTGGCCCACCAACTAGATTAGTGGTGACCATCAGAAGTAGGTTGGTTCAAAACCTATAGACAACTCCAGTAAAGTTGTCAATCTATGAGCTTATTCAACAATATCCTAAGCACAAGGATATACTCATGGAAATATTAAGGTCCATCAAAGTGTAGCCTTAGGATCCCAAAGCATTTACACACTTCATGGGGCACATGTAATAGTGTTAGGAACCTATCATTCAATTTCATGACCACGAAGTCAAGATGGTTTCCACTATTATAGCAGACCCACCACTGCATATTATCGCTTGTGTGAACCACAAGCCATTCAAGTGAGTTTTGATCGACACAGGGTCATTGATAAATATCATAACTACCAAGGTGTTAACTCACTTGAAGTTACCTAAGATGCATATCGTTCCTTCTATCTTCACATTGAGAGCATTCAATGATGCATTATGCTCGACGATTGGTGCTATAGTTTTACCTATCTAGGTGGGACTGAAGACCATCTTGGTGATGTGTCATATAATCGAAGGAGCTATGTAGTATAATATAATTTTGGGGAGGACTTGGATTAGAGAAATGTATTGCATCCCTTATATTTTAAACCAATGTATCAAATACATTCATGAGGGACATGTTCACATGGTGCCTTCGGATGAAGAACCCTTTAATTATGTGAATCTAGTGGATTTTCTAGGGGAATTTGTGCTCCCATAAACACACCTGGATGTGTGACCAGAATCACCAATCAAATATCTAGGAGGTATAATCAAAGAAGTGTGTGCTATACTTGCAATATTCGTATCTACAATACAGCGGGATGATAGTAAGTTGAAAGAGAAGGTGGGAAAAAATAATATAAAGCAAAATCCCAAGTTATTTATCATTGAAATCCCTACTCCTATGGAAGTAGAGAAAGTTCAAGGAAGAGTCGAAGAGGCACCTCAACCTGCTTCACCTACATCTTTAGTAAGGTTATTTGTGCCACAAGTGATAGTCCATTTGGTTAATCTTGGGTTAGGGGAATACATTGTGTAGAATGTGACATTCACACCGATTATCGAGACTATGCATTATATGGGCCGACCACATGCCCATCAACTTACCATAGGGATAGTGGAACCATTGGGGGTACCACCCAACCAAACCAAATTTATCTATGGAGGTCTAGACCAGATTACATCTCCTGTGCCTATGGATGAAGATGATAATAAACCATTCGTTGTGAATATTCATTATCTTTCTAAATCGAACTACACCATGTGATACTTCAAGTGTTACCATTGGTATGGTTATGGTCTCAAAATATTTTATTAGAGGTGTAAGAAACCTATAGAACCACAGTATCAGTTACCTACTGATAGGTTCAGGTTGGGATTCTACAGTGGAAGACAAGCTAAACTCCTTGCGATATCTTTAGACTACCTATACCTCAGTCTAGGGGGTGAAGTTGACTTCAATTCATATCACCTTGATTCTTCTACATTCTAGAGGGATAACCAGATGGTGTCTTACATCACCATAGCACCTCCTGAGACATATCACAAGGATATCTTGGTGGACACCGGTCCAGATGATTTACCAAGAGAAAACTTTGGTCAAAAAATCTGTGGAGCAGCCGACGACATGGGCATGTAGGGTCAAGATATGATCATAATGATAGATCTCAAATTGGAAATGCATTCCAATGAGGATATAGTAGAGTACATATTTGAGATAGGTGGACCTAGCTATAGTGAAGGAGAGGATAGTGAGTCCTCACCCGACAATCAATTGGAGGATGAGGCTGAGTCGGTCTATTTGGTAGTATCGTACTTATGGTGCTTATATCCAATCTTATTGGACATTGATGATAGTGATCAGGAGATAGCCTATATGGGGCCACATTTTCTAGAACATCCCATTCCAGTGGGGATGAATAAGGGCCTATATTATGATAGCTATGAAGAAGATGAGATAGAGAGAGCCTACGTAGGACTGCCCTACTTATGCTATCAAAATATACCATATACGACTGAGGAAATGCATAGAGAGATCAATATCCATACTCACCTCAGGACGAAACAACCGAATCTTAATATTATTTATCATATGGTGTTTCTTGATCCAATGATGTAGATGGAGCTCCATGAGCCCAGTGATCCAATCTGACCATATTTTCATAGACTGGATTCGAAGATCCCCATACCCCCAGAACCACATCTCGAGGATAGTAGTTTTTTTAATTATGAGTCACTTGTACATGGTCCTAGAGACATGAACCATTTCATCAACATGATCTCCATTTATTTGACCACTCCACTCCACAATCCAGTCAATCCATCCAAACCATTGTATTTAAATGTATATGCTATCGATTGGGATCACATTGATTCACCTATAGAGCCTGAATATTTCTTCTCTAATGAAGAAATGTTGTAACCTTTATATTTTGTGCTAGTATGTGCACATGATGTCTATCATGTTGAGGATGCTTCCAATGAAGAACCTATAAATATAGCAGATGACATCCACTTGATCCCTATGCCTCATCAACTTGAGGAGGGGTCCCATATGTCAGTAGAGAAAACCTTTGAAGTGGATATTAGTAATGATCCTACCAATCCAATGAAGGTTAAATTTGGAGAAATTTTAACTCTTGATGAGCATGCCAACCTCATACCTCTATTGAGAGAGGGACCTACTCTCTTTGCTTGGAATTACAAGGATATACTGGGTTTAGATCCAAAATTGGTCACTCATAACCTTTCGCTAGATCTGTCAAAGAAGCCAATCAAGAAAAAACTCAAGAAGATGCATTCAAAAGTAGTCTTAATGGTTAAGGATGAGTTACAAAATCTATTAGATGTAGAGTTTGTTATCTCCATCGACTATCCAGAATGGGTATCCAATATGGTGCATGTAGGAAAACTTGATGGAAGGATCCATATTTATATGGATTTTAGAGACCTAAATAAGGTAATACCAAAGGATTAATTTCCGTTGCCAAATATTGATGCCATTGAAGATGTAAATATAGGTCATGAGATGCTCTCCTTAATGGACAATTTTTTGGCTTACAATCAAATTTGGATTAATCCCAAAGACCAACATAAAACCATGTTTATAATGCCATGGAGAACATTTTACTATAAAGATATGCCATTCATCCTTAAAAATGCTAATGCCACATATCAGTGGGCTATGACATATATATTTCATGACTATATGCATAAAATCTTAGAAGATTATATGGATGACTTGTTGGCAAAGTCATTACTACTTTTTGAGCATGCGAAGGTCCTAAAGAAGGTCTTCGATCACCTGATAGACCATAATGTTAGGTTGAACCCTAAGAAGTACATATTTGGCATAACTTAAGGAAATATGTTAGGGTTCATCATTTCAAAATGAGACATCAAAGTTGACCCAACAAAGGTCAAGGCTATTTTGGAAATGAGTCCTCCCACAAACATCAAAGAGTTAAGAAGCCTTCATGGAAAAGTAGCATCCATAAAGTGATTTATCACTCAGATATTAGATAAATGTCAACCCATGAATTAACTGTGATGCAAGGGACTTCCATTCAATTGGGATGAGGACTCTCAAGAAACATTTGCTGAGATAAAGTAATACCTGGTGACGTCGCCAATGCTAGCTCCACCAAGGCTAGATGTGCCATTTTTGCTATATATATCAACAATCGACTTTGCATTAGGAACCATGTTAGCCCAAAAGAACATGCAAGACAAAAATTAGACCATATATTATATTATCCACACCTTAGTGAGCTATAAGATCAGATATGCATATGTAGAAAATTTGTGTTTGGCAGTAGTGTTCGCTACCAATAAATTGCAAAACTATATGTTGAGTCATACGACATATGTTATATCCAAACAAAATTATTTGTAGTATATGATGAGTAAGACATATCATAATACATGTACTACAAAGTGGATCATTCTACTGACAAAATTTTATTTGGAATTCATAATCCAAAAGCCCATTAAGGGATAATTTATAGCAGATCAGCTAGCTGAGGTGCCTCTTGAAAATAGTAGGCCCATCACCATACATATTTCTAATGATGCATTATTTGCTTTATCAGAAGTTCCCAGACCCAAGGAACTAGAAGAAAAATCTGATATGACCTTGTTATTTGATTGTTCAAAGTGTGAGCAAGGGGGTGGTGTAGGAAGAGTGTTGTTCATGCCACAAGGAGCTCCAATGCCCTTGTCATTCAAGTTGGACTTTATTTGCACTAAAAATAATGTTGAATATGAAGCCCTGATTTTGGGCATCCAAACAGTGGTCACCATGAAGATAAAAAGGCTAAATATCTTTTGTGAATCCCTTATCATGGTGAGCCAAGTTAAGGGACTATTTCAATGTTGATGCCCAGTATTGAAATCTTACAAGATCTTGTTGATACACATCTATCTCGACAAGAATGGTATGACATCAAGGTAATACCTTGTTCTTCCAATAGATTCATAGACACAATGACATCTTTGTGATCTCTAATCCCTTAGAATATATCTTCCAAATTTACTACCATCCATGTAAAAATGTTATCACATGCAGTTGTGTAATATTAAGCATTGGATAATAAAGAGTCAATCAACATGATTCATGTAGAACAAAATCATGAGTGGTTATATAGAGCTAGATACTTTCTAAAGAGAGCATCCTATGGGTATTTTATCTTGCAAGATATGACGGGGAGTGGTACTACCATTCACCACAAAGTTGTTTCCTAGTTTACATTTACAAATGTAGAACTGTAGAGGGAGCATGTTATCTTGTTGATTGAGAACAAAGCTTATCATAACTGGACATCACAAATATGTGACTTCCTTAGACTTGGTATAATACCTTAGGTATTGTTGTGTGTTGCAAGATGTACATTCAAATAGAAAGCAACAAAGTTTGTCTTGTTAGCAGACATCCTATACCATAGAAGCTACGATGGAGTTCTCCTTCGTTGTCTTGAGCCCCAAGAGTCAACTTGGGAAATTTTTGAAGCTCACGATGGTACATGTGGTGGCCATTTTAGCGGTATGGCTATTGTAAAGCACATACTTCAAATGGGTTATTATTATCCCACTATGGATAAGGATTGTAATGTGTATGTTAGGAAGTGCGTTAAACGTTAGTATAATGCTAATCTTATGCACCTGCAATCATAGGCCTTACAACCCATTCAAGCAGCTTGGCCATTTACCCAGTGGGGATTGGATCTCATCAATAATATCTCTCCTCTATCATCAGGCCAACATACATTTATTAGTATGGCTACTAAGTATTTCACTAAGTGGGTGGAGGATATTCCATTAACAATGAAAATCGGAGTGTGTATTGCTAAGTTTATACTCACCAATATCATTAGTCATTTTGAGATACCATCCAAGATAGTTTTAGATAATGGAATGTCACAAAATTGTGAGAGCTTTGATGTCTAAGTATAGAATCAAACATAGTTTTGTGATCCTTATTATCCACAAGCAAACAGGCAGGCTAAAGCTTCAAATAAGAGAATGGTCTCTATATTGAAAAAGATGGTACAAAAGCACCATAAATATTGGCATATCCAGCTATCCCTTGTATTATGGGCTTACAGGACTAGCATCCAAACACCCATTTGGGAAACTCTATTTTCACTAGTATATGGTGTTGAGGCCATTATGCCCATAGAGTTCAAAATTCCAATGTTGTGCATCACATTGAAAGAGTTCATTGATGATGACACTGCGCGACAAGCTCACCTGGATCAATTGACACTACTTGATGAACATCATGTGAATGCCCTTGAGCACCTCTAAATTTATAAAGAGTGCTTAAAATGAGCATACAATAGCAAATTCCATCTAAGAGACTTTGAGGTTGGTGATCTTGTGCTGAAAGAGAACCAACAAAACTCAAATTTACCACTGGAAATGCAAGACAAATTCATGGCTAACTGGTTGGGTCCTTACATGATCTCAGAGAATATTGGACCTAGGACATATCACTTGACATCACTTGGAGGATTTGAAGAGCCCGAACCTCTCAATATCCTTCATCTTAAAATGTTCTATGCCTAAGAACCAAAAAAGGTTCCAAAGGCATCTGTAAGCCCTTTGGTCATCCTAAAAAGGCTCCAAAGGTATTTTTAAGCCATTTAGTAATATATAAAAGGCTCCAAAGGCATCTATCAGCCCTTTTGTCACCTAGAAAAGGCTCCAAGGGTTTATCAAAATTGCTTGGTCAATCCTAAAAGGCTCCAAGGGTTTCTCAAAACCGCTCGGTCAACCCCAAAAGGCTCCAAGAGTTTTCTTAAAAATACTTGGTCAATCCCAAAAGGCTCCAAAGGTGTCATTAGATCTTTGGTCAAATAAAAATGTTAAAATCTATAAAAATTGGAAAAATATCAAAAATAAAAAACATTTACATTTCATTTGCATCATTGCATTACATTTCATTTTGCATTCCATATTTGCATTGCATTAGGCATATTCATCCATCACACTTGCATTGTAATAAATTGTGTTAACAATATTAAAAATGACACCACATTTGTATCTCAATCATGCATCTATGCACTATATTTTTCATCTATTTATCATCCTTGTGAGTAATTGTTTTTTTCAACACAACCCATCTTGTTTCTATGAAGAATATACTAGGGTTTTCTGGTCATTCAACCATACCTAGAGGTATTCTCAAGAGTTGATAGAAAGCTTGCTTTGCTTTTGCAGTTGAGGTCTAGTTAGTATAGCCCTTAGCATATCAAAATCCTATCACTAATAAATAAATTAAACAATCCTAATAAGGACTAGGGGAATATGAAAGCCATGAAGTAGGACTAGGTATCGTGAGGTGAAAAGAGTTATTCTTGCTTATACCCATGAGTGGATGGTATGGGAAATGTTGGTAATTAGCAAAAGGACAAGTTTATTCCCTACCCAAAATCCTTTTCTTATGTTAAAATGAGAAATATCCCAGAGTAATATCCTAGATCAATCCTCCAAATTAATACCCTATATCGATATCATAGATCGACATCCCAGATTGATATCCCAGATTGATATCCCATATTGATATCATAAGATCAATATCCCATAAATAGTTTTCCAAAGTAAAGTACCCAAAGGAAGTTCTGAAGAAAATTATCAAATGTAAATCCTAAAAAATTAGATCAAATGAAGATCAAATTGTACAAAGTAAAATCAATATCAAATCCCTTGCTCAAAAGAAAAAAAATAAAGTACAAAATAAATAGTGATTTTTATCACTATAGTACAAAAATAAACAGTGATTTTTATCACTTTATATGAGCAAGTATCCCAAAACATTGAAGAAAAGATGGGGGTGAACTTGAATCCCTAGAATTGACAACACTACTATACCTTATGCATGATGATATGTCTGATGTATTAGCATGTCGCTTTTGTATAGACCAATTTTTTAATGTGGAAGAGCTAGCTTCAGGTGTCCTATATCGCCTAGTGGTCTAGTCCAACTAAAATCTAAACCTAGGATTGGATAAGACATTTGTACACCCCCAATATTAGAAATGGGCTGAAAGAATCATGCCTGACATCAGGGTATGCTTGTGCCATATAAAAATATACTCACTTGCACACATAGGTATAATAAATAGTTAGGGCATATCCTAGTGAAAACCTTATGTTTCAAAAGTCTAGTATAGTTAGTATACAACTTTTGATAAGTCAACTAGGGTGTTTGAGTCTCATGGTAAACCTCAAAAATTCCCAAATAGCAACAATAAAATTTTCAAATGCAATCATCAAATATCAATTTCTTTTTATGAGAGTTTATTTATTAGAATTATTTGTATTATATGATTAGATATCATATGGATGTCAAAAATAAAATTTAGACGGCCACTGATTATATTATACTTATTATTATAATTCACAAAAGCGTATGAATAGAAAACATATATCATTACATCTCACATATGGGTGTATTATCTTTCACAAAGGGATAAAGCAATTATAATACATTATTGTTATACATTCTATGGTGTCATCCATTAGATTGTTAAAACCTCATATCATATTGCACACATTGTGTTTTAAGTGATTAAAACATACATGTCCATTTACAATAAATCAATACCATCAAAAATACATGTAATACATACATGGCACGAATCATGTCATAAAAAACATAAAGCAAATGCATACAAGTAAAGCAAATCAAAACTGCATTAAACATCAAATATTGCATTTGTATACATAGCATCATAAAGTAGTCTATCTACACATGTCATCATACATCACATCATATAGCAATAAATCAAATATTTGCATTGCATCCATGTGCATAACATAAACTTAAAATACCAAAAATAAAATACTTATATAATGATATGAAATTTCATATCATATAAATATATGTTTCAAAGAGTACATAGTGTCAAGGTATATCAAAATGCCCATAGGCTACAACTGTGTAGGTCTGTGACCTTACACTTAAAAATGGTACATAAAGCAAAATCTATACCAAAACAATGAGCTAGCTCTGGCCTACACCCCTAATAAACTTGTGATGGAGTCATCTCCACCCCTAGGAGTCTGCTCTAGAACCTAATTTAGAGTATACTATGTGTAGACACAAAAACAACACCAATTTGATTATGTGACTGCAAGCACTGATCGCATTGACACACACAGCCCCAAGGGCAGCCCCCAGAGGTTAAATAGTGGTCCTAACCACTCTCACAATAGTTTTTGGAAGTTCAGAGATCAATTTGGCACCTTTAGGCACTTTTCTCAATATTTGTCCCACCAAGGGACGAATTCAAACTGGGATTCACTCCACCCAAGGACGAATTCAGGATTCACTCCAAGATGGGGCGAATTGCAGGTTTGATGGGTAAAAAGTCAAATCTTGACAAATGGTAGCTCAGATCTGCCACTTAACGCTTCCTTCATCGCATGGGAGTATGGGTGAGCATTTTTTAGCGTTATAGGCAATTACAAGGGCAGTCATGAAGTCCCTAATCAGGGACGAATCTCCTCCCCCCTAGGAAGGCATGATTGCCAAGTGGTGCCTCTACATGCCCATTTCAAGAGATCTCCAGGTCTATAAATTGGTGAGTTTCCTCACCCCAAAATATACAGGGAAGGAGCATTTTGGAGCAACAAAGTGCTATCATTTTACTTTCACACCCACACCCTTTTGAGTTGTGTCTTTCACATCCTTGATCTCTTTTGGAGAGGAGGTCATAGGGTGGTTATTGGAAGCACAAATATGGAACAAAAACCTGACATTTGGCCATAATATCCCACAAAATTTTCCAAAAATACCCCACAAGAGGTTTTGGACCCATCCCAAGTGGATTGGTGCCGAAATCAGGCCCCAAATGGTAGGTGACCTGCCTCTAGGCGCCCCTCTCTCACACTGCTATAGTCCTAATCACCCCTCTTTGGAGTGATTGGAAATATGTGGTAGTTTTGCTTTATTTTCAGTTTTGCATTCAATTCTATGCTGCTTAGATAGGTTTCCATTTAAATTTCATTTCATTTTGAACAATTTTGATCATGTTTCTATCTTCATTCGCTTTTACTAACTTGCAGGTAGCATCATCAAATTCTTGTTTTTGAAGGCCAAATTGGGAAAATCTAACCATCTGGGTCTTCCCAAAATACCCCCAGTTACCTAACCCCAAGTTTGTAGGTTATTTGGAGCTTCCTAGATAGGAAATTTGGGATAGTACCTTTTTGGCATTTTGTTGCAGGTAAATTCATCCCACCCCAGAGCGAATTCAAATTGGCGAGGAATTTCCCAAATGTTCCATTTGCTGTATTTTCTTTGGGATTTCTTGATGGCCCTATCAAATTTTTAGAGCATTTGGATTCATTCTAGTCATAGTTTAATTCATTTTTCTCATTCACTTATCGTAGGATTGGGGATTGCATGCTTTATTTTATCTACAGGTGCTACTGACTATTTCTTGTTCCTTTGAACGCAGGGTCTAGACATCAGAGAAGAAGCAAGCAGTCAAGACTCATCAACACAAATGGTGGTGATGTTTGGTCCACCCATTTTACATGTGGGCACACGAAAGAAGGAAGGGCATCCATGGATGTAACAAGAATGCATACCTAAACGCTCCTAGCCCTTGGAAGGGGAGGATGCGCATTGTAACCGAGTTGTGAAACATATCAATAAAAATGGTTGTCTTCTTTATTGGCTTCTTGTTTAAGTTTTGATTCGTTCATGCCTTCCCTCTTTTCATGCACTTTCAATTCCTAGGATTTAGCATTAAGTTTGGTCCAGTTTGCATCGCATCTTCGCTTTCCTTTTTTCTTTCGTATCCTCATGCTTTCAGTGGTGATCATGGTGGGACCTTGTCATCTATTTTTAAGATCAGATATCTGATCAAAACTTGGTTGTTTTTCTTGCAAGCACTGAGCTTTTAGATGTTGTATTGTTGTTCGTCCCAGCATGAGGCGGATATAGAGCTGGAATTCGTCTTACCCAGGGACGAATGGGAATCTGCCCCACCCTGTGATGAATATAGTCCTGTAATTCATTCCTCCCCAAGACAAATCTCTATCTATGTAGTTTCAAGATAGAAACTCAGAGCCAGCATATTTGGTCAGAGAAAAGGTAGGGATTCTGAACTTTTCTTGTCATTTTTTGTGTTCAATTTTTCTATTTTTGGGTTACTTGCTTTCTTAGGGAAAGTTTTCTTTTACTGCTTGCTTGCTTCCTTCATGCAAAATAAAAATAACCCCACACATCATGTGGCAACATAAACACCAAGGATATGGTCGTAAAACACCAGCCCTTGATCAAGACCAACGATGGATTTCATCACCACCTTGGCTTGAATTTTACATTCATAAAACCCTAATCGCTACTGTTGCTAGACGTAAATCCTTATGAAAGCTGACCAAGTGTATCTAGGGTGATTACCAACACATGAGGATAAGTCTTCTATGGTAGATGTCATAAACAGGGTGATTCCCCTTTTGTACCGCCTACGTTCCACATACCATCTGCTCTCACATACCTATAGTTTCCCTCACATAAGGGTGGATATATAGAGAGGTTGGTATATCAGCCTGACAATGGTATATCAAAGGGGTGACCATTTTTAGGAGCCATAAGAGCCATCATATTGCATTTAAATGTTCTTTAAAAAAACCTTAAAAAAAAAAAAAAACAAAACAAAACAAAAAAAAAATCCAAAACACACTAAACCAGGTCTAGGACACACTTTTAATCTTTAAATGAGATAATCATTGCTTTGTGTGTGTGTGCTCTTTTATGTTTAGTGTAGCATAAAAATCATTAAAGAGAAAAAAAAAATCTATGCATCTTGTAGGAAAACACCACCATGGTGTACACCCGTAGCCAAGCCCAAGCAAGGGCAGAACCTACAAAGAGTGTACAAGGGGGCACAAGTCGCCTTCGCTATAGTCCCAAGGACTTGGTCATTCCTCCTTGGCATTCAGGCCTACAAGAGAGTCCACATCATGGCATCTCAGAATGGGACTATAGGGGCACCCCTTCGAGGGGCACTCTCGTCCATCATAGACCATTTCAAGATGAGTCCTTACATGTGGCACTCAATATAAACAAGAAAGCTCCCTTAGAAGCTTGATATGAGTGGCAACCATGTGATGAAGTGCTAGAATAGCATAGGGTCCATGAGGAGAGGCCATAGGATTATGTCATCCCTCCATTGCCCCCTCTCATTGTCAAAAAAAATAGGACAAATTTAGATCATAAGGCTCCTCTGGTAGGGTGAACCAACTTCGTCTGCCCCTTCCACACTTATGAAAGGGAAAATGAGGAAGACCCCTACATTCCTCAAGAGCAATATAAAATGTAGAAGCAATGCGCCTCCATGCCTGCTATTTACCAAAATCATCTTTCGAGGCCAAATCCTATAGAGATCTCGAATCACCAACCTCGACAGGGGGAAGTGACCTATAGAGATCTCGAATCACCACGATCAAGATAAATGCATAGGAGAGGCATCTAGGCCTCCTAGAATCAATATGGTGGAACATATTGACTTGGCAATCGCCAGAAATGCCACCCAGCAAGTGCATATTATGCAGCTTGAGCAAGATCAACAACAGCTAGAGCATCTATACCGCCTTAGCAAGGAGTGCATTCAGCACCAAATAGATGAGCTTCTCCATAACATGGTGCCTGAGAGGCTTCCAACCCCTCACACCCAAAGGGCAAAACCATATGAGAGGTGCAACCCCTTGGTATGAGACAGGTCCCCATGACCTTACCAAGTGCTACCTCCAAGACCTCCTAGACCTGAACGGGAGGCCACTCCCCGAAACAATGACGGGCTCCCTCCACGGGGACCCACCCATGGTCATAGGTCTCACCCAGAAACTCCTTGAGAAGCCTATGATGAGTATGAACAAGAAGAAGAGTAGGCCAAAATGCCCTATCAAGGTGGAGGGGCTGCTATCCGACCACCCCTCCATAGGCCTCAAGTCTCCCACAACCCACAATGGGAGCAAACTAAAGAGGAAGAGATTAAATCTTCCGATGCATACAAAGCGTTGCTAGAGCGTTTGGAGTCTATGGAAACCAAAGCTTCTAGGCCCCAAAATCCCACATTATGCCAACTCCACAGTCATCCTATGCATCCGTCAGTGCCTGCACCCCCCTACCCTGAACACTTTAAGCTACCTCAATTGGCAATATTTAAGGGTGAGGAGGATGCCCAAGAGCATGTGACTAGATTCTTGATCCAATGCTTTGGCATTCAGGACAATGATGCATTATTGCTAAGAACATTTATAACCACATTCATGGGCCCTGCCTTGGATTGGTTCACTCAATTTCTGAAGCACATCATCAGTAACTTGGATTAGATAGTGGATGTGTTCCTCGAACGCTTTGCCTTCAACACCAAGAAGAAGGCATCACTAAGTGACCTGGCTAGCCTCAGGCAGTATGAGGAAGAAACCATGGTGGCCTATGGGAATCGATGGAGGACTCTACTTTCCAAGCTACCCTACCTCCCTCCTATGTCCGACCTTACACAAATGTTCTCAAGAAGTTGTTTGAGATCGATCTCTATGTTATTACAGTTGTAGCAATATGCCACCTTAGAGGAAGCTTTGGCGCAAGCTAGAATCATAGAAGAGATCAAGATACAGGATGGCAAGATTGCCAAACCTAAGAAGAAATAATGGAACAAGAACACAAAAACAAGGACTATGCAATAGAAACCTGCTATGATCAATCAAGTTGCTATAAATGTCCCTAAGCCTACACAAGAAATATAGCCTCAAAAGGCTAACTATCAGGCGGTGCCTCCTAATAATTATGAAAGAGAAAACCAGAAGCAAGATGAAAATTAGCAGCGTCACCCTAGGCAACAATTTACACCTTATACAGAGTCTAGGGACTCTCTATTTGACCGCTTGTCAACGACAAACTTGATCAACCTTCCAGAGATTCAAACCATAGATCCCAATGCACCAAAGCCTAAGGAATACTAGGAGGACATGTATTGTAGGTTCCACAGGTGAAGGGGACATGACCTGAATGCATGTTGGAAGTTCAAAGGTTTGATACAAGACCTAATTGACAATAAGATGTTGGTAGTGGACAACCCCATAGTGCCAAACAACCAATAGATGGGAGTTTTTAGATACCCCTTGCCTACCTATGAGGCATAGTCAAAACCCCTTCAAGTCAATGAGGTGCAACAGAATTGCCCCATGCAAGGGTATGTAGGAATGATAAGCATAGTGACTAAGAATAAGAGGTACCCAGGAGCTACCCCTGAGGTAGCCACAAGAGAGGTTCCATCAATGTCACAACTTCAACAGCACCCTATGCAACTTCCTTCGCCTAGACCTGTGGCCACGATTCGGACCAAACTCATGCAGAGCTTGAGGACCACGTCGGCTAGGCTCTTCATATACAAGCTTATACAGTAATAAACACCCCATCGAGAGGCTCTAATGGAGATATTGAAAGCCATCAAGTTGTAGCTCAATGAAGTGAATTCCTTCAACAACTTCATGGGACATGTCAAATGGTGCACGGAGCCAGTCATCACATTTCAAGAGGATGAAGTTAAATTAGTGGCTGATGACATGGCAGACCCACCCCTACATGTTATTGCATGGGTCAACGGGATCTCGTATAAGAGGGTGTTGGTAGACACTGGCTCATATAGTAACATCATTACCACAGCGGCATTGAAACATCTAAAGTTTCCAGCCTCCCACATCATGACTTCCACCTATACACTATGAGCATTCAATGATGTGATATGCTTGACAGTTGGCACAATTGTCCTACCCATTCAAGTAGGACAAAATATGATACCTACATTATGCCATATTTTGGAAGGCAAGATGGCTTATAACATCTTTTTGGGGCAGCCATGGATCAGGGACATGAAGTGTGTCCCTTCGATAGCTCATCAGTTTTTGAAGTATACATTTGAAGGGGAGGTACATGTAGTCCCAATGGACTTAGAACCCTTCAAATATTGCAATGCAATGTAGTTGATGCTACAATCGACCCTTCCATTGACGCATTTGGATTTTCAGTTAAATCCATCTAGACAGGGTCTGATTTTAAAAGCATCCTTGGTGATAAATCCATCAAAACCCCATCCAGGTACATCTTCATCATCTAGTCCTTCACCAATGATGCCACCTATCATGGCTAAACTGAAAGACAAAGGGAAGAAAACCCTAGAAGAGGCTCAACCCCTGGAAGAGGTGCTGCCAATAGTATCAACCATCTCTACCAAAGATATGCCTAGCAAAATGGAAGTTGAGGCTCCTAGTTCACCCAACATGGAGTGGATTCAAGAATATCTTCCATTCCCTCCCCCTCAATCACCAATAATCACTATTGAAATGGCCAATACGGGACTGGGGGAATATATGGTGCAGAATGTTGTAGCAACGCCCGCACTAGAGTCCATGCAGGACATGGGGAGACCTCGCCTCACCATCAGTACAATTGTTCCTCTAGGCTACCCGCCAAACCAGACAAACTTTGTGTATGGGGGCCTTGACCATGGTACTGAGCCATGCATGCAAGAGGACGAAGATGAATAGCCCTTTGCAGAAGATGTTAATTATTTGTCCAACCCAGATTTCACTCTGAGATATCTTTGCCAATGCAATTGGCATGGATACGGGTTAGGCAGGTATGAGCAAGGAGTGCGTGTCCTCTACCAACCAAGATACCAAATTTCCTATGACAAGTCAAGAGTGGGGTTCAACCACCCCCTACCCTTGGACATCTTGGTAGATAACATGCAAGGCCTAGGGATAGGCAACAAGGGTGGATTGGCATTAGATCCCTATGCCAACCCTAACACAACATGTACGTTGGGGGATTACCTCCCATGGTCAACAACCACCCTTGTTAACCTCAATAACACTTTCCCTTTGCTAGAGAGGTGAAATTTTAGGGACTCACTTTCAAGGAGGGTATAGATAGTGTCAAGAGGGATCTTTGAAGGATGAGTTAGAATATGAACCAACATCATATGACGCCTTCGAATCAGATAGTGACCGCTCACAAGTGATCCCCATGAATGACTATCAAGAGAGCCTCTTGACAATGTTCCCTCTAGAGGCTCCAATCGAGCTAGTGCCACGTCAAGAGAATCAGGTCCTCCCATAGAGAGTGGAACAACCATAATGGGGCCAAATTAATTTGCTTGATCAGGATGAGCCTGTAATGCCTTAAACAGTTGTCAGAGCCAACACGAGATTTTGGATCTTCGATAGTTATTACGAAGATGAAATAGAAATGACATATATTAATCACATGTGGTGGATGCAACAACCATACCCCTTGGATATTAACAACATATTTGAGTAGCTAAACATAGTGCCAGGGCATGAGTGGTATGTAGACCTAGCATTGTGGAACCAAGTGTTGGATCTGTCGCTCTAGGTATACGAAGAGCACCTTCCACCCCAAGACCCTAGAGTGATATCAGTGTCGAGGGTAGACCCTATCCTCATCTTAGCACATAGGGCCAATCCATTCATGCCAATACCTACAAATCTAGATCCAAAGCACAGGAATCATTTATAATGTTCAAGTCACCACACCCATGGTAATGGAGACCAAAATCATCTCATCAACATGATCTCCATTGACTTAACCACCCCCATCTGCAATCTGGATAATCTAGTATGGTCATTGCATCTAGACATAGATGCCATAGAGTGGGATCATGTCAATTCACCTCCATACCCATTAGAGTACTATCCTTTTGGTGAGATGCTTCATTTCACCCTAGGGCCAGCTCAGGATATCTTCCATGCTGAAGAGGAACCCGAGGTTCCCAATGTAGATTAAACTCAACAAATGATATCCATTTGATCCTAACGCCACACCAGTTGGAGGATGGATCCCACATGTTGGTCAAGGAGATGACTGACGTAGACATCGGCTTAGATCCAAAGAATCCATAGATCATCAAGCTGGAGGTAAGCTTATCCCCCGAAGAGCAAGCCGACTACATTACCCTTCTTAAAGAGAAGGAGGTTTTTGCATGGTCCTATAGAGACATGCCAGGGCTAGATCCGTAGCTAGTCATGCATAATATAACGCTTGATCCCATAGTCAAGCCATTTAAGCAAAAACTACGTGAGATGCACCCAACAGTGGCATTGATGGTTAAATACGAATTTCAAAAGCTATTGGATGCACAGTTTGTCATCTATGTGGATTATCCACCATGGCTGTCCAAAATGGTGCCCATCAAAAAGCCTGATGGGAGGATTTGCATATGCACTAATTTTTGAGATCTAAACAAAGTGAGTCCTAAGGATGATTTCCCCTTGCCAAGCATCAATGCATTGGTAGACGCTATAGCAGGTCATGAAATGCTATCCCTCATGGATGGTTTCTCGAGATACAATCATATTCGTATCAATCTCGAGGACCAACTAGAAATGGAATTCACAACACCTTGGGTGACATTTTTTTATAAGGATATGCCTTTTGGCCTTAAAAATGCTAGTGCCACCTACCAACGTGCCATGACATACATCTTCCATGATTACATGCATACAAATTTGGAATATTATATTCATGATTTTTTGGCTAAATATCTTTTGTGCCCAGATCATATCGATGACTTAAGCAATATCCTCGATCACCTCATAGAACATAAAGTTAGACTAAATCCCAAGAAGTGCGTCTTTGGCGTCACATCTAGAAAACTCTTGGGTTTCATAGTCTCAAAGCGAGGCATCGAGGTGGACCCAAACAAAGTCAATGCAATCCTTGAAATTCTTCCCCCAACTACCATCAAGTAGCTCAGAAGCCTGCAAGAAAAGGTCATGTCAATCAAGTGCTTCATAGCGTAGCTATTTGACAAGTGCCTACCCATGAACAAATTATTACACAAGGAGGTAGCATTTCACTGGGATGATGAGTGCCAATCAGCATTTGATGATATTAAATGATACTTTGCTTCATCACCAGTATTGAAACCACCTAGACTAGGAGTGTCATTCTACTTATACATCTTAGCTACTGAGGTGGCACTGGGTTCCATGCTAGCCCAGAAGAATGAACTTCACAAAGAATAGCCTACTTACTATCTTAGCCGCACCCTGGTTAGTTATGAACTTAATTATGCATACATCGAAAAACTTTACTTGGCAGTGGTGTTTGCTACCAAAAATCTATGCCACTACATGCTGAGCAACACTATGTATGTTGTGTCTAAGGAGAATCCATTACAGTACATGATGAGTCATACTTATCATAGTAGCCGTATGACAAAATGGATTATGTTATTGATTAAATTTGACATAGAGTTTATTGGATAGAAATCCATCAAAGGAAAATTCATAGCCGATCAACTAGTAGAGACTCCTCTCGAAGATGATCAGCCTTTGGTCATAGAACTACCCGATGATGGGGTCTTCCATGTCTCAGAATCACTAGATTTTGATGAGCCTGAGTCATAGGCCGACATAACCCTATTTTTTGATGGTTCTAAATGTGAGCAAGGAGGTGGCATGGGAATTGTATTCTTCACACTGCAAGGGGCTCCAATGCCTCTATAATTTAAATTAGACTTATCGTGCACCAACAATAATGTAGAATATGAAGCCTTGCTCATAGGTCTTCAGACAACAATCACCATGAACATCAAATGATTGAACATCTTTGGTGATTCGCTATTAATTTTCAACCAAGTCAAAGGGGTATTCCAATGTAAATGCCCAGTTCTGTAGACCTACAAAGCCCTTGTGGATAAATTCTTGGCAAATCTTGAATGGTACAACATCGAGGCACTCCCTCGATCATCGAATCATTTTGCGGACACTATGGCCTCCTTGGGTTCACTAATCCTGTAAGACCTCTCTGGTGATATGACAACCATTCAAGTCAAAACACTATCGCAATCCATGATGGAGCGTGCAAGCTCTAACTTGACACCAAAAATCTACATGATCCAGATTGAACCACCTCAGGATAGGTTCTCTCAAATCCACGATCATCTGAAACATGCCAACTGGGGGTCCTTGTTCTCCCCTACTCCCCTTAATAGCAACACAATGCTATTCTTACAAGTTCTTTCCCGCTAAGCATTTGCTAGGTATGAACTTCAAGAGGGATTGGATGTTCATACCATTGAGGCTTTCGATCAACAGGATTGGTATTTACCCATAAGGGACTACCTCAAGTTAGGTAACCTCCCACTTGGATTGACGCATGTCGCAAAACGAGCATTCAAGCAGAAAGTGACAAAGCATGTATTGTTAGGAGACATTTTGTACTATCATAGCTATGAAGGGATCCTCCTTCGGTGCTTAGACCAATAAGAGTCCACTTGGGTGATCACCCAAGCGCACGATGGTACATGTGGTGGCCACTTTAGTGGTATGGCTATCACCAAGTGCATTCTTTGCATGGGCTATTATTGGCCATCTTTAGAGTGATATTGTAGCGCATATGTAAGGAAGTGCATGAAGTGTCAACATCATGCTAATTTGATGCATGTACCTTCCTAGGCCTTACAGTCGATCCAGTTGGCTTGGCCATTTTTGTAGTGGGGCTTAGATCTAATTGAAAATATTTCCCTTGTGTTGTCAGGCCATCACACGTTCATCATAATGGCCATAAAGTATTTTACCAAGTGGGTGGAAGTAGTTCCGCTTACCTCTATGACTGGAACCCGCATTGTGGAGTTCATTTTGCATAACATCATATGTCATTTTGGTATTCCATCCAAGATAATCTTGGATAATGGGACGTCATTCAAGAACAAATATGTGCATGCTTTGACCACAAAGTACAAAATTCAGCACAATTTTTTGACACCCTATTATCCACAGGCAAATGGGCAAGCAGAGGTGTCAAACAAAATGCTAGTTGCCATCCTCAAAAAGATAGTCATGGACAGTCATAAGGATTGGCACATTCAGATCCCACTTTCCCTATGGGATTATCGCACTAGCATTCAAACACCCACTGGGGAAATTCTATTTTTGCTCATGTATGGCTCTAAGGCTGTCATGCCTCTCAAGCTAGAAATTCCTTCCCTGCACATATCAATGTAAGAGTTCATCGATGATGACACTGCGTGGCAGGCTCGGTTAGACTAGATTGTGTTGCTCTATGAATGACATGTTAATGCTCTCGAGCACTTACGCATCTATCAAGAGTGACTAAACAAAGGATACAACATGAAAGTTCATCTGAGAGACTTTCAGGTTGGTGACTTGGTCTTGAAAGAGAACCAACATAACTCTAGCTTATTGCCCCATCTAAGGGACAAGTTCATAGCAAACTAGTTAGGTCCCTATGTAATTGACAGTAAAATAGGACCTAGAACATACCGGCTAACCTCTCTTAACAGAATCAAGGAACTAGAACCCTTGAACATTAGTCATTTGCGGCCCTTCCATATCTAAAAGAGCCATAGCCCAAAAAAAATTCTCCAAGGATTCCCATAATCGCTTGGTCAAAAATAAGAAAATCCAAAAAAAAAAACAACAAAATCATCAAAAATAACAAAAATGTGCATCTCATTTCTATGCATGCTCAAAATCATCACAAAAATAAAGAGGTCTTTTTGCATCTCATCTTCATACTCATAAATATCAATCCATCCAAAAACACAAACATATAGTTGCATTAGGCATCGCACACATACATTGCATATTGGTGGTCATCCAAGTCAGGGCACCATAGACTGTAATTACTTGGAAAATCCATCTTGTTCCATATTTTTTTGTTTTATAAATAGTCCATAAAAAATAAATGCCATTCACATCTTTTTGCCATACTATAGTCAGTTGAATTTTAATGTATCAAGGGTTTTCGTCATTCAGTTGTCAATAGCTTTTTAACCAAATATTGTACAAATTCAGACAAATTTTACAAAGGTAGAGTTCTACTTGGATCACACCTTGTTATGTAGCATCCCAACACAAATTAAAACACATAAAAATTCCCAAGTTGTGTGAATGAAAGATGAAACCTGCAAAGCAATCTAGGTCACCATAAGAGAAATGGTTATCTTGCTCATCCCCCTGTGTGAATGACCCCAAGAATGCTGAGAGTTGGAAAAAGGACAAGAATCTTCCCTACCCAATTCCCCAAGAATCCCAAGTTCTCAAAAGAAGTTGCAAACATCATACAAATTTGCAAAACGTCAAAACTCCAAAAATTTGACATCACAACCAAAGTGCATACATCAAAAAGCACATACAATAGTGATTCTCATCACTCATTATTCAAATCCCTTGCTCAAAAGAAAAATAACAAAAATAAACAATGATTTTTATCACTATAATCGAGCAAGTATCCCAATACAATTGAAGAAAAGAAGGGAGTCGAACTTGAATCCCTGGAACTCTCAGCATTTCGAAGGTCATGAGATAAACCTCATTACCAGTTTGGTTAATAGCCTATCAGTCACTCATGGAAAACCTCTCGCATGATGATATATTTGTCATAGTAACTTGTGTGCAGATCAATGTTTACATGTGGATGAGCTAGCTTATGGTATCCTAGATTGCACCGCAAATTAATCTAACTAAATACAACAAAGGAGTTAGTGGGGCTAATTAGGTGATCCTCAGTACAGGTTTGGTTGATAGCCTATCTGGCACTAGCGGTATCCTAAAAAATACCACATAAACAAACTCAATTGCACACATAGGGATGTGAAATAATTGGGTCAAAGATAAGTCCGATTCATACCTTGTTCAAAAGTCTTGTAAGATAAAATACAGTTTTGGATAGTTAATTAACACATCTGAGTCTCAGAAAACCTAACTGCATTCTAGAAAAACTATGCCATCCTCCATCCTCGCTTCCCCATCAAAAAATATAAAAAAAATAACATGCATACATGAACATTCATTTACCACAATAATCGCCTAAGATAAAAAGCCATCAGTTCTGAATAGTCTATGGTGCCACCACCATAAATCACAAATTCAATTCATTCATTGCCATTTGCATATCATATACATTAAGCAACATTTGCATTCATCATAACACATGCAGCCATCAATGTAAATTAACATGCATACATACACATTCATCAATCATTAGGTATAACATCAAATCATGACACGTGTAACAAAAATACAATCATCTGTATATATATCATCAAAAATGCACCAAAACTAGCAATAAGTTTGCCCGATGAAAGTGCTTTTGCACTTGACATTTCGGACATGCAAAACAAACGTCGGGGTCACAAATCCTCACTATCCTACTCCCTAAGAAGGCTACCATAGCCGGACCGCTCCACGAGAAGATGGATTTTTGAGAATTTCATCCCTAAGCGACGTCGCCAAAAGGGTCAAAATCCAACCAAAAATAGCAATAACATTGCCGAACGAAGGTGCCTTGGTGCTAGACATTCTTAGCACCCAAAAAAAACATAAGGATCATAAATTGTCACTATCCTACTCCATAAGAAGGATACCATATCCGGACTGCTCCACGGGAGAACAAATTTTTGACAATTTTAGCTCCAAAAAGCATCACCAAAAGGGTTAACACCCACCAAAAATAGGTCTAAATGTCAAAAAACTGCACACACATGTAACGCTAAACATCTGAAGGCACCCTTGCACAAGTCATCTTGGGTCAAGAGACTCGTCGCTTTTCTCATGAAGGTCATTCCCTCATCGATTCGTTGCTTGAGGGGGTAGTCACACTTAGTCACCAATCAACAAATACACACCCAACCATGGAAATGGCATGCATTCAAAGAATCATTGACAAAGACAATCACGCTCCTGCTTGGGGCAGTAAACAAGCAATAATCACAAACTGATCAAACACTTGGCATTTCGTGAATCATGAACTCAAGGTTCCCATAGACAAAAGGTTGTGCCCTTTGCCTAATCATGACTGATCAATGTCCAAGCTCAAGTAACACCTTACCAAAAAAGGTTAACACTTGAATTGAGTTACTTCACTCGTCAGAAGCAAGAATCAAGAATGCATGCCCCTTTCCATACTTGGGGCATCAAAAGTTGGTTAGGTTACTAAGAAACCCTAATCATTAGTGCTTTTGTTATCTATTTTTGCTCAATGTTGTGCCATGCACAATGCATCCCAAAAAAGGGCATCTGTAGACACCAAAATAGCACCAATCCGATTATGTGACTACAAGCACTGATCGCATTGACACACACAGCACCAAGGGTAGCCCCTAGAGGTTAAACAGTGGTCCTAACCACTCTCAAAGAAATTTTTGGAAGGTTAGGGATCAATTTGGCATCTTCAGGCACTTTGCTCAATATTCATCCCACCCAGGGATGAATTCAAACTAGGATTCGCCCCACCCAAGGACGAATTCAGGATTCGCTCCAGGGTGGGGCGAATTGCAGGTTTGATGGAAAAAAAATCAAATCTTGACAAATGATAGCTCAGATCTACCACTTAACACTTCCTTCATTACATGGGAGTATGGGTGAGTGTTTTCGAGCGTTAGAGGCAATTACAAGGGCAGTCATGAAGTCCCTAATCAGGGAGGAATCTCCTTCCCCATGGGAAGGCATGATTGCCAAGTGGTTCCTCTACATGCCCATTTCAAGAGACCTCTAGGTCTATAAATTGGTGAGTTTCCTCACCCCAAAATATACAAGGAAGGAGCATTTTGGAGAAACAAAGTGCTGTCATTTTACTTTCACACCCACACCCTTTTGAGTTGTGTCTTTCACATCCTTGATCTCTTTTGGAGAGGATGTCATAGGGTGGTTATTGGAAGCACAAATCCAAAACCAAAACCTGAAATTTGGCCATAATATCCCACCAAATTTTCTAACAATACCCCACAAGAGGTTTTGGACCCATCCCAAGTGGATTGGTGCTGAAATCAGGCCCCAAACGACGGGCGGCCTGCCTCCGGGCGCCTCCCTCCTGTACTACTACAGTCCTAATCACCCCTCTTCGGAGTGATTAGAAATTTGTGGTAGGTTTGCATTCTTTTCATTTTTGCATTCAATTCTATGCTGCTTAGATAGGTTGCCATTTAAATTTCATTTTTTTTTGAACAATTTTGATCATGTTTCTATCTCCGTTTGCCTTTACTAACTTGCAGGTAACATCATCAAATTTCCATTGATGGAGGCCAAATTGGGAAAATCTGACCATCCGGGTCTTCCCAAAATACCATCAATTAGCTAACCCTAAGTTTGTAGGTCATTTAGAGCTTCCTAGATAGGACATTTAGGATAGTATCTTTTTGGTGTTTTGTTGCAGGTAAATTCATCCCACCCCAGAGCGAATTCAAATTGGTGAGGAATTTCTTGATTGTTCCATTTGCAGTATTTTCTTTGGGATGTCTTGATGCCCCTGTCAAATTTTTAGAGCATTTGGATTCATTCTAGTCATAGTTTAATTCATTTTTCTCATTCACTTATCATAGGCTTGGGGATTACATGCTTTATTTTATCTACAGGTGCTACTAACTATTTCTTGTTCCTTTAAACACAAGGTCTGGACATCGGAGGAGCAGCAAGGAGTCAAGACTCATCAATGCAAGTGGCAGCGATGTTTGGTCCACCCATTTTACATGTGGGCACGCGGAAGAAGGAAGGGCATCCATGGATGTAACAAGAACACATACCTAAACGCTCCTAGCCCTTGGAATGGGAGGATGCACATTGTAACCGAGTTGTGAAACATATCAATAAAAAGGGCTATCTTCTTTATTGGCTTATTTTTTAAGTTTTGATTCGTTCATGCCTTCCCTCTTTTCATGCACTTTCAATTCCTAGGATTTAGCGTTAAGTTTGGTCTAGTTTGCATCACATCTTCACTTTCCTTTTTGCTTCCATATCCTCATGCTTTCACTATGGGACCTTATGTGGATCCTATGCTTGACCTATACTAAATATGCCTAGAGTGTGGGATATAACCCCCTCTGTCTAGTGAGTCCTATGGCTCATGATAGAAGATGACTTCCCTGTCTCCCTGGTCCTGGTTCTGGATCGGATCCTCTGAGTCCCTATAGTGTGGGTACCCTTTGGTGCCTCCCCACCTATTAGCCTGATGTAGCTCTCCAACTAGGAGATGCAAGTTGCATGCACTCTATCTCAATCATTACCCTCCTCCATGAGGGAATTAAGACTTCTAATCTCTACCATGGTGTCATGACCTACTGGAAGTAGAGAATATGGTGCTACAAGAGGCACCGTGATAGCTTGTATAGATGATGGATTCCCCATCACTGCCCTTAGTATATCCCTCTTAGTATTCATGGCACTCAGCTATGCGTGTGCCACATTTCGCTCACTTGTGAGCTGTGTGATCCTCGTGTCTACTGAATCTACTTTTACCCAAAGAGCTACCCTTTCCTCCTCATATCCCTACCATTGCCACTAACCATTAGTAAGCTTCACCTTTTTAGTAGCGATGGTAGTATCCTTGTGCAAAATGTGTATCTGGAGTCTCCCAAAATGGCTCTAGAGGTCAAAAATCTAGGCTCTTAGCTACCCAATATTGTTTTCTAGAGGGACCTCACCCTTCTCTAATTCCTCCTCATTTACCTCCACCTGTGGGTCCTCCTCTATAGTGGCACCTACACCCCATGCACCCTCTATCATCTAGCGGGTCCTACACCCATTAGGTTCCACCTCTGCACTCTCTATTCCCTCTACTATGAATCCACTAGTAGGTCAGCCTAGAGGACCCTCTCCATGCCACTGGAAGTCAGCCCATCAGCCATCGTAGTCAAGAGTAGTGCCTATGTCCACCTGGCTTGACTCCTAAAAGTCATCATCCTCATCCCCTAGGGGAGTAACCTGGGACCATGTTAGGTCCCTCTCAAGGACCAAACATCTATAGATAAGTGACATATTTGGGATATCCTGATGGATCCTAAATTGCCTCAGGACATGAGATTAGAAGTGATACTCATGTAGGTCAACCTTCCAATCGATGATCCATCTATATATACATGCTCAGTGTAGGTACTTATCCACCTCTATCCAAGTTGAGTAGTCCATATATGGTCACCACTGCATGTGCTAAGAAAAGAGCTATGCAAATATACCAATATAGTGCTCTAGGTCTCCTACATGAAACCTACTCCTAAAGCCCTCACACTCCTAGGGACAATAGGAAGCATAGCACTGACTCCCATCATCTATGTTAGTAATAAGTAGGGGTAAGTCCATAGGGAACTCGATCAGGATGTACTACCACCCCCAAACTTGGAGGAGGATGTTGTAGCTGATACCGACTCTACTCTAGCATGTGATATGATACAACTCATGATAGAGCTATATTAACAGGATGCTCCCTCATGAAAGAATGAGAGGCCATGCAGTCAAGCTCACCACTACCTATCTGATTTTAGCAAGGAGGTTCCAAGGGAACCTCATGCTAGAAGAATTTGGGAGGACAAATTTGGATAATCAGGAGCATAAATACAACCTCCCACTATGAGAAGAAATGGACCTCATGCCACTCACTGACATGGATGCCCCCATGGGCATTATGGTATTACACCTCTATACTTCGATCATCGAAGATGTAATCAAATACAACCCTCCTAGCCATGGTAGGAGAAGACATGACAACGCCACCATCAATTGATAGCCGAAAGATGTGGTCTCCATATTCCAGAGTAACAATCATATCACTCGTCAATAGGTGAAATGTTTTTGTCTGCAAGCTATGGGCCAAGGCAGTCAAATATTCCTGATCAATACGAATGGAGGGGAGGTCCAAGATGTAACTAAACCCCATAGTAGTAAACCGCTCTCGGTCCCTTGTAGTGAGGTCACCGTAGAGGTCATGAAGGAGATCAGTCTCCCTCACTGTATTGGTCAAAGTCTAAGTGGCAAAAATAATAATAACCAAGAGAAACAATAAATAAATTAAAAAATGAATAAAAATACAAAAACATGTAAAAACATGATCACCAATTTCAAAAACATTAGAAAATCATTCAAAAAATGAAATAAATGACATTAAGTGTCTCAAAAAATTCAATAAAAATAAAAAAATTGAAAATTAAAAAAAAAATCTTAAAAATTGGGCACTGCGGGTCAGAACCATGACCGACCCAATGGTAAAAAATTTGACCATTGGGATTTGAATTATGTTGTGGCTGACATCCACGGTCCCCAATCTGCCAATCAGGGCCCACGAATACCACCCGTGGCTAGGGAGTGAAACCCCAAATGGGTCCACCCTTCCCATAAAAGCCCCCTAAAAATTAAATAAACCTACCCAATCTAACTAACCTATGCTAAACCTAACTACAGTGAAGTTTGTTACCAATGGTTTAGTGTAGTTCATTTACCGATTAATTAATGAAGTTAATTTTACACTCGATAATGAAAAGTGAGGTCTCAATTTTTGAGTTACCTTAGAAGCACCGACTCCTCCACTGGTTGAGGCTTTTGGATGATCTGCCATCGATGTGGAAAATAGGAATCGATAGAGTTTTTGGCAGCATTCTGTGTCAGAAAATAATTTTTACCACCCAGAGCTCTCAGTTTTACTAGCAAATGCAGGTAAATAATGAAAATTTACAAAGCATAAAATATTTATATAATTTTTAAAATTGATGTTGCCTGTGGTTGATATCCACGATCCTCATATTAGGATTTTACACCTGTAGTTGACATCTACGGTTAAGAAATTTGCCCGTTTCTGATAAGCGTGGTTAGAAAACTACATTTAATGCTCCAAATTCCCACCGTGGAGAGCCTTAAAAAGTCAAATAAATGATATTAATCAAACCAGATAATTTAGAAAATTCAAAATTAACAAAAAATCAAATAAATCAAAATCCAAATACACCTTATATACAGTTATTTACTCTATACACTTGGCAATTTTAGCGACTTGCGATCCATGCAATTTGAAAAGATGAGTAAATTACCATAAGAATATTTTAGGGCAAATTTGTCATTTTTAAATTGTTATGTTTCGTTTCAATCCCTAAGAAGGACTTCAAAACTGGACTGCTCCATGAAAATGATATATTCATCGCGATTCTCCTATGACACTTTTCAGCATATCATCGACATTGTGATTTACTACAAACCTAATGGACATTGCTATAATTTTTATTCTCTAAGAAGGCCTTCATGGCTAGACCACTCCACGGGATAGGAATATGCAATTATTATAAATGGTGTAATCATAGCTTATTAGGCCTTTCCAAGTATTCAAATGCTAAATCTTCATTTTTACAATGTTCATTCATAGTGGTCAAGCAACCTCGTTGCTTCATTTAATTGTCATTACCCTCATCAACTCATCGCTTGAGGGGGTAGTTATAATATTAAATCATAATCAAAGTCAACATAAGATCCCTTGATCTTATCACAATTACATTCATCCTTGTGAATCATTGCTAAAGACTATCATAAGCTTACCCCTTTTCTTGGGGAAAATAGAAAATATGAAAGTTAGTTTGTAACTCCCATCCTTTTGTATTGATGGGCATGAAAGACTACTTGGCATTGATTCTATTTGAATTTTTGATGACAAGTGCAAACGTTTTCAAATTTAAGCCTTCTATCGAGTTAGAACTAATGATTCAAGGATGTACATCCTTTTGCTAGACTCAGGGCATCTAATTTTGATTAGATCAATGATCATCAGCCAACCTGTGACATCATTTTAGGAGATCTAGTTTTGCTTAGCGTTGTTCAAAATCACAATGCATCTCAAAAGGGACATCTGTAGACACCTAAAACATGTCATACCGAGGTGACTACTCATATGGGATATTCTCGAAGACCATATGGAAGACCTTTGGATAGATCCAAGGTATAGTAGTGGTTTTACCACTCAATTGGTCACCTTTGCCTAGTCAGTTCTAGTTGTTGCTGACATCCATGGTTAGTAGTACTCACCATGCATGTTAGGTGTGGTCAGCACTCAGAGTCATTTGGGCTTCATCCAATCCAAAGTTGGTTGCAACGGCTAATTAGTTGCATATTAGAGTGGTTTAAGCAAGGAAGGTTCTGGATACTTCCATCCAATTGGCTCAACTGCCCAATCTTGATCCTGGCTTCATGAGGAAGCCACCCCTAGCCCTGGGCTAATGCTATAAGATCCCCCTCTAAATTTGGGATAATTTTGGAGAACATTTTATCAATTGAGCAGTGAAGCCTTGTCAAATTACATACTCACCTAGATGCATTGAGAGGGATACTTTTGCTACCCCATTGGAGATCGCATTGCAATGGAGGTCCTAGGATCACAAAAGAGCCAAGAAATGCAAATTTATGTAATTGGTGCACAAATTGAGCAATTCAAATACCAAAAATATTATAGGACATAGAGGTGATCCTTGACCATCAAATTAGAAAGGTGGATCAGAGAGAGAGCCCTGATTTGGAGGGAAAAACTACTTAGTGCTCCAGAGTGGCTCTCAATCATGGGAAACAGTGCCACCCATGCATCAAACCCATGAGGAGAAAATTAGGGGAGATTCCATTATTGTTATTTTTGTGGATTATTTAGTTAGGTTAGATTAGCTTCATTATTGGTTTAATTAGCAATTTAGAGACCCTGATGGATAGATTTATAGTTTTTATGCATGTTGCTTTCATTGTAGAATTTGACACTCTAATGGATATTTTTCACGCTTCCATGCTTCTAATTTTATAATTAGGCTATTGGATAGTTAGATGTTCTTGAGCTTACATGTTTTATGACAATATTTTCATGTTTTACATAGTTTTAGAATTATTTTTACACTTTCTTGATTATTGATAGTCATGATATCTTTTATGCTAATACCCTCTAAAGGCCTCATCAAGAGAGACTACCTTTGCTTTTAACATGATTCTTGTTGTTTCTTGAATGTAGGATTAACATGGTCATGCCATTCAATGCATCAAATACCTCTAATCATGGAGAAGAGGGTCATCAACACCTTAGAGCAGTTTGTGTCACCCTAGAAGGCATTTGATTCACATCTACCCTTGAGAGAGAATTAAATACTATTGTAATTGACGTATCAAATGGGTATCCCTAAGAGGGAAAAATATGTAATTTGACTCCATTGAAATTAATAAAGGATTCCTTGTATTTGCTTTATTCCTTGCTATCAATTTATGCATGCTTATTTGTGTATTTCTCGTTAATTGCAATAGTTGGACTAGATGTGGAGCCTTTTTGGTGGTTACACTTTGTGAAAAGCAATAAATTTTAAAAAATACCAAGATTTAAATTTATGACCTATCTAAAGAAAAGAAGAGGTTTAAGTATTGTGGTATAATTGTAGACACCAAATCCTAGACTTTTGCCTTCCATATTTGCCTTCCCGCCATTTCCACCACCTAATCCTAGCCAATTTGTCCACTATTCCTATTTTCCTACCATTTATAATCATTATTCACATATATATATATATATATATATATATATATATATATATATATATATATATATATATATATTTTATATATATTCAAATATTTAATATTATATTTTAATATATATTTAATAAATATGTATTTATTTAAGTGAATTAATCTCAACCATCCAATTTCATTTAATCTCGACCATCCATTTACATCAATCTATGCCACACCCAATATTTATTATCTACCATTGGATATGCTTTAATCTCAACCACACGATTAGTGTCATTAAAACCCTAGCATGCCCTAGGTTGGATTATAAGTAGGAGCCATTTTTATGGCTCAATCCCTAAGTTTTCCCTGGATTTTCTATGCCTGAGTTCACAAAGTTTCCCTTGATTCCTTGAGTGCCTTAAGTCTTGTACCAAGCCTTTGGTGCCCTAAAACCATTCTATTAATTTCATTTCACCTCCCTTTCTCTCCATATCCATCATCGTAATGTGTGTCCTTACCCAATCTACTTTTGTAGAATTCCCCATTAGATGTCAGGCACCCATGGGTGCTTCGACATCAACCCCAGATGCCCACAGGCATTTCCTATAGTCACCAGATGCCTGTAAGTGTTTTATGCTCCCATTATTTAAGTCCCCCTAGCCTTCGGGTGATGCTAGGACATTGCCACACCAGCCACCTACATCAGACATCATGCGTCAGAAGATAGTGAGAAGGTAAAACAAATCAACCCTAAATTTATTTATTTCATTGCATGTGTTTCTATTTTTGTCCATTTTATTTATAGCACTTAGTATTTTTATTATTGCTTATAGAGGACCTCATGCTATGGAGCCCTCACATATACTACTAACTATTTTATGTGTCATTGTGTGCAGATATGGAGCATTACATAAGCATCTGGAGTGGCCCAACCTTGGATATCTAAAAAGCCCACTCAACCTTTTTGGGATCAATACACGATTGAAGACACCACGACCTTACTTATTAGGGTTTTGGAGAACCCTAAATTATTGTATTATTGTATAAAAAGGATTCAAGGATCCAAGCTTGTAACAATGGAGTTTCTAGGCTCCTCCCATCAATAAAAAATTTATTCTATTGTGCAAACTTGTGTTACCTTGCATTTTATTTTGTTCAAAGAATTGTTTTTAGTGTTGCATTTTGCATCTTTCAAATGGTGATCATGGTGGGACCCCCTAAGGGTTCCTATTTATAATATATTTTACTAATTCATATTTCTATTTTTGTCATCTTGCAAGTTTTTTAGAAGCATGGATTTTGTAGATTCTATTGGATCTAGGGTTTTTGAAGTCTGTAGAAGTTTGTAGAAGGTGCGCAAAGTACCCAACAATATTTGAAGGTAATATAGAAATACCTAGAGGTATTTCAAGCCATAAAAAATCACCTATAGACATCTCAATAGCATTAAAAATTACCTAGAGGTATTTACAAAGATTTAGGAGCAAAAATGTAGGCTTTCTAGTAAGTCGACTACTTAAAACCCTAGTTTTTTATCTTACGTATTTTGGATATCTTGTATTTTTCAGATTTTAAAAAATAAAATGAATCATCATTAAGAAATCTTGAAAATGAATGCATATTAGTTTCCATTTTTAGATCTACATTCATTTACACATTTGGATTAGGGTTTTTGTTTTATGGGTGTAAACTACTGCATTTTGTCTGCATTTGAACTGAAACTTGCATAATCTAGTGTTGCATCTTAGGGTTAAAGACATTTTATTTTGTATATCTAAGTTGGAACAATAATATATTGCCAAAAGTATCCCTACCAGTTGGGTGATTCTAGGTAAAGGGGTGGATGAACCCTCCGGTTGTTATTTAGATAGGGGGTCTTAAGCGGTGTACTTCACACCCTTTGGAGAACTTGGCAATATTTTGTTGGCTTCTAATTTAGGTTTATGAAATTAATTGTTTTTAACATTGTTTGTACACTATAAAAAACATAAAACCTTAAAAAGAACTCACACACATCACATGCAAAATAGTAGTGGTTGGATTTCATCACCAACCATTGCTTGAGATTTGGTGATGGTGGCATTCATCTCCATCCACCAATATCTACCCTTAGACACCTTAGGAATACCCCCGAGAAAACTTGTTGGATTTCATCACCAACAAGAATCTCGTTGCCCTACCTTAGCCATAGTTTTTCACCTTTTTTTCATTAAGAAATATTAGAAAATCAAAACACACAAAACTAGCACATAAAATGAACACACATTAAAAGGAGATAATTAATGAATGAGGTAAGCCACATTGGTTGAGGCTTAGCATTATTTATTTATTTCCTTAAGCATTCAAATTTTTGTATTACATTTGGTATTCTAATTTGCATCTTGATTTACTTTTCTTATGGTATTAACTCAAAATCAAAAGAAAGTAATAAGTCAAGAAAAATTAATGGAACCTTCATCCACCTTCCCCACCACTTTAGTGGTAGATACCCTGAATATGACACAGGTAGATTTATCTGTAGGTCCCTCATATTCCACATCCTATCATATGGCCATACCCCAAGAGGAGTCAAACTCCCCTACCATCAACCACCACATCACCCATATAGACATGGCAAAAGTAGAAGCCTTCATGAAGTCTTCTAATTATGTCTTAGAGTCTATCCCCAACTTGCCTAGACAAGATTTTGCTTTACAACAAGAGCCTATCTATTCCCAACCTCCATCCACCTTTACCCAGGTGTATACTAACCCTATTTTTGAGGCATCAGTTGCACCTTCATCCCATACATCCATCCCTCAACCTTTAGGTGCTCCTAGCACCTCATATACCTCCACCTACACCAATCCCTTGTATGAAGCACAAGTTAATGCTGCTTCACAAGTCTTAGCCTCACAAGTTGCCATACCTAGTGTAACTTGTATCCCAGCCACATTTACCATACCATCTACCTCCATACCCCTAGCCTCTGATAGAGATATTAGTGAAGCATGGGAACACCTAAAAAAATTGCTTAGACAACATCAAAATGCTCAACAACAAGTACAGGTTAACCCTATTCCTTTACATAACTCTACTTAGACTCCCCTTGTCAACCAGGGTCCATCATGGGCACCTCAGTCTTCGATGGTCTCTATCCTAATTCCCCCATCAACTCATACCATTATCCATCCTATTCCCATTGGCTAGCCTAGCCATACCTTTCATCCATCAACATCATTCCATAATTCCCCATATTTTCATCAACAATCCCCCATTCATCATATTCCATCCAATTCACCTCATCATCAATACCAATCTCCTCATCATTTAGTCACTCCACAACATATTTCCATGCCACCACAAACCCATCAGGTAATTCAAGGTTTTCATATTCCTAAGGAAGACCCTCAAATTGAGGCCATGCAAAAACAAATAGATCAATTGATGCAATTCACTCCTAGATTTTCAAATCAAAAATCAACCTTACGCTAATTGATCAAACAACCAATTCATCCTTTGGTACCAACCCCACCATATCCAATAGACTTTACGATACCCAAGTTTGACAAGTTTAAGGGAACCGAGGATCCCAAAGAACATGTGAGCACCTTTTTTCATGCATTCTTAAGAATTCAAGATGATAATGCTCTCATGCTTTGAAATTTTCCTCAAACATTAGGAGGGGATGCCATAGAATGGTACAATCAATTTCCAAGCCATAGTATCTATACTTTTGACCAATTTATTGAGCAATTCTTTGACCGCTTCATCCTAAATGTTAAAAAGAAGATCTCATTATCTGACGTCTATGCCTTAAGACAACATGATGATGAATCTATCTATGATTTTAGAAACCATTGGAGGGTTATCATCACAAAATTGCCATTCACCCTACCAATGGATGAGCTAATTAAGCTATTCACCAAGAGTTGCTTAAAACCCATCTCTTGGATGCTCCAACTAAGAACTTATTAAAATTTTGAAGAAGCTTTAGCTCAGGCTAGTGTCATTGAGGATATCAAAATCCAAGAAGGTATTATTAAGCCCAAGAAGAAATAATGGAAAAACAAGGGCCAATACAAAAGTAATTATTTAGGCCAACAAAAATCAACATAGGCTACCCCAACCACCCAATCCAATCAAGTCAATCAAGTGGTCATGAGCCAGCTAGTAATGGCTCAACAACAACAACCTATGCAACAAGTACCGCAATAAATTTCCTATCATGCGGTCCCCTCAACAACACAAGCTCCAATAGTTCAAAACATGGTGCCACCTATGGAAAACCATCCTCGACGATAGTTTGTCTGACAAAATCACCAATACACCCCACTAGATGAGTCATATGCCTCTTTGTTTAGAAGGTTGTATGAGACAAATAAACTTTCTTTACCCGAAATTAGACCGGATGATCCCACCAAGCATGGTAAAAATTATCGAGAATACTTATTTTATCCCTATCATAGGCAAAATGGGCATGACATCAACAATTACCATATGTTTAAAAATGTAGTCCAAGACCTCATTGACTTGGGGGTAATTAAAGTTAATAGTCCCCTTGCTCAACAAAACCAAGACCTTGGTATATTTTAGACACCACTTCCTCACCACGAGGAGGTGCAATCAAACATAGAGGGAGCAAACACTAAAACTCCCCCTAACCAAGTCAACCATATTCAACAATACCAAGGGTTTGTAGGGGCCATTCATGTGGTCACTAGAGGTCAGTGGAATAATCAAAAAAGGCAAAAACCTCAAGCAAGTGTCTCACAACCTTCTACATTGCCACCCATCCAAGTGTCCCCTAATCCATCATCACCCATTCATATACCTAGTCAATCGAATCCATCAAATACACCCATCAATCGTCCACCCCGACCAGTCATCTCATTGAGTATCCGGTTAACCACAAGTTTGAAAATGGCATCCACCAAATTATCAATATATGAGCTAATCCAACAATCTCCCCCACATCGGGAGGCATTAATAGAAATTCTAAAATCCATCAAATTACAATCGCAAGATCCTAATTCCTTCAACAACTTTATGGGGAGAATTCAAACATGCATGGAACCTTCCATAACATTTTATGACTTTGATATTAAGCCAATATCATCGGGATCAGTAGACCCTCCATTGCATATCATGGCTCTAATTGAAAAGAAACCTTTCAAGAGAGTCCTCATTGATACCGGTTCCTCTATCAACATTATCACCACATCCACTCTCCATCATTTGAACCTTCCTCCATCTCACATCACCAAATCATCCTTCACCCTCAAAGCATTCAATGATGCTTTGTGTTACATGATTGGCACTATTGTTTTTCCCATCAAATTAGGGGCTAAAATATTGCACACAATGTTCCACATCTTGGAAGGATCCATGGTGTACAATGTACTCCTTGGAAGATCTTGGATGAGGGAAATGAGATGTGTCCCCTCCATTTTACATCAATGTTTGAAATATGTCCATGAGGGATAGGTACATTGCATACTAGCAGATGTCGAGTCATTTAAGTATTGCAATCTCATCTCAAATCCTTATGAGTCCATGCTCCCTTCCACTCATATTTTCCTATCACCGTCATCCAATCCATCCACCACTCCACCAACCTCTTCATCAAAGGATCCCATTCCTAAAGAGCTCCCCATCACCAAGCCTCAACCAACTACCATACCCTCATCATCATAATCAATGATTACATGCACATGTGGTCATGGTCCATCCACATCATCAACATCATTGTCATCCATGTCATCATCAACCATGTTGCAACCCTCCCAATCCAATCCATCCTTTTTCCTAGTGTCTCACAAGTCAAATTGATAGATTGTGAGATACTTCCATTTCCACCCTTTCCCGATCCATCACCTGAACATGATCCTCCCATATCATCCCAAGTCGAAGTCCATCTCACCAATCCTGGTATTGGTGAATACATGGTCTATGACATCACCATCATACCCCTCACCATCCCTAGTGCTAAGGACTTCGATCGACCATGTGACCAACCTTTAGAAATAGGACTAGTTTACAATATGGGTTCAGCTCCAAATAGCATTAATTTTGTATATGGGGTAATTGAATCTTCATCAAGTCCAACACCCATAGAAGAACCCAAAGAACCAAAACTTGCCAATATTTCAAACATGTCGGGATTTCCATCTCGATACTTCCACATTATCAATTGGTAAGGCCATGGCCTAGGATTGTATGAACAAGGCATGCATCAACCTATCGATTTTCCATATCAAGAGGTGCATGACCACTCAGTTCTAGGTTTCCACCCACTTCCTACCATATCTTATTTTTAATAAGCCTTTCAAAGGCTTAACATCAATTCAATAGAAGAAGCCCTCCATATCGATAATTTTGATGAGGAAATCTATGAAGAATTCGAACTTATATCGATTATTTTGGATGAATCTGAAGAAGAATTAGAGCCCATCATTCCCCATACCGAACAAGATGAGTTTTATCTCAACATGTTCCCCATCCATGAGCCCATATTTTGCTTACTTCTTCCACAAGAGCGAGTCACCCCTACCGGTGAACCACCACCTCCATTCCATTAAGCCATTCTATAAGCCAACTTGTAACATATGTACATAATTCAAAATAGTGGTTATCACCACTACAAAAAAAATAATAATAAATCAATCAAAAATCAAAAACATGTTTACTTTATTTGCATTACATATGTAAATATACCATTTAATAAAACATGTTTTGTGTTGCTTGCTGTTGTTCAGGTTAACCAAGCTCCTAGCACCATTTCCTAGGTTCCATAAAGCCTTGTCCACCTTGCCCATAAGTCAACATGAATCCTATTGATTTATTCACCCCGATTTGCAATCCATACGATCTAGCTAAACCAATTCCAATTGACATAAGCCTTATTGATATGGATTGGATTTCCTCATCGTAAACCCTTGTCGAGTTTGTCTTATCCGAGGAATTGTTAAGGGCTTACACCAACTACATTCCTCCATCCCCTCCACCTTTGCCTTCACCTTCACCTTTGGATCCCAAGGTTTTCTAGGTAGATATAGATGAGGATAAGTCAGAAGAGTTAGATGACATCATAGAATATCTCGACTGGCTCTCAAGCATGGTACCCATTCACAATATTAATGGGGTGATACGCATTTGTATTGATTTTCAAGACCGGTCTTAGCTCTTCCTTTGGGGGTCCTCTACTATGCATGATATGATTACTATATATATATATGTATACATGGCTAATACACAAAAATATTTGCATACACTTCATTCCAAACAATACATTCACCTACATTTCACATTGTATTTCACTTACATACACTTCATTCCAAATATTGCATTCACATCCACATTTTGTATTTCATATTTAGGGATCATTTATTTAGTTCAAGGTCTTAATTGGTCCTAAAAAAGTCATGTTGCCTTAATCAAGGGCACCTTCACAAAGTCATCCACAAAATTCCACAAAGTCAAATTGCCATTCAACACAAGCCACATTCACAAATTCCTAGGTGTTTTCGGTCACTCAACCACTCCTAGTGTTTTAAGCAACCTCAAAAAAACATGTCAAGTTCTTCTTAGGACCATTGCACATATACACTAAGAAAAATTTAGATTTTGGGAACTGATTCCAAAAATATTCTTGAACCAAGCACAACTTTCACATATTAAAAACATCTTGTGTCAAAAAGAGATAACACCATACTTGGTATAAACCTTGAAGTAAAAATGGTCATCCTTGCTAGTCCCATCATGCAACATAGTCCATAAAAATAGTGGTTATCACCACTATCACAATTCAAAAAGTAAAAGAAAGAGTAGGGACAAATCCCTAACAAAAACTCTAAATATTTTTATCACACACCACTGATCAATTGGGTTGTAAGGATCGTACTACATTTCTAGTCAGACGGTTAGGTAGTCATCCCCAAAACTTAAGAGATCAAAAAAAAAGTCATGGACTATGGAGTTAGCCTCCACCAGAGCTATAGATGCTTGAATGGTAGTGGAGTACACTCATGTGTGGTGACATATCTCTTTTAAAAGAGACCTTTGACCACTCATACAGATAAGCTAGCTTCTTGGTTTCATCCATAATAGGTTTACCCAATTTACTCAAGATGAGTTAATGAACTCACTTGCACACACACTGGTTCTTGATTGTCTAGGGTCATTACCTTACTCTTGATTTAGTAAATGAACCCACTGCACACACATTTGGTCCTAGAAGGATTAGGCAGTTTTAGTGAGTTTTTTTATGCCACTAGGATGTTTGAGTCTCTACAAAATAGGCAGTATTCCATATCAACATCCATATCTTCTTCCATATCAACATCCATATCTTCTTCCATATCAACATCCATATCTTCTTCCATGTCAACATCCATGTCTATTCCATATCAACATCCATGTCATGTCATGAGTCATTCACCCCATATGCCACCAAGTTTGGTGCCCCTGATTAAACAACAATGATAGAAAAGGGTTAAAACAAATATCTAAACCATAAATGATCATTAGCATCGATGCAAGGGCAAAAAGGCAAAAAGGGATCAAAACCGGGAGGAGGCCCCCCCGGGGCAAAAAAGGGGTCCCCCCCACCCTAGTGAACATGATCCGATTAGCATCCATACATGCCATATTGCATTAGTCATCCATAACATATCATATGCATCAATCATAAACATAAACATGCATTCCATAAAAATATTCCACAAAAGCATTCACACAAATATATAACACAAAAGGTAAAAGCCATGTATATATATATATATATATATATATATATATATCAATGAATTCCAAAAGGCTACATACAATGGAGCACCAAGGCTCATATACAAAAAGTGCATCTAAGCACTATCTACATCCTCCAAGAAGACCCCTGTGACCTAGCAAGAGTCTATGACCTAGTAGGAGCCCTAGACCTAGACTGACTATGCCTAGCACCCTCGGATATAGACAAGGTTGGAGGATATGGAAGTGGAATATGATGTTCCATCAACCTATCCTCCAATGTCTCAATGTATCTATGTCAAGAGTGAAGGCATTATATGTCGACCTCATGTCACTACTCCTGCTCCACTAGCTTTGCCTAGAGAGTTGTAATCCTTGCATCCCACTCTGCCACCTACTGCTCCAACTATGCCCACTCCTCTCTTAATATTGGGGGTACAAATGGAACCTCCTCCATATTCTCCTCATATATTCCATCTCCCTCAACCTTGGGTGCATGTTGTATCACACCCTTTGCATTTTACCTTTGACTATCTAAGGGGAGGTACCACTACCTCTTATAGATATCCTAGATTCCCACACCCTTCATCTTTGGGGCACCCTCATCTTAGGTCTCCTCACCCCTAGTATCTTGACCACCACCTCCATCAACTACTCCTTGAGGTGGTACCCATGGTGGTTGCACTGCAAACCATACATCATACTCTATGGTCATCCCCATATCCTCCACATCTGGGATGTCCACCTCCTCATCATCCTCCAAGGCTACCCTCCATGGCTTCATGCATGGTAGCCCTACCTCCTCCTGATACCTCATATACTACATTGGCTCATCAAGAAAATCCTACCTTAGCCCAAATTAGTGGAGTACTCAAGAGATTTGGAAGTACTCTATCTCACTCCTATGCCTCCCAATCACCCACCTACCCTACCACACTTGTCATAGATGCTCCCCATCCCTAGTCCACTAGGCACCCAGCCATGGCCTCCATGCCACTTGGGTGGATGTCAATCCCACCCATAAATCCCTATACCACTAACTCATCCTCATAGGATGACTCGACTGCACCTCCTTCACCAAAGCCCATCATCTAGCGTAGGGCTACTCCCTACCAAAATCCTCCACAAGTAGCCCCTCTTATTGAATCATTCTAAAGTACTCCCATCCCCAACATTATAGTAGTAGGTTGCACCCCAATCCCTTACACCCCTACCTCATCATCTCATAAATCTCCCAGTACACCTGCACCAATAAGGTGGGATCCCATGCATACACCTACCTCATGGTGAGCATATTGCTCACCACCCCCATTAGGTTCCAAGGTAACCTCCACCTAGTTCTTTTTGGGGCCACAATATTGGCCAACACAAACATCACCAAATCCTGGAGGGGATCTAACTCCTTGTCCACATACATGGAAAAATAGGGTATCCCTCCACTCTCCATATTCACCCCCTCCTAGGCATCCCCAAACATCCTCATCATTTTGGTCTTATGGTTGATGCTAACCTCTAGACCCTCCACTAGCTCATTGATGATATGGTAAACATACTCCAAATTCATAATGACCTCTCTCATGGGGAGCTAAAATGTCCCCCTATCAACATCCCACATATCTTCCAAGGTATAGAGATAACCCTAATCCACACTAACCACATCCAATCAAGCTACCTCTTCTAACCCCACCTCCCTGAGCATCTCCCACTCATCCCCCATAATCACATTCCTCATCCTAGGGATGTAAGATGAAAAATGGTGTCAAACCTCCAAAACTCTAAGCTGTA
This sequence comes from Wollemia nobilis, assembly GCA_028583015.1. NCBI lineage: Eukaryota > Viridiplantae > Streptophyta > Pinopsida > Araucariales > Araucariaceae > Wollemia > Wollemia nobilis. Next base: position 6,856,984 of record JAQPPZ010001323.1, read on the forward strand.
GCATGACAAAAAAATTGTTAATAATTAAAAAAAAACACAACAAATTTTTTTCACAATACATAATAAATCAATGCCTTACCTTGGCAATCCACACCCCAATAGTAGCCTTGACCTCCACACCAGATCCCTCCATCGCCATAGCTTTCATGCTCCAAACACCTCACCTCACTTCACTCCTCACTCACCCTTCACTCCTTAGACACAACTTCTCAAACTCTGCAGATGCACAAATGAGCTTCAATCTCACCCAATAAGCTATTTATAGTTATTTCAGGTGCTTTGAAGCACCCATGGGTATTTCCTAGCACGCTAAAGCACCTACGGGTGTTTATGCAAACTACAAGCACCCATGGATGTTTCACATCAAAATTAACAAAATCTAAATCAACCCAAAATAGTAACTACCCCCAACCAAATCACTCCAAATTTTACTCACCAATGCATTCCATCATTTTATCAGGTTTTGTAAATATTATAACTAATTTGGATGCATAAATATCACTTGCAACAACATTGACCACAATTCACAAAATCAATCCCAAAAGTGCCTAAAATGGTCCAAATATTCACAAAATGACCATCATAATTCATTTCATAATTCATACATTATCTCCACATAATTTCACATCATCATTTACATAGTTGCCAATCTCACATAACAAAAAAGTGAATCTTGTATCTAGTGGGTTATTCTACACACTTGGTGATTTAGTGATTTGGGTCCATGTAATTTGATAATATGAATAGCTTACAATAAGGACATGTTGAGTGGTATTTTCACCCGATTGTGAAAACACACTCTCCAATAGGATTTGGGTTCCAAATCCCCTCTTGCAAAGAAATTAAACAAGTAACTTCTCCAAGGTCTCCGCTATGTTAGCATTTTGCACAAATAATATTGTTCAATTTGAATGCTTGGAATACCTTAGTGATTGCAAGTAACTATAAACAAGGGGCACAACTGGTTTATTTCATTTGACACTTCAATGATTGTTCGTTTGATCCGAATGAATTCGATGTGAAATGATAAAACTATTTTGTTTTCAGATTTTGGTAGATTTTCAATTGTTTATTTGAATGACTATAATTAAAATAAAAGTTAAACTTTCTAGAAATAAAGTGCAGAGAAGATAAAAATAAAATGTAAAGAAAAATGAAACTAAAATACATTCAGGGGATGCAATCCTATTTTGACAAAATCGAAGATAATGAGGTTTTCTACATACAACCTAACCTATTGAACCTACAAAAACTCACACAATCCAAATAAGCTAGGTGCTGGTTTCTGGGGTTTTAACTGTAATTTTCAGATTTAGACATTCGCATGAAGCAACCAAGAAAACTTGCATTAAACTTCACCTATAAGCCTAGAAATCTGAAAGGGGAAAATAAACATTAAATCTTGCATGCAGAAAATGACTCCTTCTTTCTTGTCAATAAGATGCAACTCTCTGAATTTTTTGTATTAAGAATTTATCAATTTACAATGACAAAAATATCTAGTTTTCTCAAAACCAGAAAAAGGGGAAGAAAAACACTCCAAAGCAGGCCCAGAATGGCTTATCACCCTCAGCTCTACAACTCTGCTCGTAGCGGTTTCGACCCCTGTACCTGTCCTATGCTTCTGCTTTTAAAATTTTTGGTGCGGTTCTCTATTTTGATGCTTCGTTTCATTTCCCAGATCGCTTCGTTTCATCTTCCCTACCTCTTCATCATTTTTGACTTTCTGCTTGACGTCAAAACGTTTGATCTTCTCTGTGAACTGTAACTGTCGATCCTGAAGCATTATCATAGCCCTGACATCTTCGTGCCACGTGTTCTACGCTTTTTTGCATGTTTTGTAATGGCCCGCTATGAATCGTGACAAAAAATAGTATGTCATGATATCACGACATTTTCTATCCGTAGCTTTGTTCGTCCTCAAGCACCACGAAAATGAGACATGTCATGATTTCGCGACATTTTTCTGTTTCGGGCCGCGTAGATGCAACCTGTCATGAAATCGTGCCGTTTTTCTCTTTCGGGCTGTCTAGACGCAACCTGTCGTGAAATCACGACATTTTTCTCTTTCGCTATGTTTTGTTGTACTTAGCCATGAAAATGCGACATGTCACAAAATCGTGACACTTTTTCATTCCATACCATCTCGCTACTTTCTGTCACGAAATTGTGACACTTTTTCATTCCGTACCATCTCGTTGCTTTCTATCATGAAATCATGATGCTTTTCTCTTTCGAGCTGTGCAGATGCAATCTGTCGCAAAATCATGATGTTTTTCTCTTTAGCTCTATCTTCCTGCCTTTGGTCACGAAAACGTGACATGTCACGAAATCACGACACCTTTTCATTCTGCACCATCTTCTTGCTTTCTGTCATGAAATCATGACACTTTTCCTCTACATCCACTTTGGTTGCTTCGGGTCATGAAACTTCGACATGTCGCGATATCGTGATGTTTTTCTTGTTTGCCCTTCATCTCATCTTTAGATTGTGAAAACATGACATGTCACGATATCATGACAACTCTAGCACCTTGCCTCTATTTGACCACTTTGACCATGATTTCACAACATGTCATGATATCGTGACATTCTAACACCTGGTCTTTCTCTCTCTTCTATGAACCACGATTTCATGACATGTCATGATATCACGACATTCTTCACTTCATGCTGCATCCTATTGCTCTTAGCCGCAAAAACGTGACATGTCGCGATATCGCGACAACTTTTCATTTTCTGCCGCGACGGAGCAACATGTCGCGATATCGCGACAACTTTTCATTTCTGGCCACGACGGAGCAACATGTCGCAATATCGCGACAATTTTTCATTTATGGCCATGACGGAGCAACATGTCGCGATATCGCGACAACTTTTCATTTCTGGTCGCGATGAAGCAACATATCACAATATCGTGACAATTTTTAATTTTTGGTCGTGACGGAGCAACATGTCACGATATCACAACAACTTTTCATTTTTGGTCGCGACGAAGCAACATGTCGCGATATCGCGACAACTTTTCATTTTTGGTCGCAACGGAGCAACATGTCGTGATATCGTGACAACTTTTCATTTCTGCTTTTCTTTGCTCTTTTAACATCTAGGCCACTGCAATCTTCTTGGAAAGTGTGCAAAAAAGGTGGGTCCCCAATTTTGGGGTGTGTTGTGGAGTAACCACAACAAATGGCGACTCTGCTGGGAAATGCTCCTGAGCATTTTGGTGAGAACCTAACCTGAAAAAAAAATACATACTTGAATACAGGCGTTAGCACATAAAACATAAACAAATGTCGATAGATCAGAAATACATGAAACATTAGAATCATTAAGTATCATCTCGGTGTGTGCAATGTGTTCCATTTTCTATCATTTGAAATTGATCAACATTCCATTGTCAGTTTTGCATGAATGCATATGTGAGATTGTGAATGATTTGTGTAACTTGATAAATATGCTTAGAGATTTTGCTTTTATAAAGGCTTAGACCTTCTAGTATCATACACAAACATTTAAGATTATCAAACCCTCTTAGGATCAACTATATGTATAATGAATTTCTTTATTAGATCCCAAAGTTGGTTATGAGTCACTACTATCTTGAACCCATGTGTAAGTGAAAGTGAAATCAGAGCTTTGAGAAATCGGACTCCCAACCTAATCGAGATGGGAGTTTAACCCTATCCTTACTACTCTGATTTGGAATTCATTACCTCACTTTGAGCAAAATAATTTAACCAATTATGGATGAAATGGTCATGCTAGTCTATTCGTTTGAATAGTCAGTGGTCTTGTTTTTAGACAAGACATGCTGCCACGCATGGGCATACTTAACCCCATAATCCATGATTTAGCTTCATTTCTTTATTTCTTGGACCTTGGGGATGACTACCCATCCTTTGCAGAGGACATGTAGTACGATCCTTTCAATCCAATATTACGATGAGATGGAAAATATTATTTTTTATTTCTTGGACCTTGGGGATGACTACCCATCCTTACTAGGGACATGTAGTACGATCCTTCCAATCCAATATTAATATGAGATGGAAAATATTATCTTTTATTTCTTGGACCTTGGGGATGACTACCCATCCTTACTAGGGACATGTAGTACGATCCTTCCAATCCAAGATTTATGATGAAATGAGACATAGGAGCTTTGGGGAATCAGATTCTCAACCTTGGCGAGATGAGAATTATGCCCTATCCTTACTACTCCATGTAGGTCAAATCAGAGCTTTGGGGAGTTGGATCCTCAACCTAAGTTTGATGAGGATTTAACCCTATCCTTACTACTATGATTTTAGGCTTTAAGCTTTATGGAAGTGGTAAAAACCACTGTTTTAAGGATCATGTTGCATAATAGGATAGACATGAAATACTTCTTTCACTCGACCTTTTCTTCCAAGCAAGGTTTTGATCATTTTGCTTAAGATCCTTTTTAATGTGTATAAAATGTGCTTGGTTCTAGATATCTCGGGCCTCGGTTCCCAACCTTAGGATTTTTTCTTATTTATGTTATAGCATAACCCTAAGAGGATTTGACACACTTTAATGATTTGTATCTAAAATGCATATGCAACTAAGATGGCATGTATATGCAAAGTGAGATGTAATATGAATGCATTGCCCTTTGAATTGCAGATAGAGTATTGCCATAAAAAAAATATGAAACTGACTACTTCATGCATCACAAGTTTCAAATGATATTATTAAACTGTTTGTGTTTCTTGCGGAGCTTTCTACTACATAATTCCAATGTTCCATATTTCCCTGATCTAAAGCATAAGTTAGCATCTCAAGACAACTTTTTCATCATTTTTTTTTTTTTATAGACAAACAAAACATGTCAAATAAACACACAACTTAAATAATAAAAAGAAACAAAACTTGAAAATTCATACCAAAACAAAAAGATATAATTCCAATCTCCTACGACTTAAGGGCTAAAATAATGCTTTAAAACATGCCCATTAACTGGTAACGTCAGATCCTTCCCGTCTAAAGTTCTTAATCTGAAGGTATTTTTCCCTAGGATTTTTGAAATCTGATAAGGACCTAACCAAAGACAATCAAATTTTTGATGATTCCCCTTTTCTTCATGTCTTTTATCCCACAGTAAGACCAAATCCGAAATTCTGAAGGACTTAATTTTAGCTCTTCTGTCAAACCATCTTTTAACAACCTCTTGGTGTTTACTCATGTGAATCATGGCTTCCTCCATTTTTTCATCGAGGTGCAGTAAATGACTTAATCTAGCTTCAGTGTGGTTATCTGTTCCCAAGTATTCTTGCATGAAATGCAAGGTTTGTAGCTTCAAGTTTGCAAGAAAGATTGGGTCTTGTCCATAGACAAAATGATAGGGTGTGTTTCCTATTGAGTCTTTTATTCTGGTCCTATCTGCCCAAAGAGAAAACTTTAACTGGCTGTGCCAATCTCGAGGGTTCTTTTCCAGTAATTTCTTAATGATATTCAATAAATTTTTTTTTGAGGATTCGGCCAAACCATTTCCTTGAGGGTAATAATTAGATGCAAATTTTAAACTCACTTTATTGTCGTATGCCCAATCTACAAATTGTGTGGAAACAAAAGCTTTACCATTATCACTAACGATAGAATCGGGCATTCCAAATCTTGTTATGATGTGATCCTCAAGGAATTTTATTACAACGTCTGTAGTGGCATGTTTTGTAGGAACTGCTTACGTCCACCTTGTACAATAATCTGTAGCTGTTAGTATGAATTTATGGGAATCTGAAGAATTTGGGTTAATAACCCCAATGAAATCTAATCCCCATTGTGCGAATGGTCTCATATCAACTACAGGTTGTAATGGCATGGCTGCATTTCTTTCTCTGTTGGCAGCTACTTGACAAATGTGGCAAGATCTCACATGGGCATGTGCATCTTTAAAAATGTGAGGCCAATAGTATCCTACTCTCAGGATTTGATGCGCTGTGGCATTTGTCGCACCGTGGCCAGTTCCATATTTCCCATGAAATTCCTGCAGAACCTTGGCAACTTCTACTTTATTCAAGCATCTCAAGTAGATCCCCTCATGATTTTTCTTGTACAGAACACCAGATCTAATCAGATAATTAACATATTTAAGTCTTAAAGCCCTTCTTTGAGTGGAATTCAAATTGGATGGACACTTACCATTTAATAGAAAATGCACAATGTCAACATACCAATCATCCTTAGAAATGTATTCTACATTTGAATATTTGCATGTCATTTGCAGATTATTCTCAGCGATCGCATTCACAAGTCCCTGTCCTCGAACTAGTTTCATAGGTTGGATTTCAAGATCAAATTCTTGGATGGTAGAAATCCATTTACCTCTTTTCTCACCTAGCTCGTTCTGTAAAAACATAGTTTTGATAGCAAGGTCAGGCACAATGGCAAAAACTCTGTTGTGCACAATGTAATGTCAATTTTTTTTTACCATTTTAAACAGTGCGTACATCTGCTTATCGAGGATGGAATACCTCAATTGAGCATATTTTAGAGGAGCACTTAAAAATGCTATGGGATTTTCAGAGCTATCTTCACCTTTCTGAGTCAATACACTCACAATAGAGTGTTTCGATGTGAAAGCATAAATATAGAAAGGTTTAGAATAGTCTAGACTTATGAGGGTAGGGGCTCTGGAAATGGCATCCTTAATGTTTTGAAAAGCCACCCTACTTTCCTCATTCCATCTGACATCTACATCCTTCTTGAGCATCTTGTTCAATGGTTTGGCTATCTCAGCGAAGCTTGAAATAAACTTCCTCACAAAATTAATTTGCTCGAAGAAAGATCTCAACTCCTTTTTACTACCTAGGAGAGGCAAGTTTTGGATAGCTTCTATCCTTTTTGGGTCAATGGATATACCTTCTTTTGAAATGATGTGACCAAGTAGTCTTCCTTATGTTACTCCAAAGATGCATTTTTTTGGATTTAAAGAAATTCCATGCTCTTTGCATCTTTGAAGAACCTTTTTCAAATCCTTGACATGGTCTTCTCTTTTCTTTGAAAATATTGGAATATCATCCACATACACAATGATACACTTGCCTATAAGCCCTTTGAATGCATAGTCCATGGTGCATTGAAATGTTGCACCAACATTTAATAGTCCAAACGACATTCTTCTGTAGGCAAATGTCCCCCATTTGGTTGTGAAGGTTGTTTTCATCCTGTCATTGGGATGAATAAGAATTTGATTATATCCAGAATATCCATCAAGAAAAGACATCATTTCAGATCCATTCACTGTTTGTAAAATTTCATCAATGGATGGCAATGGATAGTTATCCTTTTGAGAGGCCTTGTTAAGATTTCAAAAATCTATACATAGCCTAATATCTCCGTTCTTCTTTCTTATTGGAATGAGGTTAGCAACCCAGGTTGAGTGCCTAATAGGAAAAATAATCTTTGCTTCCAATAATCTCTTGACCTCCTTTTCTATTAAGGGCTCCAATAGCGGGTTAACAACTCGTTGTCTTTGTCTGAAAGGCTTGGAGTCCGGATTTAGAGGGATGGTATGTGTAATGACATTTTGGTTGTATGTTTTCAATTCGTTATAATTCCAAGCAATGCAATCCACGTAGTGTTTTAGTGCATGTATTATATTTTCTCTTTCTTTAGTTGTACATGCCTTTGCGATGTACACTTCCCGTGGATTGTTTGCACTCCCTAGATTAATTAGATCACATGCATCTTTGGGGAGTGGAACCTTTTTTTCTTTTCTGGCCTTGTATCCCATATCGAACATTTTCTCCAATGAAACTATGTCTTTAGGTATTTTGTTGGATTGACATGTAGTTTCACTTTCGTTTTCTGCTTCTTCTTGCCATCTTTGCTCCTCATCAATCACCTGGTTTTCAAAAATACCTGAGTTCGTGACAAATTTGAACATGTGTCTGTCATTTTCAAAAACTTGGAAATTCTTGACATTATCAGGTATCGATGGACAAGGAACTAATTCAATGGAGAACTTTTTACACCTTTTTATATCAACTGGATTTAACATGCCCGCGGTGACTACAAGAGAATCTGCTATGCGATTTCCTTTTCTAGAAATAAGGGCTATATTGAAAGCATCGAATTCCTCAATGAGATCCATTACCCTAGTTCTATAAAGGCTCAGTCTCTTATCACGGCATGTATATTGTCCTTTAATCTGCTTGACTACTAGTTCAGAATCTCCCAATACTTTCAAGCATTTAACCTTTTTGCTCAACGCTAGTTGTAAACCAAAAATCAATGCTTCATACTCTGCCACGTTATTCGTGCAAGGAAACTGTAACCTATAGGCAGCAAGTAAAGGTTTACCTCCTGGAAAAGTGAGCTCGACTCTAGATCCTGCTCCCTATTTGGATTTGGATCCATCAAACCTAAGCAACCATATGAAATCATTTTCCTCAAGAGAGCTACCATGAAATGTTTCCCCTTTAGGCTCTTCAGTAGCCTCTTCAACATCAAATGCATAAACCCCCAATTCTAGCTTAGAAAACTAAACTTCATTTGGCTTATTAAATTCGGTTATGATTTCCTTAAGCCTCGGTTCATTTTCTACTCTGATTTGATTTGCTATTCCTTTCCAGGGTAGCCACATATGTGAGCAATCGGTTGAAATATAGCCATTCAAGGTTTTCATCCAATCCCTTGCAAGTAGCATTCCATATCTACTTGGGATATTAACAACTAGAATGTCGACCACTTGTTGGACCTTGGGTTCAAAATTTAGTTGAATTTTGACATCATATAGGGTCCCTACCACATTTACCTCAGATCGGTCCAATTGCAAAACCTTGCATTTGGATGAAATAGGCTGTAGACCTAGCATTTGACATATCTCTGAAGGCATGAGATTGCTCGTGGCACCCGTGTCCACCAAATAATTATGCAAATTCTTACCAACAATCCTCAGAGTCAATAAGAATGGTGGGACATCCCATATCTCCTTTCGTAAAATCAAATGAGACTCAACTTCCTTTCCCTTCCATACTTGATTAGGTGAGTTCAGAGCCTTTATCAATGCTTCTTTTTGGCCAGGAAACCTGGCCACTTCTAAGAACGAAAGGCTTGATTTGGACTTCTTTAGATCCTCCACTATGTCATAGTTTGATTTTTCAAGTTTGACTGTCTTCTGCGTGTCATTAGACGTTTCTCTTCTAAGTGGAGGAGGAGGATTATTATCTGCCTTAGTATCCGGAGGAAGGATAGAGTTATTTGGTGGTGTTGATGATGTTTTAGGGGCTTTAGATTTACTTCTCAAATGATATCCATGATTCCCCTTTCTAAACTCTCAAAAAGCTTGCACCTCCTATTCCAAAATTTCATCTTCTTCTTCCTCACTCTCACCTTCTTTACGGTATAAAGTTTCCACCACCATAATGTTATCATATTGATGTTGGGGTGGACCCTCATTTGGCACAAGTTCTAGGTCATCTACTTGGGCTTGGAGACAATGAGTGTATCTAGCGATTTCAAGACAATTCCTCTCATTGTGCTCTTTTGTATTGTGTAATCTGCACCCCTTTTCCCATGCAAAATCAAAAAGATTCAAAAGGGAACTGGATTGACTGGGTCTTGCAGAAGTATCTAGTTGATTGGCAATAGGGGTTGGTACTCCTCCATTTTTTGGATTTGTGTTCCAATGTCTCCCTCTATTGTTAAAATTTTGATTTGAGTGAGGGGCATGGGACTCATACTTCTATTTTTGAACCATGTCATTACTTAGTTTATGAACTATCTTCTTGAGCTCTTCAACATCCGAATAAATCTCTTTCGGTGGAGCTACATTATTGTTAGTTCCCATTGGGTTTGCATAATTCGTGGGATCTTGATTTAACATTTGAGTCAGATTTTGAGGAATTTGATTCATATATGGATTTACACTTTGGATCATAGTTGGATTTGGGAAAGGAACTATAGCCTGAGAATTAACTTGGTTGGTTCCTTGCATAGTCGATTGACTATTTTGCAAAAATGCGAGAACGGGTGGAATGGATGTGATCGGTTGGATTGGAATGGGTGCATAGGCAGGTGCTGGTGGATATGGTTGTTGATATGGGAAAGCATTCATGTTTGGCATTTGTGGTGCCATGATCTGATTTACCATGGGAGCTTGACCATATGGAGCATATTGTCCCATCATAGGCATCTAGGGAAACCCATAGCCCTGTGGTGTCATTTGCTGCTCGATGGTCATAGCTTCATTGTAAGCTAAGGCGAGCATGGTGACTTGAGGATTTTTCCTGGCAAACATCGCTATCATTGGATCCAATGCCCCAAAATAGATTTGTAAAGCTACTGCGGGGTCTATGGCAAAATGTTGAACTGCTCTATTATAACATTTTTGGAATCTCTGATTAAAGGTTCTGATTGGCTCACCTTGTGAATTGATTGTAGATGGTTGCGGGATCCAAAGGTGACCTAAACTGATTGACAAAGGCATTCTCCATTTGTGTCCATGAAGTGATCGAGCCAGTAGGTAGGCAAATATACCATTCATAGGCCACTGGGTCTAGGCTCATGGGAAAAAGTCTGCAAGCCACATCTTCATGTTGAACTTGCAATCTTATCAGAATGTCCCTATAGGCCTAGATATGCTCCTCTGTGGTCCTTGGGCCATCTAGTTTATATTTGGGCAAGAATCTTTCTATGTTCTTAGGGATTTCATGGATATCCCCTACAATATTCAAAGGAATATTATTAGCTCCGTACCAAGGAGCTGCTGGAGGTTGGGCCATCTAATTTAAGATTGATGAGGATAACCCTACAAGCGCGGTGGAAATGGTACTGACAATAGGTACACTGGTGGCAATTGATACCACCGGTGTAGGTCCGCTCAGTGCTTCTGAAACAAAGAGGTCTTCTGTGACAAGGCTGTCTGATGGGTTCACAGCTTGCTTGGTTTTATTTTTTTGAGTACAAGTGAGTGTAAGGTCATGGAATATGGTTTCCCCAGTTGTTTGGGACCTAGTCGTGATACGACGTGGTGGGTCCAGCTTTCCTGATGAAACTCTCGATATCTCCAAGAAAACCTGCAACACAAAAAATGTTGTGGTTTAGCCGTTAATGAGATTTAAGAAATAATTTCAAAATCGAATCAAAAACACATTATTTCTGTATGAAAATCAAAATAAAGTAAACCAATTCAGGCCCTCCTTCTAGTGCCAATCTGTTGAGTGGTATTTTCACCCGATTGTGAAAACACACTCTCCAATAGGATTTGGGTTCCAAATCCCCTCTTGCAAAGAAATTAAACAAGTAACTTCTCCAAGGTCTCCGCTATGTTAGCATTTTGCACAAATAATATTGTTCAATTTGAATTCTTGGAATACCTTAGTGATTGCAAGTAACTGTAAACAAGGGGCACAGCTGGTTTATTTCATTTGACACTTCAATGATTGTTCGTTTGATCCGAATGAATTTGATGTGAAATGATAAAACTATTTTGTTTTCAGATTTTGGTAGATTTTCAATTGTTTATTTTCCCTTCAAATTTCTAGGATTATAGGTGAAGTTTAATGTAAGTTTTCTTGGTTGCTTCATGCGAATGTCTAAATCTAAAAATTACAGTTAAAACCATAGAAACCAGCACCTAGATTCTTTGGATTGTGTGAGTTTTTGCAAGTTCAATAGGTTAGGTTGTATGTAGAAAACCTCATTATCTTTGGTTTTGTCAAAATAGGATTGCATCCCCTGAATGTATTTTAGTTTCATTTTTCTTTACATTTTATTTTTATCTTCTCTACACTTTATTTCCAGAAAGTTTAACTTTTATTTTAATTACAGTCATTCAAATAAACAATTGAAAATCTACCAAAATCTGAAAACAAAATAGTTTTATCATTTCACATCAAATTCATTTAGATAAAATGAACAATCATTGAAGTGTCAAATGAAATAAACCAGTTGTGCCCCTAGTTTACAGTTACTTGCAATCACTAAGGTATTCCAAGCATTCAAATTGAACAATATTATTTGTGCAAAATGCTAACATAGCGGAGACCTTGGAGAAGTTACTTGTTTAATTTCTTTGCAGGAGGGGATTTGGAACCCAAATCCTATTGGAGAGTATGTTTTCATAGTCGGGTGAAAATACCACTCAATAGGACACTTGATCATGATAATCATCACTTATATCCTTTCTCAAAATTACAATCATATTTGGTATTTCCTCATCTTTAGAGTGAAAATTACCAAGAACAATTTACACAACTACTGTGATTGATGGCCTAGTTCATGAGGCTTAAAAAATGGAAAAAAATCAAATTTCATCATTCACAATCTCCTTAACACCTTAGAGATAGGTACTAGCCAAGATTATTGGTTCCATCAGGGAATTAGGTGAAGATTTTTACACAGTTACTAGCAAGTTATCCAAGGTTGATAATTTTTCTTTTTGCATCATCATTTTGCATATCAATGATGTCAAAAAGGCAAAGTTTTTCAATAGCATCAAATCACCACAAATTTTGGGACAACCATTTTTGGTTATGAATTTCCCACAATGGGATACATCTTACATGATCATGGCATCTAAACTTGATAAAAACTCCCTTATCACCATTGGGGCAAAAATAGTATCAATTTTTACATAATTCATATCATCCTCATCAACCCACATTTTGCACAAAATCCTTCATATATTGGGGTAAAAATAGATACATCATATCACATTTTCCACCACCCCCCTTCCCACCATTGGGGTAAAAATGGTATCAACTTTTACATCATTCATATCATCCTGATCACCTCACATTTGCACAAAATCCTTTAGCTGTTGGGGAAAAAACAAATACATCATATCACATTTTACACCAACCCCCTTCCCACTGTTGGGGTAAAAATGGTATCACATTATCCATCATTTATTTGCATAGATTTTTCAATTGGCTCATGAGATTCATCTGTAATATCATTTTCCAATTGAGGGGGTAAGCTACGTAAAACTTTGAATTATTTTATTCTTTTTTCTTCAAGCTCATATTTCAACAAGAGAGAGAAGTTGCTTTTGTACTTGGCCAAAATAGGTGTCTCATGTTTTTATACTGCATTGTGTTTCACACAATGTAGTACAAAAAGAAGCATCTGTAGACACCAAATCCTAGCCATTCACCTTCCATATTTTCCTTCCTACCATTTCCACAACCTAATCCTAGCCAATTTGACCACTATTCCTATTTTACCACCATTTTTTATCATTATTCACATTTATATATATATATATATATATATATATATATATATATATATATCCAAATATAATATTTTATATTATATTTTAATATATATTTAATAAATATGTATTTATTCAAGTGAATTAATCTCAGCCATCCAATTTCATTTAATCTTGACCACACATTTAATATCATTGAAACCCTAGCATGCCCTAGGTTGGATTATAAGTAGGAGCCATTTTGATGGCTCAACACCTAAGTTTTCCCTAGATTTTCTATGCCTAAGTTCACAAAGTTTCCCTTGATTCATTGAGTGCATTAAGCCTTGTACCAAGCCTTTGGTGCCCTAACCCCATTCCATTTGTTGTATTTCACCTCCCTCACTCACCATATCCACCACTACAATCTATGCCCTACCTGATTTACTTTTGTAGAATTCCCCATCAGCCACCAAGTGCCCATGGGTGCCTCCCCATCAGCCCTAAATTCCCACGGGCATTTCCTAGATTCGCCAAGTTCCCAAAAAAAAATTATGCTCCCATTCTTAAAGTCCCCCTAGCCTCCGAGCGATGCTATCCCTGCACCAACCACCTACATCAAACATCATGCAAAAGAAGACAGTGAGAAGGTAAAACAAATCAACCCTAAATTTATTTTTTTCATTGCATATATTTCTATTTTTGTCCATTTTATTTACAACACTTAGTGTTTTGTTTTTTATTATTGCTTATAAAGGGCCTCACTATGTGGAACCCTCACATGTACTAATAACTATTTTCTATGTTATTGTGTGCAAATCTGGAGCATTACATTAGCAATGATAAGTACCAGAAATGCTTATTTTAGGTACACTTTTAAGGGGAATCATTACTAGTTTAATTAGCATGTGAGATGTATTTTTATTTAACTTATACATATAATTGATATAAAATCTAGTATTATGCTTGATCGGTGTTTTTAGTGGAAACTGTGTATAAATGCAGGTTTTGCTACTAATATGGTGTTTTCCAGTCTACATCCCAATTGGACCTGGCATGCTTCTACTTCAATGAGTCTAAGGTATATTGAGTAGGTGCCTTACTTTGGCATCTTACTCTAGGACCTTACTCTGGAACCTTACTCCGGTGCCTTACTCCAACACCTTACTCTGGCCTAGTCAACATGAAGACGCCTTGCTCTGACCTAGTCAACATGTAGGTGCCTTGATGAAGGAGTAGGCACCTACTTGTGGCACCTTGATCCAAGATGTTTGACCTTGCTACCAATTGGGACTATGCTGACCATAGATGACTGTTGACTCCATGTCATATGCACCAGTTTTGGATAGCTACCAAAATATGTGAGCTATTTTATTTTCATAGGAGGAAACAACATAACTACTGGCTAAAGTAGAATGTGGGCGATAAACGATTTGGACCAAAAAATCTACCATCTTCAAAAAAATATGAAAAAGTATATTTTTACTGCTGTGATTGCATCTATTATTGTAATTGAACTATCTTAGTTTAAGACTATTCGGATTTTAATAACATTATTTTTAGGATGCATTATTTTAGGATTAGTTACATACACCTAAGGATTTTTATATTTATCCTTTCAATGAATGGTCATGCTGATAATAGAATAATTAAATATGTGTATAGATAAATTGTAACTAATCACATCATGTGATAAAAAATATATCAATATGTTATTGTAATGAGATCTGGCTATGTTTTATATAAATGCGCACACTAGATGAATGGAGGATGATTAATTCTTACACAGACATTATTTTATTTTATTTATTCTATAATTTATTAAGAGTGCAATTCCTCTTATTTATTAAAGAAAGCTCCATGTAATTAGTCAGGTGGACTATCTACGAGAGCTTGGGCCCACTCCTTGCAGTAGTCTTCTATTTTATTTATGTTATTTGTTTTCATTATATTAGATTTACTGCTTTATTTCCTACTTTATTTAATTTAGCTACGTGTTTTATTTTCTTGCATTTTAATTTCCTGCACTTTTATTTTCAGAACTTTAATTTTAGTTTGTACTTTATTTATTTAATTTTCTGCACTTAGTTTATTTGGTTTGGCTGAAATAAAAATGCACAAACATCCCCTACCAAACTAAATAAGGTATAGAAGGATTCATTCCCCTGCAATGCATACATACACTGTGTAGGGAAATCATAAGTTTATGAACTTACTAGATTGATAATTTATGGAAGAGAAATGATTATTTTTCGAGACATAATTTTTGCTCACCATTTTGGCACCGTTGTTAGGGAGTGTCAAAACTATAGTGTTATGATTTACAGGTCAGTTAAACAATCCATTTAAAAATACCTATAGATATTTTACTTGAGAAGCATGAGTCCACCAAGAACCTTTTTATAAGGCCAAAATAGTTGCCAGAATAGTCAGAGCAAAATTCCATAGGCAACAATTTAAATTTACTAGCTTCTCAGGTAAATACAGGATTAAATGATGTACCATATTAAGTGTAGAAGTAGGAATAAATTGTGTTGTTGAAAAAATTTAGAAAATCAAGAAATGAAGGAATTCCATCACATTTCAAATGGTTTCAAGATATCAAAGAAATAGCACAACCCAAGACTGATATAGTTGAAAATATTTAGGGATGTATTTTTATATAGAAATAATTAGGGAATTATGCCTCCAAAAGCTTAGTTTTAATGATTGAAATTTTTTTATAGACTTGACACTTCATAAACTATTGGTAAATTGTTTTAATGATGTATGAAAAATGACAAAGAATAATTTAAACATCTTGTTATGGAATATGCTCTTCACTTGCGCTTAAGGTGACTTGGTGAATTAGAAACTCGCATATATTTTTTTAAAAATACTACTCTGCCATGGTCTCTTCAAGTTTCCAACCCATAGATAGTCATTTGTAAACCTGCATATTTTGCCATTACATTAAAAGAGTTCGGTTGTGAGGCCATGAAGGAAAATACTCTTCTCATGCTACAACATATCAAACTAGTTGATAAATAAGGAGATGATTTTCAAAAGACTAGTTTAGATGTAGGTATTGTGGGGACCCCACATTCATCATTACCACCAATAGCACAATGAACTTTATTTACGGTTTTCATGAAAAAATAAAAAATATCTTCTGCTGAAAAGGCTTCAAGTTAAGAGCAAATAAAAAACAAAGTTTTATTTTACTACTTTTTGGAAGAGAGTATCCTCTTTCCCAAGGACCAACTTTGTCTAGAAGGGAAATAAGAAATCTCCAACCAGTAGCCAAATAAAGTAGGGGAGGATCCTGGAAGTAATCAGATTTCAAAAATCTGTAAGAGGCCCACATGGTACCTAAGCACGATAAATAATATGAATGGAGCTCATAGTGGCCATAAATAATAGCACATAAATCTCAATGATGCATCTCATAGAAATATCACACTTGAATACCTGACACATCTCATAGATGATGGTGAAAAAGATTTATTTATCCTTACTCTAGGAAATAGAGGATCACAATGCTACTCTAATTCTACCTATGAAGGAAATAATTCAGAGTGGGAGATTATTTTGATTCAGATGCACGTGTGTCAGGATTGTATAAAGTCTACTCAATTGAAAAAAGTGATGCATTTAGGAGCACACGGTGAGAAAATAATGCATAAATATTAATCCCTATGATGCATTCAAAGAGTTCAATGCTCTTGAGACATGTCAAAGTAGGATTAAAATATTTTTTATGTGCTATTGATGAAGAGCTAGGTGTTTCATAAGTTCGAAGCTATTGGTTGTCATAAATCCTTTCATAGGAGTACATGGAATGTAATTTTCACACAAAAGGTTGCATAGTTACCTGACTCAATTACGGCCTACACAGCCTCCAATTCTTAATGCATAGTGCTAATATTATAGTTTTTTTATGATAGCATTTTAGTCTATGAAAAAAAAATCACCAACTCACATGGTTGCAGTTGAAATTCTATTATTTGATGCAGATGATGAAAAAAAATGAGCCAATATCTATTCTGGTCATGGTAGAACAAATGATGGAAAAAAATTAGTTAGAATTTTATTTTAATTCCTTTAGTTTAGGTTTTTTATGTTTTTTAGGACATTAGGAAGTACAATATAGACAAATAAAAAGATGTTAGTGAAGATTTTGTGAAGTGATATTTATATGTGAAGTGACATTGACATGGGGGATACCCCATACTATACCAATATTTTTTAGGAGTGCCTTAATATTTATGAAGGTATCTTACTCCCTAGGAATACACATTACTCACGAGGAATGTGCCTTACTCCCGAGGAAGGCATCTTACTTATGAGAAAGGCACCTTACTCCTAAGGTAGGCACCTTACTCCCAAGGAAGGTGCCTTACTCCATAAGAAGGTGCCTTACTCTCGAGGTAGGTGTCTTACTCCCAGGGCAGGTGCCTTACTCCAAAGGAAGTCACCTTACTCCTGAGGTAGATGCCTTACTCCAAAGGAAGGTACCTTGCTCCTCAAGCAACATCTCAATGCCCAAAAATATAGGCACTAGGCTATGGTTGAAAAGTCTTTTATTTCATTAAAAAAAAAGAATGACGATGTCCCTTGATGCCATATAGTAGAGGTACCTTAATCTTAAAAAAAAAAAAAACCTCACGTGGAACATGTCCTACTTAGCATTAAATTTATTTTTTCTTTGCAAGAAATCATGAACTGCATGCAAGTTGTAGGTATCCTGAGATCCAGGGCCTAATAGACATGAATGTCATGATTCCTATTTTTCTTGCTTTTGTGTGTTGTAGGTAAAGTGCCCACATGCAAGCTACAGGTATCTTGAGAGCCAGGGCCTAACAAGTACGAATTGCACTAAACTGCACTTTAGTTTTTCTCATTTTTTATTTTGTAGGTGAAATGACATGATTGTATGAAAAATAGGCATCTTGGGAGACAAGTACTAAATCATATCAGCATCCATGAACTTGCACATTTTTTAGGATGTAGAAACTTGACTATTTCCATTTGGAGGAGATAGTCTCCATATGGGTATGGACATGGGTATTAATTTCCTACAAAGGGAAGAGGTACCCACCACTATGTTTGGACAAAGTAGATGTTGATGTTGTATGAAAAAAACAATTGGAGGGCCTGATCAACTTTGCAACAATAGACGCGTCAACAATTTCTCAATTTTCAACACCAAGAGGGTGACTTGATTTCATGTATTCTTGAGCACCTTGATGTCCAAGAAGTTGCCTTGATGGCATACATTCTTGGGTGCATTGATTAGAGGTGCTTAATTTATGCTGATAAGTCCAAAAAAAGAAAGCCTTGTGGAGAATTTGATGATTGGGAAAGAAAAGAGTGTTGTAGAAGAAATTTGTAGACCCACTTTATACTCAAAAGTGCTCAAACTTCTCCCTAGGATGAAGATACATGTTGATCAATGTGGGACCTAAATTTTAGAGGGTTGTAGACCTATTTCATAGAGGTACTTGTTATTAGCAATGAGGGCATCATCAACTTAACTAGGGGAGGATATGGGTGAACTGAAATCTCCCACAAATAAAAATGTTTTGTAGATAGACTCCCAATTGAAATGTAAATAAAAAATAGAGCTTGTACGAGAACACCAGTAGAAGAGGACTCAGGCTGAAGATTTATAAATAAATTTGGCATTGCTATGGCATTTACATAAATAAATTTGGCATTGCTGCATCATGAAAATGGTGGCCTACTTGTATGAAGACATATAGATAATGTTATTTTGTACCACAAAGGAAGTTCTAGATATGGATAAAATGCATTTCATATGTGGGAAAACGTAGCGACAGACAACCACACTCATTTTAAAATTTGGTCTCACCAAATTTGACCAATATGTAAAACTAGAAAATGCAGCCCTATGATAGCTACATGAAGGCTCAGATGGGGAATTTCATTGTAGCATTTATCAAAATCAGTGTAGTGTGCTTTCGTTGGTGTCGCAGTGCTTAATAAATAAAAACATAGTGTAGTGGTAATTTGGTCTAAACAGTGTGGTCATGATTTATCCATTTTCCTGCAGTGATTAGTCATGATGTGTTTCTGACTTACGTTATTGTTGCAATGCTTCCACTGGTGCTGTAGTGCTTAATGAAGAAAAATAGATATGCTAAAGACAACTAAAAAAATATATTTTGGGGGGCTATTGTCAGGAGGACATGACAATATTTAGTAAAATATATCAACCCTAAATTTATTTATTTCATTGCATGTGTTTCTATTTTTGTCCATTTTATTTATAGCACTTAGTGTTTTTTTATTATTCCTTATAGAGGGCCTCACATTGTGGAACCCTCACATATACTACTAACTATTTTTTGTGTTATTGTGTGCAGATCTGGAGCATTACATCAGCATCTGGAGTGGCCCAACATTGGATATCCAAAAATCCCATTCAACCTTGTTGGGATAAAGAAGTGATTAAAGACACCATGACCTTGTGTCTCAGGGTTTCAAAGAACCCTAAATTGTTGTATTATTGTATCAAAAAGGATTCAAGGATCCAAGATTGTAACAATGGAGTTTCTAGGCTCCCCTCGTAAATAAAGAATTTATTCTATTGTGCAAACTTGTGTTACCTTGTATTTTATTTTGTTCAAAGCATTGTTTGTAGTGTTGCATTTTGCATCTTTCAATAACCACTTGTGTGGATAAAAATGTAGGCATCAACTATTTTTCTAGAAGGTTGATGGGGACATGTACACCACCCCAACATTACCCATATCCAACACCCTTGTAGATGCTAAACCCAAGCAAAAAAAATATCAAAATTCACACTTGAACTGGAGACACCTACTTAGATAACCAAAATTAATGTCAACATGTCATTTTCACTAGTGTGGATAGAATATGGTAGGGCATAATATAGAAAATAATAGAGAAACTAAATAGAATTTTAAATCAAAAAATAGATTCCAAGAGAATTTAAATCATGACCTCTTATCAAGCAGCCTACATCTACACAAGTGTACCATTTTATTTTGATAGATCTCACACATTTCTAGTTATATTTTGGTAGATATATAACAACTAACATGCACATAAGGTAGATAAAATTGGTTTCAAAACAAATTTAAAGTTTAAAACTTAAAATTCTAATGAATTCCCTCCAAAAATTATACATTGAATCTACTTCAATTGCCAAAAAATCCATCTTTTTTACAATTGAATGATGTAGCTTTGGTCCTTGGTTGAATACCATGTTGAAATTCACAATAATTTTTGGAAACATTTTGAAACATGAATTCACCATAATCATTTCTATAAAATATGAAAGAGCAAAAATATAGCATTGATAAACAAAAAAGAAAAATAAAAGAGAGATAAATGACATAATTTGATAGAAACAATAAGGGGTGAATACCTATAGCCCAAATTTTTTATATATAACATTATAATACAGTGATCAATAATTGGTGGGTATTTATAGCAATACCAAAACCCTAATTATATTTAGCCTCAAGCCAACATTATCTTGACTTGGAGGTTAAATTACAATAATATAATAATAAATTACACCCTTTAATGAAGGCTATTTATAAAGGTAAAATAACCAATAGGATGGAATATGGAGGATTTTCTTAGGCTTACATGAAGATGCCATAGGCTTACATAAATTAAATCTTGTTATCTTAAAAATACACTTACCTATAGGCTACATTAATAGTGCCAAAATATGGACTATAAATATGGACTATAAATATGGGAAGGATCCTAAGGTTTAACTCCTCTTGAGAATTTCAAATGCATTAATTTTTGGCTGCGATCGATACTCTGTCGATGCCGCGGAAGAAGAGAGATCATGTTTGAAAAATTTACGAAGTGCTTGTTCATTGAAGTGGTAGGAAGTTTGTCTTAGACTTTGTTAGCCCCTTGTGGGCTAGTGGCAGCATAGGCTGCATTTGGGCTTTGCGTAGGCAGAGGTCTACGTTTCGATTCTCGCGGAGGGAGCTATGCATGGATTAAGTCACGTTTTTGTTAAAATGTATTTTGTTCCACGATTTTCGGATTCGTCAAGGGCAGCCATTCCGCGATTTTTGAATTCTTCGAGGGCAGCCATTCTAAGGTGTGATTAATTTCTTGATATAATTTTTGGCATTGTTTAGCATTTTTTAAAAGACATAGGAGAAATAAAGGGATATTTCTTTGGTTGTATTTTTGAGATTAGTCTTTTGCTATGCTAAAGTTTAAAATGGAGATATAAGGTGTAAGTTTTGGTTGTTGTGTTTTTGACTTCTTTGGTGGTTGTTTTCAAAAGAAGAGAAGCTAAAAGGTGTACTAAGGAAAGTTTTTATATATTCTCATTTATCTTGGTTCTAACCCTAACTTGGTTGGAAGTTTGAGGGTTGTGTGTGGTGACAACTTTAAGGGTCAAGTTTCTTCTACTCCAATAAGGTATGGGCACATTCTTCTTATGAGTATGATTGGTGTATGTTTTTTGAAATAAGGTTGGAGTGAAAAGGTTTTCAACTAGGTTTTCTTTGATTGGGTGTAAATCCTATTTTCTGGTTTGTTGAAGACTACTTATGCATTGTTATCCTTAAGGAGATTTTTTGATGAATGCATAATTTATAGTTTGAGATAGTGGAAGCTTTGTGCACTAGGGTTTGTATTTGTGAGTCAAGCTACTTGCATTGAGTTGGTGGAACCCTTGGTTGGATTTTTTGAGTTTGATGGTTGAGTTGCTTCCATAGAGGTTGTTTGATCAAGTTATTGCTTTACTTGATTTATGATATTGGGCTTACTCCATTGAGTTGATTTGAGCAAGTTATTCTTTGCATTTGGTGATATTGTGTTGGTGGCTATTTTGTTCAAATATCTTTGGAGGGAAAAGGATTTCTACTTGTTTCCTTTTCTTGTGATGATTGGTTGAATGCTTCAAGGTTAATGTTGAGTTGAATGATGTTGGTTAAACCTTGTCTATAAGAATTGTTGTTAAAGCCCTAATTGGTTGAGAAAAGATATTGGTTGTGGAAAGAACATGAGTAGCATTGTTATATGAGATATTTCATGTTTGGCAATTGTTGGGTTGTGTTTCATGTTCTTGAGAAAAGCATACTACATCTATCTTATTCTTTTTGAGATTGAGATTGAGTTGAGATTGATATTGGGAGTCAAGTATAGATCATATTGAGTCTCTAACAATTCTCTTTATGTTTCTATGAGATTTGAGATTGAGTTGAAGATTGATATTGAGAGTTAAATATAGAACATATTGAGTCTCTAACAATTCTCTTTATGTTTCTATGAGATTTGATATTGAGATTGGGAGTTAAGTATAGAACATATTGAGTCTCTAAAAATTCTCTTTATGCTTCTATGAGGTTGATGAATCACATTGGGTCTCTAACAATTCTCTTTGTGGGTTCATGCTAAGCAAGTTATTTCTTTGTGAACTTGTGAGCTATTTTGGACAGGTTTCGTTGGGGACTTGTGAGCAGGTTTTGAACAGGTTTCGTTGGGGACTTGTGAGCAAGTTTTGGACAGGTTTCGGTGGGGACTTGTGAGCAGATTTGGACAGGTCCTAGCAGAGGACTTATGAGCTGATATTGATAGTTCTATCAAAGAACTTGAGGACAGAGGTACATTGGTTTTATCAAAGAACCTGAGGACAAATTTGGCAAGTCTTTGAGAAGGCTTGTGGATAGAGGATTGATTTGTTCAAGAGTTGGATAGATCTGACAGACAGAGGAAGACTTGTACTAGACCGAATGACTGTGTTTGGTATAGGTTGTTGATCTGTTGTGGACATGATCATAGAAGGTAGAGGTATCTTAGGCTAAGCATTGAGGACAGGAGGTCTTCGATGGAAAGGAGTTTCACGTGTTGGCAAGATGTAAAGATAGTTGATCTTCTGAGGTATCATATCTAGAGCAGAGGGGAAGGTATATCCTTTGAGCAGAGGCTCGTACATTTATATTGGGGGAAGGTATCTCCTTTGAGCAGAGGCTCATAAATTCATATTGGGGGAAGGTATCTCCTTTGAGCCAAGGCTCATAAACATTGTAATTGGGAAGGTTTCCAAAAGAACTTTGAGATAACTTTTAGAGAAAAGTTTTGTGGACATAGCCCAACCATTCTAGGTGAACCACGTTAAAATTGGTGTCACTTTGTGGATGATTTTATGCATTGCTTTGATATTGCTTTAGGTATATTGCTTTACTATTTTGAAGTATAAAGGAAAAAATAAAAAGAGGTCTTATACTGTTCACCCCCCCTCTCAAGTATAAGCTTGTGTTCTTCAATTGGTATCGGAGCGAGTGCCTTCAGAAAGTTTAACATCTTAAAGGAAAAGCTAGTAAAGAACACAATGGATCATTCAAGTGGCAATGAAGCACCTATTCTTGATGGGTCAGATTTTGGTCTTTGGAGTGCAAGGATGAAGGTTCATCTAATGGCACTTGGGAATGAGGTTTGGGAAGTGATTGAAGATGAGTACACTATTCTTGAACATGGTCCTAATACTAAAGAAGAAAGGCTCCTACATCACAACAATTCAAAAGCAATGAATGCAATCTTGAAAGGCTTATAGAAAGCAGATCTCACCAAAGTGATTCACTGCAAGACAACTAATGAAATGTGGAATCAGTTGAAGGTGGTTCATACAGGTGATACAAATTTTAGAAAGGCAAAGTTGAGACACTTCAAAGGTATGTTTGAACAAATCAATATGAATGATGATGAAAATATTAGTGACTACATGCTTCATATGGATGAGGTTGTTAACTCCATGAAAGACTTAGGTCTTAAGCTTGCTGAAAATGATGTTTGTGATAAGATTTTAAGATTTGTTCCTAATAGATTTAGTGAAAAGATTTATGCTATTGAGGAAGCTAAATATTTGGATAAATTGAAAAAGGATGAACTCCATATTATACTTGTAGAAATTGAGTTAAGAACTCAAGTGAAGGTTGATGTCAAGAAAGAGGCAGCTTTCAAGGCTACCAAGGAATCCAAGGGTAAACAGATTCAAGATAGTGATGAGTCTTCTAGTGATGAAGAGGCATATTACAGCAAGAAAAGCAAGTTCTCTAGAAAGCACAAAATTATGAAAAATGTAAGATGTTTCAATTGTGGAAAGTTTGGTCATTATGCTACTGATTGTACTGTTTCCAAGAATGAAAGTGATGAAGATAAATAGGATTCTAAGAGCAAGGATTCTGAAAAGCACAAGCATCATAGGAAAAACAAAGATGAGCATAGCAATCAAGGAAAGAGGTATTCTCACAAGCACAAGAAGAGTTTCTACCTAGATAAATCAAGTAAGTGTTCTAGTAGTGATAGTGAAAGTTCTTCAAGTGATAATGAAAATGAGATGTTGTTCATATCAAAAAAAGAGGAAGAATCGAAACATAGATTCATTATCATGAAATGTCTTAGATGTGGAAATTTTGGTCACCTTGAGGATGATTGCACAAATAATGATTTGGTTTCTAGTATGTATGAGGATGCTTCAGAAAACTATGAGGAAGATGCATGTATGGTTTTTCAAAAGGGTAGCACCTCTAGTGATAAGAAATCTAAAAATGGCTTTGATGATTCAAAAGGAAATCAAATAAAGGATCTTGAGAGTGAACTTATTAGTGCTCTTAGTGCTTTAAAAAAGGAAAGAAAGAAGAATGCTAGACTCAAGGATAATTTAGATGAATTTTGTATGGAGAGAGATGATCTTATTGAAAATCTTGATCTCTCTATAGCTAAGACACAAGAACTCAAGGATGAGTTAGAGTCTAAGGTTCTTGAGTATAGTGAGTTAGAACAGAAAATGGCTTCTTTGAAAGAGGAAACTAAAGAGTACAAGGATAAGATTTACAGGTTTTAAGATAGCTCCAAAAAGTTTAAGTCACTCATCAAAGGTCAAAGAAAGAAAACAGATAAAATAGGCCTTGGTTTTGTTAAGTCACACAAGGAACAAGTTGGAGAGTCTAGTAAGAGACTCCAAAATGAAGAGAGTTCTGATGAGGAAAGTATTTCAGATCATGAGTCCTTGAATGATAGATGCACAGAAACAGAAAATAGAATTCAGAATGAGAAGAAGAAGAAGTTTTCAGGACCCAAGAGGTCAAATAAAGGAAAGTTTCAAGGCAGATGTTTTGCTTGTCATAAGTTTGGTCACATAGCTTCACATTGCATGGCTCAAGTGAAGAAGGTAAATGACAGTTTCAAAGTGCTAGTTACTTTCAAGGGTATTGCTACTCTTGTCAATAGTTTGGGCACAAGGCAGTTTATTGCAAGGCAAATAATAGGAACAGATTTGGTTAGAACAGGTTTGGCCAGAACAGGTTTGGTCAGAACAGGTTTGGTCAGAACAGGGTTGGCCAAAATAGGTTTTGTCAGAACTGGTGGACTCAAATATCAGGTTTACCATAGAGAAATAACATTGTTACTTGTTATAAGTGCAACAATAAAGGTCACATAGCTAGAAAGTGTAGAGCTGAAATTCTAGAATACGAGAACAGGAACAGTGGCATGATCAGGTCCAAGGATCAAGGCAT
This sequence comes from Wollemia nobilis, assembly GCA_028583015.1. NCBI lineage: Eukaryota > Viridiplantae > Streptophyta > Pinopsida > Araucariales > Araucariaceae > Wollemia > Wollemia nobilis. Next base: position 6,882,676 of record JAQPPZ010001323.1, read on the forward strand.
GGACAAGAACAGGGATGAGAACAAGAACAAGAACAGTGACAGGAATAGGAATATGGACAAAGAGTTCAAGAGAAGGATCGGCAAGGATGTTATAGACGCCGATGATGATCGGTGCCTAATGGGAGTTTTACTCCCACCCGGAATTAATCACCTCATCAGGAGGTGGGGGAGGGACTAAGCTAAGAGGCTCATTCTTAGTCCCAAGCCCCAAAGGTGACCCTTTGCCGTTGATGACAAATGGGGAGATATTTGAGTAAGTGGGAGAGCCTCAAGACAGGGGGAGCTATTTATGTTGAGTTTTTTGTTGTTGAGAAGCATGGTTTGCCATCAATGACAAAGGGGGAGATTGTTGGCAATTTTGGGTTTGAGATCCTAGCTCCTTGTCTATGAGTTGTCATTGATGTCAAAAGGAAATGGCATTAATGTTAAGAGGATGTGTTGGCTTCAAAGGTGAAAGATTCCAAGAGAATCTTCTTAAGATAATTCAGAGATATTCCATTGGATACGGTTTTTGGATAGGGTTTTTATTAAAACCAAGTTAAATGGTTTTTATTAAAACCAATGGAGGTTCTTTTTATTATTTAATAAAGGTTCTTTTTATTATTTAATTATTATTTAAAACCCTTCAAGGTTTTAATTAATTAAGGGATAAATTATTTTTAATTTATTAAAAATATTTAAAGGTTTTTAAACCTTTTTTATTCTTAATTTATTAAAATTAATTAAGGGTTTTTAAACCCTTTAGAAAGCAATTTTGATTAAATTCAAAATTACATTTCTCTCATTGTCGACGTGTTCTAAAGTCCACGATTGGACTATAAATATGGGAAGGATCCTAAGGTTTAACTCCTCTTGAGAATTTTGAATGCATTAATTTTTGGCTGCGATCAATACTCTGTTGATGCCACGGAAGAAGAGAGCTCGCGTTTGAAAAACTTACGAAGTGCTTGTTTGTTGAAGTGGTAGGAAGTCTGTCTTAGACTTTGTTAGCCCCTTGTGGGCTAGTGGCAGCATAGGCTGTGTTTGGGCTTTGCGTAGGTAGAGGTCTACATTTCGATTCCCGTAGAGGGAGCTATGCATGGATTAAGTCACGTTTTTGTTAAAACATATTTTGTTCCGCAATTTTTGTATTCGTCAAGGGCAGCCATTCCGTGATTTTTGGATTCTTCAAGGGTAGCCATTCTAAGGTGTGATTAATTTCTTGATATAATTTTTGGCATTGTTTAGCATTGTTTAAAAGACATAGGAGAAATAAGGGGATATTTCTTTGGTTGTATTTTTGAGATTAGTCTTTTGCTATGCTAAATTTTAAAATGGAGATATAAGGTGTAAGTTTTGGTTGTTGTGTTTTTGACTTCTTTGGTGGTTGTTTTCAAAAGAAGAGAAGCTAAAAGGTGTACTAAGGAAAGTTGGCTGTTTTGAGTTTGATGGTTGAGTTGCTTCCATAGAGGTTGTTTGATCAAGTTATTGCTTTACTTGATTCATGATATTGGGCTTACTCCATTGAGTTGATTTGAGCAAGTTATTCTTTGCATTTGGTGATATTGTGTTGGTGGCTATTTTGTTCAAATATCTTTGGAGGGAAAAGGATTTCTACTTGTTTCCTTTTCTTGTGATGATTGGTTGAATGCTTCAAGGTTAATGTTGAGTTGAATGATGTTGGTTAAACCTTGTCTATAAGCATTGTTGTTAAAGCCCTAATTGGTTGAGAAAATATATTGGTTGTGGAAAGAACATGAGTAGCATTGTTATATGAGATATTGCATGTTTGGCAATTGTTGGGTTGTGTTTCATGTTCTTGAGAAAAGCATACTACATCTATCTTATTTTTTTGAGATTGATATTGAGTTGAGATTGATATTGGGAGTCAAGTATAGATCATATTGAGTCTCTAACAATTCTCTTTATGTTTCTATGATATTTGATATTGAGTTGAAGATTGATATTGAGAGTTAAATATAGAACATATTGAGTCTCTAACAATTCTCTTTATGTTTATATGAGATTTGAGATTGATATTGGGAGTTAAGTATAGAACATATTGAGTCTCTAACAATTCTCTTTATGCTTCTATGAGGTTTATGAATTACATTGGGTCTCTAACAATTCTCTTTGTGGGTTCATGCTAAGCAAGTTATTTCTTTGTGAACTTGTGAGCTATTTTGGAAAGGTTTCATTGGGGACTTGTGAGCAGGTTTTGAACAGGTTCCGTTGGGGACTTGTGAGCAGGTTTTGGACAAGTTTTAGTGGGGACTTGTGAGTAGATTTGGACAGGTCCTAGTAGAGGACTTGTGAGCTAAGATTGATAGTTCTATCAGAGAACTTGAGGATAGAGGTACATTGGTTCTATCAGAGAACCTGAGGAAAGATTTGGCAAGTCTTTGAGAAGGCTTGTGGATAGAGGATTGATTTGTTCAAGAGTTGGATAGATCTGATAGACAGAGGAAGACTTGTACTATACTGACTGAATGTGTTTGGTATAGGTTGCTGAGCTACTATGGACATGATCATAGAAGGCAGAGGTCTCTTAGGCTAAGCATTGAGGATAGGAGGTCTTCGGTGGAAAGGAGTTCCACATGCTGGAAAGAGGTAGAGACAGTTGATCTTCTGAGGGATCATATCCAAAGCAGAGGGGAAGGTATCTCCTTTGATCAGAGGCTCATAAATTTAGATTGGGGGAAGGTATCTCCTTTGATCAGAGGCTCATAAATTTAGATTGGGGGAAGGTATCTCCTTTGAGCAGAGGCTCATACATTTAGATTGGGGGAAGGTATCTCCTTTGAGCAGAGGCTCATAAATTCAGATTGGGGGAAGGTATCTCCTTTGAGCCGAGGCTCATAAACATTGTAATTGGGAAGTTTTCCCAAAGAACTTTGAGATAACTTTTAGAGAAAAGTTTTGTGGATGTAGCCCGACCATTCGGGTGAACCACGTTAAAATTGGTGTCACTTTGTGGATGATTTTGTGCATTGATTTGATATTGCTTTGGGTATATTGCTTTACTATTTTTAAGTATAAAGGAAAAAAGTAAAAAGAGGTCTTATATTGTTCACCCCCCCTCTCAATATAAGCTTGTGTTCTTCATGGACTACATGGAGTACTATGTGGTGGCTTCCAAGGTGGATAGCTTGAAATACCATGGTGGTCATAGAGGAAGATTATGCACTCAGATCATCATGGTGGCTATTGATTCCACCATATAAAAATAGATACTTGATGACATTAAACAAACTATAGAGAGATAACCTAGATTTTTTCAATATGAGCAATATAACTTGAAAAGGTTTATCTCTTAATTTTTAGGTAACTTGTGTGGAATCAATGGATTGAATTGACCTCCTTCAATGGAAAAATAATTTTCTCAAATAGTAAGAGTTTGATAACAATGTAGAAATACCAATTAGTGATAATTTATCATAAGTATTGATTAAAATAGCATACCCACTCAAGTTGATGTGCTTAAACATGCTAGGGTTTGTTCATGTATCATTATAAATACTAATAAAAATCCATTTAGTTTCTAATAAATCCTCTCCATGATCTATGTATCTTATGCTTAACATATATTTTTACTAAACTTACTTGGAATGAGATTTTTTTATTTGAATTTAATCCTAAAATCATAATCACATGGTGAAATTTACATTAATGGCATGGTAAATAGGAAAAGGAATAAAAAAGGGTAATTATGCATTCTAACCAACTATTTTAATGACATCCTATCCAATTACTAACTAGGGTAGTCTACCCCTATCCCATAAAGGGAGGTCAGGGATATTGACCCATAGTAATATAGATATTATAGACTATTTTTAAATAATAATTGTTTCCCTTTCCTAAGGACCATGTGTGACATAAAATAAGATGGTGTATCATGAGTCCTTGGGACAAAGAGAAACAAAAATATTCCAATAAGTGAAGAAAAATATATATATAAAATGATCAATAAAATTTGGACATATTTGAGGAGAGGAAGCCATGACAAGGAGAGGAAGGGTGAGAGAGGATGAGAGGGTGTGGAAGGGTGATTTGTTCTAGTAGGAAAGGCTCTCCCCTATTATGTAGTGATGGTATCAATATTGGTTTTTATGTATAGATGTGTTTATATCCTATAGGGATTGGGGTGGATCTAGATCCCCCTTATTATATGGTTTCTAGAGAGTCTATTCTAGAATTCCTATTCATGGAACCCATCCTAGGTAGGAATTTCTTCCTCCTATTAGTGTTGGATAAGATTTTGGTTTATGATGAGAAATATGTTATTTGCAAGAGCATATCCTAGTCTTTAAGTTTTATTGTGAATGAGATCTTGGTTTTTTGTGGTTCAGATGTTAATCCTAGAGTTATCCTATCTAAGAAAATGAATCCTAGGCTCATGGATCTTGAGATTTTCTTGTAGGCATTCCCTTGTATGGACTTTATGCTAGGTGGAAAAAATTTTCAATTTTTACTTATTGATGTGAGCAGAATTCTGACTATTAGGGATTTTTCTATCAATCCTAGAGATGTTCAGCCTAAAAATGTGGATCCTATGTTTGTGGGTCCTGATATGTTCTTGCAGGTAATCCCTTCTATGTATTTTGTGCTAAGCAAGAAAAAGGTTCAAATTTCAAATATTTATGTGAGTGGGATATTGACTATTAGTGGTATAACTAATGGTCCTAGAGCTGATCTACCTGAGAATGTGGATCTTGTGTTCATGGGTCCTAAGAAGTTCTTGTAGATATTCCCTTCTATGATCATTATATTGGGTGATAAAAGGTTTCAATTTTTAAATATTTATGTGAGTAAGAATATTTTTTTTAGTTGTCTAGTTGCTAGTCCTATACTTGATCTATCTAAAAATGTGGATCTTATGTTTGTAGGTCCTAAGAAGTTCGTGCAAATATTATCTTTCATGGTCATTGTGATGGGTAGGAAAAAATTTCAATTTTTAAATATTGATGTGAGTAGGAATCTTGTTGTTAGTGGTCTAGTTGTTGGTCCTAGAGCTGATATACCTGAGAAGATGGATAATGTGTTCATGGGTCCTAAGAAAATATTATAGAAACTCCCTTCCATGGCTATTGTGTTGGACAAGAAAATTTTTTAAATTTCAAATTAATGTGAATGATAATTCAGTTGTTATCAGTCTAGCTACTGGTCCTAGAGCTGATCTACCTAAGAATGTGGATCCTATGTTCGTGGGTCTTGAGAATTTCTTGTAAATATTTCCTTTCATGACCATTGTTCTTGGCAAGAAATTTTTTAAAATTTTAAATGTTGATGTGAGTAGGAATTCAATTGTTAGTGGTCTAGTTATGGGTTTTGGATTTGATCTTCCTAAGAATGTGGATCTTGTATTTGTGGGTCCTCAAACAATTTTTACATATATTTTGTTCAGGTACCTAAGGATGGATATTTGGGGATATTATTATATTATATAAGGTTTTGCAAGGGTCACACATAACCGAGGGTTGATTGTATCATAATATTATATTATATTATAATAAAATATTATACTAGTAGTAGGCTCCCTAAAGTAGAATTAGAAGATGGGTATATAAAGAAGAGATATTTGTCATTGTAATCATCAGGGAGATCAAACTTATGTAATAATATTTATCCATGAAAATGCTTATGGGAATTTGCCCTACTTAAGTGAATCTCTCATATTAGGAGATCTTGTGGAGTTATTCCTTTCTTAAGGAATATTATTGGTGGTTCCCTACCTTAAGGGTATTATCTATCTCTATATCTTATGTGGATTGTTATTGTGGATAATTATTGTGGATGAATGATTTGATATTTATGCATAATGGTGAATGATTTTTGTTAATAAGAATAAAGTTTTGTAACAAGTGGTATCAAAGCAACGATTCTGGAAAACTGGGGATATTTGTTTGTGGAATTGTAAAATTAGGGCAGATTTTTTCTAGAAAAAATATCTCATCTTTCAAGAGCCATATCGTAGCAACATTTTATTTGATTCAAATTATTCTTGGATCATTTTGTGCAAACATTTAAGATATTTAAAATGAGTGGTAATATGAAGTAATCCAAGTAGTATCGAGGGAGATACGATATTTTGAAGTCAACCATCTAGAACAAGGGTAGTGACGGATTTTTAATTTACATTTTTTCAAAAGACAAAATTTGTTAGTTCGGGTAAGCAAATCAGCTGAAATTTATTTTGTTTGGAAGAAAAATTGTAGATCTAGTTATTTATATGGAATTTTAGTTTCAATTCAATGGGGTGTATATATATTTTCATAAAACCCTAGTTTGCATGGGGGAATGAACTATGGCACTTCAAAAGTTTTGGGAGCATATGATATTGATGCTAGATAATGGTGGACATATTTTAAGTTTGAATACTTTTATGATACTTATTGGAAATTCCATCTTACTACATTTTTATAAAATGAATATAGAAATTGGTTTTTAAGTTTGAGTGAAAAGCATAAAGGGTACACTTGGGACGAAGTGGAGCATGCATTCTCACGTCATTGTAAATCCTATAAAAAGATAGCTACTTTGAAGGATACACTAAAAAATTATATAGAAGAAATAAACATGCTTCAAGAAGAATAAGAGAAACTAAAAAGAGATCTTGAGGGAAAGGATAAAAATATAGATAGCCTGATGGATGTCATCAAGGACCTTGAAAAGAAACTATAGGGAATTTCAAATGAGCAAAATGAAATGAAAGGAGAATGGGAAATTTTCAAGAAACATAATGAAGACTAATGAGCACAAAAAATGCTTATATATTTGTATGGATTCGTAACATGTTGTGCGACATTATTTTTATAGAATGTACTTTTATGAAGGTTTTATATATATTCAATAGGAAATTGTGTATATTCTTAATTTGTGTATTAAGTGCTATTTGTGTGTATATTTGAGGATTTTACAACTTTTCTACATATTTTATGTCAAGATCGCATTTGGACCTAGCACTTCATGTTTTGTGGTGTAGAACTAAAGAAGAAGGTGACCACAACAAAGAGTTACATATGCTAAAGTTATACACCTAACTCCTATCTTCTGAAAGAGTGGTGCCTAACTCCCATATTTGAGGATAAAGGTACTTGACTCCCAAATTTGGGGTCAAAGGTTCCTAATTCCCGACTTCAAGGTCAATGGTGCCTGACTCCCAACTTTGGATTCAACAGTACCTAATTTCTAAAGACATGCTAGATGGTGCTTGAATCCTATTTAAGTAGAGTACAATGACCCTATTTTCATGCAAAATAGAGTAACGATTTCCAATGGTAGATGTAAACAAAGGAAAATGTAATGAACCAAAAAATTATTCATTTCTTATCAATGGATAAGCAAACATGCAAACAACTATATGAAACTATTGATATTTATTGAGGTGTAATTTTAGATATATTATTTTCGATAAATAGAACACGTCTAATTTATTTAGCGAAGAATAAATTTAGCATGTGTTCATTGTCTATGATTATTTTTCACATGTTTTTTATAACAAGTTAGAAATAGAATTGCCTAAATTTTTAATTGAGGATGGTTGTACACTATATAAATGCATAGACCACCCCTAAAAAGGGATCCTAGATAGTTTTCTATAAATGACTTCTAAATCTACAATAAATTTATTCGAGTGTTCATATTTATATTTCTAAGCATCCAGTGTGCTTGAATTAATTTGGGTGGAATCTACTGGAATCCTGGGCCCACTCTCAATAGTATTCCTCCCATTTTCCTATTTTTTGTAATTTACTTATTCACTATTTATTTTCTATTTTCTATAGTTTATTTAATTACTATAATTTTCCTATTTTTTTCTATATTTTCTAGCAAGTGTGTGTTTTTACTTTCTGTAGTTTATTTCTAGTCATGTGTTTGATAATGTAGGCTAAATTAATGGTTTGGACAAGAAACATAATGACACCAAAAACCACCCCCCAAACCTTAGGACATAGTGGACTCATCTTATTGGTTTTATAGGCATAAAATATGCATGGTACTTCACAAAGTGTACGAGATTTCCTAGGTTTGACAATTTAAATGGAGGTAATAAATTAGTTGTAGTTGTAACCAATATTTTGGTACTGTTGTTGAGGGAGTACCAAATGTAATAACTTATTCTATAGAAAGTGAATCTAAATTTTTTAGATTAACTTATCTGTAGAATTTTTCCACCTAATCTTGTGAGTCCACCATGAACCAAAGGACTAGATGGTCAATTTATCAAGAGTAAAATATTGTTTCACAAAAATCCCCTGAATCAGCTGTACCAAATTTTGAAATTGAAATTTCATCATCCCCATCACCTTTACTAGTGCATTGAAGTCAACATCTAATTTTTTCACAGAGTTCTTCTTTACCAAAACAACCAAATCCTGATGAAGAATTAATGGTAGATAATAGTAACTTTAGAAGAATACAATCTAAGGAGGATTTTTTGTACAACCAATGTTGGAAAGCTATAAAGGATAAAACTATATCAATAGATAAATTAGATATTCTTGTGTAGAATACTCAAAATGACAAAAGAGCCTTAGAGACTGCTTTAAGGGAAGCATATGTAGATACTCCAATTTATGAAAATATGGTTGAACCTGAAGAGAAATCCACTAATTTTAACTTTCCAATAGAAGAGGCAATAGGAAATACAAAAATGAAACACATCTCTCCTACCCACCTTCATATTTTTAGAGAATTTTAGACTAAATATCCTAACTTATTCCTTTTTAAGTATGATGTTCTATGCAATTCAATAGATTACAAGACTTATGACAAAAAATTGAATCTATTTCTCTCAACCTTAGATGATGCAGCCCTACACTGGTTCATTAGTTTAGAAAATAAACAAATTACTACCTGGGAAGATATGAAAAGACTCTTCCTAGACCAATACCAAAACTTTGGTAGGGCATGAGATTCTAGAGAGTAAATATTTTATATGACTCAGAAGTAAGATAAATCATTGGAAGAATACTGGGATAGATTTAGCTTTAACTTGTAAAGATCTCCCCATGCAAAACTAAGTTATAGGTCCTTAAGAAGTATCTTATTAAAAGGACTCACCAATGAGTCTCTTGTAGCACTGAACATGATATCTAGAGGAGATGATTACCAACATAAAATTTTATATATCCAATATTTATGTCAGAATTATTTGTGAAGGAAAGGTAAACCAACCTCCCAAAATATCAAACCAACAACCATAGTCACCAAAACTAAAATAGGTAACATGCTAGAAGACCTAAAGAGTGATATGATGTCATCTCTTGCACTTCAAATGGATACTCTTCTACTTCAAAAAATAAGTAGGGTAATGAGGTAACGTTAGCCTATTTCTATCCCAAATGTAGATGGAAGCACACCAAAAATACATATCCAAAAAACAATATTAAAGTATGTGTTGTTTATCAGAAATACCATAAGATAAAGTTGTGCCCATAATTGCAAAAATATATAGAAGATACAGAAGTAATGGAAGCATATTTCATGGGAAATAGGAGAAAATGGAAACAATATCCTATGGTAAAAAACATGCCAGTTGGAATGCCACCCTATGGAGGATGTAATTACATGAATCAAGGTTAAGTTAAGCCACCTAATATAGGTTGGTGGGAACAACCACCTTGGAAAAAAACCCCCCAAGGAACCACTCCTTATAATCCATACCCATGGATGCCATACCATATCCTAGACCTTAGTGGAGAAACTATAATGTATGGAATTCAAATCCATAGAATGCAACACAAGTTCCATTATAGTAGAGTTTATCATATCCCCCTGCTTTGAGACCTACTCAACTTTCTATACAACCCACATCAAATCCCAACAACAAATCAAATCAACAAACATACCAAGTTGAAAATGAGATATTACCAATGTACAATATTAGAGTAAGATGTAATATACACTTAATGTTAGAAATACAAGTAGGGGTAGAAATAGCTCCTTTGGTAGAAGAGGAGGAAAATGTAGAAGTATAAAAATGAGGAATAACCTTTTGTATATGAAGTAGAGGAAGAAAAAATTATTAAAAATGATAGATAAGAGGTTCCACATTTTCCTAAAATGTTACAGGAACCAAGAAAGACAGTACAGCTAGAGTTTGTCATTTTATCTAGTCTAAAAAATTTATCAGTCACAATTCCTCTTTTCTAAGCTATAAGAGATGTTCCAATTTAGATAAAATCTATACAAGAATTATGTTTAATAAAACCATGTTGAAGGCCAGTAAAAGTAATGTGGTGGGTCAACTAGTTGATCTCATAATGGGAAACACCTACCACTAGAAATATTTTGACCTAAGAAACCCTGTTTTAACTATCAAAATTGAAGGATATCCATTACCCAACACACTAGTAGATCTAGGGACAATCATTAATGTCATGCCCAAGGATAATATGCTAAAAATTAAACTCACAAATCTGAAGCCATCTAAAATTATTCTTCAATTGGCTGATAGATCTATAGAGCTCCCTAAAGAAATGCTAGAGGACATTATAGTTATAGTAGATGCATACAAATATCCAATATATTTTCTAGTGTTGCAATCAAATTTTGGGTTGGATGGTTATCCACTCATCTTTGGTAGACCTTGTATGTTAATAGTTGATGTTTACATAAGCTACAAGAATGGAAAAATGACCATTTCTAATGGTTAGGATATTAAAAATCTAATTATTCGTCCACCTACACAATCCATTGAATTATTTGGAGAACCTGATTATGAAAATTAGAATATCAGTGATATATAAATTATTCAACCAAATAATGGCATTGTATGAGCTTGAGGATGAAAATTATAAAGAGAGAGTTATAACAAAAAATTTCCAAGGATAATCCTTCTACCCTCCTCCAAAATCACCACTTTTTGGAAGTAAATATCACCACATCAAACAAATTGAGATTGAACCAAGGAAGATATTGAATGTAAATAATGAGTTGAAATAGGACACCCTGAAAAAGATATTAGTCACACACCAAAATGCTTTTACTTAGGACTATTCAAACATGAGGATAATCACTCCTAAAGTTTGTACTCATTGCATATATCTAGAAGAATGAAAACCACAATGTAGGATGAATCCAACCATGAAAAAACTATTAAAACTAAATTACAAAAAAATCATGATAGTTGGATTTATCTACATTATATTTGATAGTGAGTGGGTATCAAATTTGGTGGTGGTACCCAATAAAAATGGAAATTGGTGTATCTGTGTTGATTACAGAATGCTCAATAAGGTAATAAAGAAAGACCACTTCCCATTACCTTTTGTGGATTAGGTCCTTGACACCTTAGCAAAAATAAAGTACTTTTATTTCTTGGATAGGTTTAGTGGATACAACAAGATACAAATAGGGGAAGGGGATTAGGATAAAACAACATTCACTTGTCTATGGGGAACCTTCACTTAATAAATCTTATATTTTATTTTGTGCAATGCACCTACCATTTTTCAAAGGGTAATATTGAGTATCTTCTCTGATATGGTTGGAGAAACTATGGAAGTATACATGGATGACTTCACAATTTAAGATGAGACTTTTGAGGAAGCCATAGTAAATTTGAAAAGAATGATTTAGCGATGTGAGGAAACTAATTTATCCTTGAGTCATGAAAAATGTTTTATGTTAATGTAGGAATGGATAGTATTAGGAAATCATATTTCTGAATATGGGATAAAGGTAGATAAAAAGAAAATTGAGGTAATAAAAAATTTGCCCACTCCTAAAACTCAAAAAGATATCCAAAGTTTCCTTAGCTCTGTTGGATAATATAGAAGGTTTATATCAGATTTCAACAAAATTTCTAAACCCTTGACCACATTGTTGTCAAAATATGTAGAGTTTATTTGGAAATATGAATGTGAATATGCATTTCAAACTTTGAAAGAGATACTGACCACTAGTCCAGTATTGAGAGGTCCAAATTGGACCATTCCCTTTCACATATATGCGGAAGTGTCCAATAATGTGATAGGAGCAGTATTGGAATAGAAATATGATGAAGAATATTATGCCATTTATTATGTCATAAAACATTTTATAGGTTCTAATTTTAATTACACTATCACAAAGAAATATTTTACTGCAGTCATTCATGCTATTAACAAATTTTATTATTATATTATAGGTTACAAGGTTTTTGTGTATACTGATCATTTAGCCATAATATACTTGATGAACAAACCTACAATTAATGGTAATATTTTTATATGGCTTTTAATTTTACAAGGATTTGATATTACAACTGTTGACAAACTAGGTAAAGATAATGTGGTTGCAAATTTTCTTTCCAGGTTGACACCTCTAGATCATACAACCATAGAAGATCAATTTCAAGATGAGCATATCTTTGCTCTTGATGAATAAATACCATGGTATGCAGATATGGCCAATTGCTTAGCCATAGGTAAAGTATCCCCTACACTCTCATCATGTAATAGAGAAGAGTGAGATATTTTCATGAATATATGATCACCTATTTAAAATCGGGCCTAATCGAATCATGAGAAGATGTGTTGTTAAAAATAACATTGTATATATTCTTAAAGTTTGTCATGATGAACCCTATGGTGGCCATTTTGTAGGTAAAAGGATTGTGTTTAAAGTATTACAGGCTAGATATTTTTGGCCTTCACTATTTAAGGATGCAACCAAACTTGTGAGTTAATGTGATCAATATTAGAGGATGGGAAGACCAACTCTCCAATATGAAATGCCACTCCAAACACATGTGCACATTGAGCCATTTGAAAAATAGGGAATGGATTTTGTAGGGCCCATTAATCCACAAGTAAGAGATATATTTTAGTTTACAATGACTATGTGACTAAATGGGTTGAGGTGTAGGTATTGCATGATTCCAAAGAAAGGAATGTAGCAAATTTCTATTTGCATTCATCTTCACATGATTTATCATTCTAAGAGAAATCACTACTGATCAAGCATCCTAATTCACTTCAAATTTGATCCAAGAAATAATGCAGTAGTAAAAATCAAGCATAACAAGATCACTCCTTACCATCCCAAATAAAATGGGCAAGTAGATGTCACTAACTATGAATTGGAAAAAATTCTCACAAAAATAGTGCAAAAACACAAGAAATAATGGGCTATACGATTACCAAAAGCATTTTGGGCTTACAGAACCACCTCGAAAACTACCACTGGTTTTACACCATTCTAGTTGGTATATGGAAAAAATGATGCCTATAGAGTTTGAAATTAGAACTCTCAGAACCATAGCAACACTAAATTTAAATTCTAGATGAAGCACATAAAGAATAGATTTAGTAGCTTAGTTAGTTGTATGAATATTTGCATGATGCTTTGAATTGAAATTTTTTTATCTAGAAATAGAGAATCCAGTGGTATGATCATCACATTCAACCAAAGCAGTTCAAGGTGGGAGAATGGGTATTATTGTATGATTCTCAGTTCCAATAAAGAAAGGAAAAACTCATACAAAATTATATGAGGCCATATGAGGTGATTGAACTGATCAAAAATGGTTTTATGTGTGTCAAAACTATTGACAGAAGCAACACTATGTTGACAATCAATGGTCACCGATTGTGGCCATATCATGAACCTAAGAATTATGTTATTGAGTCTATAATAGGCATAGGGAAGACCCCACTTGATTAAAATTCTAAAATATTTTAGTAACCTGTGGACACATGTTTATCCACATGAACCAAAAAAAATTTATTCTTTTTAAAGTCTCACATTTTATTTCTTTAGTTGTATTTTTATTTTGCAGGAATGATGCCCTGAATGCACTTTGAAGGTAGCCTGGGAAACCTAGGCCTATCAGGCATAGGATCCATGAACCTACACATTTATAGCTTTCTATGAGGTTTAGTTTTAGTAGAGTACACTCATACCTATATGAATGGAGATAACCATGCTTGTATATGTGTGCAGGTGTTTACATATTCATGGAGGAAAATGCCCACATGTTAGTTTAGACAACAAATACTGATTCTATCCTTGAAAGTAGAACGCTAAAATTTTGATCAACCAAAAGTGTTCAACTATGGATACATCAACAAACATTGAATTTTTAATTATGGGGAGGCACCTGACTCCCACATATCATTAAGGCACCTACCTCCTGTAGCACCCTAAAATTGGCACAATAAAACCTTAAATAATTACAATTACTCTAGTAAATATTCAAATTCAAATTTCAACCCCCAAAACCGCTCCCAAACCGCCGTTTAACCCGTTTCCTCCTTTCTCGCGCCATTTTTAGAGTTTTTTTTGACCGTTTGATGATATCATCGCCGATCAGACGATATCGCCTCAGATCGGACGATTTCGTCTGGACTAGGACGTCCAGACGATCTTGTCCCAAAACTGATTTTTCTCAATTAGCCTCTGTTCCAACGACGTCTCTAATCCGGGTAGAAGCGTGTCTGCACCGTTAGAGACCCTCCCCATTGGAGATCTCCCAAATTGGGATGATCTCCAACCTCCTAACCTCCCTCCTAAGCCTATTTAAACTTAGGCCCTCCCCTTAACCTACCCCTGGCTGATATTTCCTGTAACTTGACTTTACACGCATTAAAACATCCTGAATTACCATCTGCACTTGTCCTATCCAAATTTTGTTGCAGGAACCTTAGTATTTTTTAGCCGGAGCAAGCTCAGTTCGTCATGGACGATCCTGTTCAATTCGAGATGATTTCGTACCAATCCGAGACGATTTCGACTGTAGTCTGCATTGGGGGCAATCACTGCCCAGAGTTTGCATTTTTCTCTTTTCATCTCTTGTTCTATTTTGCATCTAGTTAGTTTATTTATTATTTTTTGCTATTCTGCATCTTGGAGTTCACCCATGTAGTTTAATTGCATAATGAAATCATGATTAATTATTAAAACATTGTAATTTGCTTAAACATTGTAATTTGCTTGCATTCCTATTTAGGATTATCTGTTAACATCTTTATTGTCATTTTACATCTTTATCCTCTATTAGCATTGTTGTATTTTTTGTATTTTGTGTCTATTTCTCTGTTTGTAGGTCTTTGACGAATTCGTCAGATCTCAGATGATCCTGCAGGTCGGAGACGATACTGTCAAATTCTAGACGATCCTGTCTGCTTCAAGAATCAGAACCTCCATCAGACATCCGGATCAGGTATGGCTCTGTAATTTAGCTTTTTCCCTCTATTTTTTGTTTAAAATCTATTTTTTGTATTTCATTTAGCTTGCATTTTCATAATAGTACAACTTAGATTCATTTGGCCAAACCTAGGACTCGAATGTTTAAAGATAAAACTGAACACATTAAACACATTCCCAACCTAGGCGTGGAAACTGCCATTCAAACGTTTCCTGGTGAACCCACCATCCGTCAAAAAATCACCATAATACACCTCCCCCGAGAGGCGGGACCTTCGCAAGGCCTCTCAGTCCGAGGTACCGTGCCATCCTTTTCCCATCCTCCTTCCGGGCACGGATCCTATAGCCTGAAGGTAAGGATGCAAAAAATTTGGAGCGATACATTTTGGTGAACCCGACGTGAATGCATTTAAAACCTTTTGAAAAAAAACAAAAAAAAACATAGATGCATTTAAAATCATTTAAAACTAATAAGTTGCATATCATGTTTAGATGGTAGCTCCTAAGAAAATATTAGCAATTACTATAAATGTTGAAAACCAATTAGCAGCCATAGAAATCAATTATGTGCTTAGTGTGCCTGAAATAGATAGAAATCAACTTTTGTGGGACGAACTTGATAGAAGACTAGGTGTCATTTCATCTAGGTCAACAAAACTTAAACAAATCAAGAGGCTTGTCCTAGATAGAATCCTGGATCCTCATCAACTCGTCTTTTATCATGAACTTCAGAGAGCTTGCCATAGATGGTTAGCTTATAGGAGAGCTCTTGTGTCTTCAAAATTTTTCACCTTCGAGGAATACCTCAAGAACGCAGCTGTGGTATGCCAATTTCTAGTTCATATAGAATCCCAAGAAATTGATCTTATGATTAGAAAAATATGGAATAGAACTCCTAGAGCTATGTTGTATCATGAATATTGTCATGAGAATTATTATTATCAACCAGAATCTGAAATACATGGTATTTCTATAGCCCTTTTCATTAAATTCTTGAAAGAAAATTTTCAATTTGAAGAAGAACACTTCATGACTCTTGAAGAACTTGAGCCCATTAATGACATTTATAAATTATTTATAGAAAACTAGATCATTGCTTTCATTATTATTATTTCTTGCATTTATTGTGTTGTTTGTTATCTTTACAATATTATTAAAAAAACAAGAAAAACTAAAAAACATAACAAAAACCAAAACATTTCATTTTAAATATTGTAGTAGGTATATAATTAATATATACCTCTTAAGCTTATTGCATATATATATATATATATATATATATATATATATATATATATATATATATATTTTTGCTGAAATCTAAGTTAAGCACAATGCCTAAACTTAGGAATGGTAAACAAACTGAAGGAGAAGAAGAAGATTGGTTAGAAGATAAAACTAGAAACCCAAATGTCCTTCCTGAGGATCCAATTTCGGAAGGAGAAACTCTAGATCAACCAGAAGATGACCTAGGTGAAGACAATGAACAAGAAGAAAATGTTAAAGAGGATGGATCCTCATCCCCTAGAGTAGCTCCAGATGGAACTATTGCTTTTGATAACTTAGATCATTTCTGGAAATTTTTCAATAATAACATTGGCGCTCTTAATATGGCAGTTCGTATTGATAAAGGGCAAATTAGTGACACTCAAGCAGCCATGGAACATATGTTTGATGTGCACACTAATCCCTTGTCTTTTATTGATCAAGAAAGTGATAAGGCTGGACCATCCAATAGAGATATGGTCACTATGATTCAAAACATGCCAAAACAACAAGTTACCCAACCTCCTAAGGAACCTGTTATTGAGCCTAAAATCATTCCCACACAAAAGAAAACTTCCTTCACTGCTTTACTTCGCCAAACTATTGATCAATATGCTTCAAGTAAACAAAAACCTAAAATGAAGCCAAACACCAATTTTCAACAATATGGAATACAACATAATACAACTTCAAAATTTCTTCATAACACCTTTCCTACCAACAATTTACACAATAGCAATATAGCATCTAATATTCATGTCCCTCCATCATATGCTCACAAATCCCATATTAATGCCCTACCGAACCAATATGGTGGGCAAACTAGTAATCTGGAAGCCATGGTGAAACAGTTAGCTTCCCGCATGGACCAGATAGATCCCTACCATCCCTCGTACAATTATCGAGAGATATGTAGTCAACCTTTGGATCCCATAGTTGTAGCACAACCGTACCCTAAGCATTTTCCCATGCCCATCCTGCCTATATATAAAGGAACTGAAGATCCCATAGAGCATCTTCGCATGTTTAGGATAGCATGTCATGATATATCACATGATGACTTGCTATTACTAAAAATGTTCCCAAAAAGTTTAGGTGGAATGGCATTAGAGTGGTACTATCAACTGCCCACTCATTCTTTGAGAAATTTTGAAGAAACAACTGAATATTTTGTCCATCAATTTAGTGCCTACATCGAGAGGCATGTAACCATTAAAGATTTATACAACTTAAAACAAGACAAGGATGAATGTTTTGCTGATTTCTTAGCTAGATGGAGGTAGTTGATAGGAAAACTGCACTTTGTGCTACCTTATAGGGAAATGTTGGACATTTTTATCAATAATTTGCAAGAACAAATATCTTATGAGTTATCAACTGCTACTTTAACTACCTTCGATCAAGCTATAGATTTAGCTCGAAGAGTAGAAGATGCCCTCATTAGGAGAGGCCAACTTAGGAAGAAAGATGATGAGAAAACATCCAAAAATCAATATAAAAACAAACAAGTCATAGGTGACGGAGTCACTGACAGTAGAAATGTTGCTAATATCAATGCAACGAAGACAACAAAAAAATTTATATTGAAACCTCTTGATAAACCTCCTCGAGAATTTACTAGATTGAATCAACCATTATCAACTATTTTACCTCAATTACTCGAAAGAGGTTTGATTCAATTACCAACTATCCAGGAACCTGATCCAACCATACCCAGATATAGAGCTGACTTACACTGTGATTTCCATAGAGGACCTGGACACTCTACCAACGCTTGTAAAAGGTTGAAACATAAAATACAAGATCTGATTGATAATAATGAAATGGAGGTGCAAGCCTTCCAACCTAAACAAAATGCTCCTAATAATCCTCAAAAGAACATTCCCCAAAATCAAAATCAAAATGCTAATCAATCATTAGACATATTTCAACATCCTTTACCAAGACATGGTAAAGAGGTGGCCAATCAAATTGAACATCATAATGTTCCTCCTCCTACCCGATATGTAGGAACTATTAGCGGACAATTACCTGTTCAGGATCCTCAAATATTTGACACAACCTTATCCCTGGTCACGACCAGGCCCCTACATAATTTTCAAACTCCAGATCCTAGTGATGTAGAATCAGATACTGAAAGTGAAATAGACATCACCTCAAACCAATCGAATAGTTCTGAAAATGAATCAGATCCTATTCAACCCATCACAGATGCTATGGTTCCAGAAGAACCATTTCCTAGAAGAGTTACTACTCGACCCTCTTCTAATCAATTCCTCCCTAATGAACAAGCCATAAACGCTCAACCGAGACCAGTTCAACGTCTTCAATATAACATTGTAGGTACCATTGGAGTCGTTACCCGACAACAAGCTCAAAATTCTCAACAAGAACCAAACCAGAATGATGGATCAGCTCCATTTGTTTTGAAAAATCCCAATAAAGGGAATCATGCTCCCAATGTTCAACCTAAACCCCCTTACAATATTAATGAGCAATTATCTAATACTACAGCCAAAATTTCCCTTTTGGATTTATTAAGATCTTCTCCTACCCATAGGGATGAGTTGATGCTTACATTAAGCCAAATGATGGTACCTCAAAACATTCAACCTGAAGCCATGGCCAATACTATCATCACTAGAGAAGTCGATTGTATTGACTTCCGGGATAAAGATATCCCACAACACAGTTTACATAAGGATAATCCCTTATATATTACTGCTCTAATTGGAGATGTAGCTGTTAAAAGAGTCCTGATTGATAATGGTTCATCTCTAAACATTTGCACTTTTGACTTCTACCAACGATTTGGCTTTAGAAGTGATGAAATGAAGAAAACTGACATGATTATCAAAGCTTTCAATGACGAAACACAAGAAACATGTGGAGTTATTACCATCCCATTGCAAGTTGGTCCTAGAACCTTAGATACGACCGTGTTTATTGTACATTGCCCCGCATCGTACAATATACTCTTGGGTCATCCTTGGATCAATGCAATGCGGGCTGTCCCATCAACTTTACACCAATGTGTTAAATTCGAATTTAAAAATCAGTTGGTCACTATCCATGGTGATCCTAGACCCTTTGATATGTGTGCTTTGGCAGAACCTGTTGGAGTGCAATTTTTCCCTGCTCTGTCATCCACACATCCTAATTCTTATTTTTCATCTAAAACTATGAAACACACACCCATAGCTTCACCTATTTCTCCTCCATTAATTTCACCCTCATATATAGATCAACAATCTTCTAAACAAACCACTCTAGAACCTCAAAAAGATCTTCAATCCACAACCAATCCTTCATGTTCTATCCCTATAATTTCAAAACCTATAGACCCATCTATTAACACTTCCACATTATCAACATCTATCATACCTTCCACATCTAAAGATATAGGGAATGATCCTTCTACATCTTATGCTCTTTTTGATGAACTTTTACCAGATTTATCCACAATCTTAATATCAGAAAAAACAAATGCTTTCATGCAAGATTCAATTCTTTTAAATAACTTGCCACCATCTCCTCGTACCTTGGGCCTCCCACAACCTATGGGAAGTACTTACCAAGTCGGGAGTTGTGCCTTCATTTATAAAGGATATGACTGGGGAAGAATACCTCGAAATATCAAAACTCATCATGATGGATATGCTCGATGTTATTTTACTAATGAGTATATTAAAGCTAAACCCATAATGCTTAAAATGGGATATAAAGGGAAAGGCTTGGGACCTTTCCAAAATGGCATGAAAGAACCTTTCGAGGTAGAACCGTGGCCTGCCCGTTGTGGTGTGGGCCTATTTCCTAGTAAGGGTCAACCCTTTCCTTTTGAAGATGATGATCAACTCATATGTTATCAAGATTATTTGGATAGGCATGATGATTTGCCTCTAAAAAATCAGCCATTTACATGTAACATGCTATCCATAGCTTACCCTGAAATGATTGTTGAATTCGATGATGAGTTGGAAGGAGATATCTTCCACGATGTCTCCGTTGAAGAGATGTTACACAATGGATTTTATTTTGATGGTTCTATACCAACTATAGCCCAACTTGAGGCCACTAATCCTCAAGATGAATTATCCAACTTAACCTTAAAATAATTACAAGAATTGGGCGTCTCACCCGCCCCACCTAATTTTGAAAGAGATCTACACATGGAGGTCGAAAACGTCATTAAAGTTAACATTGGAACTGAGGATAATCCTCACATAATCAATATTGGGTCAGAATTAAGTCAAGAAAAACAAGAGCAATACATTGCATTCCTTAAAGAATATGAAGATGTCTTCGCTTGGACATACGAAGATATGCCGGGTCTGGACCCTTCCGTAGTCATGCATCATCTAGTAGTCCATCCGGATGCTAAACCTGTTAAACAAAAACTTAGAAAAATGCATCCCAAAGTGGCCTTGCTAGTCAAAGGGGAGTTAGAAAAACTCCTGAATGTTGTTTTTATACAAGCTATTGATTATGCTGAATGGATCTCAAATGTAGTTCCAGTCACCAAGAAAGAAGCCACCAAAGTTAGGGTTTGCACAGATTTTAGAGATATTAACGTTGCATGCCCTAAAGATGATTTTCCTCTTCCAAACATGGATCAAATCATTGAATTTACTTTCGGGAGTGGGATGATGTCCTTAATGGATGGATTCTCTGGTTATAATCAGATCAGGATAGCTCCTGAAGATCAGGCTAAAACAACCTTTATTACCCCTTGGGGTACCTTTTGTTGGAAAGTGATGCCATTCGGCTTAAAGAACGTAGGTGCAACCTATCAACGAGCTATGACTTATATTTTTCATGATATGATGCATGATATCCTACATGATTATGTAGATGATATTATAGCTCACTCTATTAATGAAGATAATCATTTAGATGATTTGAGAAAAGTTTTTAATCGATTAAGAGAATATCTTATTCGATTAAATCCAGCCAAATGCATATTTGGAGTTAAGTCCGATAAACTATTAGGGGTTATAGTTTCTTTACGTGGTATCAAAATTGACCCTCTCAAGATTGTGGCTATCATTGATATGCCCGCACCTACCAATATATCTGAGTTACGAAGTTTACAAGGTAAACTTCAAGCTATCCGTCGCTTCATCGATAAGTTGGCAGACAAAACCGGTCCCTTTCTTAAGCTCCTTAAGAAGGATGTCCCTTTTAATTGGGACGACGAATGTAAAGAAGCTTTTGAACTTCTCAAACAATACCTCCTTAACCCACCTGTGCTTTCACCACCTAGACCTGATCGCCCATTTCTCCTGTATATTTTAGCTTCAGATTCTGCCTTAGGAGCTATGTTAGCTCAGCTTGATGATGAGAAGAGAGAACGTGCTAATTATTATATTAGCTGAACCTTCATCAGTTATGAAACCCGCTACACAGCATTGGAAAAACTATGTCTAGCAGTCATGTTTGCTATGCAAAAATTATGCCATTATATGCTTAGTCAGAAAACTTATGTCATTGCTAAATATGATCCCTTGCGGTATCTCATGAGTCGACCTTATTTATCGGGTCGCACAACCAAGTGGGTTCTCGCTCTAAGCGAGTTTGACCTCACGTTCATAGGACATAAGTCTGTTAAGGGTCAAATCATAGCAGATCAATTAGCTACTGCACCCTTAGAGTCTACCCATCCCCTCATCATTGAGTTTCTTGATGAATGCCTTCAATTAGAGGCAGACCATATTGAACAATGGTCCTTATACTTTGATGGAGCCCGATGCATGAGTGGGGCTGGTGCGGGTATTATTTTAATATCCCCATAAAAACATCTTATTCCTCTGTCCTTCAAATTAACATTTGCTTGCACCAATAATACTACTGAATATGAAGCTCTAATCCTTGGATTACGAGCTACCTTGGCACTAAAAATTAAACATCTGCTAGTTTTTGGTGATTCTCAACTTGTCATAAACCAAATTAATGAAGTTTATCAGACCAGAGATGATAAACTGTGCCCATATAAAGCCTATGTTTTACAATTAATGTCTCTATTTGATCAAGTTTCCTTGGAAGCTATTCCTCGAACTTGCAACCGTGCAGTTGATGCTATGGCCGTAGCTGCATCTCTCCTGCCCTTGGAGTTAGATGACGAATATGCCACTATCATTATTTGTCGACTCCAGGAACCCGCTTCAAATAATTCATGCTTAGAACCTTTGGATGTGTTTCTAATCAATGAAACTACTCTTGAACCTTGGTATATAGATATATTTGATTTTCTTCAAAATGGGACTTTCCCTGCCAATTCTAATAGAAACCAGCGTCGGTTATTACGTAGACGAGCAAGTCAATTTGTAATAATTGGCAATACTTTGTATAGGAGATCTTTTGAAGGTATCCTATTGAGATGTTTGAATTTAGAAGAATCCAAATCAGCCTTGAGTGAAGCCCACGATGGATCTTGTGGAGGACACTTCAGTGGTAGTGTCATTGCTAAAAAGCTCCTTAGGATAGGATACTTTTGGCCTACCATGGAGAATGATGCACATGAGTATGTGCGCCATTGCGACAAGTGCCAGAAACATGCTGACCTTGTCCATGCACCTGCACAAGAACTACAGGCTATTTCATCTCCTTGGCCCTTTTCAAAATGGGGCTTAGACATTATTGGCAAAATCAATCCTGTGTCATCTGATGGACACAAATTCATCATAACCCCCGAGTGTTTCAGAAGGGGGGTGAAGCTGCTTTTTCGCTGCTGCGGCACACAAGTCCTAAATTTATTTTTAATCAAATCATTGGTAGGTTCGAAATTCCCAAAATCTCATCCCTAATGGAACTTGTTTCAAAAAAAAAAGGTCAAGAAATTATGCCAAAAATATAAGATTCAACATCGCTGGTCCACTCCCTATTATCCTCAGGGTAATGGTCAAGCAGAAGCATCTAACAAAACCTTAATCAAAATTCTCAAAATATTGGTCAATAAAATTGGTCGCGACTGGCACATTCAGTTATATCCAGCCTTGTGGGCCTATCGAACTAGTGTTCGAACTCCCACTGGAACTTCACCTTTTGTTTTGGTTTATGGTGCTGAAGTCATTTTTCCCTTTGAATTAGAAGTTCCTTCTTTGGCTCTACTACTTCAAGATACCGAAGTAGGAGATGAATATCGAGCTGGTAGACTTAGTCAGCTGGAACTCCTAGATGAAAAATGCATCAATGCTTTGGAGCATCTCCGTGCCTACCAAAACAAGCTTAAAAGATCATATGCTAAAAAAGTTCGTCATCGATCCTTTGAGATCGACGACCTTGTTTTAAAAGAAAATCAAAAAAATACTAATGCAACTAAAGACCTTAAAGGTAAATTTGAGCCCAACTGGCTTGGACCATACATTATCACTGCTAAATTTGAATCAGGAGCATATAAATTATCTACCTTAGATGGTAAAGAACTTAAAGAACCCATGAACATTTTGCATCTTAAACGTTACTATGCGTAACAAAAATTAGTCATTTCATCATTTGTACATATTTTGCATGTTCTCTTATTTTAAAAATATATCAAATTGTTTACACAAAAACAAAAACAAACAAAAATAATAAAAATAAAAACAGCAATACTCTTGACTCTTTCGAAACCAAAACAAAATAAAGAAGAAAGAGAGAGTCAACATTCTCAAACTTCTCAAAAAGTATTGGTATATATCTTTGAGAATTGGCAAAAAGACAAGCTCACCCCTACCCAGAATAAAAATCCCTTGCTCTACAACTAATCCGAGCAAGTATCCCTAGCATAGGAAGAAAAGCAAAGTTCAAGAAAAAGAGAAAAAGAAAATGTTATTTTATATCATTATCCGACAATGTTCCAAGCATTATCTAAAAAGCAAAAAAATACAAAAGAAAACAAAAGAAAGCAAAAGCAAAAGCAATAAAATCCCTCTCCCTACCCTTTGAAAAGAAAAGAAGGGTTGATGAGCTTGAATCCATGGAATTCTCAATTATTCAAAAACTGTGAGGTAAGCCCCATAACAGGTGGTTTGTGCCCAACCTGCTTGGCCTTGGGTAACTCCTAGCATGGCGATATGTCTGTCACATTAGTGACCTTCTTTTGTACAGACCTATGTTTTCTTATGGATTAGCTAGCTCTTGATAATCCGACTTACATAGTAGTCTGGTATGGTTATATGCATCTAAATCATGGTTAATGAACACTTATTTGGTTCATTCAAATCACTTGTATCATATTATCTTGCTCAAAACTGGTAAACGAACATAGCAATTGCACACACATTTTGTATTTGAGAGATTTTGTGTATCATTATGATAAATCAAGATTGGAAATGAACTCACATATGCACATGGGATTCCTTATAAATCTAACTTTTGTCTTTAAAATACTTTGAAATATTTTTGCAAATTGTTTGGAATAAATTCATTTTTTTCTTTAAAGTACAGTTGTTTAGTATAAAGACAACTACATGCATTATCAAAATTCAAAATTTCTTTCAAACCATACAATAAAAACACATATTTATATATTGTCGACTTTCGCGACGATGGTATACTTCCAGAACTTAAATAGGAGTCTTATGCCTAGCGCAAGTCCTCCTCTTCATATTTTCTATTTATTTTCAAAAATTAAAAATCAACCATGCAATAAAACAATCTATTTTCTTCTTTGATTTTTGCGATGATGGTATAAGTCTATACCTACATATTCTATGCCTAGCGCAAACCATTGTACCAATTTTATTACCCATTCATTTAAAAATCATAAAAACCATATGACTTAAATCATTCTGTTATACAATTATGTTTTTAAAAAAAGCATGCACATTATCACTATTTCATGTCATTATGTCAACCTTCAATTTTGCAATGATGGTATAATTCCTAGGGAATTATCCAAAAATTTTATCACACTTAGGAATTTATGCCTAGCAAAAATCATTTTACAATATTTCATGCATAATATTTTCATGAAAAGTCTGAAAACAAATCATCATCATCATCATCATTTGCATCATCACACCAAAGTCTTAAGACAGTCTCTTAAGCACTCTTTTACTTTTTAACAATATTTCTATACTGGGATTAGCTTGACGACCGAGTGAGCGGCGACTCCATGAAATGGTCTATAATAGCGACAATGTCCTTTGAAATTATTGTTAAAAGTCCCTTTTATTTTTATCAAATTATCACATCACCAACAACCAATTTGTTACATCAGATTATTTCATTTAAATTTTTTAAAGCATGACATTTCAACCATAATATTTCCAATGACATAATTACATGAATTATTAAATCAATCACACTTCAAACATTAAAGCATTATACAAACGCATAAGACAAGTCATATGATCAAAAAAATATCTCATCTATATATATATCAAATATATGTACATCATCTCAAAAATAGATTGGTATGCCACAATCTACATCTTGGCATACTCAATCCTCTCAAATCATATAATCAATCTGTATAGTGCAGTAGCCTAGCCTCGAGAACCCCTCGAGCTCTCAGCCTCATCTCCTCCCCCGCCCTGAGGTGGATGAGGTGGCCCCATCGTAGTATGTGTGGTACTACGAGTCCTAGTTGTCGATCGAGATGAAGTCCTCGATGACCCAATCTTGATCGGGTCAGCAATGCCGGCTGGTAGCTATACCCTCTGACCCTCTGGCACCATCTGGAAGTAGATACCCTGGTAGAACGTGGTCTGAGCAATCGACCGTGCTAGCTCCTGAGTGCTCGCTCCTCCGCTCCGTGCTCTAAGGCATGCAACCTCATCTCTGAGCTGTGTAGCCTCCGCTCGGTGTCGTGCAGCCTCCTCCTGCAAAGTCTGCACCTATGCCTGGAGATGGATAGTCTCCACCTGGAGAGTAGCCATCTCACTACTCTCTCCTATGTCCACACCCTTGCCCTTATCAGGCGATGGTGGCCTCTCTCTCTATGGAGAAGGGGGTCTCTCCTCCCTCCTCTCCCGCTGTCGTGGCCTCTGCTGAGCTTGTGGTCTCCTCTGCTCTCTCCCGTCGTGACCCTATGCTGCCTCAATGGCTGCCTGGCACCGCCTCCCCATTCGATGCACAACTGCATGAATCGAACCCTGAGCCCTCGTCATCCGAGGAGGGCGGATGCCTGTGTACCAGGCATCATAGCCATCGGCTACCCTAGTGTCATCCCCATCCATTGGCTAAATGGGGGCATCATCTGCATCCTGACTCTAGAATCGTTGCATATCTGGAGCCCCGCTAACTATAGTGTTATCCCGGATAGTCCAAGAAAACTCGTAGTCTCTCAGAGATGGGATCCCCTGCTGTAGACCGAACTGCCTCAAAACTCGGTCATACCGGTGGAGCTCCACCTCTCCCCTCTCCATCCTCAGCCAGTAGACTCACTTGATGCGAGCCAGCTCCTGTCCATCCTCGGCCCACCCTGGATGATCTCTCCAAGGCCTCTAGGTGATCTGGTCGGAGACGAGGTCATCTAGTAGTCTCCGGGACACTGGTAGATCTATCCGCCACTATGCCCCTCTCTGGAGCCACTAGTAGAAAACTCGGGGCCTCTCCCCGTCAATCCCTATTAGTGGGAGCCCTACCGACCTCTGCACCACAATGTGCTCCTAGCACCAAACCTATAGTAGTGATGTCATAACCAGACATCGATCGCCCTTGTATACGACCCCATGAAGGATCCTATACAATCGACAGAGTACAAAGCTCCCCCAAGCAAATTTGTATCCGTGGTCTCTCATGTCACAGACCACATCTGTCAGTACCCATGGTACCCTGCATCCGCTCTGGTGGCACAGCAGAAGTCCACCTACCACCCCAACCAAAACCCATGTGAGTCTAGATGCCCCAGGCATCTGCGTAGTGACTCGATATTCACTCCGCCCTTCTCCAGGGTGAAGCTCGGATCGCCACATAGTCGCATCATCGCGTGGCCCTGATTGGCCATGGGAGTGATCAGCCGTCCTTGTATGGGGATCCTCAAAATCCTCCATACATCCTCTAGTGTGGGAGTCATCTCCCCTGTCGATAACCAAAAATAGGAAGAACCCGGATACCACCTCTCTGCTAGGGCTGTCAATAGCCCCATGTCTGTAGAAACTTGTGGCATCTCTGCCACATGCTATAAGCCGACCTAAGCCAGCTGATCTCGCTCTTCCTGAGACAGGGTGGCCAAGTCATCCCTTAGTCCACCGTATTTCCATTCTTTGCTCTTTAGTAATCCTCTCTGCAACATAAACAAAATCAACAATAAAAATCATTAATAAATCATTAATTAAAAATGCAAGTCAAAATAAGTTCAATTTCATAAATGATGATATCATCCACAATTGGACGATATCGTCCCCAATTTGAGCAAATTCGTCTCCGATTTTGCCATCCAAAATCGTCCCCTTTTTGACGAAATCGTCCCCATTTCATCGATTTCGCCTCATCTGGATCGATGATTTCGGCGAAATCGAGACGATTTCATCTCAACGACGTCGACGGCCCAAAAATGGCCGTGATGCTCAAAAATCAATCAAATCTAATCTAAAAAGCATGAAATTCTAAGTAAAGCATTCTAAATTCAGTTTAGACCCTTACCCGTAGCCCGCGTCGGACCTCTGTTGATCTGTGCACTGTCTCGACCATCTTGTCTCCAGAGCTCTAAAAACTAGGAAAATGAACAGTAACAAATGAATTAGGGTTTTACCCTATTTTTCTTAATTTTATTCAAAAACACTTAACAACTTTTTTAAATTTTTTTCTTTTTCGCGTTTTTACCTCAAACGTTCGATTTGGGTAAAAACACGGAGGGGGCACCATAGTAAGCTGTCGTACGATTCGACCTAGAATCGTCGCCTAAAAATGGGAATAATTTTTGCTTTCTCGTAGATCGAGAAGAACTCATCTTTAACGCATTTTCTTCAAAAAATTTGCTAAAGAGAGGGCAAAATGTAGCACCCTAAAATTGGCGCAGTAAAACCTTAAATAATTACAATTACTCTAGTAAATATTCAAATTCAAATTTCAACCCCCAAAACCGCTCCCAAACCGTCGTTTAACCCGTTTCCTCCTTTCCCGTGCCATTTTTAGAGTTTGTTTTGACCGTTTGACGATATCGTCGTCGATCAGATGATATCGCCTCGAATCGGACGATTTCGTCTGGACTAGGACGTCCAGACGATCTTGTCCCAAAACTAATTTTTCTCAATTAGCCTCTGTTCCAACGGCATCTCTAATCCGGGCAGAAGCGTGTCTGCGTCGTTAGAGACCCTCCCCATTGGAGATCTCCCAAATTGGGATGATCTCCAACCTCCTAACCTCCCTCCTAAGCCTATTTAAACTTAGGCCCTCCCCTTAACCTACCCCTGGCTGATATTTCCTGTAACTTGACTTTACACGCATTAAAACATCCTGAATTACCATCTGCACTTGTCCTATCCAAATTTTGTTGCAGGAACCTTAGTATTTTTCAGTCGGAGCAAGCTCAGTTCATCGTGGACGATCCTGTTCAATTCGAGACGATTTCATACCAATCCGAGATGATTTCGACTACAGTCTGCATTGGGGGCAATCACTGCCCAGAGTTTGCATTTTTCTCTTTTCATCTCCTATTCTATTTTGCATCTAGTTAGTTTATTTATTATTTTTTGCTATTCTGCATCTTGGAGTTCACCCATGTAGTTTAATTGCATAATGAAATCATGATTAATTATTAAAACATTGTAATTTGCTTGCATTCCTATTTAGGATTATCTGTTAACATCTTTATTGTCATTTTACATATTTATCCTCTATTAGCATTGCTGTATTTTTTGTATTTTGTGTCTATTTCTCTGTTTGTAGGTCTCTAACGAATTCGTCTGACGAATTCGTCAGATCTCAGACGATCCTGCAGGTCAGAGACGATCTTGTCAAATTCTAGACGATCCTGTCTGCTTCAAGAATCAGAACCTCCATCAGACATCCGGATCAGGTATGGCTCTGTAATTTAGCTTTTTCCCTCTATTTTCTGTTTAAAATCTGTTTTTTGTATTTCATTTAGCCTGCATTTTCATAATAGTACAACTTAGATTCATTTGGCCAAACCTAGGACTCGAATGTTTAAAGATAAAACTGAACACATTAAACACATTCCCAACCTAGGCGTGGAAACTGCCATTCAAACGTTTCCTGGTGAACCCACCATCCATCGAAAAATCACCATAATACACCTCCCCCGAGAGGCGGGACCTTCGCAAGGCCTCTCAGTCCGAGGTACGGATCCTATAGCCTGAAGGTAAGGATGCGAAAAATTTGGAGCGATACACCTCCATTATTGGAGAGTCCTAAAAAATAAATAATTAAATAAATAATATTCTT
The DNA here is from genome assembly GCA_028583015.1 of Wollemia nobilis. Classification (NCBI taxonomy): domain Eukaryota; kingdom Viridiplantae; phylum Streptophyta; class Pinopsida; order Araucariales; family Araucariaceae; genus Wollemia; species Wollemia nobilis. The sequence continues at coordinate 6,912,382 of JAQPPZ010001323.1, forward strand.
GATATTCAATGAGAAGGCACCTATATCCCATGTATTGAAGTAAGGCACCTGATTTCTAGTGAAAAATGTGTCTATATTCTATTCTAATGGGTGAATGTATCCTGTGTATTAAAGTAAGGCACCTAATTTCTAGAAAAAGGCACCTAAATTCCATTCTAATAAGCACCTATTTTTGTTATACAAAATAAATCTTTGATATTGAGAAGTAGTTGAAGCCACGTCAACATTTCATCAAAATGATAAAGGTCAAACTTCTCACAAATAAAAACCATTTTTTACATTGGATGTTTATGCATGTTCCAAGACAATCAACAAACAACTTCCAAGGAGGGATGTGTGTCGTCCTGCAGAAAAGTATTGATTTAATATTTTTATTGCATGTTTTTTTAGTAGGGAATCTCAAATCAAAAGAAAATTGTAGCACTTGAGAATAATTTTTTTACATGGGAAATATGCACATTATTATTTGTTTTAGTAATCATAGTCATAATGAGACAACCAATCCATATGCACCACAAGCATCTACACATCATGCATGCACAAAAAACTATTTAGACATGTACTCAATTTTCTATTTTATATGTATATAATTTTAATGGAAAATACATTTTTGTAAATAGTTTTGTTAGTTTATCCATAGATATCCATCCAATCATCATACCCAATTTTGTATTTTTCTACATGTCATTGATTAGTTGGGTGAAGAATTATAACAATCATCCATTAGAAATCTAAAACATGGTTTTAATGATATTTTGCATACATCACTATGATTATTTCTAATTATGGTTATGAAGAACCTGATTCCACGGATATGATTGAGTTAAAATGATATGTTAAAAAGAACCTATGAGCCAAGGTAAGTTACAAATAAATGCAAAAAAATAGAAAAAAAGATTGCAGATGAAAAAAAGGAGAGAAATTCACCATGGGAGGAAAATCCACAAACCATTTTATTAAAAATAATGAGCCTAGATATCTTTCAGGGATCACTAAATATGTTCAAAATCAATTTGAAGTTATTTTATGGATGTATTATTGTTACCAGGTTAGTCAAAACCAAGATGCTAAAGCAGCAAAGAATTTTCCAAATCCTTGAGAGATGATGTCATTAGAATGCACGGACTAGAAATTCTAGTCATAGAGGCCCATATTGATGCAGTCATCAATCTCCCTCAAAGAGGAGATCATATATATAAATATGATAACCCTACACATTGTGCATAGAGGTTTTTAAAGCAATCAATAATGTATTTGATGTGCTCTAGAATACTAATATAGTACCTCCCAAATCTCTGGAGCCAATTCTTTGAGAAAACAACTCGATTATTCACCTACATGAGAAGGTACTCATGGATGAATGTAAATCATTTACATTTTTGAATCTTTTACTACATGGTGTAGACACCTAAAATACATCATGTTGAGGAAGCTACTCATATTGATACCTTTTTAAGCCATGTGACTCACCTTGGACCTTTCCAAGATCCAACACTGGTTCTAACCACTCAATCAGGGTAAGCTAGACCTATTCAGCCTTGATCACTAATGAAATCAGTGGTAACCACTACCACTACTAACATTGAGAGTGTCCATAAGTTGGCTATGCATGTTCATAGTGGCTATAGTCTAATTTATGCTTATCAAATATAGTCAAGTCTATAACAAACTTGAGCTACCCAAGCTGATCAAAATCCATTGCAAGCAATGATTTCTTGAGTGATTGTGCCTACAAAGATTCTAGAAGCATCCATACAACTACCCCTACCTAAAAAATTCTAGATCTTGGATTCCTAAAGAAGCTAGAATTCAAATTCAAGAAGTTTATTTAAGACATCCCAAAATAAGAGAAAAGTCTAGAGAATTCATGAGCAATTAGCGTAACAAAGTGTTGTTGAAATGTGATCAGAGAGTGTAAACCATAACAAGCATCATTATGCTACCAAAAGTGCACTATGAAGCTATCATTTGTGTCAATGGAGCTTTAGATATTTTGAAACCAATCTACACCACTATTCTTCATTGATTCACCATTAATTTGAGCTAATTCAATGATAAAAATGTGTCTTGTGACACGACCAACCCTTGCACATAAATTCAATGGAGGAATTTATCATCATCAAGCCCAAAATACAGATAATAGAGCCTCTATCCCATGGCTACTATTTTCAATAGTGGTCCATAGGCATTGTCACCAATGTTAATAGTGGCTAACAAAGCCCATCAATATGATCAATAGTGGCCTTAGGATTATGTATCATTTCTTTTGTTTTAGTCAGTATGTTAGTCATTAGCTACTTTTCATTGATTTTATAACATATATTAGCTACTTTAAATTTAGTATTTATACTTTAATTCTAGTATTTAATGCATTTTTACACTTCTTTATGCATTTACTTGCTTTAAACTAGCCTCATCTTGAGAGGTTTTCAATGCTATTAATATATCTTTAGTTTCTTTGTGTGTAGCTAATAGGTCTTTTGCAGGAGCTAAGCATCATCAAGACCACCTTCCTTGATGTCATCACATGGATGTTGTGAAGGAAACCCTCCTATAATTAGATTTGAGAAATTTTAGAAGAGTCTACTTGGAAGACATCTATTCTTGAAATATTTTGTAATATCGTATCAATTTGGTATCCCTAAGAGGGATGTATTGTAACCTGATGTACAATGTATTTTGAAAATTAATGAAAATGGTCCATATATTTATTCAAATTCTTGTTATCATGGTTACATAGATTTATTTTCTCAAATTTATTTTATTATTGCAATGTTATAGATGTTTAGAGTCTTTTGGCAATTCATAACTAGTGATCAGGTGCGGGACCCTTCCTTATTTGCTACTAAGTTTTCTATCTATTTTTTCATTTTAGGTACCATCACTCTGAGCAATCATGGTTAACAATCACCACTACCACTGGCTCTAACATATAGCACCACCACCATTATGATCATTAATGGCCTTGGAAAATACATAGAATCAAAATGGTAGCAACTTCTTCAAACTAAGGCTACCCTTGTAAGTGGCCCTAATCTATCTTCTATTGTATTTGTCTAAAATTTATAGAGTAGAAGCAATAATTAGAACACATAGAGAAAATATTAAAGGAAAATTTTAGTTCTCTATTATTTACTAACCACTACTGCTAGGAACAACAAATACTGCTGCTCACCACTCCAGAATCAAGTGGCCAGATTTTTGACTGCCTCTATGTCTGATGGCCACTACTGTGCATCATTTTTCATAGAGATTATCTCTGTTAAACTGAGTGTAGGGTATGCATGCTTGTAGCCTACTGAAATTTTGTTCCATTATAGCTCTACACTACATTTTCTAAATCTAAAATGTTTCTTACATGCATATTTATGAATCTTAAACAATATTTTCATGCATATAGTTGAAAAATCATGGCATGTTGTATTATGCATATTTGCTTTTTTATAAAACAAAATGAACCACACACACCTCGTATTTCAAGTTTAACATTATTTGAGTTGGGATTTGACATCCAACCAATTGATAAATACCAATAGTGGCCTTCATCACCACCTGTTTGGCTTAGATTTTATGATTTTTTGAACCTGATCGTGGCCAAGGTTGACTCCAAGAACCATCAAAATTCATGGAAAATAGCATGTACTCTTATTCATAAGGTATATCACTGCACAAAACAATTTTTATGAGGATCTATAGGACCTATTATCCCTCATTTGGTATGGGTTTCATCTCCATACCCTGGTGGGTTTCATCATTTGGACTTCATCACCAGATGTGCGTGTGAGAGCGTATAGGTGAAAACCTTTAAATAATTGAGAGTTACATAAACTATATTCAAACTCACATGATAATGTGGTATGATACACAACAAATAAAAACACACAAACCAAATTTTTAGAAAACATAATAAAAATTTAAAAGATATAACCATCTGTATACATTGTTTATATCTTAAAATCACATATGAGATAATTCAAAATTAATGGTCACCACATAGAGCTACGTTAAATCGATGATTGAGGTAATGGCCAATGCACAAGAGGGTGAAAATCACCCTATATTAAGTCCATTTGACCAAGCCATATCTGAATGGCATTTAGGTAGTCTCCATGAACACAATTCCACTCATGGGGGATATCATAGAGAAACCCCATCTAGGAGAACTAATGCAAGGACTTCTTGTGATCATGATGAGGGTACTTCTAGACCTCAATCATCACATGATGTTGATAGAAAAAATCTACCAAATGATGGGTAAACTATACGGGTTTCAACTCTTCACATACCAAATAGAGATTCAAATCCCTTAGAGAGTGGAGTGGATCTTATATCATTTCGTAACATTGGTGAAAGAGGTACACCTATTAGGAAACTCTAGAAAACCCATCAACTTGATCATTTAGACAAGTATGGTAGAGATTCAACCCATAGGGCCACTTTTTCTACCCATTCTCATTTAGAGAGTGTGCATAGTGAAGGGATAGTACATCATATGTATTCCCAAGGTGAGTGCTCCAAGAAAGCATGCAACACACCCACCTCATCCACACATGAGGGCACTGAACATAGGGTTGAACATGGTGTTAATGCAGCCTCAATAGATAAAGGTTAGAGGATATCTAGACTTTTAGCTATAACTGATATTACCAAATCTCCTTGCATAGAGCTATAAAACCAATGACCATACATAGTAGATCAAACAGATCGACTACCTAGGCCTATCAAAACCCAAAGAGAATAATTAATCCAATCCCAATTGGAGGATTTATGTAATGAGCATGAGAACCTAGAATATGAGCACACAAAAATATAGAGGTTGCATTGCCAACATATGTATGAGAATTATTTGCATGAATAAAGTATTCTTGAGCAAGAGGAATGTGAAGAATAATCAAATAGGTTAGCTCAAAAAAAATTACCCACACCTAGTGCTTATAGGTGATAGCATAATGCTAGACGTAATATGTTTCACCAAGATCTACCTAGTAGGAAAATAGACACTCGTCCTCATCACACTTCACAATATGCTTCTCAACAATAATAGTCCCAAGCACCAAATCCACCAGAGTATGAACAATATGAGGAAATAGAAAAAGATGAATAGAAGTAGTTGTATCTTGAGCCATCCTCAGTGGACTTGGTTGATTATTACAATCAGCCAACTTGAACACATAGGAACATCCCACCACTTGCCCACCAAATACCTCTTTGGGAGGATGATATCACCTCATATCAAGCATAAAAAATGTTCACCAAGTAGCTTCAATCACTTGAGAAATAAGGTGTAGCTTATTAGAAGCCCACACTGAGCAAAATTTATAATCAATCCCTTAGTTGATCGGTACCTAGTCTAGTGTGTCCTAAACACTTTGAAATGCCTAAGCTAGATAAGTTTAAGGGATATGAAGATGCACAAGAACATGTTACAAGTTTTATGAGCTTATGTTTCTATTTGCAAAACAATGATACCTTATTTTTGTGAAATTTCATGATCATACTTTTAGGTGCTACCCTTGAGTGGTACAATCAGATCCCTAGGCATAGTATAACTAGATTTGAACAACTAGCAAATACTTTCCTTGAATGGTTTTCTTTCTACATCAAGAATAAAGCTAAATTTTTTTACTTATCAAAATTACGTCAATATGATGATGAGTAAATCATGGATTATGGGAATAGATGGTGAAAATTCATTTCAAAACTACCATTTCCTATTCCCACATCTGAACTAAATTAGATGTTCACAAAGAGTTGTGCTAAGCACATATCATCGCTACTTTAGTTGTAATAGTATCCAATATTCTAGGAGGCTTTGGTGCAAGACAAAGTTATAAATGATATTAAGGTCCAAGATGGGGAGTTATCCACAAGAAATATTGGAATAAGAACACATACAACCATCCTCATTAGGTAAAACATATGCCTATAAATCAAATAGTCTTAAATATTCCAAAAGCAGAGAAGAACTAACCACAACCAAATTATTAGGTTCAACCTTCCCTAGGACACTATAATCAACACAATAGAAATTAGGGTAAGAACATGCAACACCGTCCACCTCACCAATACATGCCATTGCCTAAGTCTTTGGCATCATTATTCAATATACTATGTGAGGCTAAGGCATTCACCTTGCCCAAAGTTCACTTGTTAGATCCAAACCACCCTAATTCAAAGGGGTATAGAGAAGACCAGTATTATCTTTATCATAGACAAAAAGGTCATGACATTGAAATTTGCTATGGTTTTAAAAACCTGGTGCAAAACATGCTAGATAAGGATCAACTATAGATTGATAATCCTTTGGCTCCCGATAACCAATAAATGGGAATTTTCAATATCCCTTGCCTAATCATGAGGTACAATAAAATCATATAGGGCATGTCAACCAAGTTTGTATAGATCCTCCCACACAAGGATTTGTTGTCTTGATAAATATTGTCACTCATAATAGGAGATACAATAAGCCTAAGCCATTTGTGGCTTCAATCTATTTTCTAGCTACACCTCAGCAAAGGCCAACTCAGAACCAATTTCTAGGCCCACCAACAAGACTGGTGATCACTATATGATCCAAAATCACTCAAAGTATACAAACAACCTAGACTAATTTATCTATTTATGATCTCATAGAATAGTCCCCTAAGCATAGGGAGATCCTCATGGATATTTTTAAGTCCATTGATCTCTAGTATGAAAAATCAAATGTATTTACCAATTTCATGGGGCATATTCAGAAGTGTAAAGAGCCAGTGATCACATTTTATGATCACAAAATTAAAACTATTTTGACCAATGTAATGGATCCTCCACTACACATTATTGCTTGTATCAATTGCATACCCTTTAAGTGAGTGTTGATTTACATAGGATCTTAAATCAATATTATAACAACAAAGGCACTTGTATACCTGAGTCTTCCTGAGTCACACATAGTTACCTCAACTTTTATGTTGCAAGCATTTAACGAAGTGTTGTTATCCATAGTTGGTATAATAGTTCTACCTATTCAATTAGGTCTAAAGACCATTTTAGTTATGAACCACATATTGGAAGGTGTAATGCAATACATATTACTTGGGCATTTATGGATCTAAGATATGAGATGTGTTCCCTCTATTCTACATCAGTGTATTAAATATTTTTATGAGGGATTATTCCATGTCATCCCCTTGGATGAAGAACCATTTAAATATGTCAATTAGGTTGATATATTGAGGGAGTTTGTCCTCCCATACATACATATGGATATTTGATAAACATCAAAAACTAAATATCTAGAGTATAAAACCAAGTTAGTGCAGGCTGATCCATACACATCAGTGCCACCATAATCTTCTAGGCTAGAAATTACCTCTTAAGAAAAATTCAACATAATAAAAATTAAAGGATAAACAAAATCTTAATGTAAAAATGGTAGAAGAAGATCCTAGAGCCATTACTAATGTGGTTACAATGGATATTATAACTCCCATGGAGGAGGATGATTCACCAAATCTAGTAGAGAAATTGCCTCAACCCACTTTACCTACATCATCCACTGCATCATTTGCACCATAGGTGACAATGCACTTACTGAATCTTGAGCTAGTGTATACACCTAAATCATGTAAATCAGATAATACTATCAGTGCATTACATATGCCCTCTTATCAACAACATATGGCCTTATTGGGCACCCTTATAGGCTATAAAAAGGCTTCCAAAAGGCTCCAAAAATTAGTTTGGAGGGTTCCTAGTAGTTTAGGGTAGTTTTGGGGCACCTCCTAGTGACCATCCCACCAAGGGATGGTCACAGTTGGTGATCGTCTCACCAAGGGATGACCATCCATAACCATCCTTGGGTGGGATGGCCCCTAACTAGACCTTTGAAAAATTCAAAGGATGCACTAAATGACAATCAAATAATGCCATTAATGCATCCAATCACCCCAAATTGATTGGGGACCTACAAATATGCAGTGAGGCAATATATTGGGAGCCCCAAAGGGGTAACCTTCCCCTCATAAATCAATGACGCAATTAGGACATGTGGCATCACCTGCCTCGCATGGCCAAAGATGCCATTTTTCCCTAGATGCCCTTTTGGGCTATAAAAGGAGGTCCAAACCCTCATTTCAAATGAGGAGAGATTGATGATTTATGAAATGAAGTGCTACACAAATAAACCCTCGCTATTTGCAAACCAAAACTCACCCTTTCTTAGCCTTGAAACCCTCTTCATTCGAAGGTGATTTCATAGGTAATAGGCTCAATCCATCAATACCAAACCAAAAAAATTTAAGTATTCTTTGGCCCCATATGTCGACAACACCCCTACCCAATTTTTGGACCAATTTCCATAGGTATAGGTGACAAAAATAAGGTAGTTTTGTAACTGTCCCACCTGGGTATGGTGAGCATTCTGTGTTTGTCACACCTAGGTATGGCCACAAAATAGATTGTAATTTTAGATAAATTCCTCCATATACCCCTTGGTAATATCTAGAGGAACCTTTGGTCCAAATTTGAAGCAATTTGGAGGAGTTTTGACATAGGATTTGAGGTCCCCAAGATTGCAGGTTTATTTGGCTCACCCAGGAACGATCACCATTTCTGCATTGTGTCACCTTTGATATTGCTTCCAAATTTATTTTTTGCATTTATAATAGCTTAAAATATATTTATGATTAATGTAGATCAGTTTTCATGCATATAGATCACTTTTTATGGTTGTAGAATATGCTCCTTTTTCATGGTTTAATGGCTTTATTCTATAACGCAAATGCTTTTAATATCATTTCAATACCTTGTATTCAGGAACAGTAATGCTAGGCAATAGGAGGATCTAAGGAGGCACAATATTATCAGCCCAACAATAGCTCTCGAGTGTGGGAAGCAGGAATTCACAATACTACTATTTATCACCTTAAAGGCCTCTTTCCAAGGGACTAGATCCCTTGAAGATTTGTAATGAAATGTATCAAATTTGTGAAGCCCTCAAGGGGACATATTGTAATATAGTTTTAAAGCTATAAATGAATGAATATATAGAGAATTTTATTATCTTTATTTTCTATGTTGTCTCATTTCAGTAGATTACATGCTTATGCCATCTTTCCCTTTTAATTCTTAAAAATTGATATAAATTGAAAGTAAATGCCCTTAAGGTGATATCGTGAATTTCAATTCAGTGGCAATCATGGTATCTAATATTTTTCTAATATCTCCTTGGATTGTGATAATTTGGACCTTTATTTCTGGTTTTATTTGTTGCAGGTACTGACCGTTCTGAGAAGAAGTGACCCCTTTGCTACTAGGTGGCACTGGGTGAGATGACCAGCTACATGGCATTGGGTGGGATGGCCCCCAATATGCCACCATACCTGATAGGGATGGCCACAAAACTAGAGGGTTTCTACAAAAATTTGCAGAAACAACAACTTTCAGGTTCCATTTTACACATTTTTGCATTAAAAATTTAACTTTTTACTACTTAAAATTTCTCAATTTTATGTTTTTCTCGCTTATTTTTTTGCATAGAAAGATTATAATTTATCTTTCCAAAATCATGCATTAATTAGTTAAAAAAAAATAGATGAAAATAATAGTAGAAGTTGTTGCTTTTTTTTGTCTAGTTTGCTTGATGAAAACTTGCCAAAAAGGTTAAGTTCATATAAGCCTTCAATTTTAGTGCTTTCCTTTTATGCTACTAACAAGTCTGAAATAAAAATGTACCTTCATGCATTTAGTGAATAATCATTGAGTGCTATGTTGCTTTCTTTCAAAATTTGTAAAAGGAACACACACACACCATGATATTTCTAAATGTTGGTGAGTTGGACTTCATTCCCAACCACTGATAGAGTACAATGATGGTGGGTTTCATCTCCATCCATTGAATCAAATCCTATGAACCCTATTTTATTGGCCAATACTAACTCCAAGATTTGTCCTAAAAGTGCAAAATAGAATGCATCCTTCTTTGGAAGGGTGTATCGCTACGCACGGGGTGCTGGGTGAGGATTGAAAAGACCTATGCTCCCTGATCAGGTATGGATTTCATATCCATACTTTGGTTGGTTTATGTGACCATAATTTCACTACCGGTTGTTGAGCTGCAAGTATATAGGTGAAAACCACTTAAAATTTGAGTATTACATCAACAAATCAAACACAAGAAAAGTATTTTCTTTACAAAGAAACACATCTTAAAACACATCAAAAAGTTTAGGATTCACACTTAAAATATTTAAAATGAGATAATCACTTCTATTATTGCATGTCTCTATTGTTTTTTTGTTTCAAATTCATAGAAATTGTAAAGAAGATAAAAAAATAGTATTTTGAGTACATAGCTATGGTACGTACCCATAGCCAAGCCCATTTAGGGGCAGAAGCTATGGGAAATAGAGAATAGGATATAGAATATCCTCATGTTGATCCTAGGGATAGGATCATTCCTCCCTAGCAATCAGCTAATCTCCCTAGTCGTAGACCAACTAATGAGTGGATGGTTACTCCTAGAGAGTCAACTAGAAGTTCTAGCTTACAGGGGAATCCTTCGTAGGGTACTCCTATAGGTCATAGTTCTATTTTGGAAAAATATCTCCCTAATTCATATGCTAAAAACACATTCTTTTGAGAAGAGTTAATGCACAATGAGGCACATTGACATAGAGCAATACCACGTGTTCACATGCATGCTCAATCCTCTACTCTTGGTCATACATAGAAGCAAGATCTCACACCTCGAGTAGGGTTGAATGATCATCTCAATATTTCAAGTCACCCTACTCCAAGGTATCAAAATCACAATGAGTATGATACTCATCAAATTAGGCAACCTTATTCTATCTTACCTTACCTTATTTATGAGGGAATACCTAAGGAGCATCCAGATTATCCTCATAAAAATGTGTCAATGCAAGCATGTTGTGCCTCTGTGCCAGTAGTATTTCAAAAAGACTTGTTTAGGAAAGAACCTCAAGTCAATGTGATTGCCCTCAATCAAGGGAAGCATGTAATTGATCTCACAGATCCTCTTGAACATGATAGAAAATAATGCAATAATGCTAAGGCACTTAGACCTAATACATCAGATCAAATTAATAATTTGGTCCAAAGATATGCTAACCTCCAAGCCGAGTTTAATCAACTTAGTTCGGATAAACATCATTTAGATCTCTTAGAGAAGTGACAACAAATAGAGAAAGAAAATATTGAACGACAAATTTAGGAAACTTTGCATCATGGAGCTGTAACTCCAAGAATGCATAGACAAGAGAATTTCTCGAGGCAACCAAATTTCCAACAAGATAGGTCTACTAGACCTAAACATATGTTGCCTCCTAGACCTTGTAGGCCTAAATAGAATGCATATGATAGGCCAAACATAGATCACCTTCAATAGATGTTTGTTCCTCCTTGTAGGCCCATACCTGAAACACCTTGTGAGGCTTATGATGATTTGGAATAGAATGAGGATTATGTAGAAGCACCTTATGGAGGCGTGGATGATGTCAATAAACCACCCCAACCTAGGCTTAATATTCCTCATCCACCTCTATGAGTTCAAAGCAAGGAAGAGGAGATCAAATCCTCAGATGCGTATCAATATTTGCTTGCACGCTTAGAAACTGTAGAAGGTAATACAACTGGCAATAGGCTTCAAAATATTACCTTGTGTCAGCTAAAGAACCAACCATTACATCCATCCATTCCTTGGTCTATCCTGAGCATTTAAAAATACCCAAATTTGATAGATTCAAGGGCACAGAAGATGCTTAAGTGCACGTCACTAGATTTATAAATTTTTTCTTCAACATATAGGACAATGATGCATTGCTCCTAAGAACTTTCCTGAGTACCCTTGCTAGTCCAGCCATTGAGTGGTTCAACCAACTTCCAAAACATGGCATCTACACATTTGAACAATTCACTAATGCATTTTTATAAGGTTTCGCCTTCAACACCAAAATGAAGGTAACATTAACTAATCTCACAAGGATGAAATAAACCAAGGATGAGTCGATTACTGACTATGAAAATAGGTGGTGAACACTTTTGGCTAAGCTACCCTATCTATTTCCAGTGACTGAATTAACTCGCTTGCTTTTAAAGAGTTTCTTGAAACCCATCTCTTTGATATTACAATTATAGCAATACCCTACCTTATAAGAAGCTCTGGCATAGGATATAAACATAGAGGAAATCAAAATACAAGAGGGAGAAATAAAAAAACCTCATAAGAAGGAGTGGACAAAGAATCCTAAGAATAGCTCAACACCTGCAAAGCCAGCTATGATCAATCAAGTGGCCATAAATGTCCCTACACCTACTAAAGTTATGCCTCCCCAAAAAGTAAACTATCAGGTATGTGTTTCCATTGTATGATGAGGATGAGTATTATATTTGTATGTTATTCCTTGTCTAAGGACCATCTGATGCTAGTTGTTTCCTCATGAAGAGCAGGCTCATCCTCTTTCACATAGGCCACCGTGAGTTATTCCATTTCCACTAGAGCCACACCCATGAGTTATTAGAAAACATCATATCTCTAGACCCACTCACCCTAGAGTAGGATATTATGTATCCATAAATATGATTTCCATAGATTTAACGACACCATTGGTGAATCTGAATAACCCATCCAAGATATTGTATCTTGATTTAGAGGTAATTGAATTTGATAAGGGAGATTCTTATCCATCACCCTCAGAGTATTGGCCTTGTGAGGAAATGTTATAACCATTTAACTTTTCTTCAATAACTACTTAGGATGTTTTTCAAGCTAAGGTTGACCCTAAATTTCCTATTGGAGAAGAAAACCTAGCTGATGAAATTCACTTAATTGCCACCCCACATCAGTTGGAGGATGGGTCTCACATGTCAATTGAGCCAATAATTGATAGGGATATTGGTACATATCCTGATAATCATCATACCATTAAATTAGGGGAAGGTCTCTCCCTAAGTGAACAAGATGATTTCATAGCTGCATTGAAAGCAAGGATTAAAGGTTTTTCTTGGTCATATAAAGATATGCCAGGACTAGACCCAAACATAGTCATGCATAATCTTATATTAGACCCCAATATCAAACCTGTTAAGCAAAATTTATGAAAAATGCACCCAACAGTAGCCTTAATGGTGAAATATAAATTACAAAAGCTATTGGATGCTAATATCATCATCTCAATAGATTATCCGCCATGGGTTTCAAACATAGTTCTCATCAAAAATCCTTATGGGGGGATTCACATTTGCACTAAATTTCAAGATCTTAAAAAGCGAGTCCTAAGGATGAATTTCCCTTACCTAACATCAATGCGTTGGTAGACACAACAAAAGGACATGAAATGCAATCCCTAATGGATGAATTTTTTGGATATAATCATATTCATATTAATCCAGAAGACCAAATCAAAATGGTATTCACAATGCCTTGGGGGACATTCTGTTACAAGGTCATGCCTTTTGGCCTTAAGAATGCTGGTGCTACCTACCAACGAGCCATGACATATATCTTCCATGACTACATGCACAAGATTTTGGAAGATTACATGGATGATTTATTGTCAAAATATTTATTATGCCATGAACATATCGATGTATTGTGTAAGATCCTAGATCGCTTCATAGAGCACAATGTTAGACTTAATACCAAAAAGTGTATCTTCGATGTCACATATGGTAAAATTTTGGGATTCATAGTCTCCAAGAAAGGCATAGAGGTAGATCTAAACAAGGTCAAGGCAATATTAGAAATACCTCCCCCCACAACCATTAAGCAACTACACAGTTTACAAGGAAATATCGCATCCATAAAATGCTTTATAGTGCAATTATCGTATAAGTGTCGACCCATGAATAAGTTGCTACATAAGGGGGTCTAATTTCATTGGGAAGAAGAATGTCAAAATACCTTTTATGAAATTAAACAATACCTATATTCACCACCTATATTGGCTCCACCATGACCAGGAGTGTCATTATATTTATACATCTCAGCTACTGAGTTGGATTTGGGCACCATGTTGTTTCAAAAGAATGAATTCCACAAAGAAAATGCTACTTATTACATTAGCTGCACACTGGTCAGCTATGAAACTAGATATGCATACGTTGAGAAGCTATTCTTAGAAGTGGTTTTTGCCACCAGAAAGCTACACAATTATATGCTTAATCATACAATGTATGTTGTATCTAAAGAAAATTCATTGTGCTACATGATGAGTTGAACATATCATAATAATCGCACAGTGAAATTGATAATGTTTTGATGGAATTTGACCTAGACTTCATTGGAAAAAAAATTATCAAAGGATAGGTCATAGCCAATCAACTATTAGAGGCTCCTCTATAGGATGATCAAACTCTAAATATAGAACTTCCCAATGATGGAGTATTTCATACCTTAGAATCACCAGATTCTACCGAGCATGAGTCACAGGTAGACATAAGTCTATTCTTTGATGGTTCTAAATGTGAGAAAGGTGGTGGTGCAGGTATTGTGTTTTTTATACCACAAGGGACTCCCATACCTCTTTCATTTAAAATTGATTTTCCTTGTATTAACAAAAATGCCAAGTATGAAGCTCTCATCATAGGACTTCAAACGACAATCACCATGAACATAACAAAGATGAATATTTTTGGTGATTCCTTGCTGATAGTAAATCAGGTTAAAGGGATATTCTAATGTAGGCATCCTATCTTGCAAGCCTACAAAGCCCTAGTGGATAAAATCTTGGTCAAATTTGAATGGTATGATATAGACGCACTCCCTTGCTCATCTAATCATTTTGCGGATACAATGGCTTCCTTAGGGTCATTAATCCTGCATGACCCTTTAGATGATATCACAACTATCCAACTAAAAATGCTAGTGCAATATAAGACTGAGCATGAAGAGCATAATGCTATACCAGTTTTTCACATGACTCAGATTGATCCTTCTCATGAAAGGTTATCTAAACTACACTAATATTTGAATAATGCTAATTGGGGGGATTTTTTCCATCATACTCCTTTTGATACTAGCACAATGCTATATCTCCAAGTTCGCTTTTAATCAGCATTTGTACAAGATAAAAATCAAAAGGATAGCATGATTCATAATATTGAGGCTTCTTCAAAGTAATATTGGGTCATCCAGATTAAATATTATCTTAAGCTGGGTAATATTCCACCTGGATTATCGCATGTCGTAAAGTGAGAATTCAAACAAAAGGTGACAAAATATGTCTTATTAGGGGACATAATGTATCATCAGAGTTATGAAGGTATCCTCCTTCATTGCTTAGACTCACAGGAGTTAGCTTGGACCATCATCCAAGCACACAATGGTACATGTGGTGGCCACTTTAGTGGTATGGCCATAACCAAGCGCATTCTTCGCATGGGCTATTATTGGCCAACTTTAGAGCAATATTTTTGCACTTATGTTAAGAAGTGCATGAAGTGTCAACATCATGAAAATTTAACCCATGTACCTTCATAGGCCTTACAACCAATTCAATTGGTCTGGCCATTTGCACAATGGGGATTTAATTTAATCAGGAAAATCTCATCTGCCTCATCGGGTCATCACACATTTATCATAATGGCAATCGATTACTTCACAAAATGGATGGAAACAATTCCTCTTACCACAATGACTAGACCTCACATTGCGGATTTCATGCTACATAATATCATATGTTATTTTGGTATTCCATCCAAAATAATATCGGATAATGGAAAACCCTTTAAAAATAAGGATGTGCATGTGTTAACAACAAAGTATAACATAAAGCATAGATTTTCTATGCCCTATTATTTGTAAGCCAACAAGCAAGTAGAGCCATCAAATAAGACAATAGTAGCCATCTTGAAGAAAACCATCTAGGAAAACCATAAATATTGGCATAATCAATTACCTCTTGCCCTTTGGGCTTATCACACTAGCATTCGGACACCCACTGGGGAACTCCATTTTCACTAGTGTATGGTGCTAAAGCCATCATGCCTCTGAAGTTTGAGATTCCATCACTGCACATTTCCATGCAAGAATTCATTGATGATTATACATCTAGACAAGCTCATTTAGATCATTTAATGTTGCTTGATGAACGACATGTAAATACCCTTGAGAATCTACGTGTTTATCAATAACATCTTAATAGAGCTTACAACTTGAAATTACATCAAAGATAATTTCAAGTAGATGATTTAGTTCTAAAATAGAACCAACAAAACTCAAATTTGCCCTCCAATTTATGAGACAAATTTGTAGCAAACTGGTTAGGTCCATTCACTATCACAAGCTATATTGGACCTGGAACTTATCACTTAGTATCCATCAAAGGAAGTGAAGAGCCTGAACCCATGAATATAAGTCATTTGTGATCATGTCATGCTTATAGCACCATCAAAATACCCCTAGGTAGTTGTAGACATTTTCTAAGTGTAACTAACTGTATAGGTCACCCTAAATGCTCCTAGCGATCTTTGACCATCTAGGTCAAATAAAAAAAGCCCCTAGACTATCTATGATCATCTAGGTCAACCTTAAAAGATCCAAAGGCATATATAATCTCTTTGGTCACAACCAAATACCCCTAGGTAGTCGTAGACACTTTCTATTTGTCACTGACCATCTAGGTCACCCTAAATTCTCCTAGCAATATTTGACCATCTAGGTCAAATAAAAAAACCCCTAGACTATCTACGATAATCTATGTCAACTTTAAAATATCCAAAGGCATGTATAAGCCCTTTGGTCACAACCAAATACCCCTAGGTAGTTGTAGACACTTTCTAAGTGTCACTGACCATCTAGATCACCTAAAAGGCTCCTAGCCATATTTGATCATCTAGGTCAAATAAAAAATCCTCTAGACTATCTATGATCATCTAGGTCAACCTTAAATTCTCCAAAGACATCTATAAGCCCTTTGGTCACATTAAAATGTCCCTAGGTAGTCTTATACACTTTCTAAGTGTCGTTGACCGTCTAGGTCACCCCAAAATGCTCCTAGAGGTATTTGACCGTCTAGGTCAAATAAAAAATCCCCTAGACTATCTACGATCATCTAGGTCAACCTTAAAATCTCCAAAGGCATCTATAAGTCCTTTTGTCACAAAAAAATTCCCCTAGGTAGTCGTAGACACTTTCTAAGTGTCACTAACCGTCTAGGTCACCCAAAATGCTCCTAGTTGTCAATGACCATATAGGTCAAATAAAAAAGTCCATAGACTATCTACAATCATCTAGGTCAACCTTAAAAGCTCCAAAGGTATCTATAAACCCTGTTGTCACAACAAAATTACCCTAGGTAGTTGTAGACACTTTCTAAGTGTCGCTGACCGTCTAGGTCACCCTAAAATGCTCCTAGCAGTCAATGACCATCTAGGTCAAAATAAAAAGCTCCTAGACTATCTACGATCATCTAGTTCAATCCAAAAAGCCCCAAAGCCATCTATAAGCTCTTTGGTCCCCATAAAACATCCCTATGTGGTATATAACCATTTAGGTCAACCTAAAACGTTCCTAGGTAGTCTACGATTCCCTAGGTCATCCCGAAATGCTCCAAAGGCATCTATAAACCCTTTGGTCACCCAAAAGTCCCAATGGCATTCATTAAGCCCATTGGTCAACATGTATATACATATATATAAAAAAAAATTACAAAAAAATCATTAAAATCATCAAAATACAAAAATATTGCTTCATTACACTTCATATAAATTGCATTAGGCATTCTCACCATTGCATTATGCATCATTCCAAATTGATCATACATGTCTAGCACTAGGTGTGTACACTATACATCTATTAAAATAATTTTTATTATGAGTCAATATTACCACCTGTTTACATTACATATACCATTTACATTTACATTAAATGTCTGCTTCCCGTCACTTAGCCATTGTTAGTAAAGCATAGTTAAACTTTTTGGTCACTCAGCCATATCTAGTTGTCTTCTTAGATTTTCTAGAAAGATATCATGATAATTAGAAGGTAGAATACTATTTGGATAATGCTTGGTATAAATAAAAATACCAACACATTTTTAAATGTAAAATATCCAAGTCTAGCATAAGGAAAGATGAAAATTGTAAAGTAGTCTAGGTTACTTTCAAGCGAAAAGGTTATCTTGCTCATCCCCCTGTGCAAATGGTTCAAATATGTTGAGAATTGATAAAAGTAAAAGTTCCTCCTTATCCATAAATCCCTTGCCCTACACTGGGGAAATTATCCCAAAGATAAAATTCAATAGTGATTATTATCCCTTCAAAGTACTCCAACAAGAAACAGTAATTATCATCACTTCAAAAGATGTATAAAGAAACAGTGATTATTATCACTAGGAGAAATAAAAAGAAATAGTGGTTCTCACCACTACTAAAATCCCTTGCTCATAAAATCAAAACAAGAAACTCCCTTGAGAAAGTCAAAAGTTAAAAGAAAATAAGGGAGTCTTGAACTTGAATCCCTGGAATTCTCAGCATTAGAGAACTATAAGGTGATCCTCATTACAGGTTTGGTGGATAGCCTACTTGTCAATGGTAGTAGCCTCCCACATGATGATAAGTCTATCACTTAAGAAACTTGTATAAGTATAGACCAATGTTTGAATGTGGATGAGATAGCTTTTTGTAACCTAGGTTATATAGTGGTCTAATCCAACTAAGTATGAAACTCGGGATAATGAGACTCGTAGAATGATCTCTACTACCGATGGGCTGAATAAATCCCATTTTCACTAGGTTAATCTTATGTGTTATCATGGTAATGAACTCACATGCACACACAAGGATATTTATTATCTTGGTTATCTTAATAGGTGCATATTGTATCAAAATATCTTGTATAGTTAGTATATGACTTTTGATTAGGTAACAAGAGTGTTTGAGTCTCTTCAAAACTATCAAATAATATCATATCACATTACATTAGCCATTCCATTTTACATCGTGTTGTCACATGTTTGTCAAAATTACAATGTCCATCAAATAAAGTGTTATAATAATATGAAAATAATAAAGATACGTTTTGTACAGTCTATGGTGCTAGCATATAATGCATCAAAATAGTCATCACAAATCCATAATACAAAATTAAATCTAAAAAATCATTACTTCCAATCATACAAATTTACACTTTTGTTCATTAAGTGATGTTCATAAGCTAGGATAGATACCGATTAAATATTAGCAATAATATTTAGACAACCACTGACTATTTTATGAACATCTTTTAATTTACAAAAGCATATAAATAAAGCATCCACATCTACATATCATCAAATTATATCATCGGATAAATACATGCATCCATGTTAGATGTCCATAATAACATCATAAACCAAATATAAGCATTGCATTCATATCATAAAGTAGTAAAAAATATGACATAATGATAAAATAAAATTACACACACACACACACACACACACACACACACACACACACACACACACACACACACATATATACATATATATATATATGTGTGTGTGTGTATGAATTTTCTTTTATATATATATATCTGTGTGTGTGTGTATGAATTTTCTTTTATATATATATATGTGTGTGTGTGTGTGTGTGTGTGTGTAAAATCCAAAAAGCTACATCATAGTCCATAAAATTCCCATAGGCTACAATAAAAGCAAGTCATCTAACTTTGCAACCCAAAAAGTCCAAAAAGAACCATCAGAGTCTGCTAATCATGGTCATGCAGGACCGGTACCTTGACTCTATCCTCTGCTCTCAGTATGAGTCTATCGTGAACTCCCAAACCTACTGTCCCCTGATCTGCTACCTCCAGATACCTCCATCCTCCGAGAAGTGATCAAAGCCCTCATACGAGTAGATGAGTGTCCCATCCTAATCCCCTGGCTATGCTATGATCCAATGGCTAATGCCCGATCTAGTATGCACCCCTTATAGTGTACTATCTCATCCTCCATCATATCCATATAGGTGCACTCCTATCGAAACCTAGTCTGATAGGTCGTAATCAAACCCTGGTGTTGTGGGCAAAACAAGGTTAAATTATTTCCTATTTTTATCACTTTCTCGTGCATTAATTATCAACCTAGGGAGCTTCGTAAAATTGTGAAGGGTCTCACACAATATCACTTACAATACCACTTTGAGATGAGTTTGCTAGCTCTACTATTGGGGGTGTTTCAAATATTGTCAATCATTCATTCACTCCTCAATAAATTACATATGAATAATTAAATCTTTAGAAAGAAAATATTCATATGTGCATACTAATAACAAAACTATTGCAATCATAAAATAACAGTGCAAAAATAAACCTATGAAAGTAGTAAGCTAATCTAGAAAACACAAAGAAAGGGACGAAATACTAGCTTGGAGTGGGCCCAGGATCCAATAGCTTCCTCCCAGCTGAACACATGCTTAGGAACTCGTAGAACTTTATTATAATCACCAAGGAATTACAATGCTTCTTAACCTCTGTACTCCTCTCTATATTCTATATTCTATCTTTGATATTTTGATATCTTATAAGAGAGGTATGTGTGTGTTTATATAGCACACCCATAGATATTCTGTTACAAGGTGGTTACAATAGTTGATTCATTCCAGACTAAACTAAGACAGTATGGTAAATGTAATCTATGTCTGCTAAAAATGTCATTTGTTCCTAACTGTGGCATGTTATCTTATTGGTTTGTGCTTCACCTAGCATAGGTAGGATGTTCTCATACATTAGTTCAAATCCCAAATTAACTTAAATGATGTATATTTGAAACTGCACCAGTCAATTTTACCCACATCATGTTATCTGATCAACGGGCGAAGAACAAAGGCACATTCTCTATGATTAAGGTGCCTAAGTATATCAGGTGTCTTCTTTATACAGAAGGCATCTAAATTTCATTAGCACCTTCCTGGAAGAGGAAGGCACTTGCCTTCTGTTGGCACCTTCCTATAAGAGGAAGGTGCTTGCCATCTGTTGGTGCCTTCCTAGAAGAGGAAGGTGCCTATATTTTGTTGGTGCCTTCTTTGAAGATGAAGGTGCCTACTTACCATGCATTAATTTTGAAAGAAACAAAGTGCCAGGCCCATGAAAAGATCTCGACCGATCAAAATCTAACTAAATCAACTAGAATTCCACAAAAACACACTAAAATATACAAATTAGATAACACACATAATATTATCAAATAATTACAAAACCATTCATAAAACTAAACAATTCCTATTATATAGTCGCATAATGATTAATAAATCATACAAAATATGAGCATTTCTAAGGCTCATCATCCCCGAATGCCTAACATATGCCATGCCCTTATGGCATCAAAACTACAGGTATCCCTGTTAACTCCTCATCGTTGCTATTATTCAATGGATCTTGTTGTTCCTACAGCCTGTGTTTACTTCTTCTATGGATCGACATTTGGAGGTGTGGTTCCTTTTTTCTTATACAGAGCTATAGGTGCTACTGTCAGCTTCCACTAGAGTTGTTGACTCTACTTTTTCAATTTTCTCATCCTGGCTACTATTGTAGGTGGTATTGCCAACGTGGTTGTTGCTGCTTGAAATGCCACTTCTATATCTTGCCATAGGTTAGCTTTCGAGGGCCTAACAACTACAATAGGGATATCTAAGTTATCCCTCTTGAGATGAACCACCTGGGCCTTATGTAATCGACCTACTTCATGAGTAAGCCCTATATTTTCCCTCATAATGGTAGAAACTTCCAATTTGGGGCCATATACCCCCCATATTTCAAAATACCTTTGTATCTTGGAGGGCCACCCCCGAGATGACCTGTAAATCTCCCAAAAATAGCTATTCTCTATCGTATTAACACAGATACCAGGGTCCCCTCGAACCCTCGAGGTTGACTCCCTGGCCTCATTGGCTGCTGTCATTTCTTTAAGCAGTCATTTGAACTACTTCTACATTTTTGTGAATGGCTGCATGTCCCACTCGTCTTCTTCTATTTTTGCAAAAGTCACCTTCACATTTTTTCAAGCCCTCTTGGGCCATTTTCCTTTTTCCTATGTAGCAACTATGGTAGCTCAGATGGAAGGTATCTCTTCCTTACCAATAGTTGTTTTCTCATCGTGGGGGACTTATTCATTCTGAGGGACTTACCATAACATCCCTAGAGTTGTATCTCCATCCTCCTGTCTATTCGATGTCATCCCTATTGGTCCTTCTATCTCTTCCTCTTCAGGTCTGGGGGATTCCTCTTTAACCTCTGATCCTATTTGCAGTTGTTGGCTTCCACCCGATTCTTCATCACTTAGATCTATGATCAGGGGCTCTGTGGGTCTTCTTCTCTCCTCACTCCTAAAAATATAGGAATTCTCCCATGCCTCTGGGCTATTCTATCAAGTGTCTGACCAGAATTATCTTGAAGAGAATACTCATTCTACTAATGTGGGAGAATTCATCGGGACCTCAATCGCCCAATCATCTTGGGTTGACGCATCCCTTTTCTCTGTCCCCTTGGCTTGGAGTTGGTTATCTTACCAAAACTACTGGACCAACTACTTGAGTTGAGTTATCCTTTGTGCTCACTCTTTAAGATTTTCTTCATGCTTGATCTAGAAATCCTCTAGAATTTGTTGGGTCATCTAGTAGTTGGTTTGCCATTCTAGGGCCTCATCTAGGGCTGTGTTGATTTTATTATTACCCTTGGAAGTTCCTACATCCTGTGGACTCTAGCTTGTCAACTCCTAGAGGGTATAGGATGTAAGACTAACATATGATTCATCTTCCTCCTCCTCAAAGGAGAGGATGAGTCATTGTAGGTGTTTCCTCCTGGGGGCTGGTTCTAGTGGCTGAAATTTAGCCTCATCGCTAGCAAGTCATACCCCTTCTTCTTCATACTCGAGCACTAGGGAATGCCATATTTCTTCTATAAAATTAGGTAGTTCCAATTTACCGATGTCCTCTACTTCATTTGTAGGGCTATCCTCTTCTCACCCTACTTGGATAATAGAATCCTCACACCTTTCCTGGTTATCATCTCCTTCTACGTTGGAACTCTGCCTTTGTGCTTCTGCATGGTGGACCAGCACTGATATCAGCCCATGGTGGGCCAAGGCAGAAGGTGCCCCCTTCTAGTATCTAGCCACTTCCTCCTTCAGGGCATTTTCCAGGTATAAGGGCATGTTCATTTTCCTCCCATGCACTAGGTGATTCAAGAATTGCACATGATTAGTGTGCATATGGGTATATTTCCTAGTGCATGTAAAGAACCGAGCAACCTGCTCGAATATATTTCATATATTCATAGGAAGTCTAATTTTTTGTAGCCCTTCCTTGTCTATATACATGTTCTCCCCTGGCAGTAGTAATTTTGCATATAGCTTCAACATTATACCCTTATATGTACACTCACCTATGATAGGCAAGTGAGTCACCTGTGAGATATGTTCGGGCATGATTGGAATCTCCATCCCTCATACTTGAGCTACATCTCTACCCAAAGAGGCAAAAAATTCCCTAGATACCTCCATATACTAGCTCAAACTTACTAGGATACAATACTAAAGCCATCCCTCAACTTCGAACTATGTCCTGACCACCCCCCTGATTCCTTATGTATCACTCGGTTCATTTATCTTCACTATGTGATTCCTCGATCGTCCTCCCATGGTGCCTTCCCTTAGGCTCTTCTATTTTTCTCCTTATAATCTCAAGAAGGTACCTTATTATAAATAAGGCACTGAACCCTAGCTTTCAATTTTGGCAAGGTATGCCTCACAAGCTAAATCATCGGCCATGGGGGGTGCATGATTTTTATGGCGGTGATATTTTTTTGTACTGCATAATTTATGAATGATTACATAAAAGTTTGAGTAGAGTATGCACGTACCTGATTGGATGTCTTATGCATTATGGAGAGTGTCAATTCATCGATCTATGACATGGGGATGGGTATTTTGTTTACGTGAATTACACTAGATTTTGCTGCTGAGTTGTTTCAATGGTTGATGTCGAAGACAGACTCCTGATAGGCTTACAAATCATTTTTCTATCATTTTTGGAATTTTTGCACTGATATCGCCCCATAATTCTATGAGATTTTTTATTGGATCGATTACCTATCATACAAGAGATGGTGGTAATCTGATGCTGCCTGCTCGTGTGATGATCTTATTCTAATTGAGGTGCTCACGAAAATTTAAGTGCTAGTTGTATACGAAAGGTGTTCTTTGGTACCTTCTTGATGTGGAAGGTGCTTGATATTGTGACTTACCAATGTGGAAGGTGCTTGATATGGTGCCTTCCTGATGTTGTAGGTGCTCTTGAATGGATGCGCCTTCTAGTGGTGGAAGGCACTCTTTTTGATGATGGTGCCTTCCTGCTACGAAAGGCACTTTTGAATGGGTGCACCTTCCTGGAGTGGAAGGCACCTTTGAATGGGTGTGCCTTCCTGGAGTGGAAGGTGCCTTTGAATACATGTGCCTTCTTGAAAGAGGATGGATGCACCTTACTGATGTGGAAGGTGCCTCGGTCCTCAAATATATATATTTTTTTAGAAAATGTGTGCCTTCTTTATAAGGAAGGTGCCTTATTTCAGAAAGGTGCCTTCTTTATAACGAAGGCACATTATTTTAGTGGGGCACCTTATTTTAGTGGGACACCTTATTTTAGTGGGGTGCCTTCTTTATAAGGAAGGTGCCTTATTTTAGTGGGGTGTCTTCTTTATAAGGAAGGCATCTTATTTCAGTGGGGCACCTTCTTTATAAGGAAGGCATCTTATTTTAGTGGGGCGCCTTATTTATAAGGAATGTGCCTTATTTAACTAGGGTGCCTTCTTTATAAGGAATGTGCCTCACCTCTTACTCAAAACCTCCATCACGACAAAAAATTTCCACCTTTGTTAGAAGCATTCTTCTAGGAGGAAGGCATTATGCCTCAAGTTGATAGTATTATTTGATGATGAAGGCTTTCTACAAGGCTCTTTCTTGGTAGCCATGTCACGATTGACTGGGAAAGGGTGATCAAGCCTCCTCAGACTCGCTTCATGTTGCCTCAACATCTTCTTGCAAGGGCTAGCATCTGAATTTCCTCTTGGGGAAGATTTTATTGCCCACCCCTACGCTTGAATAGATGTTGCTTCTACCCTAAGAGTGTCGACATCGAGATGTTGAGCCGAATCAAGCCTAGTTTCCTAGATACCTATTCTTCGTGTTGTTAGGTCCTCCACTTGCAAAAAGCAAACAAAAAGAAATAAAAATATAGGTAGTTAGATGCATTCCATGCTTGTTAGGCCCTGAACCCATGATTCTTGTAGCTTGCATGCAGGCATCATCCCTACAAAAAACACCATAAGAAATAATAAAAACCTAAAATAACTACTTTTAGTGAGCACCTCCATGCCCACCATTTTTCCTATTGAGATTTTTTTCCATATTCACAAGGATGGGGTCTCCCCCATGCCTACTCTGGATTCCACCAATAAATTCTTGGATGTGTTGTAGGGCCACAGTCGATGGCCATTAATGGTTAATACAACATTGATACCATCAATGGTTCTGACATGCACAACACCATTCTTGATGAGCTCTACCACCTCATATGGTCCCATCCATCTCTGCATTAATTTTCCCTTCCTTTCCTAGAACCGAGAATTGTACAATAGCACCCATTCTCCTTGGAACCGCTTTAGTTTAATGTGGTGATCATGCCACCATTTCCTTTGCTTTTGTATGATTTCCATTCTTTGTAAAGCATCCATTCGAATTTCATCCAGCTAATTCAGCTGTTGAATCCTTTCTTTTTGAGCATCATCCAGGCTCAAATTTAGTTCTAAAGTTGTTCTCAGTATTTTGATCTCAAACTCGATGGGCATCATTGCACTCTTACCATAGACCAATTGGAAGGGTGTAAATCTTGTAGTGGATTTCCACGTGGTTTTGTATGCCCATACTACCTTTGGTAGCTATGTAGCCCAATATTTTCTATATTGCTGCATGATTTTTGTTAGGATGTTCTCTATTTCCCTGTTTGTCACCTCCACTTTCCCGTTTGCCTATGGATGGTAGGGTGTAGTTTTGTTGTGCCAAACGTTGTATTACTTCATTAGTTCCTCAATAAAATTGGAGGTGAAGTAAGGGCCTTGGTCAGTTTTTGTTTCTATGGGGACCTTGAATCATGTAAATATGTAAGCAAATAAGAAATTGGCAACCGTTCTTTCTTTTGAATCCCTCAATTCCTAAACTTCAACCCATTTGGTGACATATTCTATACAGACTAAAATAAACCTCATACCTATTGAAGGTGGGTTAATTGGCCCCACAAAATCCATACCCCACTTGTCGAAGGGTTCCAGGTGTACCTGAGGCTGGAGTGGCATTTTTTCTGATGGGTTGGTCTGCTCATTATTTGGCATTCATCTCACTTGCTGGCGTATGTGACTGCATATTTGAATAGAGTGGGCCAAAAGTACCCAACCTATAGGATTTTATAGGCAGTCCATTTCACCACAAAGTGTCCTTTGCATGGTTCATCATGACAAGCTTTGAGTATTTTTGGGAACTCCTATTTTGCTACACATCTCCTTATGATCTGGTCATGTCCTATTTTGAACAGGAGGCCATCAATCCATAGGAAAGATGCACTTTATCTATTATCGCCTACTTTTCTCAAAAGGAGAGAGCAAGTGAGGTTCTTTTGGTGGCCAAGTAATTGTCTATATCTGTGTACCATGGTATTTTTTCACTAATTGTGAACAAATTCTCATCTAGAAACTAGTATTCCACTGTTGTATGGTCTGTTGGTATCAATCTAGATAGAAAATTTGCTACAACATTGTCCTTGCCCAGTTTGTTGACTATTGTTATGTTGAATTTCTACAATAGTAGGAGCCACCTGATAATTCTTCCACCAATATCTATCTTTCTCATTACATATCTAATGGCCACATGGTCCATGTGGAAAAACACCTTATATATGATGATATAATGGTGGAATTTGTTGATGGCATGCACAACTACAAGGAACTCCTTCTTTGTCGTCGTGTAGTTGAGCTTGGCTCCTACCAAGTTTTTTTTGACATAATAGATGGCGTAAAACTCCTCACCATCCTTCTATCCAAGGACTGCTCCAATCATATTTTTGGATGCATCATAATAGATATGAAAGGGTATGGCCCAATTTGGTCCTCTCAAAACTGGTGTAGATATCAGTTTCTCCTTGAGCAACTGAAATGCTTCTTCATAGTCTTCTGTCCAATTGAACTTCATGTATTTATATAATAGTGTGTAGTGGTTTTGCAATCTTACTAAATTTGGCGATAAATCACCGATAGTACCCAACAATTTGAGGAAACTTCTCATCTCTCTCTACGTTCTAGGGTTGGGTAGGTCCCTGATGACCTCGATATTTCTTTTGTCAACCTTTATTCCTTCTACGGAGATATGGTGTCCCAATACGATGCCCTCTTGCATCATCATAAATCATTTCTCATTACTCAGGGATAGAGTATTTCCCTTGCTTCTTTCAAGCACTCTTTCCAAGTTTTTCATTACTTCATCAAAGGTTTCTCCATAAGTAGTGAAGTCATCCATGTACACTTTGATCGCATCTCCCATCATGTCTGATAATATTCTAAGAGCCACTCTTTGAAAGGTGGTTGGTGCGTTGCATAACCTGAAAGGCAATACCCAATAAGAAAATTTTCCCCATGGGTAGGTGAACGTTGTCTTATCTTGGTCTTCTTCTCCTATCTCAATTTTATTATATCCACTGAATCTATCCAGGAAGGAGAAATACTTTTACCCAAAAAGTGTTTCCAAGACTTGATCAATGAATGGGAGTGGGGAGTGGTCCTTCTTGGTTACTTTTTTTAATGCTCTAAAGTCTACACAGATTCACCACTTCCCATTTTTCTTGGGGACCACCACCAATTGTGACACCCACTCACTATCAAAAATTGTTTTTGTAGCTCTGCTTTGACAATGTATTTCATTGTCAAATTCATTATTCTTTGTGGTTGCCTACTCAGAGTTGCTTGTTCATCAAGGTATATTCGATGGGTACAGATATCTAGGTTGATTCCCTTCATATCTGAGTAATCCCACATAAATACCTACTGGTGTCTTACCATGAGCTATTCTACTTTTGTTAGTTGTGTGGGAGTCAACCCACTGCTGACGTTTAACATCCTTCCTAGACCAACATTTATCTGCTGAACATGGTGATCTTGGGTACCATCAAATGGCAAACTAGATGTGGTGATGGAGGATTCTCCATGGAGGAACTCTATAATAGCACCATTCTCATATTAGTCTTCCACCAACTCATCCAATGCCATCATCGGTTGGATTATGGAAAACTCATGATCTTCATTCTTAGTCAATGTAGGTTCTCTCAATGAGTCAACAGACTACATAGGGGGTGAAACGATCAATATTTTGACATTTTGTCCTTTGAATATGGTCATCTGCCCATCACAATAGCTGATGTAAGCATCGATTGTTTCTAGCCATGGCCTTCCCAAGATGAGTGGGTAGACACCTAGCCTGGTTTTAGACTGCAAAACTAGGAAGTCGGTTGGGTATTCCCATGCATTGATTGTCATTATTACATCCTCAAGCATTCCTTCTAGTGCCATGGTCGATCGATCGGCTAGCTACAACACTATCATGGTGGGTCTCAAGTTCATGAGCTATAGCCTCTGCATGGTCTCCTAATGCATTACATTGATGGCTACTTTGATATCGACCAACATATTGAACAAGGAATGTCCTTCAATTTTTATAGTCAACACTAGGCTACCCAGATCTGCATACTTGGGATGGCATGTCTTGCCCATCATCAAATCTACTAATTTACCCATGACATTGATAGTTTGGGTTGCTTTCCATCCTGGCCTTCTTAGGCACATCTCCATTATCACCTTGGTATATATAGGGACATCTAAGATAGCTTAAAATAGTGGAATTTTCATTGTGAGGTTCTTCAAGCTGGACATGATATCAAAATCTGGCTGCATTTGTTTATTTTGTTCTTGTAGCCGATAAGGAAATGGAGACTTTGATCTCTTAGCTACTTCTTCTACCACCTCTTCTATAAGAGGTTTTTCTCCTACATCTTCCTCCTCTTCTATTAGTGGAGGTGTTTCTACTCCTAGTTGTCTACCAGACCTAAGCTGAATATGATACATTAGATACATCTCATCTTCCACATTGTATGCTGGCTGATTCACTATGTTATTTGGATTTGTTGTTGGTTGTGCGGGTAGCTACATAGGTCTCACTGCTAGTAAGGTCAGTAAGTTTTTATGGGGGTGAGCTGGTGCTACATTTTGTGGGGCTATATTCCATGGAGTGTGGCCTCTCCACTGCTACCTCAAATATTGATATGCCATCCAAGGCTTCTGATTCAATAATGTTGTTCTTGGGGGTGTGTTAGACCAAGGTGATGGCCCCCACCACCCCATGTTAGGTGGTCGAGGTGGTCCTTCTGACATGTATGGTCCTCCCCTGTATGATGGCATTCTAGTTGGCATATTCTCCATAGGGTTTTATGGTCAACTCTTCTGATTTCCTATGAAATAGTCCTCTGTAGCTTCAGCATCGTCTTGATTGCTAGGCAATTTCAGGCATAATTGGATCTTATGGTTTAGCCTGCAAACTGCACATTCTCTAACTTTATTCTCTGGTCATGCATTCTTTTCATGATTTACTCTACATTTTAGATAGAAATAATCCAATGTTGCATCATTTTCTTGCTTCTTTTTTAGTAACAACAACATATCCATATGCAATGCTAGAGATGAAATCATTTCGCTTTTCAAATCCTCCAACATGTTGCCTATTTCTATTTTTGTGACTGAATCAATCGCTTTCATGGTTCTAGAAGTGGTCTTGCCTCTCCTTAAGTAATTATAGTATAGTTTTATGATGTCTTCCATAGCATGCTAGTAGACATCACCTCCAGAAATGATGTTGAGAGCCTCCAGTGATTCATTGTTAAGCCCTCTCAAAAATATGATTTTGAGATATTTATCATATAGCTTCGCATGAGGATACCTTTGAATATTGAAATTGAATCTCTCCCAGTACTCTTTGAGAGACTCATCCTCTTTCTGTGTCATGCTCAGGAATTCCTCTCTAGATTCTCTTTCTCTCCCAAAGTATTTATATTTCTCTAGAATGATCTACTTCATTTGATCCCATGTGGTAATGTGTTTCTCCCCCAGACCGATGAACCACCGCATAGCTGCATCATCTAATGTGGAAGGAAAGAGATTTAGCTTCTACGTATCAGATTTGTAGTCCACAAACCTACATAAAACATCAAACTTAAATAATAATAGGTCAGGGTCCTTAGTTGGGTATCCTATGAAGGTAGGAAGGTGAGTAGGGGATATGTTTTTCATTTTGGTATCTCCTACTCCTTCATCAATCGAGAAGCTAAATCCAGATGAAACTTCTTTTGCGTCGACCATTTTTTTAGGAAATGTGGTCTCTAATGTAGTACTTATGGCCTTACAATCATTCAAAATTTTTTGATTCAAGGATCTAAGGTTATCTAGTGTTATTGTTCGATATTATACAACTTTACACAATAGGGCTTCCTCTAAAGGTGTCCTTTTAAATAGGAGTTTTATGATGGTTTGTTATTTTCCAAGTTGACGGGATGAGGAAGCACTTTGCACAAAGTGTAGATCCTCACTCTAGTGGAGTGTTGGCTATGAGTCAGGTGAATCTAGTTAAAGCTCAAAGTCAAGGTTATGTGTAAGGGATCAGTCCCAAAATGTATTTATAAAAATTTTGCAAATTGGTTTCAAAATCCAAGTGAATATTATCGAAACACATGTAGAAGGTTCACTATTATTTAGGGCAACATTGGAAATTTAAACTTGAAATGGTAAAATTATTATAAAATTTGGGTGAATCGATCCCAAAAAAAATTTACACCTGAAATTTTTGGCTAATGGACCTTGGTCAAGGGTCCCAAATATTAGCCAATTTCAAAATTTTAAAATCTTAATTTTAGTCAATTTTGCGAAAATAGCCACTATGCATAACCTTGATCAAAGTGTTCGACCGACTTAGGTTTTAGAGAAATTTGTTTTACAAACCAACCATTAGGTCCTCTTATTCTTGAAGAACTCATACAAGGTCATATGGAAGGTTTTAGGTATTGCAATTGATCTAGTAGAGGCGCTTCCCCGACAACGGTGCCAAAATGTTGCGGGCCAAACAAGGTTAAATTCTTTCCTATTTTTCTCAATTGCCCATGCATTAATTATCAACCCATGGAGCTTCGTAAAATTGTGAAGGGTATCACACAGGATCACTTACAATACCACTTTGAAATAATTCTGCTAGCTCTACTATTAGGGGGTGTTTGTCAATGATTCATTTGCTCCTCAATAAATTACGTATGAATAATTAAATATTCAAAAATAAAACATTCATATGTGCATACTAATAACAAACCTATTGCAATCATAAAATAATAGTGCAGAATTAAACCTATGAAAACAGTAAGCTAATCTAGAAAACACAAATAAAGGGAAGAAATACTAGCTTGGAGTGGACCCAGGCTCCAGCAGCTTCCTCTCAGCTGAACTCTTAGAATTTTATTATAATCACCAAGTAATTACAATACTTCTTAACCTATGTACTCTCTATATTGTGTATTCTATATTTGATATTTTTATATCTTATCAGAGAGGTCTGTGTGTGTTTATATAGCATACCCATAGATATTTTGTTACAATGTGGTTACAATAGTTGATTCATTCTAGACTAAACTAAGATAGTTTGGTAAATGTAATTAACATCTGCTAAAACTGTCATTCATTCCTAATGATGGTGTGTTATATGATTGGTTTGTGCTTCACCTGGCATAGGTAGGACATTCTCATATGTTAGTGCAACTCTCAAATTAACTTACATGATGTAGAGTTGGAACTACACCAGTCAATGTTGCCCACATCATGTTATCTGGTCAACGGGTGAAGAACAGAGGCACCTTCTCTATGAGGAAGGTGCCTAAGTATATCGGGCACCTTATTTATACAGAAGGCACCTACCTTCTATTAGCACCTTCTTGGAATAGGAAGGCACTTGCCTTATGTTGGCACCTTCCTAGAAGAGGAAGGCACTTGCCTTTTGTTGGCACCTTCCTAGAAGAGGAAGGTGCTTGCCTCCTATTGGTGCCTTCCTGGAAGAGGAAGGTGCTTGCCTTCTATTGGCTCCTTCTTGGAAGAGGAAGTCACCTACCTTTTATTGGTGCCTTATTTGAAGATAAATACACCTACTTACCATGCATTAATTCTGAAAGAAACAAAGTGCCAGGTCCATGAAAAGACCTCGAATGATCCAAATCTAACTAAATCAACTACAATTCCACAAAACACACTAAAACATAAAAATTAGATAACACACATAATATTATCAAATAATTACATAACCATTCATAAAAATATACAATTCCTATTATATAGTCGCATAATGATTAATGAAACTCATACAAAATATGAGCATTTTTTAGGCTCATCACCTAGATATGTGCTATCTCCTCCTACATCCTAGCTAGTTCATCAGTTCTAGACTCCCCATGGCTAGGGCCCTGTCCATTGACCTATGCTTGAAGTGTAGCTATCACTGCTACCTACCTCTCCATCTCAACCTATGCACTCTATGCATGTTCCTATAGTAATGCCCGATCACTCTACAACTCCATAATAGTAGCATCTCATGCTACTAGCTATGCCTGCACACCCTGATCTTCCAAGTCTCCCTCATCAAATCCCATTGGATCCTATACATCTATTAGCTCAACCCTATCCACTAACATATGATAATGTATGACTCACTCACATGTGTCTATCTCCTCATAATCAGGAGACTCACCAATGCCCTTCTCATCCAAAGCACCCCTAGTTGTATCCATTGCCCTGGTAGCTGCATCCCCTCCTAGTGGTCCCTCCCCTAAACATTTTTGTATTATCCACCATGCATCATACTACTCTAGAGTTCCCATGTCATCTGAATCAAAAATTTCCACCTCAGGATCTAACTCATCTACCAAGTCCTCTACCATAGGCCATACTAGAGTCCTCTCATCTCTACAATGATGGTAGACCATTGGATACCTAGGCAGCCCCTAGCATAGCCCAAAATATCATAGCACATGATCATAATGTAAGTACTCTTGCTCTATGCCATGTCATCCTATCAACCATTTGCCTCACTGAATATAGTGTAGATGTGTTTCAACCTCCCTCTAGTTAGGATATTCCCTGTAATATCTCCACTCAATGTCTACTACCCTAAGCCATGCAAAAGCCTATGCATAATGCTCTACATCCCCAACATATCATCAGATACACCCTGAATCACATGACCTCTTCCATAGATCCCCATAGCCAATCTCCTTATCTGGTAGCTCTGCTCAAGAGGTCCATGGTAGTCCTTGTGGTCTCTCCACTGTAATATGCTATCATGCCCAAGCCTATAGTAGGAATTTGCAACCCAAATATTTCTATCCATGATAGTATATCTCATATATCTCATCATATATCTATGCCAATAAAGTATAACCCCAAGCTATAACTATGGACTCATCCTCTATGCAATCCACCAAAGTAAAAACTAGCTCTATTAGGTTCCATGGGAACCTAGCTCCTGGAGATTCAAGTAGCAGCATGTTGTTGATCAAGGTCATCAAAAACATGTGCCTAATACCAAGCACACCACCTTGGTACCATCTCACCACTAAAATCCCTTCGTTGAGAAGATCAATCAATACATCCTCCCAGCACACTTCGAAGTACCTCTATGTTATGACCTCTCATCGCTCTATCAAATTAGATACTATCTGGAGACCCTCTATCAGAATATGTAGTATATGATATACATACTCTAGTATCACTATCATCTTCCCTATAGCTAAATTAAAATTATTAGTATAAGGGTCCCATAGGTCTATAAAAGCAGTCAGATAGGTGCGATCTCCCACCATAGGATCTAATTGCGTAACTTGATTTAGACAGATGGCATCAAGCCAATGCCAATATATAGTAGTCAAATAGTCTCTAGTGACCTGAAAGAGACTCAATACCCTATACCAACTCCTAACTATCTGTTCATGCAAAGTAGGGTGTCAAAAATACCCTAAAAATGTAAAATTTTGCTTTAAAAACACCAAAACAAATGCATAGAAATGGTCCCTTTTTGGTCATACCACCCAAGTACGGCCCCAAATTAGGTATCCATCCCACCCAAGGACGGCAAAATGTGACCATCCCTTATAGGGATGATCCCCAAATAGGGGTAAAAAAGGTCAATTTGCGCTTAAAAATACCCTAAAAATCCTAAAAACATTAAAAAAATGGTATTTACTCCTAATTTTTTGCAAATAAAACATAAATAAAATGTAAATTTCATATATTTTAGTCCTCCTAGGGTTTCTTAACCTTGGGTATGGCTTTAGTCATGAAATTATACCAAAAATTGCAAAAATATAATAAAATAGAGCAGAGAAAAGCATGTAATCCATACCCGTTTCGCACCGGCCCCATAACCTGATGCATCCACTAGTTGGCTCATGTTATAGGTTGATATTTTTAAAGTACCTTGATTCAGATCTCCCTCTATTACTCCTCTCCTCTCAATCGTCTCCAAGTAGCATGCACAAATGAGCTAAAATGACCCTTTTGGCCTTTTATAACTCTAAAAGAAGCCAACCACCCCTCGGTGGGATGAGCACATTTTTGGCTGGCTGTACCACTTTGGGATGGTCATTAATGCTTTAATCATCCCCCCAAGGATGGAAAAAAGCAAATTGCACAAAAAAACATTAAAAAACTCAAAAAAATGGGCCAAAAACCCACCAAAAACAAGGCAGAATGGGCAAGAAAATTGGAGGAATCAAGACTAAACCTATAATAATTTTGGATGTATCATTAGACAATATTTAAGTCCCCAAGAAGGCCTCCATGGCTAGACCACTCCACAAGAATGAGATATTTTTCCTTTTACTTCCAAAACTATTCATCAAAACAGTCAAAAATCACCCCCAAACAGGTATTTAGTACCATGGGCAAAACAAAGAGTTACCCTAATGAAGTCATATGTGTCAAGCAACTCATAACTTTAGTATTTTTCATACCCTCATTGAATTTTCACTTTAGGGGGTAGTAATAATAATGAATTCAAAAATCAAATCAACATTTAAACACTTAGAAGTGTAAATTCCATGCACTCAAAAGAATCTTGGCTAAAGATAAAATTTTAAGCCCATGCTTGGGCAAAGAAATAGCATAAGAAGCAATTAAATAGGCTTAACCTCCTTGAAACCTTGGTAATTAACCCATGTAAAGGTTTCCAAGAATACAAGGCACTAAGACCTATTATACCCTAAGCCCCATAAGACTGTCATTACAACATGGCTGAAAGGTATACCTATCTGTAGCACCCTAAAATTGGCGCAGTAAAATTATAAAATTTACATTCACCTTAGTAAATAATTTTAAAATCAAATTTAACCTCCCAAACCACCCGTTAACCGTTGGGTATTCCGTTTCCCCCTTTTTCGTGCCAATTTTAGAGGTTGTTTTGACCGTTTGACGATATCGTCGTCGATCAGACGATATCGCCCTAGATTTGATGATTTCGTCTGGACTAGGACGTCCAGACGATCTTGTCGTAAAACTAAATTTGCATAGTTGGAATCTGTTCCAATGGGTCTCCAATCTGGGTAGAAGCGTGTCTGCGCCATTGGGACCCTCCCTCGTTGGAGATCTCCCAAATTGGGATGATCTCCAACCTCCTACCTACTCCCTCTAAGCCTATTTAACCTCTAGGATTTTCCCTCCCCAACCCCTGGCTGAAATTCTTGGAAAATTGATTCCCCCTACGTTGAAACATCCCTACTTTGCATTTGCATTAGTTTCATATTATTTTGTTGCAGGTACAGCATTATTTTTCAATCGGAGCCAGCACCCATCGTCGCCAATGAACCTGTCCAGATCGGAGGCGATCCTGTCAAATACGAGATGATTTCGTACTGATGCGAGATGATCTCGACTGCAATCCACATCGAGGCAATCAGTGCCTGGAGTTTGTTTTTCTCACCTTTTTCTCTGTCATCTTATGCTGCAAATTAGACAATTTATTCAGTTTTTACATTATTTTGCATCTGGAGTTCACCCATTTAGCCTAGATTGCATATTAAGATCATGTTTTGTCATTTAAGTACAGTAATTTGCTTTAATTTCTATTCTTAAATATTGTTCAGTATTCATATTGCTATTTGGTGTAATTTGCCTCTGTTTGCATAGTAGGATTTCTTGTATTTTGCATCTATTTTCTGTTTTGCAGGTTTTTGACGAATTCGTCTGACGAATTCGTCAGATCTCGGACGATTCTATCAGTCTCAGATGATTCTGTCAGATTCCAGATGAATCTGTCAGTTTTCGGATGATTCTATCAGATTGCAGGTGATTCTGTCGAATTCCAGACGATCCAGACTACCTCAAACGTCAGAATCTTCTTCAGACATCCGGATCAGGTATTCCCCATTTTCCTCCTGTAAATTCTCTATTTTTTGCTTTCAAATTTGTTTGCTGTATTCATGAAAATTGCATTTTCATGTAGTTTAATTTAGATTCATTCGGCCAAACCTAGGATGAATGTTTAAGATCAAAATGAACTCATCTAAACACATTCCAAAACCTAGGCGTGGAAACTGCCATTAAATGTTTCCTGGTGAACCCACCATCCGTCGAAAAATCACCAAAATACACCTCCCTTGAGAGGCGGGACCTTCGTGAAGTCCTCTCGTCCGAGGTACCGCATCATCCTTTTCCCATCCTCCTTCCGGGCACGGATCCAATAGCCTGAAGGTAGGGATGCAAAAAATTTGGAGCGATACATTTTGGTGAACCCGACGTGAATGCATTATAAACCTTTTGAAAAAAAACTACAAAACAAAAAAACAAAAAATATATATATATATACAAGAAAAATATAAAACAAAATCATCATTTCAAGTTTGTATGTTTTAGATTCAATTCTAAATAGTAGATGCTAAATATTACTTTTAGAAGTACTAAAGAAACCATGATTTTTTACTCAAATCAATATGAGCCCATTAGTAATGTTGGAAGAATTCAGCCAAATACATTTGTTGATTATGACCAACCTTATCCCTATTCAACATCACCTCCATCACACTTCTCTTATTTTTCATCCATAACCCAACAAAACAATCCCTTTGCCAATCCTCTTCATAACGATATTATCTATTCTCCCATATATCCATATTATGTCTATCAATCCACATATAATCCTCCTCCACCTTTTCAATACTCTTCTTTCAATACAACACATCCATTTCAACAAGAAAATACTTATTCTTCCAATTCTACCATGCACTCACCTCCTACATCGCAATCTTCCTATCATCATTCTACCCATAACAAAGAAAGTAGAGGTGAGAAACCATTAGGTCCTTTTATGACGAAATTCCTAAAGCATTTATCAAAAACCTCTCAAAAACCTTCATCACGTACATTTACAAAGCTCAATCAACCAATGGATATAATTCTCAAGTATTTACTTGACACAAATAAGATTGAACTCCCTTCCATAAGACAACTTGATACCACAACAGATTGGTTTAAACCTGAGCTACATTGTGAATATCATAGAGTAGATGGACATATGACACAAAATTGTAAAGATTTAAGATGTGCAATTCAAGATTTGATTGATAAGGGTCTTTTTAATATAAAGGAATTACAATCTACAACTGATTATAAATCTCCAATAAACAATCAAACTCCTACACAACAAATACCAATAATCAATCAAGACATGGGGATCTCCCAAGAACCCCTACTCAATTATCAACAACAAGAAACCAATCAAATATTGCATGTTAATGTGTCCCATCATGATGATATTATTAATATTGTAACAAAAACTACAAATGAGCAACCTCAAGTTCAATCAACTCAATCCGATATTCAAGATATGGATTCCTCATTTGACCAACCTTCAAAACTATCTTTGGCTCTAGAGAATGATCCAAAATGGAATGTAAGCATAGAAAGCTCATCTTTAGAATCAAAATCTCAATCTGAAATCCACTTTGATAACCAACAACAAGTGATTAATCCTCAAGCAAAGATATCCCTTTTAGAAGTATTACAAATTTCTCACAAGGAAATTTTGTTCAAAATACCTAGCCAACAATTTGTTCCTCATCATATTTTCTCTAAGAACATAATTAATGGTATAAACCCTCTTGAGGTTAACCATATTTCATTCTATGATGAGGATATTCCTTCCTCTACTCCACAAGAAGACTCCTATCTTTACATTATCGGATCTCGTAAAGAAACACTTGTTAGAACTATCATGGTAGATAATGACTCTTCTCTTAATTTATGCACTTATCAATTATTTCAAAAACACAAATTAAAGGAAGAAGATAGTAATGAATCAAATGTTATTATAAAATCTTTTAACAATGAAATTCAAGAACCTCAAGGTACTATAATTATTCCCCTTAATATTGGATCCAAGATCCTGGATACTTTATTCTATGTAGGATATTGTCCTTCACCTTACAAACTACTTCTCCAGAGTCCTTGGATTCATACGATGAGGGTTGTCCCTTCCACTCTTCACCAATGTTTGAAGTTTGAACTTACAAATAAAATTGTTACCATACATGGTGACCCAAAACCATTTGAAGAATATTTAACGATTGAAACATCAAGTTCTATACATTCTCTATTATCACAATTATTTTTTATCCATCACTTTTCTTCATCCATATATGATCATCCTTGTTTACCAAATAACACTCATGCATATCTTTCACATATACTTTCTCCATCTTATCAAGACTTGGAAGATAATAATAAGAATGAAGAACCTTCTTATCCTTCTGACATTTTATTTTGTAACATGATCAATTTTCCACATATAAAAGTCAAATCTTTTTCTACATTATTCTACATTATAACAAAGCTTTTGTTATCACTACCTTTTATTCATCACCTTATATTCTTACCTTCACCTCAACCAGATTATCCTTCAAAACCTCCTTTGATTTTGAAGCAACCTTAGACATGCTATACTCAAATAAACCTTGTATAGTGTATATAGATCATCTTGTATATACCACCAATTTCAATTCATAAATTAAAATCAAAATACAAAAAAATCAAAATCCTCAAAATCTTCAAAAAAATACAAATGCAACTAAGGAACTTAAAGGTAAATTCGAGCCCAACTGGCTTGGACCATACATTATTACTGCTAAATTTGAATCAGGAGCATATAAATTATCTACCTTAGATGGTAAAGAACTTAAAGAACCCATGAATATTTTGCATCTTAAACGTTACTATGCATAAATTTGGTCATTTCATCCATGTATATATTTGTTTAAAATATTATCTTGTATTTCTTTCAAATTTATAAAAATCCAAAAACACCAAAAACATTCATAAATCTCCAAAAATCTTCAAAAACTATCTATTGCATTTATTTAAAGCACTTGTTAAGTTATTTTTGCTCAAAAACAAAAATCAAAATAATGATAAAAATATAATAACAGCTATATGCTTGACTCTTTCGAAACCAAAACAATATACAGAAGAAAGAGAGAGTCAACATTCTCAAAACTTCTCAAAAATTTTTATATATATTTTCTTACAATTATTGCAGTTATATGTTTCAACTTATTTTGGATAAATTAGCATTTATTTGGAATCCCTCACTTGCACACTCACAACAATAAATATCTTGATTTTATCTGGCATGATTACTAATCTCTCTTATATCAAAGTCCACAAAATTCAATTAAATAAAGTTTGAGCATAGAGAATTGATCTTGTTATTTACTTAAACCAAGCACATCTTTTCACAATAAAATGATTATATTTGTAATTTCCATGTTTTGCTACATAGTAGAACTGATTTCTTGAGCGAAAAGTTTCCCCTGCTATCCTATCATGCACATGGTCTAGAATCTTTGAGAATTGGCAAAAGGACAAGCTCACCCCTACCCAGAATAAAAATCCCTTGCTCTACAGCTAATCCGAGCAAGTATCCCTAGCAAAAGAAAAAGAAAAGAAAAAGTTCAAGAAAGAAAAAAGAGAAAAGAAAAATGTTATTTTTATCATTACAGCAATGTTCCAAGCATTATCAAGCAAAAGAAATACAAAAAGAAAAATAAGCAAAGTTCAAAAAGAAAGCAAGAAAGCAATAAAATCCCTTTCCCTACCCTTTGAAAAGAAAAGAAGGGTTGATGAGCTTGAATCCTCGGAATTCTCAATTATTCGAAAGCGTGAGGTAAGCCCCATAACAGGTGGTTTGTGCCCAACCTGCTTGGCCTTGGGTAACTCCTAGCGTGGCGATATGTCTGTCACATTAGCGACCTTCTTTTGTATAGACCTATGTCTGCTTATGGATTAGCTAGCTCTTGATAATCCGACCTACATAGTAGTCTAATATGGTTATATGCATCTACATCATGGTTAATGAACATTTATTTGGTTTCTTCAAATCACTTGTATCATAGTATCTTGCTCAAATCTGGTAAATGAACAATGCAATTGCACACACATTTGTATTTGAGAGATTTTGTTTATCATTAGGATAAATCAAGATCGGAAATGAATGCACATATGCACATGGGATTCCTTATAAATCTAACTTTTGTCTTCAAAATACTTTGAAATATTATTTTTTTGCAACTTGTTTGGAATAAATCAAGTACAGTTGTTTACCACAAAGACAACTATATAATAGAAAAATCAAAAATTTCTTTCAAAACATATCATATATATCGTGTCGACTTTCGCGACGATGGTATAGTTTCAAAACCAAAATTGGAATTTTATGCCTAGCGCAAGTCCTCATTTTCATCTTTTCTGTTCATCAAAAAATCAACCATGCAATAAAACTATCTATTTTTCTTTGATTTTCGCGATGATGGTATAAGTCTATACCTACATATTCTATGCCTAGCGCAAACCATTGTAACAATTTTTATTCCCCATTTTATCAAAAATCATAAAAACCATATGACTTAATTCATCATTTTACACAAATTATGCTTTTCAAAAGCAAACCCATTTTTTTTCACTATTTTTATGTCATTATTTCAACCTTACTTTGCAATGATGGTATAATTCCTAAGGAATTATTCAACAATTTTATCACACTTAGGAATTTATGCCTAGCAAAAATCATTTTAAAATCATTTCATGCATAATATTTTCATGAAAATCTGAAAACAAACCATCATCATCATCATCATTTGCACCATTGCACCATCGCACCAAAGTCTTAAGACAGTCTCTTAAGCACTCTTTTACTTTTAACAATATTTCTATACATGGGATTAGCTTGACGACCGAGTGAGCGGCGACTCCATGAAATGGTCTATAATAGCGACAATGTCCTTTGAAATTATTGTTAAAAGTCCCTTTTATTTTTTATCAAATTATTGCATCACAAACAACCAATTTGTTACATCAGATTATTTCATTTAAAATCTTACAGCATGACATCAAAATTATAATATTTCCAAACGACATAATTACATCGAATCATCAAATCAATCAAATCAAACATAAAAGCATCATAAACATACACATAACACAAGTCATATGATCAAAAATATCATATATATATCTCAACAATATATGTACATCATATCAAAAAAAATTAAAAACATTTTAATTTTTTGCTTTTTCGCATTTTTACCTCAAACGTTCGATTTGGGTAAAAACACGGAGGGGGCACCATAGTAAGCTGTCGTACGATTCGACCAAGAATCGTCACCTAAAAATGGGTATAATTTTTTGCTTTCTCGTAGATCGAGAAGAACTCATCTTTAACGCATTTTCTTTGGAAAATTCGCTAAAGAGGGGGCAAAATGTAGCACCCTAAAATTGGCGCAGTAAAATTATAAAATTTACATTCACCTTAGTAAATAATTTTAAAATCAAATTTAACCTCCCAAACCACCCGTTAACCGTCGGGTATTTCGTTTCCCCATTTTTCGTACCAATTTTAGAGGTTGTTTTGACCGTTTGACGATATCGTCGCCGATCAGACGATATCGCCCCAGATTTGACGATTTCGTCTGGACTAGGACGTCCAGACGATCTTGTCGCAAAACTAAATTTGCATAGTTGGAATCTGTTCCAACGGGTCTCCAATCTGGGCAGAAGCGTGTCTGCACCGTTGGGACCCTCCCCCGTTGGAGATCTCCCAAATTGGGATGATCTCCAACCTCCTACCTACTCCCTCTAAGCCTATTTAACCTCTAGGATTTTCCCTCCCCAACCCCTGGCTGAAATTCTTGGTAAATTGATTCCCCCTACGTTGAAACATCCCTACTTTGCATTTGCATTAGTTTCATATTATTTTGTTGCAGGTACAACATTATTTTTCAACCGGAGCCAGCACCCATCGTCGCCAACGAACTTGTCCAGATCGGAGGCGATCCTGTCAAATACGAGACAATTTCA
Organism: Wollemia nobilis; assembly: GCA_028583015.1. Lineage (NCBI taxonomy): Eukaryota > Viridiplantae > Streptophyta > Pinopsida > Araucariales > Araucariaceae > Wollemia > Wollemia nobilis. The sequence continues at coordinate 6,954,878 of JAQPPZ010001323.1, forward strand.
TACTGATGCGAGACGATCTCGACTGCAATCCACATCGAGGCAATCAGTGCACGGAGTTTGTTTTTCTCACCTTTTTCTCTGTCATCTTATGCTGCAAATTAGACAATTTATTCAGTTTTTACATTATTTTGCATCTGGAGTTCACCCATTTAGCCTAGATTGCATATTAAGATCATGTTTTGTCATTTAAGTATAGTAATTTGCTTTAATTTCTATTCTTAAATATTGTTCAGTATTCATATTGCTATTTGGTGTAATTTGCCTCTGTTTGCACAGTAGGATTTCTTGTATTTTGCATCTATTTTCTGTTTTGCAGGTTTCTGACGAATTCGTCAGATCTCGGATGATTCTGTCAGTCTCAGACGATTCTGTCAGATTCCAGATGAATCTATCAGTTTTCGGATGATTCTGTCAGATTGCAGGTGATTCTGTCGAATTCCAGACGATCCAGACTGCCTCAAACGTCAGAATCTTCTTCAGACATCCGGATCAGGTATTCCCTGTTTTCCTCCTGTAAATTCTCTATTTTCTGCTTTCAAATTTGTTTGCTGTATTCATGAAAATTGCATTTTCATGTAGTTTAATTTAGATTCATTCGGCCAAACCTAGGATGAATGTTTAAGATCAAAACAAACTCATCTAAACACATTCCAAAACCTAGGCGTGGAAACTGCCATTAAATGTTTCCTGGTGAACCCACCATCCATCAAAAAATCACCAAAATACACCTCCCTTGAGAGGCGGGACCTTCGTGAAGTCCTCTCGTTCGAGGTACCGCATCATCCTTTTCCCATCCTCCTTTCGGGCATGGATCCAATAGCCTGAAGGTAGGGATGCAAAAAATTTGGAGCGATACACCTGCAATCGATCCTTCGACTATGTCAATAGAAAGGATTCTAAGAATGTATGCTCTTTCCACAATGGAGGCATCCAAAGTTGATTAGGTTAATTAAAAACCTTGATCATTCGATGATTTAGTGATCTATTTTTTCTCAACGCTTTGTTTTACATTGCGCATCCCAAAAATGGGGCATCTGTAGACACCTAAATCATGTAAATTAGATAAGACTATCAATGCATTATATATGCCCTCTTATAAAAAACATATAGCATTATTGGGAACCCTTATAGGATAGAAAAAGACTTCCAAAAGTCTCCAAAACTTAGTTTTGAGGGTTTCTAGTAGTTTAGGGCAGTTTTGGGGCACCTCCTGGTGACCGTCCCACCAAGGGATGGTCACAGTTGGTGACTGTCCCACCCAGGGATGGCCATCCATAATTGTCCCTGGGTGGGATGAGCCCTAACTGAACCCTTGAAAAATTCAAAGGACGTGCTAAATGGTAATCCAATACTATCATTAATGCATCCAATCACCCCAAATTGATTAGGGACCTACAAATGTATAGTGAGGCAGTAGATTGGGAGCCCCAAAGGGGTAACCTTCTTCTCATCAATCAATGACATGATTAGGACATGTGGCATCACCTACCTCGCATGGCCAAATATTACATTTTCCCTTGATGCCATTTTGATCTATAAAAGGAGGTCCAAACCTTCATTTCAAAGGAGGAGAAATTAATGATTTATGCAACGAAGTGTTGCAAAAATCAACCCTCACTATTTGCAAACCAAAACTCGCCCTTTCCTTAGCCTTGAAACCCTCTTCATCCAAAGGTGATTTCAGGGGAAATAGGCTTGATCCATCAATCCCAAACTGGACAAATTGAAGTATTCTTTGGCCCCATCTATCGACAACACCCCTACCCAAGTTTTGGACCAATTTCCATAGGTATAGGTGACAAAACTAAGGCAATTTTATAACCGTCCCACCTAGGGACGATGAGCAATCTGTGTATGTCACACCTAGGTTTTGTCACCAAATAGATTGTAATTTTAGATAAATTCATCTATATACCCCTTGGTAATGTCTATAGGAACCTCTGGTCCAAATTTGAAGTAGTTTGGAGGAGTTTTGATGCAAGATTTGAGGTCCCCAAGATTATAGGTTTATCTGGCTCACCTAGGAACGGTCACCATTTCTGCATTGTTTCACATTTGATATTGCTTCCAAATTTCCTTTTTTGCATTTAGAATAGCTTAAAATATGTTTATGCTTAATTTAGATCAGTTTTCATGCATATAGATCACTTTTATGGTTGTAGAATATGCTCCTTTTTCATGGTTTAATGGATTTATTCTATAACGTAAATGCTTTTAATCCCATTTCAATCCCTTGTATTTAGGAATAGGAATGCTAGGAAAGAGGAGGAGCTAAGTAGGCATAGTATTATCAGCCCAAAAATAGCTCTCGAGTGTGGGAAGTAGGAATTCACAATACTACTATTTATCGCCTTAAAGGCCTCTTTCCAAGGGACTAGATCCCTTGAAGATTTGTAATGAAATGTATCAAATTTGTGAAGCCCTCAAGGGGACATCTTGTAATCTAGTTTTAAAGATATAAATGAATTAATATATAGAGAATTTTATTATATTTATTTTCTATGTTGTCTCATTTTAGTAGATTACATGATTATGCCATCTTTCCCTTTTAATGCTTAAAAATTGATATACATTGCAAGTAAATGCCCTTAAGGTGATATCGTGAATTTCACTTCTTCAACTAGAAAAATATTTGGTATAGAATATTATGTTCAAACCAATTATAGAATCAGTGCAAGACATGGGAAGACCCCACATTCCTCCATTACCTATTGGGATGGTGGTACCTATTGGAATACCACCAAATCAAACTAATTTTATTTACAAGGGATTTGATCAAGCCATAGATCATTCACCTATTGATGATGATGACAATGAACCTTTCACAAGGAATGCATATTATCTAATAAAATATTGAATTTGCACTTGGTTCTTTGACCATTTCCACTAGCATGACAATGGCTTGGGCTTATACTAACAAAGATACAAGACATCTTATTAGCCTTATTTTAGCTATCCACTAACAAGTTTGGGCTAGGATACTCTATTCGTAGATAGGATGAATTTCTAGCTATATATCTAGAGTACTTAAGTCTATATTTTTAGGAATATATTGATTAGAATCCATATTCATATCCCAATCCTTCACATCTATGGAGGGATGATTGGCTAGTAACTATGGTTACTATCTAGCCTCCTTTGGTTTATCATGAGAACATCTCTACTGAGGCTAGCCTAGAGAACTTATTAGAATTGACTAGATCAACACCGATGATGAATATATGGATGAAATATATCTAGGTCCTAGGCACCTTTATCCCATAAAAAATCATGAAGAGATCATTCCTAGAATTGATGGGACCAATAACAATGATGAATATGAGGATAAAATTAAGATGGCATATCTAGGTCCTAGGCACCTACATCCTATAAATAATCGTGTAGAGGCCATTGAGCATAAAATACCACTTGATAATGAAGATTATATTCATGGGTAATTTCCTCAACTACCTATTCTAGCGTAGTTACTTTTTCTAGAGGACCTAATTGTCCTACATCCTCTTGAGGTGGATCCTAAAATTCCAAAGCCTCCTAGTGTAGATTGGGAGTCTTTATCTCAAAAAGTAGTTGATGAGTCATACCCATGTGGTCATGGATATTACCTTCACTCCATAAATATTATCTCCATTTATTTTACCACCACACTCCACAATCCATTTTACCCTTTAAAACCACTACATCTCAATCTTGAGGCCATTGATTTTGATCGTGCCAATTCACCCCCATCGCATGAGTATTTCTTCACTAATAAATAATTGTTACAACCATTCCATTTTTTTGTAGGTTGTGCTAATTATGTCTATAATTTTGAGTTTGAACTTGATATGGTATATCCTTTAAACCCAATAGATAACATCCATTTGATCCCTATGCCTCACCAGCTTAAGGAGGGGTCACATATGTCGATAGAGGAGACTTTTGAAGTGGATATCAGCATAGATCCCACAAATCCTAATAAATTCAAGTTTGAATAAATATTATATCCTAAGGAATGAGTCATCTTCATCCCTCTATTTAAAGAGATACATAATACTTTTTCTTGGACATATAAAGATATGTCGGGTTTGGATCCAAAAATGGTTACTCAACATCATCAAAACCAAAGGATAAACAAAAGCTTATGGAAACAATGGTAGAAGAATATCCTAGAACCATTTCTAATATGGCTATAGTGGACATTTTGACTCCCATGGAGGAGAATTATTCATGAGATCTAGTAGAGGAAGTGTCTCAACCCACTTCACCTACATCATCCACTACATTTTCACCATAGGTGATAGTGCACTTAGTGAATCCTAGGCTAGCAGAGTATTTGGTATAGAATTTTATGTTCACACCAATAATAGAATAAATACAAGACATGAGGAGATCCTACATTCATCCATTACCTATTGGGATGGTTGTACCCCTTGGAATACCACTAAATTAGACTAATTTCATTTATGAGGGCTCTCATCAAGCCATGGACCATTTGCTTATTGATGATGATGATGATGAATCTTTATAGGGAATGTATATTATCTATCAAACCCTAAGTTTACACTGAGGTAATTTGATCATTTCTACTAGCATGAAAATGGCTTGGCTTAAACGAACAAGGTTGCAAGACACCTTATCAACCTCAATATCAATTGCCCACTGACAAGTTTGGGCTAGGATACTGGATCCGTAGATAGGATGAGTTACTAGATATATCTCTAGAGTGCTTGAGTCTAGATTTTGGGGAAGATATCAATTGGAATCCCTATGCATACCCCAATCCTTCACATCTATGGAGGGATGATTGTCCAATAACTATGGTTACTATAGAGCCTCCTTTGGTTTATCATGAGAACATATCTATTGAGGCTAGCCCAGAGAATATTCCTGGAATTGATTGGATCAACAATTATGATGAATATGTGGACAAAACCAAGATGGTATATCTAGGTCCTAGGAAACTTCATCCCATAAAAAATCATGAAGAGATCATTCCTCAAATTGATTGGATCAATAACGATGATGAATATGAGGACAAAACTGAGATGGTATATCTAGGTCCTAGGTACCTGCATCCCATAAACAGTCATATGAGGCCATTGAGCCTGAAAGACCCCTTGATAATAAATATGATATTCAGGGGGTATTACCTCAACTACCTATTCTAGCATAATTACTTCTACCAAAGGACCCAATTGTACTACCTCATCCTGAAGTATATCCTAAAATCCCAAAGCCTCCTAGTCCATACTGGGAGTATTTAGCTCAACAAGTAGTTGATGAGTCCTACCCATGTAACCAAGGAGATTACCTTCTACCCATAAACATGATATCCATTGATTTGACCATCGCACTTCACAATCCATCTGACCCTTCAAAACCATTACACCTCAATCTTGAGGCCATTGATTTTGATCATGCTAATTCATCCCTATCATCTAAGGATTTCTTCCCTAATGAAAAAATGTTACAACCATTCCATTTTGCCTCAGGTTGTGCTTACAATATCTCTAATACTAAGTTTGACCCTGATATGGTAGATCCTTTGAATCTATTAGATGACATTCATTTGATCCCTATGCATCACTAGCTTGAGGAGGGATAATATATGTCAATATAGAATACATTCAAAGTTGATATCAACACAAATCCCAAGAATCCTAAGAAATTCAAGTTTATAGAAAGCTTATCCCCTAAGGAGTGAGCCATCCTCATCCCTATATTGAAAGAGAGACCTAATATTTTTTCTTGAACGTATAAATATATACCAGGTTTGGATCCAAAATTGGTTACTCATAACCCTAATTGGACCCTACAAATAAATAAATCAAGCAAAAACTTAGGAAGATGTATCCAATCATCGCTCTGATAGTTAGGGATGAATTACAAAAAAAATTGGATGTACAATTCATCATTCCCTTTGACTATCTAGAATGGGTATCAAATATGGTACCCATAGGAAAACCTAATGAAATAATCCATATTTATACATATTTTAGGAACCTTAACAAGGCAACACCCAAAGATACATTTTCGTTGCCCAACATTGATGCTCTTGTAGATGCCACAATTGGTCATGAGATGTTATCGATCATGGATGTTTTTTTTTCTATAATCAAATTTGGGTCAAACCTGAGGACCAATAGAAAACAACCTTTACCACTCCATGGAAAACATTTTGTTATAATATTATGCCATTTGGCCTTAAAAATGTTTGTGCCACATACTAGCAGGCTATGACATATATTTTCCATGACTACATGCACAAAATCCTAGAAGATTACATTGATGACTTGCTAGCCAAGTTATTATTGCATGAAGAGCATGCAAAGGTATTAAGAAAGGTATTCAATCACTTTATTGTACACAATGTCATATTGAACCCCAAGAAGTGCATTTTCAATGTTACATTAGGAAAAATCTTGGGATTCATCATTTCAAAATGAGGGATCAAAGATGATCCATAAAATGTCAAAGCCATATTGGAAATGCTTCCTCTAAAAAATATAAAAGAACTTAGAAGCCTACAGGGCAAAGTAGCATCCATAAAACACTTCATCACATATTTATCAGATAAATTTCAACCCATGAATTGACTGCTCCACAAGGGAATCCCATTCAATTGGGATGAATATTATCAAAAATATTTTGATGAGATAAAGAAATACCTAGCATTGTCACTTGTGTTAGCTTCACCTAGAACAAATGTACCTTTTTTGCTTTATATATCCACCATGGACTTTGCACTGGAAACCAAGTTAGCCCAAAAGAACAAGCAATATAAAGAATAGGTGATATATTACATTAGTTGAACCTTGGTTATCTACAAGCTAAGGTATGCATACATTAAGAAGCTCTATTTAGTAGTGGTTTTTTCAACTAAGAAGTTGTGCCACTATATGCTAAGTCATACTATGTATGTCATATCAAAACAAAATCCTTTATAGTATATGATGAGTAGAACATATCATAATACACGTACTGCAAAGTGGATTATGTTATTGATATAATTTGATCTTGAATTCATAAGCCAAAAGTCAATTAAAGGTTAGGTAGTAGTATATCAACTAGCAGAGGCACCTCTTCAATATGATAGGTCTCGTCATAGAACTCCCTGATGATGTAGTATTTACATTATCAAAATAACACAAACCCAAAGAATTTGATAATAATGTTGATATGACATTGTTCTTTGATGATTTGAAATACGAGCAAGTGGGTGGCAAATGGATCATGTTTTTTATACCACAAGTTGCTCCAATGTCCTTATCATTTAAACTCAATTTTTCTTGTACCAATAACAACATTGAATACAAGGCCCTAATATTAGATCTCCAAATAGCCATCACCATGAAGATCAAAAAGCTAAACATCTTTGGTGACTCCCTACTCATAGTCAACCAGGTCAAAGGAATCTATCAATGTAGGTGTCCTATCCTAAAAGTGTATAAGGAGCTTGTGGACACTTATCTAGACCAGCTAGAGTGGTATAACATCGAGGTAGTCCCTCGTACATCAAATTTATTTATAGATACTATGGTCTATTTAGGATCCTTAATCCTTCAAAATCTATCCACTGAACTCACTACCATCCAAGTCAAGATGCTCTCGCAATTTGTAATGTTGCATGAGTCTCAAAACAATCACAAATTAGTCCACATGATTAATATAGAACCAAACCATGAATGGTTCTATAAAGCTAGATACTTTCTAACAAAGGTGTCCTAGGGATTTTTGATCTCATAGGATCCTTAGGAGAATGGTACTATAATTCACCATAAGGTTATTTCTCAATCTACATTTGTGCAAATTGAATCATAACAGGAACAATTTGTTGAGTCAGTCGAGGCTATTGCTTATTAATATTGTCTTACCCAATTACAAGATTACCTAAAGCTTGGTATAATCCTGTAGGGATTATCATATGCCATAAAAAGAGAATTCAAACAAAAAGTGATCTTATATGTCTTGTTAGGAGGTATCTTGTATTGACAAAGGTATGATGGAATTCTCCTTCATTATCTCGAGCACCAAGAATCAACTTGGGAAATTTTACAAGATCACAATAGTATATGTTGTGGCCATTTCACTGACATGGCCATAATTAAATTCATCCTTCAAATGGATTATTATAGGCCCACCATGGAGAAGGATTATTGTGCGTATGTCAAGAAATGCATTAAATATCAGCAACATGCTAATCTTACGCACTTGCCATCATAGGCCTTATAGCCGATCTAAGTGGCTTGGCCATTTTATCAGTGGAGTTTGATCTAATTGGTAATATCTTTCCTCCATTTTCAAGTTGTCACATGTTTATCATAATGGCCACTGATTATTTCACCAAATAGGTGAAAGCAATCCCTTTAACCTCTATGACTGGAGCTCGTATTGCAAATTTTATACTCCATAATATCATATGTCATTTTGGGATTCCATCCAAGATTATTTTAGATAATGGTACTTCATTTAAGAAAAAAAATATGTGGGCTTTAATGTCCAAATATGATAATCAACACAACTTTGTAACACCTTATTATTTGCAAGCTAATGGGCAAGAAGAGGCCTCTAACAAGACAATAGTTGCCATACTGAAGAAAACTATAAAAGATAATTGTAGACACCAAATCCTAGCCATGTGTCCTTCATATTGGTCATTATACCATCCACTTATCCACCATACCTCTTTCCCACCATTCAATTGGCCATTCCATACCTTTTACCACCATCCAATGGCTTACTTTAGCCTTTTCCTACCATTTTTAGACCCATATTTGACTTATTTATATTTTTTTGTATTATTTATATTTAAATATAATATTTTATATTATATTTTAATATATTTATTATAAAATATATATTTATAAGCCAAATTAACCTCAACCATCCAATCCAATCTAATCTCAGTCGTCCATATCCCTTAATTCGTGTCACACCTAAAGTTTAATATCAGCCTTTGGATCCAGTTTAATATTAGCCACATGATCAAAAGTGTTAAGCTAATACCCTAAGAAAACCCTAGACTTTGATAATAAATAGGAGCATTCTCAATGCTCAACCCTTGAAAAATATTGAACCCTAAACATTCTGAAGCTTTAGTTATTCAAACTTACTTGTGAGATCTAACCTTACCTAGAGCTAGTTTCTTGTGAGTAGATTGTGCCCTAGCCTAGCCTTCCCCAAAAACCCTAGTTTTCCCTAGGATTTCCTCATTCCTGCCATCTTTGTAGCTTATTCCTGCCACTACCATAATATTCCATTTTTTGAACCCTTCGCAACCTCTTGATCTACTTTTACAAATCTAACCCTAATCCACAGGTGATATTGGGTGCCTAGTGCATCCCACATGCACAACAATGCACCTACTACATTCTACAGGAACATCATAGAGCTTGCTATCCCCACAACCATAGACCAAAACCTACAACATAATATCATGAGGTGTCATCAGGGCACCCTGCCATCAATCTGCAATGGAGAAAAAAAATAACATCATCAATAGAAAAGTAAGTATTTTATGCATTTTTATTTGATGTTATTTGGATTTTGCATGTTTTATTTACTTAGATCTAGGGTTTTTAGTTTACATTTCTGAGGGTTCACACTGTGGAATCCTCATTTTATTTGCTGACTCTATATTTGTTGTATGTGTAGGATCAGGTAGCATAAACCAAGGATTATTACGTAGATATTGAAGCTATATTGGTTCTAATTATAGATAACCAAAATCCCACTCATCCTATTAGAAGTAAGATACATCAGAGACACTACTTTCTTTGTAGCTAGGGTTTTAGAGAATCCTAGCACCTATATTTATTGTATCAAAATAAGTTATTTTGAACAAATAGATTGTAACAAAGGAGTTCTTAGCTCCCCCCCATTTATTGAATAAAATTATATTTTGTGTAGTCTCTTGTTCATTATAATTATTTTAATTTCATATTTGTTTTAGTATCGTATTTTTGCTTCACAAATGGTGATCACGGTGGGACTCCACAAGGGTTGTCCTTATGATTTACTTTGTTGTACTAATTTCATTATGTTGTTCCATTTTATAGGGTTTTTTGGAGCAAAAAACTAGCTGAAATCACTAATAAGGGTTTCTAGAAGGTCCTATGATAGCTTGTAGAAGGTGTGTAGGTGCTCTACTACACCTGTTGATCCCCATAGGTGCCCTACTATGCCTACACAGGCATCTCACTACGCCTATAAAGGTGCTTAGCTATGCCTAGCAATAATTTGGAGTAGAGATTAGACTTCCAGGTAAGCCCTATGACCATTATATTTTGAAGTAGGGAAAAATTGTGCACCTAATTATGAATAACAATATATGTATCTATCCTCTATGTCTAATGAGCATTAAATCAAAAGCATGCAAGTAAGATGGAAAATATAAGCAAATAAAAAGAAATGAAGCAAAGTGAATTGATTTCCTATTAATTAAGTGTATCAAATCCAAGTTAAAAAGTGTCCCCTTGAGGGCTCAAATTATTGATATAGCTATTACAAATTTTTGGTGCCCAAGGATCAAATACTTCAAGAGAATCAGGTGCACATCCAGTGTCTTTCCTCGTACCAAAAATTTAGGTGGGCAAGCCAAGGCTTATGATGCTTATGTATTTGATATATGATTTCATACAATCCTTCCCAATGCATTGTATAGCCTACACCTACACATAAGGAAATAAGAAATATCAAGTAGCAAGTGTGTATGATGGAAATATGTAATCCCCACAACCACCAAAAATCTAGTAATGTGAATAATGCATCAAATCAACTCCAAAAGACTTGAAATTGCATAGGGATGTAAAATAAAAGGTTTTGGGTAGATAGACTAGAAATATAGCATAAATTATGTCATATGGCATGCCGTAATCGCAGTGACCATCATCCTCCTACAAAACCCAAACTGAGCAATTTATGAACCAAAACACCTCCAAATAAAATTAAACTTGGTAAGAATACATAAAATGACATTTTAAGACAACCCATATTGTTATATTTACATAATAAACAATAGTTTTAGGTGTTTTTCCAAATGACCACCGTAGGCCTACGTGAGACCCTGCAAAACACTAAAAATGCGATATATCCCTCGATATCTATCCAAATTGCATGAAATTTTTATAGAAGAATACTATGATAATATAGAATATAAAAAAATAATAGAATAAAAAACATGCACATCGGGACTACCATAGGCTGGAGGTCGTCCTGGGGTGGGACAGCCACCAGTTCTACACTTATTTTACCTCCAATTACTCCAATAATTGATTAAGGACCTCCTAGGTAGTGTTTTAGTTGAATTTGGTGTGAAAAATCACTCAAATAATTTGGTTTTGGGATCATAACATGTCTCCTACTTCACTCGCAAACCTCCTTCGCTAGGTAGAGATTTCGAGGGAAAAGAAAGCACAAAAGGGTTGATGTTAGGATCCTCAATCCTAAAATTATTAGTTAGTATTAGTTAGTATTATTAATAATTTAATTATTATATTATTAACTTATAAAGTGAACCATCACAACCCTTCATAACATGAACCATCACGTCTCTTCATACGTGAACCATCATGTCTCTTCACCAACGTAGCTTTAGGGTAGATATATATATTAGGTTGGCCATCCATATCAAATCATCTAAGAAGAAGAATAATAAGCATAGATTCTAAGGAGGGAGCCCCCTATAGTGGAAAATCAATTACAAGGGATCCCCCTTTGAGTGGCCTGCGATTACATTTACATTAATTTATTAATAATTTTATAGTAAGACCTTGGGGTCTTACCATTTGGTATTAGAGCCATGTGGGATCCAGTCATGTGGGAATTGCTCAAAAATATTCATCAAATCACTTCTATGTGTGAGTATCAAACTTAGTTTTAGGATATCACCAAACACAACACAAGATTGGATGAATCAATTCTCATCAATGGCTTCATTAGGGGATTAAAAGAGGAAATTAGAATGGAGGTGACAAGGTTCAATCCCTATACCATGATGCAGACCTATGGATTGGAAAAATTAGCTGAAAATAAAATAAATGCACAACAACGATTAGGGAAACCACTTATGGAAAAATTGTCGACCACTTACATCACTCCTAAACCTATGCATAATGGAAGGGCACAAAGCACTTACACAACTCCCAAATCTAACCGAACTTTACAAATTAAACATCTTAGCTTTGAGGAGATGAAGGAACGATGAGCAAAAGGACTCTTTGATAATTGTGATGAACAATTTGGACCCCACCATAAATGTTCTCCACTAACATTGTATTTATTGAAGGAAGTTGATCCCTGTCTATCCATAGAGAAAGTAGATGAGGTAGTTGTGTCCGAAGCGACCAGTGCATCTACTCACTGCAATGAAGATAATGAGGTCAATGTGTAAGAAGAGATTGATGTACCAAGCAAGGATGAGGCAGACATACCCAAAGTGATAAATGCTAGCCAAACATGCACTCTACAAGACCTACACATACCTTCCTCACCAATAGTGAGTTCTTGCCATATGACCAAACCTATTCGGAACCAACGCAGAGTGACTACACACTCCTTCTCCATTGGCTCTACCAAGGAACCAAAAAAGGATATGAAATCATTACCATCACTTTTGATGCATCATTCTAAAGTATTTGAAGAAGCCCAAGGGTTGCCCTCCCATCGTCATCATGATTTTACTAAGGAATATTCTACTATTTTTATTGGCAACCCCTCGCTAATGCTTCATCATTCTCGATATCCTTGCCTACGAAAGGATGCCATTAAAAGAGTCCAAAAACTTACACAAATCCTTCTTGGAAAACAAAGGACAAAGCTTCTCACTTTGAGATTTGAGGACAAACCTCTTTTTAAGGAGGGTGGCATGTTATGATAATCAATCCTAACATTATTAGTTAGTATTATTAATCATTTAATTATTATATTATTAACTTATAAAGTGAACCATCACAACCCTTCATAACATGAACCATCACGTCTCTTCATATGTGAACCATCATGTCTCTTCACCAACGTAGCTTTAGGATAGATATATATATTAGGTTGGCCATCCATATAAAATAATCCAAGAAGAAGAATATATTCTAATGAGGGAGCCCCCTATGGTGGCAAAGCAATTACAAGGAAGCCCCATTTGAGTGGCCTACGATTACATTTACATTAATTTGTTAATAATTTTATAGTAAGACCTTGGGGTCTTACCAATTGAAGATAAATCTTAGCAACACTCCATTGCTTGGTCATAAAACTCAGCTTCATATTTTGTGTGGAAAACTAATCCATCTTATAGCCAAAGGAGGCCTTTGGGCAAAAAGGCATGCGAGGGTTGCAGGGCAGGAGGTGCCACTTGGCCATCGGGGTGGCATCCATTAGAGGGGGAAGAGGATATCCTAATTTGGACTTATTTGTGAGGCATGACATAGAATTCTATGCCTTCTAAATTTTCATGGTTGAAAGATAGGTAAAATGGCATTTTTAGGTGTCATTTGTCCATCGTTTAACTTTTTGGGGGTCAAATTTCATGGCCATCCCACCCAGGGATGACCACACATGGTCGTCCATGGGTGGGACAACCATGAATCATGGTCATACCAAGGTGGGACAACCATGAACTATGGACATACCAACATGGGAAAACCATGCCTATAGGCCCCAAAACTTCCCATAAGTTGGGGAAATGCTCCAAAAAGTGGTTAGAACCACTATAAAACCTCTAAGGATTTCCCAAGGGGGCCATAAGGTGTCAATTGGACCTTGTATTGGTTGCTTAATTGGATTGACCAGATTTTGGTGTCTATAGATGCCCCTTTTTGAGATGCATTGTGTGTAGCACAACACTGAGAAAAAATAGATGACCAAAGCATTGAATGATTAAGGTTATTTGCTCACCTAACCAACTTTAGATGCCCCAATCCTAGAAAGAGCATGCATTCTTGAATACTTGCTTATGATGAGCTAAGGAAATTTATTAAGCTTAGATATTTTCTATCATGAAGAGGTGAGGCCTGTGATTTCATTATGCCAGCAATTCAAAGCATTTTAATTGATCTTTTGTACTTGTTTGTTGCCCCAAGAAGGAGCGTGATTATCTTTGTCAATGATTCATTAAACGAATACAATTTGCCTGATTGAGTGTGTGCTTGTTGATTTTGAACTAATTATGACTACCCCCCTCAAGCGATGAGTTTATGAGGGAGTGACCAGTGATAAAAGTGATGATTCACTTGACACAAATGACTTTTTTGGGTTGCCTCCCAATTTTACTCATTGAAAATGGAGTATTTTGAGAGGGTTTTGATGATTTTTTGATGTCACCTAGAAGGAAGGATCTATCAGATTCATTCTTGTGGGGCATTATAGACATAATGGCCTTCTTAGGGTTTTAAGTGAGGCATTTCCATGTCTCCAAGGGAAATTTGAAGTTCTTGTGAGTTGGTGGAAAATTGGGCTAGTTTTGAGCTATTTTTGAGGGGTTTTAGACCTTGTTTGACATATTTAGAGTTGTTTTGATACAACCTACCTATGGCCATCCCAAGGTGGTATGGCTATAGGATGTATGGCTGTCCCAAGGTGTGAATGACATCTAGTGAGCCACCTATCTCATCCCAAGACGGACATGGCCCTGGGAGGTCTATATAAGCCAATAAGGGGGTTTTTGGGCTCATTTGTGCATGTGCTTGTGGAGAGTTTGAGAGGTGAGGAGGAGGAAGGATATTTTGAGTAGCATAGCACTACCAAAATTTCCTTACAGTCATCATGATCTAGTGAGCAGAATCATCCAGTGGTGGAGCCGGTACTAGATGGGTAAGATTTGACTTTCTAACTGCACTATGCTTCAAAGTGAAATGCAATTTAGAATTTATTTTTACTTTTCACCAGGGCATCATAAATTCTCAAGAATTAAACCTAATAAGGGATACCCTATAGTTTTTTATGATATTTTTTTATTTTTAAATGCCTTTACTACTTTTCTAGGGCTTTTTAGGCTACTCTTTTGACTGTTTTGAGGGCCTAAAAGGTCCAAAATTTTCCCATATTGGGGTTCATCCCTGGGTGGGATGGATAGCCTAAGTTTTTTAGGGGATGTCCCTAGGTGGGACCAATACAAAATTTGGGGCCATCCATGGGTGGGACGGCCACAAACAGGCCTCAAAAAATTACCATTTTTTCATGTTTTTTGAGTGTTTTTTGGAATATTTTGAAGCTTGATTTGAGTCTTATTGTGACCAAATTGCCTTTACTATGTGGTAAGGAGTCAGTGTTGTGTCTCAAATATATTTGAAACTATGATGGAGGCTTTGAATAATGCATACTAGGAGTGGCTTGATGCCATTAGCCTCAAGTAGGTGACACAATTAGAGCTTGTGGTGGGTGATCGTGCTTACTTGATGATACTTATTGACCTATTGGACCCATACACCAACATCGTCCACCTACTTATAGGGGATATGAAAGTGACATTAGAGGACATATACCAGATCTTACACATTTATATAGAGGGATGGCCTATTGAGTCTACTCATGGGGACCTAAGAGACATAGTTATGGAGTGATACTTTGGTGGGGATGGAGAGGAGGTGATAGGGGGTACCTATAGCAAGAGGATACTAGTGACATGATGGTATGAGGCCAAGGTTCTAGTTGTGAGGCACATCCTACTAATTACTTTGATCTATGATATGCTCCTACTAGACTCTTTAGGTACCATTTTTCCCTGGAATCTTATGGAGTTGGTGTTTACTCTAGCAAGGTGCACTACAGATCAATCACTAGTGATGGCATGGGGATGACTCTACTAGCCCAACTGTATGATGAGCTATACAAGATATGATCCCAAGGATGAAAGGGCTTGAGTTGTAGCTTTCTAATGCAAGTGTGGAGGTGGTACCATATAGCAATGGATAGACCGTAGGGACTACCATGGGAAATATGGGTGGACCTAGCAGACCAAGAGATTGGCTACAAGATCTTATGGTAGTAGGCCCAGGAGGTAGGATAGAGTCAATGTTGGTTAGGAAATGTCAATCACTATGCCCAGTATTTTGTGAGATAGAGTAGTGAATATTTTTTGGAGACCCTACAGGGATTACCTAGCATGGAATGAGGCTAGGGTGCAGCTCCATTGAGTGAGACAAGGGATATGGTTGGTGGTTCAACACGAGATGGAGTAGGAGTTCTTTTATTATGCTTAGGTTATGCAATATTTTAGGCTATGGTAAGGGATTCCTAATGAGATAGTTGTTTACTGACATCACAAAGATGAGAGGACATTACAGTGGTCGATGGTTGAGCTAGTGGCATGGGATATGGATGTCGTAGTGGACATTCTAGATGTTGATGATGTTGATACTACAAAGGAGTATAACTCTTGGTGGGTGATGCACCAGTGGCAAGGAGAGGAGCCACTAGGAGGAGGTGTAGGGGGCTTCATCAGGAGGCTCTTAGCAAGCACCTAGCTAAGATGGGCGAGTGGCATGGGCATGGACACATGGTAGATGAGTAGGAGGACCTCCTAGACTTAGGAGATTGGGGTGACATTAGGGATGATGAAAATGAGTGTTAGGAGGTGAAGGTACCATAAGTGGCACAAGGTGACACAAAGGCTAAGATACAATATGAGTTGATCAAGGTTAGGTAGGAGAGGGATCTCCTATGGATGGGGGTACATGATGTGTGGGTAGAGCTAGTACCATAGTGAGCATAGGTACAGGAGGCATAGGTCAAGATAGCCATATTGTGGGCATAGTTATGATATCAAAGTTCTATGTAGGAGGACTCCAACAATGAGGAGATGACCAGGCTATAGGCAGAGGTGACATGACTCCATTCAGTGGTGGAGACATATCAGGAATGGTGTTGATGGGGATAGGCCTATATTGATGATATGGATACTAATATAGTATTCCTTGAAGGTGTAGACACCAAAATAGCACCAATCCAATTATGTGATTGCAAACACTAATCGCAATAACACACACAGCCCTAGGGTAGCCCTAGAGGTTAAAACAGTGGTTCTAACCACTCACATAGCAGTTTTACAAGTTAGAGATCAATTTGTCACCTTTTAGACACTCTTCTACTTATTCACTCCACCCAGGGACGAGTGTGGATTGGTACTCGTTTCACCCAGAGATGAGTGCAGATTGGTACTCGTTTCACCTAGAGACGATTACCAGCGCTCGCTCCGGGGTGGGACGAATGCCAGGTTTTACTGACAAAAAGTCAAACCTCGATGCATGACAACTCAAAACTACCACTTAGCTCTCCCTTCATGGCATAGGAGGGCGAGTGAGTTCTTTTGACAACTCATATCTACCACTTGACTCTCCATTCACTGCATGGGAATGAGAGTGAGCTTTTTAGGACAACTCGGATTGGCCACTTAACTCTCCCTTCATTGCATGGGAGTGAGAGTAGGCTTTTTCATGAAAATTTAGATTTGCCACTTAGCTATCTCTTCATTGCATGGGAGTGCGAGTGAGATTTTCTAAAAATACAAAGACATGCACAGAGGCAGTTAAGAAGCCCTTGATCAAGAAGAAGTCTTCTCTTCACAAAAAAGCATTCATGCTAAGCAGCAATTTTGCATGTTATTTCAAAGAGACCCCTTGGGTCTATAAAATGGTGAGCTTCCTCACCCAAAAGATATATAGAGAAGGAGCATTTTGAGCGACGAAGTGCTGCTAATTCATTTACTTGCGATTTGTGCTTTTAACATCCATAATCTCTTAATCGAAAGAGAGGTTATTGGGTGACTTTTGAAGGCACGAGTCAAGAACCAAAACCCAATTTTTTTGACCACAATATCCTACCAATTTGTCGACAACACATCACACCAGGTTTTGGACCCATCCCAAGCGGATTGGTGTCGAAACAAAGTTTCACCCGTGGGTGGTTTGCCTTCGGGCACCCCCCGCCTTATTGCCTTTAGTGACTATTTCTTTTGTAGTATTTAGCTAGTCACATGATTATGCTTTTGTCAAGTTTTTAGTTTATTTGGACTCATTTTAACCATTATTATATTTATCTTTCATTTTCATACATAGGTGCTACTGATTCTTTGTTTGTTTCTTTGAACGCATATTTTCAGCATTAGAAGAGCAGCGAGGAATCTACTTTTACCAACACAAGCGGTGGCAATGATTTGGTTTGCCCATCTTATATGTGGGCATGCGGAAGGAAGAATTCTAAAACAAGTTGTAAAAGACCAACATTTAATGCTCTCCTATCCCCTAAAAAGGAAGGAGACATATTGTAACACATTACTAAAAGAATATCAATAAAAAGGGTTGTATTTTATATTGCTTTTATATCTTGTGTTCATTCATTTGTGTTTTTTTCCTTTTAATGCAATTTTGTTTAGTCTTTCCTTTTTCTTCCGAAATCTCGTGTTTTCAATGGCAATCACGGTGGGACCTCTGTCCTCTATTTTTTTTTTAGGTTAGATTTCTGATCTGAAATTGCTTTTTTTGATTACAGGTACCTATTTTTCAATCATCAAACTGTTATTCGTTTTTGCCAGTGACGATTACAGAATTGGTATTCGTTTCACCCAGAGACGAATAGGCATTCATCTCACCCTAGAATGAATACTGTTCTGATATTCGCCTCACCCAGGGATGAGTATAGTTCTATGCATTTTTTAGAGCAAATCAAAATCATCTTGTTGGGCAGAGAAGAGGTAGGGGTTTTTAACAAGCTTCTATCAAATTTCTATTTTTTGTTTTCTAGTTTTTAGTTTTGTATGGCTTAGGGAAAGTTTCCTTTTTGTTTGCCTGTTTCCAATTTTTGCAAATTAAAATGAACCCCACACACCACATGGTATTTTAAACACAAGGAGTTGGTCGTAAAACCCCAACCCTTGAGCAAGACCAAAGGTGGATTCCATTATCACTTTGGCTTGAGATATTGCATCCATTACCCTAATTGTAACTGTTGCTAGACGTAAATCCTGATGAAAGCTGATCGAGTGTAGCTAGGGTGATTCCTAGCGCATGAGGATAAGTCTTCTATGGTAGGTGTCATAAACAGAGCGATTTCCATTTCATACTGCCTATGTTCCACGTATCATCTACTCTCATGTACCTATAGTCTCCCTCATGTAAGGGCGGGTATATAGAGAGGTTGGTATATCGGTACGACAATGGTATATTGAAGGGGTGACCATTTTGGGAGTCATAAGAGCCTTCATAATTACATTTAAATGGTCTTCACAAAAAGTCTTCAAAAATAGAAAAACAAACAACAAAAACACACTAAACCAGATTTAGGGCACACTATTAATCTTTAAAAGAGATAATCATTGCTTGTGTGTGTATGCTATTTTATGTTTAGACAAAAAAAATAATAAAAAGAAAAATCATAAAAAGAATTTTTGCATATTTAGGGTAACATTACCATGGTGTTTACTCGTAGCCAAGCCCAATCATAGGCAGAAGCTGTAGAGAATGCACCAAGAGAGACAAATCGTCTCCGATATAGCCCTAAAGACTTGGTCATCCCACCTTGGTGGTAGGGTACACAAGTTAGTCCACACCATGCAGTCATAGAACATGGATTTAGAGGCACCTCCTTGAGGGGCACTTCGACTCATGCCAGCACTAGACAGGACTATAGAGGCACCTCCTTATGGGATACTCCTAGCAACAAAAATCTTTTCAAGAAAATAACCAACATGTAGCACTTGGCCTAGATACAAGGCCCCCCTTTGAAGTTCGTTATGGGTGGCCTAGTGATGAAGCACTATATACTGCTCTAGAACAACAAAAGGTCCACAAGGAGGAACCATATGATTTTGTTACTCCTAATTTACCCCTGATCAATGTCAAACACACGAGACCATATCCAGAGTATTAGGTTCTCCCGACAGGGCAAGATAATTTGGCCTGCACTTTTTTTGCATACAATAGAGAGTGTGAGCAGGATCACTACGTTCCTAAAGAATAGTACACAATGTGGGAATGATGCACATCTACACCCACTTTATATCCAGATCGCTCATTGAGACCAGAGCTTCAAGTCAATGCTACTAACCTCAATAGAGGGAAGCAACATATAGGGGTCTCCAAGCACCATGATTAAAACAGATATGTAGGGGAGGCATATAGGCCTCCTAAACAAGAGACTGTAGAACAAAATGACTTGGTATTTGCCCAACTAGTTGCCTACCAAGTGTAAATCACGTAGCTTAGGCAAGACCAATAGAAATTAGAACATTTGTTTTGCCTTAATCAAGAGCGCATTCAACGTTAGATAGCTGAATTGCTTCACAAAAATGCACTTGAGAAGGCCCCAGTCCCTCATGCACAACAATATGAGATGTATGTGAGGCACAACCCCATCGTACGAGATAGGTCTCCATGACTTCATCAAGCACTACCTCTAATACCTCCTAGAACTGAGCGAGAGGCCACTCCTCGCAACCGTGATGGGCATCCTCCGCGGGCACCCATCAATGTTTATAGGCCTAGGCTAGACACTCCTCAAGAAAATTATGGGGATTATGACCAAGAAGAAGAGCGGGCTAAAATGCCCTATCAAGGTAGAAGGGATGTTACCCATTTATCCCTCCAAAGGCCTCAAGTTCCCCGTAATATACAATAAGAGCAAACCAAGGAGGAGGAAATTAAGTCCTCTGATGCATACAAAGTGTTGTTAGAATGCTTGGATACTATGGAACTCAAGACTGCTAGGCCCCAAAATCCTACCTTACACCAACTCCATAGTCATCGGGTGCATCCATCAGTGCCAGCACCTCCATACCCCGAACATTTCAAGCTGCCCCAGTTGGCACTCTTTAGAGGGGATGAAGATGCTCAAGAGCATGTGACTCAATTTTTGAGCCAATGCTTCAGTATACAAGACAATGATGCATTTCTATTAAGAACATTCATAACCACATTCACAAGATCTGCCTTGGATTGGTTTACCCATCTATCGAAGCATAGCATCTACAACTTGGATCAGCTAGTGGATGCATTCCTAGAATGTTTTGCTTTCAACACAAAGAAAAAGGCGTCACTAAGTGATCTAGCTAGCCTCAAGTAGTATGAGGAGGAATATATGGTGGCATATGGGAATCGGTGGAGGACGTTGCTTTCAAAGCTGTCCTACCTCCCTCCTATGTTCGACCTAACTCAAATGTTTGCAAAGAATTGTTTGCGATCGATATCTATGCTATTGCAGCTACAGCAATACACCACTTTAGAAGAAGCTCTGGTGCAAGCTAGAGTTATCGAAGAGATCAAGATACAAGATGGCCAAATTACCAAGCCTAAGAAAAAATAGTGGAACAAGAGCACCAAAATAGGGAATACACAACAGAAACCCACTGCGGTCAATCAAGTTGCTATCAATGCCCCTAAGCCTGCCCAAGAGACACAGCCTCCAAAGGCTAATTATTAGGTGGTGCCTCACAATAACTATGAGAAAGATAATAAAAAATAGGATCAAAATTAGCAGCATCACCCTAGGCAGCAATTTACACCATACACTAAGTCTAGGGACTCCTTGTTTGACCGTTTGTCAACGACAAACTTGATTAATCTGCTAGAGATTCCAATAATAAATCCTAATGTGCCAAAGCCTAAGGGCTACAGAGAGGATCTTTACTGTAGATTACATAGAAGGAAAGGGCATGACCTTAATGTCTATTGGATGTTCAAAGGTTTAGTGCAAGACCTCATTGACAATAACACATTGGTAGTGGATAACCCCATCGCACCCAACAACCAACAAATGGGTGTTTTCAAAGATCCTTTACCCACACATGATGCACAAGCAAAACCTCTTCATGTCAATGAAGTGCAACAAAATTTCCCCATGGAGGGGTATGTTGGGATGATTAGCATTGTGACAAGAAACAAGAGACACCCAGGAGTTGCCCCCATGACAGCCACCAGGGAAGTTCCATCCACATCACAACCTCAACCGAATCCTACATAGTTGCCCTTGCCTAGACCAGTGGCCATGATTCGAACTAGAATTACTCAAATTCTATGGACCACATCGGCTAGGCTCTCCATATATGAGCTTATTCAACAATCGACACCCGATTAGGAAGCTCTTATGGAGATATTAAATGCAATTGAGTTGCATCCCCATGAAGCAAATTCGTTCAAAAATTTTGTGGGGCATTTCAAATAGTGTATCGAACCAGTCATCACCTTTAGGGAAGATGAGTTAAAAATGGTGACTGGAGATGTAGCGGATCCACCCCTGCATGTTATTGCACAGGTCAACAAGACTCTGTATAAGCGGGTGTTGGTAGACACTGGTTTGTCCAGTAACATTATTACAACCGTTGCACTAAAACATTTGAAGCTGCCAGCCTCTCACATTGTACCTTCCACTTATACCCTTTGAGCATTCAATGATGCGATATGTTTGATAGTTGGCATAATTGTCCTGCCCACACAAGTGCGACAAAATACCATTCATACGTTGTGCCACATTTTAGAAGGTGATATGGATTACAATATCTTTCTTGGGTGGCCTTGGATTCAAGATATGAAGTGTGTCCCTTCAATTGCTCATCAATGTTTGAAATATATATTTGAAGGACAAGTACACGTGGCACCTATAGATTTGG
Source organism: Wollemia nobilis (assembly GCA_028583015.1). Taxonomy (NCBI): domain Eukaryota; kingdom Viridiplantae; phylum Streptophyta; class Pinopsida; order Araucariales; family Araucariaceae; genus Wollemia; species Wollemia nobilis. The sequence continues at coordinate 6,977,448 of JAQPPZ010001323.1, forward strand.
AACCTTTTAAATATTGCAACTCAATGCAAATCATGCCATAGTCGACCCTTCCTTCAATGCACATGGATTTCCAGTTAAATCCATCTAAGAGGGGTCTGACTAAGCAGGAATATCCATTACCCAATCAATAAAATTCCCAGGTAGGTTTATCTTCTTCATCCGGTCCTCCCACAATGATGCCACCTACGGTGGCCGCACCAACGAACAAAGGAAAGAATCCCCTGGAAGCAGAACCACCTCTAGTCTCCAACATCTCTACAAAAGATATGCCTAATAGAATGGAAGTTGAGACGCCTAGTTCACCCCACATGGAGTGGACTCAAGGAGAACTCCCATTCGCTTCCTCTTAATTGCCAATGATTACTTTTGAGATGTCTAACATAGGCATGGGGGAGTATATAGTGTGCAATGTTGTTGCAACGCCCACACTTCAGTCTATGCAAGACATGGGAAGACCTCGACTCCCCATTGGCTCTGTGGTTCCTTTAGGCTACCCAACTAATCAAAAAAACTTTATTTTTGGGGGCCTAGATCATGGCGTTGAACCTTCCCAACAAGAAGGGGAAGATGAAGATCCCTTTGTAGAAGATGTCAATTATTTGGCTAACCCAGACTTCGCATTACGATATCTTAGCCAATGCAATTGGCATGGATACGGGTTAGGCAGGTATGAACAAGGAATGCATGTTTTGTGCCAACCAAGATACCAAATGCCTTATGACAAGTCAGGAGTAGGGTTTAATCACCCTTTGCCCCTCGACATCTTTGTTTAAAACATGCAAAGCCTAGGGATAGGCAACAAGGATGGGTTGGCATCAGATCCATATGCCAATCTAAATACAACTTATATACTAGGGGATTATTTCCCATTACAAACAAATAACCTTGTTGACCTCAACAACTCTTTCCCTACAGTCAAACAAGGAGAAACCTCACGAACTCACCCACAAGGGGAAAATGGACAAGACCATGAAGGGTCTTCTGAAGATGAGTCAGAGTATGATCATTTGCACGAATATCCAATGAATGATGATCAGGAAAGCTTCCTGATGATGTTCCCATTGAATGATCCTAGTGAGCATAGGCTACCTCAACAACAACAATATCCTTTGGACATAGATGACATGTTTGAACACTTACACATAGGTCCAAGACATAGGTGGCATCTCAACCCGGTGCAGTTATAGCAATTACTGCACCCACCACTCTAAGTATACAGAGAGCATCTTCCGCCTGGAGACCCTATCAAACCATCAGTGCCTAGGGTAGACCCTGTTTGTAGGTCCACGCATAGGGCTGATCCCTTTGTGCCAGTGCCTACAGAGCCAGATCCAACGCACCAAGAGCATCCAGAATGTCAGAGTTATCACACTTGCAATAATGGAGGTTACCATCATCTCATAAACATGATCTTCATTGACTTGACCACCCCCATCGATGATCCATCCAATCCAACATGATCATTGCATCTAGACATAGAGGCTATAGATTGGGATCGCACTGACACACCACCATATCCATCAGAGTATTGGCCTTGCGATGGGATGTTTCATTTCACTCCAAGATAGACTCAGGATGTCTTCCATGCTAAAGAGGAACTTGACGTTCCTAATGATGATCTTAATTCAACACATGATATCCATATGATCCCAATTACACACCAGTTGGAATATGGATCCCACATGTCAGTCAAAGAAACGACTGATGTAGACATCAACACAAATCCAATGAATCCATGGATTCTCAAGCTAGGGGTAAGTATTTCCCCTAAAGAGCGAGTCAATTATGTTGCCCTTATTAAGGAAAATAAGGAGGTTTTTGCATGGTCATACAAGGATATGTCGGGACTAGACCCACAGCTAGTCATGCATAATTTAACGCTTGATCCGACAATCAATCCAATCAAGCAAAAACTATGCAAGATGCACCCAATAGTGGCCTTAATGGTAAAATACGAGTTACAAAAGTTGTTGGATGCCCAGTTTGTCATCTGTGTGGATTATCCTCCATGGTTGTCTAACATGGTTCTCGTCAAGAAGCCCGACGAGAGGATTCGCATATGCACCAATTTTTGAGATCTTAACAAAGTGAGTCCTAAGGATGATTTTCCCTTGCCAAGCATCGATGCGTTGGTAGACACCATAGTGGGCCATGAAATGCTTTCCCTTATGGATGGTTTCTTAGGATACAATTAGATTCGTATCAATCCTAAGGACCAACTAAAAATGACATTCACAATGCCTTGGGGGAAATTTTGCTATAAGGTCATGCCTTTTGGTCTTAAAAACACTGGCGCCACTTACCAACATGCCATGACATACATCTTTCATGATTACATGCACAAAACTTTGGAATATTACATGGATGATTTGTTGGCCAAATCTCTTTTGTGCCTAGATCACCTCGGTGACTTGAGCAAGGTCCTTGATCACCTCATTGAACATAAAGTTAGATTAAACCCTAAAAAGTGCATCTTTGGTGTCACCTCTGGAAAGCTTTTGGGTTTCATAGTCTCAAAACAAGAAATCAAGGTTGACCCAAACAAAGTCAAGGCAATCCTTGAAATGCATCCCCCAACCACCATCAAGTAGCTCAAGAGTCTACAGGGAAAGGTTGCATCGATCAAGCGCTTCATAGCATAGTTATCTGACAAATGCTGACCCATGAATAAATTATTGCATAAGGGGGTCACATTTCATTGGGATGATGAGTGCCAGTCTGCCTTTGATGACATTAAATAGTACTTGTCTTCCTCGCCAGTATTGGCACGACCTAGACTAGGAGTACCATTCTATTTATACATCTCAACCACTGAGGTGGCACTGGGCACCATGCTATCCCAAAAAAATGAACTTCATAAATAACAGGCTACATACTATCTTAGCCACACCCTGGTCAGTTATGAACTTAACTATGCATACGTTGAAAAGCTCTACTTGGTAGTGGTGTTTTCCACCAAAAAGCTACGCCACTACATGCTTAGTAATAAGACGTATGTTGTGTCCAAGGAGAATCCATTGAAATACATGATGAGTCATACTTATCATAGTAGCCGCATGGCAAAATGGATCATGTTGTTGATGGAGTTTGACATAGAGTTCATTGGAAAAAAATCCATAAAAGTTCAAGTCATCGCCGATCAACTAGCTAAGGCTCCTCTTGAAGACGATCAGCCTCTGACTTTTGAACTACCTGATGATGGGGTCTTCCATGTTTCAGAATCACCAGATTCTGATGAGCCTGAGTCACAGGCTGACATAACCCTATTCTTTGATGGTTCTAAATGTGAGCAAGGGGGTGGCATGGGAATTATATTCTTCACTTCGCAAGGCTCTCCAATGCCCTTGTCATTTAAATTAGACTTCCCATGCACCAACAACAATGCAGAATACGAAGCCTTGCTCATAGGTCTTTAGACAACAATCACCATGAACATTAAACATCTAAACATCTTTGGTGATTCACTGTTAATTGTCAATCAATTAAAGGGGATATTCCAATGTAAATGTCTAGTTTTGTAGGCCTATAAAGCCCTTGTGGACAAATTCCTGGCACAACTTGAATGGTATGACATTAAGGCACTCCCTCGATCATCAAATCATTTTGTGAATACAATGGCCTCTTTGGGGTCCCTAATCCCACAAGACCCTTCTGATGAGATGACAACCATTCAAGTCAAGACATTATCACAACCTACGATGGAGCGTGCAAGCTCTGACTTCATGCCAGGAATCAACCTAATCTAGATTGAACCATCTTCGGATAAGTTCTCTCGAATTTGAGATTGTTTGACTCAAGCCAATTGGGGGTCCTTGTTCTCCCCGACCCCTCTTAATAGCAACACCACATTGTTTTTACAAGTTCTCTCCTACTCAGCTTTTGTTCAGGATGGACTTCAAGAGGGATTGGTTGTTCATACTATCAAGGTTTCTAATCAGCAATATTGGTACACACCCATTCGAGATTACATCAATCTAGGTAACCTCCCACTTGGATTGACACAAGCCACAAAAAGATCATTCAAACAGAAAGCAGCAAAGCATGTCTTGTTAGGAGACATTTTGTATCATCAAAATTATGAAGGAATCCTCTATTTTTTGGACCAGCAAGAGTCCGCTTGGGCGATCACCCAAGCTCACGATGGTATATGTGGTGGCCACTTTAGCGGTATGGCCATCACAAAGTGCATTCTTCACATGGGTTATTATTGGCCATCTTTAGAGCGAGATTATTGCACATATGTGAAGAAGTGCATGAAGTGTTAGCACCATGCTAATTTGACACACGTACCTTCTTAGGCCTTATAGCCGATTCAATCGGTTTGGCCTTTTTTGTAGTGGGGCTTTGACCTAATTAGAAAGATCTCCCTTGTGTCGTCTGGTCATCACATGTTTATTTTAATGGCCACAGAGTACTTCACCAAGTGGGTGGAAGCAATTTCGTTGACCACTACGACTGGATCCCGCATTGCAAAATTTATTTTGCATAACATCATATGTCATTTTGGTATTCCATCCAAGATCCTATCAGATAATGGGACACCATTCAAGAATAAATATGTGTGTGCTTTGACCACAAAGTACAAAATTTAGCACAACTTTTCAACACCCTATTATCCGTAGGCAAATGGGCAAGCAGAGGCATCAAACAAAATGCTAGTCACCATTCTCAAAAATATAGTTACGGACAATCATAAGGACTGGCACATTCAGATCTCGCTTGCCCTATGGGCTTATTGCACCAGCATTTGAACGCCCACTAGGGCAACTCTATTTTTGTTGGTGTATGGCTCTGAGGCAGTCATGCCTTTTGAGTTGGAAATCCCTTCCCTACACATTTCAATGCAAGAATTCATCGATGATGACATTGTGTGGTAGGCTTGGTTAGATCAACTGACGTTGATTGACAAACGATGCGTTAATGCTCTCAAGCATTTGCATATCTATCAAGAGTGACTTAAGAAAGCATACAACATGAAAGTCCACCTTAGGGAATTTTAGGTTGGTGACTTGGTCTTAAAAGAGAACCAGTAGAATTCTAAATTTTTGTCCCATCTACGATACAAGTTCACGGCAAACTGGTTAGGTCCTTACATCATTTATAGTAGAATAGGACCCAAAACATACCAGCTTGCCTCTCTTGAAGGAATCAAGGAAACAGAACCCTTGGACATCATTCATTTGAGGCCATTCCACATCTAGAGAGCCATAGTCCAACCAAAAGCTCCAAGGATTATCATAATCACTTGGTCAACCCTAAACGCCCCAAAGGTCTCTATAAACCCTTTGGTCAAGACAAAAGCTCCAAGGATTTTCATAATCGCTTGGTCATCCCTAAATGCCCCAAAGGTATCTATAAACCCTTTGGTCAACACCAAAAGCTCCAAGCATTACCATAACTACTTGGTCAACATAAATATTCAAAAATAAACAAAAACAATATAATCATCAAAAATCACAAAAACAATTGCATTTCAATTCCATGCATACTCATAAAAAAAGTCATCAAAAAAAAAAAAAAAACAAAATCACAAAAACATTTGCATTCCAATTCCATGCATTTTCATAAAAATCACAATCACAAAAACAATTGCATTCCAATTCCATGCATTCTCATAAAAATAAAAATACAAAAATATATCCCAACACAAATTAACACACATATAATAATTCCTAAGTTGTGTGAATGAAAGATGAAACCTGCAAAGTAATCCAAGTCACCATAAGCGAAATGGCTATCTTGCTCATAATCCTATACGAATGACCCCAAGAATGCTAAGAGTTGGCAAAAGGACAAGCATCATCCCTACCCAATTCCCCAAGAATCACAAGTTCTCAAAAGTTGCAAAACATCAAAAATTTGCAAAATGTCAAAACACTAAAATTTGACATCCTACAGTGCACACATCAAAAGGCACAAATAATAGTGATTTTCGTCACTCCATATCCAAATCCCTTGCTAAAAATAAAAACAAATAAAATAAAAATAAAAAATGATTTTATCACTACAAAGGAGCAAGTATCCCAATACAATTGAAGAAAATAAGGGAGTCGAACTTGAATCCTTGGAACTCTCAGCATTTCGACAGGTCATGAGGCAAGATTCTGTACCGATTTGGTTGATAGCCTATCGGTCACTGGTGGTAAACCTCCCGCATGATGATATATCTGTCACATTAAATTGTGTACAGATCAATGTTTGCATGTGGATGAGCTAGCTTATGGTATCCTAGATAGCATCACAGATTAATCTAACTAAATACAATAAAGGAGTTAGTGGATCTAATTAGGTGATCCTCAATACAAGTTCGATTGAAAGCCCATCTGGCACTGGCAGTATCCTAACAAATACCACATAAACGTACTCAAATGCACACATAGAGATGTGAAATAACTTGGTTAAATTCAAGTCAGATTTAGACCTTGTTCAAAAGTCTCACGAAATAAATGTATAGTCTTGGCTAGTTAGTTACAATATCTGCATCTCAGAAAAGCTTAACTACATTTTCAAACAATTGATACATTTCATTTCATACATCCCCATAAAAAAATAGATAAAATACAAAAACAAAGTTTTCACATACACAAACATTCCACAAAGTTATTCCATTAATATAGCAAGTGAGTCAAATCTTGTACAGTCTATGGTGCATTGACAAATCATCAACAATTCATTTCATTCATTCCATATGCATACATCATACAAGTTAGAACCATCGCATTCATAATCGCATATGCATACATCAATATAAAAACATACACATAAAAATAAATCATGAAAAATGTATAAACACCAAAAAGAGTAATCTGTATATATATATCATAACAAAATTGCCCGCAGGCTACAATGAACCGATCCTAGGACCTCGCTACCACAAGCCAAAAACTCAAAAACCCCAATCCTAGGGCGTCGGTCACCATGATCACATAGGATCGGTGTGACAAGAGCTACCCCCTATAGTGTAGGTCCTATGGGACCTTTCAGGGTGACTGTTGCTCGCCCCTGCATCGTGCCTACTAGCGCCTCCCTCATCCAACCGCCTGCGACGGGATGATGCTAACTGCTCTGTCCCACTGTCTCTCGTCCGATACGACGAGCCACCTACAAGAGGCTCTGGTATTCACCCACCAAGGTAGATAATCTCTCCCTCCATCTCCAACCGATGTCACCCCCAATCTGCCTCTTGTTGACTCCACTCTGCCTCTTTCCTATGATAGTAAGTGACTACATTGTTACGCTGTGCTAGCTGCACCTACAAGAGATCCCTCTCTCGTGTAGCATCCGTATCACCCTCCTACTGGAAAGATGCAATCCCTATGCTCTCTTGCTCTACCAACTACATCTATAGGAGATCCCTATCCTGTGCCATCTCCCCAAGCTCTCCATCTTGTCTCTGCAATAACTTTGTCAACCGTGCCACCTCTGCGTGCAACCCTGCCTCTGTATCCCTCAGCACACCGACTATGTCAGCCTCTTTGGTGCATCGGCCTACTTTGGAGCATCCTACATCTCTAGCTACTCCTCATAGAAGTCATCTCCTGCATATACCACCTCCACAATTTCCACATTAGCAGGAGCTCCCCAACCCTCTCCTGGTGCCTCTGCACCATCTTTGCCTCCAGCTGCCTCATCCCCTCCCAATGGCCCCTCACCTTGCCATTGCCAGAGCATCCACCACTCCTGGTACTTAATAGTAACTCCAATGTCATCCATGTTTGGAGTGTCCAATACTATATCTACCTCCTTCCCTAGTGGCTCGAGGATCGATGTAGCTAGAGTCCTCTCATCGCTCCGACACTCATAGACTATGGGTTCCCCAAGCAACCCCTAGCATACCCCAAACTGTTGTGTCACTCAGAGATAATGAAAGTATTCCTACTCTGTCTCATGTCATCCAATGACCCATCTCCCCCTTCGGACCTGTCGAAGCCACTCATCAGCCTCTAGCCATGCAGGACAATCCCGATATGGCCTCCACACCACATCTCCTGGAGTCAGTAATGCCAATGCATCTATGTAATGGTCCACGTCTCCCGCAAACTACCGACTCTGCCCTCACTCCTCAGATCGATACCATAAAGCACCATAACCAATATCTTTGTCCACCATGTCAACTCATGTAGTCCAGGGTGGCCCTCGTGGTCGCTCTATGGCTATATACTGCCATGCCCAGCACTGTAACAAGTAACTGTAGCCAATCCCCTTTCGCTTCTGACAACAGACCTCATACAACTCATCATATAGTTGAGCCAATAATGTCTAGATCCATCTCATGATCATTGGCTCTATCATAGGATAATCCACTAACTGCCACACCGCCTCCAATAGGTTCCATGGGAACCTCGCTCCTGACGAGTCTGGCAGGAGAATGTTAGAAATGAGGCTCATAAGCAGTGTATGCTTCACTCCTAGCACTCCCCTCACGTACCACCATCGTACCAGAATCCCCCAACTTGACAATCCAGCTTTTCCTTCTCCACTGAGCTCATCCCATCCACATCCTCCCTGTGTCCAAAATATTGAGTTAGTACAATCATCCTCTGGCCTCGTGGCATTTTTTGGATGGTAACCCTGTTTATTGGAATCTGAAGAATTTGATACACATCCTCTAAGGTGACTGTCATCTCACCTATCAGGAGATGGAAGGTGTTTGTTTGAACATCCCACAAGCTGATCAAAGCTGTCAAGTATGCCCGATCGACAACAACTACCTCCAATCGAGCCACATGCTTGAGCCCCAAGGTGTCAAGCCACTCCCAGTCCTCCGCACTCAACACATCACGGGCACTAGAAAAAATAGTCGATACTCGATGCCAACTCTTCACCACCTACATATCACAAAACATAAACACATAAAAAACATGCATCAAATCACCATCACATATTAAAAAAATACATCAATATACAGTAACAACATTCATTCACATGTACATCTGTTACAATTAAAAAAAAAAAACAAAAAAAAATAACAACACAAAATCGACATGGTTTACCTACGGTTTCGACCTAAGTTTACCAATTCAACAAAACAAATTCATCACGTTTTCATCTTACATTTCATAAAAACAACAAAAATTTGACATGGTTTACCTACGGTTTTTACCTAAGTTTACCATTTCAAAAAAAAAAAAAAAAAATTCATCAAGTTTTCATCTTACATTTCATCAAAAACAACAAAAATTTGACATGGTTTACCTATGGTTTTTACCTAAGTTTACCATTTCAAAACAAAAAAATTCATCAAGTTTTCATCTTACATTTCATCAAAAACAACAAAAATTTGACATGGTTTACCTAAGTTTACCATTCCAACAAAAAAAATTCATCCATTTTTTTAATCTAGGGTTTCATTTTAAAAATAGACAAAAATGGACATGGTTTACCTAAGGTTTTGACCTAAGTTTTACCATTCACAAAAAAAAAAAAAAAACATTTTTATAACCGTGGTTACCCTAATGTGTTACTCTAAGTTTCATTTGGGTTTATCCTACAGTTTTCCATCTAGGTTTCCATCGGTTTGCATCCACGTTTTCTTTTGTTTCAGGGTCTTTAAATCAAATTCGTTCACCTTTTAATTTAATTAATTAGGGTTCCATGTCTTAAACAAAAGAAAAACACAATAAAAACACATCTGCATTTTTCAAATTTAAACTTGAGGAGATAGTTCACTTACTGGTCTCGCCTTGGCTCCGCCGCTTGACGACCTGGTCTATGCACTCATGGTGGCTGGAAAATCTGACAGTGTTTTGAGTCAAAAAATCTACCTCCTCCTCCTCAGAGCTCCAAATCGCAATCGATGAACAGTGCAAATGAGCAAAATCCATCATTTTTGCCTATTTATACCTTTTTGCTTGCTGGTAATCGTCCTTTCTTGGAACGAGCATTTTTTCCTTGGAGGCGCGCTCGTCCCACCCCAGGACGAGTACCATCATTGAGTTAGTCCCCCCCGAAATGAATACCAAAAAAAAAAACAAAAACAAAAACAACCAAAAAACAAAAATGACAAATGCCAACAAAACCACTAAAAATTGTCGGACAAAAGTGCTCTTGCACTTAACCTCTTGGCATAAGAAAACTGATGTCTGGGTCTACCTTGTCACTATCCTACTCCCTAAGAAGGCTACCATAGCCGGACCGCTTCACGGGAAGACATATTTTCACCAATGTTAACCCCAAATGGCATCCCAAAATGGGTTCACACCCACCAAAAATAGGTCAAAACAATCAGGAAACTACTCAAGCATGCATCGGATAACATCTGAAGGCACCTTCACTTAAGTCATCTTGGGTCAAGCGTCTCGTCACTTTTCTCATGTCGGTCATTCCCTCATTGATTCACCGCTTGAGGGGGTAGTCACACTTAGTTGCTAATCAACAATAATATACCCAATCTTGGAAATGACACGCATTCAAAGGATCATTGCAAAAGACAATCGCGCCCCTGCTTGGGGCAGCAAACAAGCAATTATCACAAACTGATCATATACTTGGCATTTGTGAATCATGAACTCAAGGTTCCCACAGACAAAAGGTTGTGCCCTTTGCCTATTCATGACTGATCAATGTCTAAGTTCAAGTAATACCTCACCGAACCAGGTTAATGCTTGATTTAAGTTCTTTAGCTCGTCAGAAGCAAGGATTCAAGAATGCGCCCCCTTTTCCATACTTGGGGCATCAAGATTTGGTTAGGTTACTAAGAAACCCTAATCATTAGTGCTTTGGTTATCTATTTTTTCTCAGCACTGCACCATGTGCAGCACTTTCCAAAAAGGGGCATCTATAGACACCAAAACAACACCAATCCGATTATGTGACTGCAAACACTAATCACACTAACACACACAGCCCCAGGGCAGCCCCAGAGGTTAAAACAATGGTTCTAACCACTCACATAGTAGTTTTACAAGTCAGATATCAATTTGGCACCTTTTAGAAACTCTACTACTTATTCGCTCCACCCAAGGACAAGTGCGGATTGGTACTCGTTTCACCCAGAGACGAGTGCAGATTAGTACTTGTTTCACCCAGAGACGATTACCAGAACTCACTCTGAGGTGGGATGAATGCCAGGTTTGACCAAAAAAAAGTCAAACCTTGGTGCATGACAACTCAGAACTTCCACTTAGCTCTCCCTTCATGGCATAGGAGGGTGAGTGAGTCCTTTTGAAAACTCATATCTGCCACTTGACTCTCCATTCACTGCATGGGAATGAGAGTGAGCTTTTCAGGACAACTCGGATTGGCCACTTAACTCTCCCTTCATTGCATGGGAGTGAAAGTAGGCTTTTTCATGATGATTTAGATTTGCCACTTAGCTATCTCTTCATTGCATGGGAGTGCGAGTGAGCTTTTCTAAACATACAAAGACATGCACAGATGCAGTTAAGAAGCCCTTGATCAAGAAGAAATCTTCTCTTCACAAAAACGCATTCATGATAAGTAGCACTTTTGCATGTTATTTCAAAGATACCCCTTGGGTCTATAAAATGGTGAGCTTCCTCACCCAAAAGATATACAGAGAAGGAGCATTTTGAGCGACGAAGTGCTGCTAATTCACTTACTTGCGATTTGTGATTTTAACATCCATAATATCTTAATTGAAAGAGAGGTTATTGGGTGACTTTTGAAGGCACGAGTCAAGAACCAAAACCCAATTTTTTTTACCACAATATCCTACCAATTTGCCGACAACACATCACACCAGGTTTCGGACCCATCCCAAGCGGATTGGTGTCGAAACAAAGTTTCACCCGCGGGTGGTTTGCCTTCGAGCACCCCCCGCATTATTGCCTTTAGTGACTATTTCTTTTGTAGTATTTAGCTAGTTACATGATTATGCTTTTGTCAAGTTTTCAGTTTATTTGGACTCATTTTAACCATTATTATATTTATCTTTTGTTTTCATACACAGGTGCTACTAATTCTTTATTTGTTTCTTTGAACACAGATTTTCAGCATTAGAAGAGCAGCGAGGAATCTACTTTTACCAACACAAGCGGTGGAAACGATTTGGTTCGCCCATCTTATATGTGGGCATGCGAAAGGAGGAATTCTGAAACAAGTTGTAAAAGACCAACATTTAATGCTCTCCTATCCCCTAAAAAGGAAGGAGATGTATTGTAACACATTACTAAAAGAATATCAATAAAAAGGGCTGTATTTTATATTGCTTTTATATCTTGTGTTCATTCATTTGTGTTTTTTTCCTTTTAATGCAATTTTGTTTAGTCTTTCCTTTTTCTTTCAGAATCTCGTGTTTTCATAAGGGTATCTACAAGATGAAACAACCACTAGTAGGTCATACTAGAGTCACCATAGTGGGACATGATAGTCTTCTTCCAGGAGGGATGCATCAAGATCTAGGCGAAGGGCTAACAAGGTGGGTGGTAGTAGGTATGGGAGTTCACAGTGGAATCCAAATATAGGTGGGAGTGCATGTCATAGGATTGATCCTACGTGACCATGGTGAGGCTCATGTGACTCTCTTTTTGTTTGTTGTTTTGATTTTTATGGATGTGAAATTTGAGGACTCACTTTATTGTAGCCTACGGGCGATATGATGTATCTTTTTGTCCTATATATATACATAGATATATATGAGATTTTATGTGGTTTATCATCATGTGTTTATTGTTGGATGAGATGTATGCAATGTGCTTATTTGCTTTATGATATGATGATGGATTTCTATCATGTATGCATATGTGGTAATATGATTTGATTTTATGTGGTATGTGTATGCATGGATGCATAATGAGATGAATGAATGAATTAATTATATGATGCAATATGACTAATGATTTGATACACTACGTTACCACCATAGACTGTATAAAATTCATTAATCATTTTTGTATTATTTTGTGTAATTGATATATGGAAATGTGTTATTGCAATGTGATAAAATAGAATGAATGAAATGAAATGTTATAGAATGTTAATGAGGTTTTCATGAGACTCAAACACTCTATCTAACTTGATCAAAGGTTGTATACTGACTATGCAAGACTTTTTGAAAAGGTATGAATCTGCTAGGATGACCAAGATAATTCATATCCCTATGTGTGCAAGTGAGTTCATTCCTGTGAGATGCATAAATATACCACCATTTCTAGGTAGGCTATCCACCAAACTTGTAATGAGGATCACCCTATGAGTGTCATGATCCTAGATTTGTACTTGGTAGTATTAGGCAAATAGGTAGTATAAGCTACCAAAATATAGCTCATCCACATGCAAACATTGGTCTACACACATGCAAAATCTAATGTGATTATCATCATGCGGGAGGCTACCACAATTAAAAAATAGGCTATCCACCAAACCTGTAATGAGGATCACCTAATGGTTTTCCAAACGGTGAGAATTCTAGGTATTCAAGCTAAATGTCCCTTATTTTCTTCAATTTTATTGGGATACTTTCTCATGGGTAGTGATGATAATCATTGTTTATTTTGTATTTTGTTTTCTTTGAGAAAGGGATGTAGGAAGTGGTGATGACCATTATTTATTTTTGTGTTTTATTTTTGCTTTGTGTGGATTTTGATTTTGAACTTTTGGAATTTTGGGAATTGGGATTTTTGATAGTGGTAAAAACCACTATTTATTTTTAGGAATTGGGTAGGCAAGATCTTGTCCTTTTGCCAATTCCCAACATTCTTTAACCATTCACACAAGGGGATGAGTAGGATGAACTTTTCACTTAAAGCAACCTAGACCACTTCGTGGGTTTCATATTTCATTGCACAAAACTTGGATTTATTAATGTTTAAATGTGTTGGGATTTGTTGTATACAAGGTATAATCTAATCAAGACTCTACCTCCTAAAAATAATGATAGCTTTCTACAAAATCTAAAAAAAAAAAACTAGAGACGACTGAGTGACTGAAAACCCTAATGAAATTCTAGAACAAATAACTAGGTGATGAGAGACAAACACCGTTATGACCAATATAAAATGTAAGTTGACATGATAGGTGACAATAGAATTATGTGGATAATGATTTTGACACAATTATTTTTGGAATAATGAATAATGTACAATCATAGTGCTAGAAACATATGAGGAACTCTATAGTGCAAAGTTTCATAATGGGTATGCCTAATGCAGATGATTTTGATAATGTAATGGAGTACAATGTTATGAAATACAATATGATATTTTTGTGCTTTTAATGTTTTAATGATGTTTGAAGCTGTAATGTGATGCAATATTCTTTTTTTGTAGTTTTGATTTATTTATATACATATGTGACCAACGAGCTTATTGGGGGCCATTAGGGAATTTTGGGTGACCTAGATGGTCATAGACCACCTAGGAGCATTTTAGGTTGACCAAGCAGGTTGTAGACACCCTTGGAGCATTTTTGGGTGATCTAGATGGTCGTAGACCATCTACGACCATCTAGGAGCATTTTGGGTTGACCAAGCAGGTTGTAGACACCCTTGGAGCATTTTGGGGTGACCTAGATGGTCGTAGACAACCTAGGAGCATTTTAGGTTGACAAAGCGGGTTTTAGACATCCTTGGATAATTTTGGGGTGACTTAGATAGTGGTAGACCATCTAGGAGCATTTTGAGTTGACCAAGTGAGTTTTCGACATCCTTGGAGCATTTTAGGGTGACCTAGATGATCGTAGACCGCCTAGGATTATTTTAGGTTGACCAAGAGGGTTGTAGACACCCTTGGAGTATTTTAGGGTGACCTAAATGGTCATAGACCACATAGGAGTGTTTTAGGTTGACTAAGTGGGTTGTAGACACCCTTGGAGTATTTTGGGGTGACCTAGATGGTTGTAGACCACCTAGGAGCATTTTAAGTTTACCAAGTGAGTTGTAGACACCCTTGGAGCATTTTGGGGTGACCTAGGCAGTCGTAGACTACCTAGGAGTATTTTAGGTTGACCAAGCATGTTGTAGACACCCTTGGAGCATTTTTGGGTGACCTAGATGGTCATAGACCACATAGGAGTGTTTTAGGTTGACCAAGCAGGTTGTAGACACCTTTGGAGCATTTTGGGGTGACCTAGAGACCACCTAGGAGTATTTTAGGTTGACTAGGTAGGTTATAGACACCCTTGGAGCATTTTGGGGTGACCTAGATGGTCGTAGACCACCTAGGAGTATTTTAGGTTGACTAGGTGTGTTGTAGACACTCTTGGAGCATTTTGGGATGACCTAGATGGTCCTAGATTGCCTAGGAGCATTTTAGGTTGACCAAGTAGGTTATAGACACCCTTGGAGCATTTTGGGGTGACCTAGATGGTCATAGACCACCTAGGAGTGTTTTAGATTGACCAAGAAGGTTGTAGACACCTTTGGAGCATTTTAGGGTGACCTAGATGGTCGTAGACCACCTAGGAGCATTTTAGGTTGACCAAGCAGGTTGTAGATATCCATGGAGCATTTTGGAGTGACCTAGATGGTTATAGACTACCTAGGATCATTTTAGGTTGACCAATCAGGTTGTAGACATCCTTTGAGAATTTTGGGGTGACCTAGATGGTCGTAGACCACCTATGAGCATTTTAAGTAGACCAAGTGGGTTGTAGACACCCTTGGAGTATTTTGGGGTGACATAGATGATGGTAGCCATATAGGAGTGTTTTAGGTAGACCAAGTGGGTTGTAGACACCCTTGGAGCATTTTTGGGTGACCTAGATGATCGTAGACAACCTAGAAATGTTTTGGGTTGACCAAGTAGGTTGTAGACACCCTTGGAGAATTTTAGGGTGAACTAGATGGTCGTAGACCACCTAGGAAAATTTTAGGTTGACCAAGCGGGTTGTAGACATCCTTGGAGCATTTTGGGGTGACCTAGATGGTTGTAGACTACCTAGGAGAATTTTAGGTTGACCAAGTGGGTTATAGATATCCTTGGAGTAGTTTGGGGTGACCTAGAGGTCATAGACCACCTAGGAGCATTTTAGGTTGACCAAGCAGGTTGTAGACACCCTTGGAGCATTTTGGGGTGACCTATATGGTCATAGACCACCTAAGAGTGTTTTAGGTTGACCAAGTGGGTTGTAGACACCCTTAGAGCATTTTGGGGTGACCTAGATAGTCATAGACCACCTAGGAGAATTTTAGGTTGACCAAGAAGGTTGTAGACACCCTTGGAGAATTTTGGGGTGACCTAGATGGTCATAGACCACCTAGGAGCATTTTAGGTTGACCAAGCAGGTTTTAGACACCCTTGGAGCATTTTGGGTGACCTAGACGATCGTAGACTATCTAGGAGCATTTTAGGTTGACCAAGCAAGTTGTAGACACCATTGGAGTATTTTGGGATGACCTAGATGGTTGTAGACCACCTAGGAGAATTTTAAGTTGACCAAGTGGGTTGTAGACACCCTTGGAGCATTTTGGGGTGACCTATATGGTCATGTTGGTCACGAATCTACCACAGGAAAGGATTTTTATAGAAAATGCACCCTAGACCCGACCAACATTGAAAGGCTGAGAGAAAGAAATGTCTCCCAGGCCAATCTCCAGAGTGGGCTGGTTCCCTTACTATTCTAAATTTGTTTTAGATCAAAGTTACAGGAAAGAAATTGTAAAGCTGCAGAAAGAAATGAGAAATATGGCCATAGGCCGAATTTATCTGATCGAGAAAGAACAACAACAAATAACTCTAAGTACAACAACAACAAATAACAGAAGACAATGATGTGATCCACTCGCAACCTTGCGTAGATGACCTCCAAAATAACATTCCAGAACTCACTCCCTTACTAGCAATTGTTAAAACTCAATACAAAATTAAAACTAAGCAGCAAATAAGAGATCCGAGCACAAATTAGGAATGCAAAATGCAGAAGGGAAAATACACAGAAAATCGCTTGCAAAACCAGAGAGCCGAATGTCTTATATTCATGCAAAGCACTTGAAAAGCTTTCAGCAAAAGTATCTCTCACTCCCGATACTTGCAAATGAGATTTACATTGATTTTTATAGAGGTCTTGCCTCTTTGCAGCATTTAAAACTTATGACAGACCTCCTTGAGATCTACAAATTATGCAAAGAAAACAAGGAGATGATATCCTTAAACAACCTCGAAACAATCAAAAATTAAATGCCATAAGGAAGAGTCGGCCATCTTCATTAAATGATGTTCTTGGAAATATGCATGAAACCGTTAGAAAAATCATGAACAGTAGCTTCGAATCCTAGAAATCTTCAATTCTGGTAGCCTGGGCACATTCTTCTACCTTGACCGCATCGAAAAGTAGCAACACATTAAATTCTGGAGCGCTTTGAATCATCGGAACTCACAAAATAGCATTGGGCCATTTGAACTATTTGCAAGCGTGAAACTGCAATAGGTCGCAAAAACATGATAGGTCACAAAATCGCAACGTCTTTTTGCTCCATACGCTTCTGTCGCTTCGAACCCACAAAAAACAAACGTGTCACGAAATCGCTACACATTCGGCTTCTTTATCTCCTTTGCAAGCTTACACCGCGAAAACACAACGTTGCACGATTTCACTACAATCTCTATCTTCGGCTCTATCTTCCCTTCTGCATCATGAAAATCCGACATGTCACGATTTCGTGACATCCATACCATTCTGCTCTTCCTCTACTTTGTTTTCATGAAAATGCGACAATGCGCGATTTCTCTACATCCTTCTTCTCTCTATTCTCTTTGCTGCATCAAATCACGAAAACATGACATCGTGCGATTTCGCTGCATCTTTTCGTTGGCACTTTCATCATTCTCTCCATGTCGTGAAAATGAGACAATGCATGAAATCACTACACTATCTTCCCACTGCTCAGTCTTGGCTTTTACATCGCAAAAATCAACCATGTCACGATTTCGCTACCACTTTTCTGCATGTTGTACGGTCCTGCCTCTAAGCTGCGAAAACGCGACACTCTTGCCTTAGAATGTCTTCAACTTCCACCATGTCATGATTTCGCTACGTTTCTCTGCCCTCTATACGGTTCTCCCTTTCTGTCATGATTTCACTACGTCTTCACCTTGTTCAAACTCTTTCTCAAAAGTGTAGTGATATCGCTACAGTTTTTTGCCTTAGACTCTTTTTCAATAAATGAACCATGATAATGAAACACGTAGCGATTTTTATACATTTCTTTGCTTTTCTTGGCTTCACCCTCTAACTGTCGCGAAATCGCTACCATTTTGTAACTTAAGCCTTTTCGCCTACCCACGCCATGAAAACGTGATGCGTCGCGATTTTGCGACGTCTTTTGACTTATGTGCCTTGTGCCATATTGTGTCGTGATTTCACTATGACTTTGAGTCTCATCACCCTTGGCTTGGTTTTGTCACGATTTCATGACAACTTTATGTCTTATGCCTTCGTTGACCATTTTGACCATGAAAATCGAACACGTCGTGATATCGCGACGGTTTTGCCCACCTACTGTCGTTGACTATGTTGACCACGATTTTTCGACACGTCACGAAATCGCATACAATTCTGCGTTGATTTTCTCTCTCCTCGTCCGACCCGTGATTTTGCGACATGTCGCGATATCGCGACGGTTTTTCGACTTGGCTCTCCATGCTATTTTTTTGTCGCGATTTCGTGACAACTTTCGGACTTAGTCATTTTTTGCATCAAAACCTGTAGAGAAGTTAGAATTGCAACAACTTAAGCATGAATAATCAATAATCAAAATAAATGTGGCAAAAATGCCAACATTCTTGGTGGCTCATGGGGTATACAGTTCTGCTGTATGCAAGAATCCCAGGCCTGAATCCATTGGGCAACAGAGTCATGAAAACTTAGAACAGAAAGCTAGCTGCTGGGGTTCATCTCGATGGACTGCTACAACAACTTTTGTTGAATAACTAAAACTTAAAGAATCTACATTTGGCTCAACTGATCATGGAATGGAAATGAATGGAATGAGATCCTATGGATGCGTAGGCGATGAAATGCAAATGGAATAGTGATATGATGGAGTGGTGGAATGGAGAAGCGATACGGTAGATAGTAACAGAATGCTTCTGTGCTACCAACTGCTATGGAAGGGGAATGGAAGCAAAAAAGAAGGAAGAAGTAGATGAGAATGAACTAAACTATAAATAAATGCGTAAAATAATAGAGAACTTAGAAGAAAGGGATAAGAAGAAGCGAGAATAATAGGAATGGGGAAAAGAAACAACAACAGTGGCTTTTTCTTTACTGTAGAAGAAAAAGAAGAAGAAGAAGGAGGAAGATGAAGAAAGGAAAGGAAGAAAAAGGGAAGGGGAAGGAAGAAATTTCTAGAAAGCCACTAACTGATGGGAAAGAAGAAGAAAAAAAAAAAAATAGGCACCTACGGCTCGCATGCAAAAAGAGCCGAGGTGGAAAAATAAAAACAATACTTCTTTTTTTTTTTTGCTTTTTCTCTTTTTTTTTTTTTTTTTTTTTTTACTATATACAATAGTTTATGACATGATTGGCATGTCGCCACCACAAACCCAGTCTCAAAGGGTTATCCGATAAATCGACAGTGTCCTGACCAGATCCGATCATACTTGAGGCGATCCTTGAAATTAGGATGACCTCCTCTTAAAGTTCTCCATGTTGCAGACATGGGCAAGTTATCCTGCATGCCAGTACCCACACAATTGACAAATAATGGAGCAAAGAAATTTACCACATGACGAGCTCCTGTAGGTACCAGTTGTAGTAATGCCTGAAGCCAATACCACCATCTTGGAGGGTTCCCTGGTTGTGAACTGAGAACAGGTTCCTCCAACTCCTGGATCCGATCACAAAAATTGTCCAGCAATAGTCCTTTCTCCAGGATCTCTTCAGACTCTTCCTCTTGATGAGGCATGTCTATAGATTTCGGCTAAATGCTTGCGTGTTGTGCAAAGTTATGCCCTCCTTATGCTTCGATTCTAGAACTTGACTCTGTTCTTCTTCTTCGCTCATCTCCTGATAGAAATTACAAGCAACCATATGGTTCATTGCTGGGAAAGTACTTGCATATTCCCATCGTTGGCTTTGGATGAAATCTAGCTCTTGAGCTCCACATAGCTGCATCTCAGGTCTCTGCACAGTATGTGGGATCTGCCATGATGAATACTATGTTGGATAAACAGGAATAGCAACTATCGGATAAGGTGATGGAGTTTCTTCCCATGGTAATTTTCCTGATAGGAGCAAAAGCTGTTCCGCTTGCACTGCTTCCTCAAATATTTGAGGGAACCTTCGTTCACCTGATTGTAGCAAGAGGAGGCCTATGTCTGGATGGAAAGCTCAAACATAGAAGAGGTGGGCTTGGGTGGGTGTCGGTCGGATCTTCTCTAGAATTCTCTTCCAACTTCTCAAGAATCGGACATTGAAGTCCATGATGCTCTCTAGAGGTGCTCTCATGATGTACATTAGGAGCTGAAAGGGATCCTGAGAGCCGTTAAAGGGATCTTCGTCAAATCTTCTGATTAGTGCTCCTGCTAGATCATCCCATGAACTGATGCTTTGATGCCCGAGCAGTCTGTACCACTACAACGCCCTTCCTTCCAAAGACAGAACCAGAAGTCTGATCATGACATCCTCATGAATTATACCATGGATGGTTGACAAAGCAGCAACATCTTCAACATGCTCCAGAGCCATGCCCTCGGTGCCATCATATTTTGTTAGGGCCTTCAGGGCACTTTTGGGAATCTCATGCCGAATTTGGAGATTCAGAGGGCCAGGATCATCCCATCTAGGACAAACCCTCGCCATTATAGCAGTGGTCTGCGAGATCATGGCTATCGCCATTAAGTCAGAGTCGCCAAGTGAACATTCTTTTCTCCGCTGTAAGGTCAAGGCTGCTCACCAAACCTTGATTCCTCCAGGGTATCTTCTTTTAGCTTGAAAAGGCAGGCATCCACGATCAAGAAATTCGGATCTTCAACTCAGCAAAGTCGCCAGATGAACTTACAAATCTCCGCTATGAGGTCAAGATAGCTCATCAAAATCTTGAGACCTCCGGGTATGAAACAATAAAATAGGTAATCTCACCGATTATGGATCTTTTGAGACAGAAGAAGTCTGTCCCACCGGGCGTGCCAAAAACTGTTGGTCACGAATCTGCCACAGGAAAGGATTTTTATATAAAATGCACCCTAGACCCGACCAACATTGAAAGGCTGGGAGAAAGAAATGTCTCCCAGGCCAATCTCCAGAGTGGGCTGGTTCCCTTACTATTCTAAATTTGTTTTTAGATCAAAGTTATAGGAAAGAAATTGTAAAGCTATAGAAAGAAACGAGAAATATGGCCATAGGCCGAATTTATCTGATCGAGAAAGAACAACAACAAATAACTCTAAGTACAACAACAACAAATAACAGAAGACAATGACGTGATCCACTTGCAACCTTGCGTAGATGACCTCCAAAATAACATTCTAGAACTCACTCCCTTACTAGCAATTGTTAAAACTCAATACAAAATTAAAACTAAGCAGCAAATAAGAAATCCGAGCACAAATTAGGAATGCAGAATGCAGAAGGGAAAATACACAGAAAATCACTTGCAAAACCAGAGAGCCGAATGTCTTATATTCATGCAAAGCACTTGAAAAGCTTTCAGCAAAAGTATCTCTCACTCCCGATACTTGCAAATGAGATTTACATTGATTTTTATAGAGGCCTTGCCTCTTGGCAGCATTTAAAACTTACAACGGACCTCCTCGAGATCTACAAATTATGCAACGGAAACAAGGAGATGATATCCTTAAACAGCCTTAGAACAATCAGAAATTAAATGCCATAAGGAAGAGTCGACCATCTTCATTAAATGATGTTCTTGAAAATATGCATGAAACCGTTAGAAAAATCATGAACAGCAGCTTCGAAATCTTGGAAATCTTCAATTCTGGTAGCCTGGGCGCATTCTTCTACCTTGACCGCATCGAAAAGCAGCAACACATTAAATTTTGGACCGCTTTGAATCATCAAAACTCACAAAATAGCATCGGACCGTTTGAACTACTTTCAAGCGCGAAACTGCAACAGGTCACGAAAACGTGACAGGTCACGAAATCGTGACGTCTTTTTGCTCCATACGCTTCTGCCACTTTGAACCCACGAAAAACAAACGTGTCACAAAATCGCTACACATTCGGCTTCTTTATCTCCTTCGCAAGCTTACACCGTGAAAACACAACGCTGCATGATTTTGCTACAATCTCTATCTTCGGCTCTATCTTCCCTTCTACATCGCGAAAATCCGACATGTCGCGATTTCATGACGTCCGTACCATTCTGCTCTTCCTCTGCTTTGTTTTCATGAAAATGTGACAATGCACGATTTCGCTACATCCTTCATCTCTCTGTTCTCTTTGCTGCATCAAATCGCGAAAACATGACATCGTGCGATTTCGTTGCATCTTTCCGTTGGCACTTTCATCATTATCTCCATGTCACGAAAATGAGACAATGCGCGAAATCGCTACACTATCTTCCCACTGCTCAGTCTTGGCTTTTACATCGCGAAAATCAACCATGTCACGATTTCGCTACCACTTTTCTGCATGTTGTACGGTCCTGCTTCTAAGCCATGAAAATGCGACA
The DNA here is from genome assembly GCA_028583015.1 of Wollemia nobilis. NCBI lineage: Eukaryota > Viridiplantae > Streptophyta > Pinopsida > Araucariales > Araucariaceae > Wollemia > Wollemia nobilis. Next base: position 6,999,981 of record JAQPPZ010001323.1, read on the forward strand.
CTCTTGCCTTAGAATGTCTTCAACTTCCACCATGTCGCGATTTCGCTACGTTTCTCTGCCCTCTGTATGGTTCTCCCTTTCTGTCACGATTTCGCTACGTCTTCGCCTTGTTCGAACTCTTTCTCAAAAGTGTAGCGATATCGCTACAGTTTTCTGCCTTAGACTCTTTTTCAATAAATGGACCACGATAACGGAACACGTAGTGATTTCACTACATTTCTTTGCTTTGCTCGGCTTCACCCTCTAACTGTCACGAAATCGCTACTATTTTACAACTTAAGCCTTTCTGCCTACCCACGTCGCGAAAACGCGATGCGTCACGATTTCGCGACGTCTTTTGACTTATGTGCCTTGTGCCATATTGTGTCATGATTTCGCTACAACTTTGAGTCTCATCGCCCTTGGCTTGGTTTTGTCATGATTTCATGACAATTTTATGTCTTATGCCTTCTACTCATCGCAAGCCACAAAAATCGAACACGTCGTGATATCACGACGGTTTTGCCCACCTGCTGCCGTTGACTGCGTTGACCACGATTTTTTGACACGTCATGAAATCACGCCAATTCTGCGTTAATTTTCTCTCTCCTCTTCTGACCCGTGATTTTGCGACATGTCATGATATCGCGACGGTTTTCCGACTTGGCTCTCCATGCTATTTTTTTGTCGCGATTTCATGACAACTTTCGGACTTAGTTATTTTTTGCATCAAAACTTGTAGAGAAGTTAGAATTGCAACAACTTAAGCATGAATAATCAATAATCAAAATAAATGTGGCAAAAATGCCAATAGGTCATAGACCACCTAGGAGTATTTTATGTTGACCAAGTAGGTTGTAGACACCCTTGGAGCATTTTGGGGTGACCTATACGATTATAAACTGCCTAGGATCATTTTAGGTTGACCAAGCAGGTTGTAGACACCCTTGTAGTTTAGGGTGACCTAGATGGTCATAGACCACATAGGAGTGTTTTAGGTTGACCAAGTGGGTTATAGACACTCTTGGAGTATTTTTGGGTGACCTATATGGTCGTAGACCACCTAGGAGCATTTTAGGTTGACCAAGCGGGTTGTAGAAACCCTTGGAACATTTTGGGGTGACCTAGACGATCATAGACCACCTATGAGTGTTTTAGGTTGGGTTACTACACTCTAGGTATGGAATAGCTACAAATGAAGGATGTTCAAAGGTTCAAGATCCTCTACACCTTAAAGGGATGCTATGTGATAAGTCTTAGGTATGATCTGAATAGTGATGATAAAGGTACCTAACTAGTTTGCTATAAACTTGTCCCGTAGATGGGATGGCAAACTAGAATTATGCTGGTTCTCTTTTAGGATGAGATCACCAACCTAAAAGTCTCTAGGATGGACCTTCATATTGTAGGCTCTATTAACTTGCTCTTGATAAATGTGTAAGTTCTCAAGAGCATTGATGCAATGTTCATCAAGAAATGTAAGTTGATCTATATGAGCCTGTCGTGCAGTGTCATCATCAATGAACTCCTACATGGATATGTGCAGCAATGGGATTTCTAGATCTAGAGGTATGAATACCTCGATGCCATACACTAGTGAAAATGGAGTAGCCCCAGTGGGTATCTGAATGCTAGTGTAGTAGGCCCATAGAGCAAGGGGTCCTATATACCAAAATGACAAAATGACAAATGATATTATGCAATATAAACTCTACTATGCAGGGTCCTATCATAGTGGTAAGGGGAATCACTTCCACCCACTTTGTAAAATACTTGGTAGCCATAATGATAAATGTATGAAGGGTCGAGGATGTTGGGGAGATTTTCTTGATTAAATCTAACCCCATTATGAAAATGGCTAAGCCAATTGAATCGGTTGTAAGGCCTGCGAAGGTACGTATGTTAGGTTAGCATGGTGTTGACACTTCACACACTTCCTAACATATGCACAAAACTCTTACTCCAAGGTTGGCCAATAATATCCCATGTGAAGGATGCTATTTGCAATAGCTATGTCATTGAAATGGCCACCACATGTACTATCATGCACTTGGGCAATTTCCCAAGTCAACTCTTGATGTTCTAAGCATGGAAGGATAATCCCTTCATAGCTCCAATGATACGGAATGTCTCCTAGCAAGACATATTTTGTCACCTTTCACTTGAATGTTTTTTTGATGGTGTGCAAAAATTTAGGAGGGTGATTACCAAGCTTTAAGTACTCCCTAATTGGTGTGGACCAGTCCTATTGTGAGGAAGCCTCAATCGTGTGAACTGCCTGTCCCTCTTGAAGTTCATCCCAAGAAAATGTTGAATGGGAAATAACTTGTAGGAATAGAATTTTACTACTATCAAAAGGGGCTTGAGGGAAAAAATTCCCCCAATCAGCATGATTCAATCACTCGTGAAGATGCAATAATCTCTATTGATGAGGTTCAATTTGAATCAAGTGAACTTCTGGTGTGTCCTGAGTGTTCTCATGCTCAATCATAGATTATGAGAATTTTGAATTGAATGGTTGTCATCTCATCCATAGGGTTTTATGGGATCAAATACCCTAAGGAGGCCATCATATCTACAAAATTATTATATGATCGAGGGAGCACCTCGATGTCATACCATTCAAATTTTACCAAGAATTTTTCCATAAAGGCTTTGTAGGCTTATAGAACTGAGCACTTGCACTGGTAGATCCCTTTGACTTGGTTAAAAATAAGCAAGGAGTTGCCAAAGATGTTAAGCTTGGTGATTTTCATGGCAAGGGCTATTTTAAGCCCTATGAGCAAGGATTCATACTTGACATTGTTTTTGGTGCATGGGAAATCGAGTTTAAATGATAGGGGTATGGGAGCCCCATGCGGTGTGAAAAACATGATTTCGACACCACCCCCTTGCTCACATTTGGAGCTATCAAAGAATAGATTCATAAGCTCATTATAATTAGGTGATTATAATATTTGGAAGACTCCATCATTAGGAAGATCCATGCTGAGAGGCTGATCATACTAGAGAGGAGCCTCTATAAGTTGATCGACAATGACCTGACCTTTGATTGATTTTTGTCCAATAAATTCTAGGTTGAACTTCATCGACAACATGATCTATTTCACCATGTGACTGTTATGATAAGTGTGACTCATCATATATCATAATGGATTCTCTTTAGATACAAAATACATGGTATGTCTAAGCATGTAATGTCGTAGTTTCTTGGTGGTGAAAACCACCACTAGGTATAATTTCTCAATGTATGCATACTTGATCTCATAGCTGACCAGGGTGTGGCTGAGATAGTAAGTAGTTTGTTCCTTATGTAGTTCATTATTTTGGGCTAACATGGTGCCCAATGTAATCTTAGTGGATGAGATGTATAATCGGAATGGCACTCCTGGTCAAGGTGGAGCCAACACTGGTGGTTAATCTAGGTATTATTTTATTGCATCAAAGGTCTCCTGACACTCATAATTCCAATAGAATGTGACCCCCTTATGCAATAATTTGTTCATGGGTCAAAACTTATCTGACAACTATGCTATGAAGCATTTTATGGATGCAATATTGCTCTGTATACTTTGGAGCTACTTTATGGTAGTCAGAGGAGGCATCTCAAGGATAGCCTTGACCTTGTTGGGGTCTACTTCGATGCCTCATTTAGAAACTATAAATCCCAAGATCTTTCTAGACGTGATGCCAAAGACACACTTATTGGGGTTTAGTATCACATTACGTTTGATAATGTGATCGAGTAATTTGCACAAGACATTGAGATGCTCATGGCATAATAAATATTTAGCCAGCAAGTCATCCATGTAATATTACAAAATATTATGCATGTAGTCATGGAATATGTATGTCATGGCATGCTGGTATTTTTAAGGCCAAAGGGCATGACCTTATAGAAAAATGCTCCCCAGGGCATTGTGAATGCCATTTTGAGCTAGTCTTCTAGGTTGATACAAATCTAATTGTACCTAGAGAAGCCATACATAAGGGATAACATTTCATGGCCCATTGTGGAATCTACTAGGGTGTCTATGCTTGGTAAAGGAAAGTCATCCTTAGGACTCACTTTGTTCAGGTCTCAAAAATAGGTGCAAATACAAATCCTCCCATTAGACTTCTTGATGAGAACCATGTTGGAAAACCATGGCGGATAGTCTACAGAAATGAAAAACTTGGCATCCAACAACTTTTGTAGCTTGTATTTGACCATTAATGCCACTGTTGGATGTATATTTCTCAGATTTTGCTTGAAAATCTTAGCCTTGGGATCAAGCATTAAATTATGGGTGACTAGATTTGGATGCATTCCTGACATGTCTTTGTAATACCATGCAAAAGCTACCTTATTTTCTATAATAAGGGCTATGTGATAATCTTGGTCTTTGGCAAAGAGACTTTCCCCTAGCTTGATACATTGTGGGTTTTTAGGATCTGAGTCGATAGGCTCAATTGACATATGTGATCCTTCATACAACTAGTGGGGAGTACAAATCAAATGGATGTCATCAGTTGGGTTTAAATCATCAATGAGAACCTCAGGTTCCTCCTCAGCATGGAAGACATTGTAAGTTGGCCCTGTAGAAAAATGAAATGGCTATAGCATCTCATTGCAAGGCTAGTACTCAGAAGACAAGGGTGGTGAATCTCCTCAATAAAATTTGAATACCCTCAAGCTGAGGTTCAATGGTGTCAATGGGTTATTTGGATATCGTAGATAGTCAAACAGATCTATGGAAATCATATTTATGGATGGATTATTTCCCCTATGTGGATGATGGTGTGCACAGACCTCTAGATGTTTCAATACTTGATGAGGTGGTTGTGGAGGTGGTGGAATGACCGACGATGGCTGGTGTGGCTATTGGCGAGTATGCTCCTCTAGAGGTAGAAGTTGTCACCAGATGGGATGATGTAATGGAAACATGCATAGGTAGAACTTATCCTCATCATCGACAGGGATGACTCGAGTGTCTTATCCATCTAAAATAATAGAGTGAATGGTCACAACTCCATAATATGAGTTATCATCTAAGGTCCACTCATAAGGGGACCCTAGATCTTCCTTCTCACTATCATGGGGAAGAGTTCATGAACATTCACCTCTCATAAGATCAAATATCATTGCAAGGTGGTTCATCATCTCCCAAGGGCATAGGGAAGTAATCCCCTAGTGAATAAACATGATTAGGGTTGGTGAAAGGATCTTGCACAAGCTCATATATAAAGTTGAGTGTCATGTACTCCAAGTTATCTACTAATATGTCAAGGGGAAAAGGCATGTTGCATCCCAAGTTAGACTTGTCATAATGCATTTGGTACTATGGCTAGTAGGGAACTCGAGTGCCCTACTCGTATAGGTCTAACCCAAAACCATGTCAATTGTACAAGTCAATATAATTTAGGGTGAAGTTAGGGTTAGAGAGGTAATTAACATCTTCTCTAAAGGGCTCTTCATCTTCTTCCTACTATTGATAAGGTTCGATGCCATAGTCAAGGTCCCCATAGACAAAATTCATTTGATTAGGGGGGAATTCGAGAGGCATAATGGTGCCTATGGGAAGACGGGGTTGACCCATGTCTTGCATCGACTCTATAGAAGGGGTGGTTGTAATATTCCTAACCATGTATTCCTAAATCCAGTGGAAGTCAGGTGCATAGTGACCTAAGGTTATGGATATAAGAGGGATGAGAGCAAGACTCGATATGATTCATCATTTGTCTCATGTAGTAGCTCCTCATCTACTTGGCTAGGAACCTCCTAAGTGGAGATGGTGGATATGGTCGGATGGGCCTCCTAAATAGGCCACTTCCCTAGGTTCCTAGGTAAAGGATCCATGGGTGCACTAGACATTTATGGGGATGCCTATGATGTGGAGGGTATGGCCTACAATGGTGATGGGATCAAACCTTGGCTGGATTTATTTGGTTGAAAATCTAGATGATTCAATGATAAGGTTGACTCAGGTAGCTGTTGCACCATATTACAATATTTGAAGGGATATAGCTCTACAGGGATGACAAAAACTTACCCTTCATGAGTGTACTTAAGGCACTAGTGAATGATGTAAGGGACACACTTCATATCCTTGATCCATGGTCTACCTAATAGGATATTGTATGCCATCTCACCCTCCAAGATGTGGCAAAGCATCATGATGGTCTTTTCCCCTACCTGAATAGGCAGGATGATTGTACCAACCATTGAGAATATAGAATCATTGAAGGCTTGGAGGGTGGTAGATTCAAATTCTTAAGATCTATTGTATTTATAACTTATAATGTTGCTAGAATACCTAGTATCTATCAACACTCTCTTGTATGGTGTCCCATTCATAGATGCGGTGATGTGAAAAGAGGGATCTACCATATCATGTGGAACTGATTAAATTTTATCTTCTCTAAAGGTGAAGTAGGGAAAAAATATGCACCAAATTATGTGGAACAATAAGTGTATCTACCCCATCTCGCTAATGAGCATCAAAAAGGAAGCATGCATGCAAAAGTACAAGAAAACCAACAAAGGAAAATGAATCAAAGCAAGTATTTTCTCATTAATTTGTTGGATCCAATACAAGGTTATAACAGTCCCATTTAGGGCTCAAAAGGTGATACAATTTTTATAATTTGGGTGCCCAAATACCAAGTCTTTCACGGAATCAAGGTGCATTTCCAATGTTTCTCCGCATACCCATAATCGATGTGGGCAAGCCAATGCTTCTGCTACTTGTATATAGGTTCTATGATATATGATATTTCTTCCCAAAGCATTTTGAGGACCTGCACCTGCACAGGGGCAAAATAGCATATGAATTACCTTCCATTTTGTCCCTTGAAAAATAGGGCAATTTGGAGAGGATTTTAGCGACTTTGTTGAGTTTTCCTGGAGGAAAGAAGCTAAAAACTACATTTTTGAGGGGTTTTCCAGCCACAATGGCCTTCTTATGGCATTAAGTAATAGCTTTTCCATCCCCCTAGAATCCTTAGTGTTGCATTTTGATCTATGTGAAATTTAGACCCAATTTGAGTTGTTTTGGTGCAGTTTTGGACTTGTTTTGGGTCATTTTGGGCTGTTTTGGCATATTTTTGCTACCACCATCCTAGGGTGGGATGAGGGCATGTTCTACCACTGTACCAAGGTGGCATAGTCAGCCAAATATATTCTCATCCCACCCTGGGATGATGGTGACCCCTGCATCTTTATATAAACCCAAAATATGAAGGTTAGGCTCATTTTTGCATGATTTCTTTGGTAGTTTAAGAGGTGAGGAGTAGGAGAGTGATTATGAGTAGTATAACACTTCCAAATTCATCTCATAGTCACCATGAGTCAGCAGGTAGACTTAGCCAGTGGAGGAGCCGATGCGAGATAGGTATGCCAAGTCTCTTTTATTTCATTTTCCTAGTGTTAGGAGTTGATTTTCTTGCTTTTATGGTATTTTTTTGGATTGGAAACATATAACAATAGATTTTAGGTAATTAAACCTAATTTATGAGAAATGTACCAAATTTTTTGTTTTACCCATGTTTTGGTGCAATTAAATTACATTTTGTAGATCAATTTTGCATTATTTTTGCTATTTTTGATGGCCTAAAAGGATTTTTTTTAAGCCCAATATTTTAGTCATCCCTAGGTGGGATGGCTAGTGTGGGATGGTCATAGGCCATCCCTTGATGGGTTAACCATAGTTTTGGGAGAAATTCCTAGGGGGAATGGCCAAAAACTAGCCTCAAAGAGGGACCATTTTGAGTCTTTTCTTTTGAATGTTTTTTGGGGCCATGCGAGGCTATTTTGGTGGTGTATTATTGAGTTTCTTATCCCTGTCAGGTGGTGAGGAGTCAGTATTAAGTACCTAATATATTTGATTCCATGATGGATGCCTTGACCATAGAGTACTAGGAGTGGTTGGATGCCATCAACCTTAAGCAGGTAACCCGATTAGAGGTTGTCATAAGAGACCATGTATATTTGACTATCCTGATTGATCTATGGGATCTGTGCACCAATACCTTACACCTACCCATTGGGGAGATGATGGTGATACTGGAGGACATTTATCAAATTCTTTAGATTTCGATAGAAGGGTGGCCAATCTGCATGACACCACGAGACTAGAGAAAAGAAATGCTCAAGAGGTACTTCAATTTTGATCTAGAGATGATAGAGCTAGACTACTTGAAGGGTGGTATGCTAGTAGGATTCTAGCATGAGGTGAAGGTATTGGGGGTGAAGCATACACTACTCATGATGATCATCTCCAATATGCTACTACCATATTATTTTGGAGTGAAGTTCCCATGGAACCTAGTGAAGATAGTGTTTGTGCTGGTGGGGTCTACTTTGGCAAAGCCACTAGTGATGGCATGGGGTACTACACTATTGGCATAGCTCTATGATGATATGTATGAGATCTGCTACCATCAACAAAATGTTATTAGGTGTAGATTTTTGCTACAGTTCTAGGAATTGCATCACATAGTTGTGGGGTGACCACAAGGGCTACCCTGGATGACTCAAGCATAACTAGCAGATAAGGAGATAGGATACGGTATCCTATGGTATATGTCTTAGGAGAGGGGATAACATCAGTGATTTGTAGGTGAGGTGGCCTACTATGCAAATTTGTTCACCCAACTTGGGGTAGGTCAGGTATTTTTGAGGCTATACAAAGATTGTCGAGAGTGGGAAGATGCTACTGTATAGCTTCATAGGGTGCAGTGAGGCAGATGGTTAGTTGTACAACATGGCACAAAGTAGGAGTACTTCCATTTTGCTCAGGTGATGCAATAGTTTTGGCTATGCCATGGGGTTCCTAGTGAGACAGTGCCTTATCAGCTTCATGGGGATGAGAGGACACTAGCATGGTCGATGGTAGAGGCAATGGCATAGGATGTAGATTCTGTATTGGACATTCTAGATGTGGATGATGTCATAACTATAGTGGAGTATGATGCTTGGTGGGTGATAGGCTATGGGTATGGAGAGGGGCCACTGAGGAGGGGTACGGCTATGGAGGTACATCAAGATGTTTCTAGTGAGGACCATGGTGAGGCAAGTGATTGGTAAGGACATAGGGTAGGGGAGCATGTGGATCTCCTAGACTTATGATATCAAGGGGAATTAGAGGATGATTATGTTGGGGATGAGAAGGTGTAGGTACCACTGATGGCACCAAGGGATAGAAAGGTAGAGATATGAGACAATCTACTTAGTGTGAGGTAGGAGAGATATCTCCTACAGACATAGGTGCACGATGTATAGCCAGAGCTAGCAGTTGAGTGAGCTGAGGTATAGGAAGCTCAAGCCAAGATAACATCTCTTCAGGCACAACTATGATCTTGAATCCCAACATAAGAGGATTCCAATAGTGGGGTGGTGACTAGGCTATAGGAAAAGGTGAAATGACTCTATTATATGGTGGAGACTTAACAGGCATGGTGCCGAAGGTGGTAGGCTTATGCAGATGAGCTATAGACTGAGGTAGTATGCCTTGGTGGATGTATACGGGATGATGGAGGTGCTAGTGGGTCATACCAGAGTTGCCATAGTAGGATAGGACAGTCCTCCTCTAAGCAAGAGGCACTAGGGTCTAGGCAGAGAGCTGACAGGGTAGGTGGTAGCAAATATGGGAGTTCATAAAGGACTCCTACTATAGGTGGGAGTGTGATTCATAGTACCAATCTTGTATGATCATGGTAGTGGCTCACGTGACTTTTTTTGTATTTTTTGGATGTTTTAGAAGTGTGAAGTTTGAGGACTCACTTTATTGTAGCCGATGTCCAACATGATGTATCTTTTTGTCCCATACATATACACATATATATATATAGATTTTTATGTTGTTTATCATCATGTGTTTATTTTTTTATGAAATGTATGCAAATATATGCAATTTGATTTATGCAATGATGATGAATGCCTATGTATGCATATTTTTTAATGTGATTTGATTTTATTTTGTACATGCATGGATGTATATTGAGATGAATTATTTCTTGATCTAGAGGATGCAATGTGTAGACTACATGTTGTATTATGCTAGCACCATAGATGATTTATTTTGCACCAACTCATATGTAATGTTGTCATGAGACTTTTATAATGGATTTGTGAATAATGTAATTGAAATGAATGAGGTGAAGTGATATGAATGACATGTTATTTAGTAAATGCTCATTAAGTTTTCATGAGACTCAAACACTCTAGTCAGCTTATCAAAAGCTGTATACTAACCGTGCAAGATTTTTGACAAGGTATGAATCTGCTAGGATGACCAAGGTACTTCATATCCCTATGTGTGCAAGTGAATTCATTCATATGAGATGCATAAGGATACTGCTAGTGTCAAGTAGGCTCTCAACCAAACATGTACTGAGGATCACCAAATGAATGCCACCATCGTATATTTTGTACTAAGTATGACTAGACCACTAGGTAATCTAGGTTACCAAAGATAGCTCATCCACATGCAAACATTGGTCTACACATACACACAAAAGCTAATGTGATATACATATCATCATGCATGAGGCTACCACCATTGATGGATAGGCTATCCAACAAACTCGTAATGAGGATCACCTAATGGTTTTACAAAGGCTAAGAGTTCCAAGGATTCAAGCTTAGGTGTCTTTGTTTTTTGTTATTTACTTGATTGGGATTACTTGCTCTCATATATAGTGATGAAAATCACTATTTATTTTTCTCGTTTTAGTGACTATAATCACTATTTATTTTTATTTTTATTTTTTTTTCTCTTGAGCAAGGGGTTTGAGTAGTGGTGATAACTACTGTTATTTTTTATTATTGCTTTTTGAGGATTTTGACTTTGAGGTTGAACTTGTGGGATTTTTGGCTTGTTGATGGCATTGATCCTTTAGGCCTTGGGGATGACTACCCATCCTTCATGAGGATGTGTAGTACAAATCCTTATGACTTTAGGTATCAAGGGTGTTTGGGAATTTTTATGGTGAACTTTTGGGATTTTGCTTTGGAATGGTGTTGATCTTTTCGGCCTTGGGGATGACTACCCATCCTTTGTGGGGATGTGTAGTATGAATCCTTATGACTTTAGGTATCAAGGGTGTTTGTAAATTTTGATAGTGGTGAAAACCACTATTTATTTTAGGGAATTGGTTGGGGAAGAGCTTGTCCTTTTGCCAAATATTAGTATTCTTGAACCATTCGCATAGGGAGATGAGTAGGATGACCTTTTCGCTTAAGGTAACCTAGACCACTTCATGGATTTCATATATATTTGTGTAAAACTTATATTTTTAATGATTAATTGTGTTTGGGATATGATGTATGCAAGGCATAATCAATTCAAGACTCTACCTCCTAAAAATTAAGCTAGCCTGCTACAAAATCTGAGTAGAGACTAGATATGTTTGAGTGACCAAAAACCCTACTGACATTATACAACAAATGGCTAAGTGAAGGTGTATTGCTCCAAATTTTTCACACCCTTACCTTCAGTCTATAGGATCCATGCCCGGAAGGGGGATGTGAAAAGGATGGCGCGATACCTTGGACTGAGAGGCCTTGCGAAGGTCCCGTCTCTCGAGGGAGGTGTATTATGGTGATTTTTTGATGGATGGTGGGTTCACCAGGAAATATTTGAATGGCAGTTTCCATGCCTAGGTTGGAAATGTGTTTAATGTGTTCAATTTTATCTTTAAACATTCGAGTCCTAGGTTTGGCCAAATGAATCTAAATTGTACTTATTATGAAAATGCAGGCTAAATGAAATACAAAAAATAGATTTTAAACAAAAAATAGAGGGAAAAAGCTAAATTATAGAGCCATACCTGATCCAGATGTCTGATGGATATTATGATTTTTGAAGCAGTCCAGATCGTCTGGAATTTTATGGAATCGTCTCCGACCTGCAGGATCATCTGAGATCTGACGAATTCGTCAAAGACCTGCAAACAAAGAAATAGACACAAAATACAAAAAATACAGCAATGCTAATAGAGGATAAAGATGTAAAATGACAATAAAGATGTTAACAGATAATCCTAAATATAAATGCAAGTAAATTATGATGTTTTAATAGTTAATCATGATTTCATTATGCAATTAAACTACATGGGTGAACTCCAAGATGCAGAATAGCAGAAAATAATAAATAAACTAACTAAATGCAGAATAGAATAGGAGCTAAAAAGAGAAAAATGCAAACTCTGGGCACTGATTGCCCCCAATGATGATTGTAGTTGAAATCATCTCTAATTTGACAGGATCGTCTCCGATCTGAACAGGATCGTCTGCGATGATGTAAGCTTGCTTCGGTTGAAAAATGACAAGGTTACTACAAGAAAATTGGATGCAAAAAATGTATATGGTAATACAAATTATTCTAATGCGTGTGAAGGTAAATTTACAAGAAAATTCAGCCAAGGTAGGTTAAGGGGGAGTCCTAAGTTTAAATAGGCTTAGGAGGGAGGTGTTGGTCCGACTTTCATACACACCTCGTGAAGAATGAGCATGAAACTCTGATAACACTTATACGGGATAAATCCCACTCACTTTAGGATCTAGCTAGTTATCCAAGGTGTGAGTTACAAAGTCGGGTCGAATGTCAATTCACTCTTTTCCGCTTCTGTAATAGTTTTCAATATGGACTGTCTGTTATCTTACAACGGGCTCACTGAACTTGTTCAGTAATGTTCAGTAGTTGTCACTTGTTGACAATCAGATTTAAAATTGATTCTTTGATCTAGCTCTTATGGGTCAGCAGATTTAAATAAAAAATAAAATTAAAAGAAAATAAAAATGGATCATTTCACGGTAAAAAAAAGAGGGTAGGGTAAGGTAGAAAGAGAATTTTATCAAACTTAACTGTAAAACAAAACTACTAATTTTATTTATACTATCAGTTTCATAACAAAACAAATCGAAGAAAAAAGTGTCTAGTTTTCTAAGATCACTTTCTACTAAGAGCATAAGGCAGGGATGGAACAAATCTAATAGAAAAATTATAAACAGAAGGGAAGTCGGTTAAAATTGATATCTTTCATCGGTAGCCTAGCTCGCATAGTGAGGACATAGCAATTAGAATAGGCCTTAACCTTAAACCTGTAATTTTTCCCTAGCATACAATAGAACAAATGAAGCCTAACAACATATTTAATCTTGATAACACAGATTCACAGCATATATTTAATAAACTTTAAAGAAATGGATAACAAAAGAAGATGAACTTATCACAATCTGCAAAAGATTAGGCTCTTGGCCATGCTATCACAGAAAACAAAAGCACATCAACTTCAAGTCCAGAAACAAAGTATTTAACAAAATTTGCAAAAAATTGCTTCAATAGCCTTTTATTTCTAAGTTTTCGCCCTTACGATTACATTGAGAAGAAGTATTTATAGACTCAGGACAGACCTTGATCTTTTTAGAAATATCTTCTTCTCCAACCATAAATCTTATCATATCAAACCCTAGGACCCGAGTTTTACAATATAAAGCCATTTAAAACAAAGTCTTGATAAAACTTAACCACTCTGCAAATCAGTGTAGTCACTTGCCATAAATGGAGAAGATAGAATTCAAATGCCACTTGCATTCACCCACAACTGTGAGTAAATGCTCTCATTAATTCCCTTGGGTAATCTGGATGAGTCACCACTTCTCTGACATTTCATCTCCGTAGAGCCATCCTTGAGTTGAAAATGTCTGCAAGCCATTAATTCTACCATAAATTATCATTAAATGCATTCATCGGCAAATTTCGATAACTGTGTGTAGATATTTTCATTTTTCGATCAATTCTTGACATACTTCATTAAATGGGCAGCTGCTTAGTCACCGTAAAGTCTCTTTGCATCCAGATCTGTAAAATTTGGATGAAACAACAATTTTCAACATCTTTGATTTCAATATGGCTGTCTTTGATTAATTTGCACTTAACTTTGTCTTTATGGCCATTTCTCCGTTATCATGCAAGTGCCAGATGGCTTCCTACATGAAAGACAAACAAGGATTAGCATTTTAAAATTATAAAATCAAAACTTTGAATATTAAAATGAAGCCCTAAAGTTCAGTATACATGGCTCTAATCATCTGATATGTGGCCTGCTTCGTCTTGACACGTGTCGCAAAATCGTGACATGTGTCCATTTCCAGCTGTTTTCTATTTTCGGGCTCTTTTCTGCCAAGGCCGTGAAAATGTGACATGTTGCGATTTCATGACATGTCACGAAATTGCGACCTGCTTCCCTATCGCTGTCGCAAAAATGCGACATGTCATGATTTCGTGACATGTTGCAAAATCGTGACCTTCCCTTGCCTTCATGCATCTTTCTATTCATGTGTCATGATTTTGCGACGTCATGAAATCGTGACGTCGTGATTTAGCGACATGCACCTTGCCTTAGCCATTTTTCTATCTTGCCAGTCGCGAAACCGCAACATGTCGCAATTTCATGACATGTCGTGAAATCATGACATCCCCCTTCCCTGGTTGCCTTCTGCAATTGCATCACGATTTCGTGACACTCTTTCGGTATTGGGCCCCCTCTGCCAACTGCGTCACGATTTCGCGACGTCGCGATTTTGCGACGTCGCGATTTCACGACAATTTTATGCCTTAGAATTTTTTGTGAACTTTGTCGACCGGGTTTTACCTTGTTGATCTTACTTTGCTATCTTCCAATTTGTGTCACGATTTTGCGACCTGTGCCTCTACAACTTTTCCAATTGTCGCAATTTTGCAATGTCGCAATTTTACGATGCCCTTCCTGCCTTGGGCCTTCTCTTGCCATCCTGTCGCGATTTCATGACGTCACAAAATCTCGACGTCGTGATTTTGCGAGACTTTCATGCCTTGGCTTCTTTTGAACTTTCATGCAGTGAAAACGTGACATGTTGCGATTTCGTGACATGTCACAAAATCGTGCCTCTTTCATGCCTTAGTCATTTTTTCTTCCTCATAGCCGCGAAAATGTAACATGTCACGATTTCACGACATGTCACGAAATCGTGACCTGTTTTGTCCTTTGCCTCCCTTTTGCCTCCTGCAGCCACAAAAATGTGACATGTCACGAAATCGCGATGTTCCATACGATCTGGATTTATCTCTCCTAACCGGTAGCGATTTCGTGACATTTCCAAAAATGGAAAGTGTCGCGATATCGCGACATTTACAAAAATGGAAAGTGCCGCGATATCGCGACATTTCTGGGACTTGGCGAATTTTTCTAAAACCTGTCGTGATTTCGCAATTTTTCTAAAAATGGAAGTGTCGCGATTTCGTGACTTTGCCAAAAATGGAAAGTTTTGATTTTCAATGAATTTATCTAGCTGTTTTCTGCATTTTTTTCATACCGGTGTAAGATTTTTTTTATCCATGAATGATTCTAGCATGTAAAAAGTGAATTCTGAGATAACAAAGCCAGAATGCAAGAATACTTGGATACTTTGACACAGGAAAAACTTGAAGAAAAAAGAGGCAAGTAAAAATTTGGAATTAAAACCTGAAAAATATCAAGAGGGTCCTTACTGCAAAATGAAAGCTCAAGGTTTTCAAAGGATAGAAATTCATTTTTTAGTGGGGGTGTGTTGCTTCTCAACAAATGGCGATATCTATGGGTAAAATAGTAGCATTATTTTAGAACCCAGGACTCTAGTTTCAAAACAACATAGACCATGCATCAAGCTTTGCCACAGATATTCTTCAAAATAAATTGACTACTAACTGATAGTTGTTAAAATTTCCCAAGGACATACTAGGCTGAATCATTTAAGGAAGATTTCTGATGTGCAATTACAAGCGTATAAAACTTTCTTCAAGAATGACTAGATCGAATGTTGAACTCTGGATTGATCAACTTTTTTAGATTGTAAAAAGGGGAAATCGAGTAGAGCTCGTTTACTAGTTTAGCCTTTTACGACCCGATAGAGTTACCCTTTAGATTTACACGACCCGCATTTACAAGCTCGTAAGGTAGAATCTACAACTTAGTAGAAGAAAAATATCTTTTGAAGTCTTGGCTGCCTCTTTCATTATATAACTCTTTTCTTTTTTTTTATCTTTTTTTTTTTTAATATATATATATATATTGGAAATAACAGAGTGTCAATTTCATGGTGTCTTGTTCAAATTTCATCTCTTTCTTTTGAAATACACCAACATCTAAAAAGCCTTAGAAAGAATAACAAATATTTCATCAATCTGGAACTGCTTCATCCTAGGCACTGATAGCCTCTATGGATACTCAAATAATTATATGAATCATAGTCCCCTCTTATAACCAACTTTTCTTGGATTCCCTAGGAGTTTCTCCAACCAAATAGCATAGCAGTTTCTTTATAATTAAAACAACTGTGGCAAGCAAGACACAAAATCCAATCATCCTTCCACTGCTGTTCTGACTAAAAAAATAGTTCCACTGTTCAGTTCAAATAGACTATCTCATAATTATGAAAATGAACACTGGATTCTAGACTCAGAATGAAACAATATTTAGAAGGCTGACTTTTCATTAATGCTCAGGCAAAGGTTAAAGAACAGAATTTTTAAAAGCTAGAGAACTTTGTACAGACTTCCAAGGATAAATACAGGTCTCTAAAACAAAATAAAATAAAACTGCACAGACTTCAAAATAAAACTATACAGGCACCAAAGGAAATGAAATAAAATAATATTGCAAAGCTATTTACAAAGGAAATAAACTGTACAAACCTTAAATAAAAATAAAATACATAACTTTAAAACAAAACAACACTGTACAGACAGCAAAGAAAATAGAATACATAAATGTACAGACCTGAAAGAAAATAAAACTGCAGGGTTATTTACAAAGGAAACAAAATAAAACTGCACAGCAATTAAAATTAAATAAAATACAGAACTTTAAAACAAAACAACACTGTACAGACACTAAGAAATAAAACTAAAATAAACAACTGTACAGACATTTAGAAATAAAACTAAAAACTGTACAGGCAGATAGAATAAAACTAAAAAAAAAAAAAAAAACACTGTACAGACAATTAAGGAAATAAAACTGCACAGACTTTAAAGGAAATAAAACAACTTTAAAGCTTATTTACAGTGTATACACATGTTACAACTTCTTTGTGACTCATTCAAATGATACATTGGATGGAACAACCGAGAAATAATGTTTTAAGTATTGACCATTAACAAGGAGGTCCAAAAAATTAACATCAAGGTCTTATAAACGGAATGCATTATTACCCAGAATCTTAGCAATTTGGTACGGGCCTATCCACAGTGGCTGCAAATTTATATGCTTACCCTTCTTTTCATGGGCCTTGTCCCATAGAAGCACTAGGTCTGCCAGTCTGAAAGCTTTCACTTTGGCCCTCTTGTCAAACCAACGCTTGACGGTTTCTTGGTGCCGACTGAAGTGTTCCAGGGCTTGGAGTCTTTCATCCTGCAAGTTAGTTAGATCTAAAACATGGGCTTCTGCATCTGCTTGATCCTCAAAATAGTCTAAGACAAATTGGTAAGTAGGTAACTTCAGAGAGATGGGAACAATTGGCTGGGTACCATACAACAAAACAAAAGGGGAAGTTTTAAGAGCCACTTTATATTTTATCTGGTCATCCCAAAGTGCATATTTCAATAATGTATGCCAGTGCTCGGGTTTGTCTCGTCACAGATTTCTTAATGGCATTCATTAAATTCTTGTTTGTGGACTCGACCAGTCCATTGCCTTGGGGATAATAGTTGGATGAAAATATGATAACTATCCCCATCTGGTATGCCCATTCTACAAACTCCAATGATTGGAAGGCTGGTCCATTATCACACACCAAATTTAGAGGAACCCAATACCTAGTTATGAAATTTGACTCTAGAAATTCAATCACTTCATGAGCTATACTTCTTGTGGTGGCTACTGCTTCAACCCATCTTGTACAATAATCAGTAGCTGTCAGAACATACTTATGCCCTGCTGAAGAATTTGGATTAATCACTCCCACAAAATCAAGTCCCCATTGCATGAAAGGTTTATTTATTACAACAGGCTATAATGGTAGAGCCCGGTTGGCCTCTTTGGCTGCAAAAGTTTGGCACTGATGGCAGGTTCTTACATGTTGATGGGCATCTTTAAATAGTGTCGACCAGTAATAGCCTACTCTCAATATTTTGTGTGCAGTAGCAGATCCTGATGAATGCCCTGCCCCTAACTTTTCATAAAAATTGGACATGACTTCATTGACTTTACCCCAAGAAATGCATCTCAAGAAAATGCCAGCATAATTCTCTCTGTACAAATTACCTGCTTTGAGGAGATAATGAGCAGCTTTCAGTTTTAATGCTCTCCTTTGGGTTCTGTTCAAGTGAGACGGGCAAATTCCAAATTGTAGCAAATGAATAATATCTCCATACTAGTCATCAGATTCAGAATTTAACTGATTAACTTCTTCCTGTACAGGTATTTCGGTAATGTGTCAGGACAAACCAAGTCCTCTGATCAATTTAGCAGGCCGAATCTCTAAGTCATACTCTTGCAGCCTTGTAACCTAATTACCCCTTAGTTCACCCAACTCATTCTAACTTAGAAGGTATTTAACAGCTGGGTCTGGAACTATAGCATGAATTCTGCTTCTTAGTATGTAGTGCCTGAATTGCTTAACTGCTCTCACCAAGGCATAAGCTTGTTTGTCTAAACGAGAATATTTCAGCTCAGCCCCCTTTAAATTGGTACTCTTGAAAGTGTTGGTCCGGCTTTCATACGCACCCCGCGAAAGGATGGGCAGGAAGCCCCGGAGACACCCACGGGACGGATCCCACTCACTTTAGGATCTAGCTGGTTATCCAAGGTGCGAGTTACAGAGTTGGGTCGAATGGCTATTCACTCTTTTCCACTTCTGGAATAGATTTCAATATGGATCGCTCTGTTACCTTACAGGGGGTTCCTGAACTTGTTCAGTAGTTGTCAAAGTTGTTTATCATATTTAACTTGAATTCTTGATCTAGCTCTCATGGGTCAGCAGATTTAAATAAAAGACAAACAAAGAAAATAAAAATGGATCATTCACGGAAAACAAAGAGAGGGTAGGGTAGGGCAGAAAGAGAAGTTTATCAAACATCAACTGTAAAACCCTAAACTATCAATCTTATCTATGCTATCAGCTTCACAACAGAACAAATCAAAGAAGAAAGTGTCCAGTCACTCTAAGATCACTTTCAACTAAGAGCACAAGGCAGAGTGAAACAGATCTAGCAAAAAATTATAAATCCAAGGGCAACTGGTTAAAACCGGTATCTTTCACCGACGACTCTAGCTCACACAAAGGAAGACAGAGCAATTAGAACAAACTTAACCTCAAATCTATAATTTCCCCTAGCAGACAAGAGAACAACTGAAGCCTAACAACATATTTAAACTTGATAACTCAGATTTACAGCATATATCTAACAAACTTTAATGGAACGGATAACAAAAGAAGATACACTTATCACACTCGCAAAATATTAGGCTCCCGGCCATGCTATCACGTAAAAGCTAAAGCACATCAACTCCAAGTCCGAAAACAAAGGATTTCACAAGATTTGCAAGAAATTGCTTATAAGCCTTTTATTTCTAAGTCTCCGCCTCCCGCAATTACATTGAGAAGAAGTATTTATAGACTCAGGATAGACCCCGATCTTTTCAGAAATATCTTCTTCTTTAACTGCAAATCTTATCTTTCTAAACCCTAGGACCCGGGTTTTACAATAAAAATCCATTTAAAATCAAAGTCCAGATAGAACTTAACCCTTCGGCAA
Source organism: Wollemia nobilis (assembly GCA_028583015.1). Lineage (NCBI taxonomy): Eukaryota > Viridiplantae > Streptophyta > Pinopsida > Araucariales > Araucariaceae > Wollemia > Wollemia nobilis. The sequence continues at coordinate 7,019,717 of JAQPPZ010001323.1, forward strand.
ATCGTGGGAGTCAACTGCCATAAATGGAGAAGATAAAATCTAAAGCCACTTGCATTCATCCGCAGCTGCAAATAAATGCCTCCATTAATTCTGCTGGTGAGCCGGATGAGTCACCACTTCTCCATCAATTTGATCTCCGCAAAGCCATCCCTGAGTTGAAATTGTCTTCATGCTATTAATTCTGCAATAAATTTGCCATTGAATGCTTTCACCGGCATCTTCTCCTCTAGCATGGCGGTCCTCGATCAAATCTGCACTTTAACTTTGACTTTATGGCCTTTCTCGGTTGTCCCGTAAGTGCCAGATGGAATCCTGCATGAAAGACAAAAAGATTATATTAGCACTTTAATAAACATTAAATCCAAGCTTTAAAGATTAAAACAGATTAAAAACCCTAAAGCAAGCTTGCATGTCGGCTTCTGTTTGTCTGCCTCACGCTTTGACACGTGTCGCTACCCCAGGATGCCTTCTGTTTCCTGCTGGAATGCACTTCTCGGCCATTTGCAGCGACTTTCTCTCTCCTACCGCGATTCTCGCGACATGTCGCGATTTCGCGACATGTCGCGAAATCGCGACGTCCCCAGGCTCATCGCAACTTCTTCCCCGTCGGCACGGAAAACGTGACATGTCGCGATTTGACATGTCGCGAAATCGCTCCTCCCCTCGCACAACTTCACATGTCACGATTTTGGACATGTTGCGACCGCCGCACCTTTTGACTTCTTTTTCCATCCTCCAAGAACATGTCGCGATATCGCGACGCTCTCTAGCCGCATGCGTTGACCGCGTGACGATTTTACACATTTGCGACTTAGCCGATTTTCATTCTCCAGCCCACTTTCTCTCTCCTATCGCGAAAATGCGACATGTCACGATTTCGCGACATGTCGCAAAATCGTGCCCTTCCGTACGTTTTCTTTCTCTCTCCTCCGTCGTCGATTTTGCGACACTTTCCAAAAATGAAATTTGATATCGCAACACTTCCCAAAAATGGAAAGTGTCGCGATTTCGCTACACAAAAATGACTTAGCTGCTTTTTGATTTACCTGTCGCGATTTCGCGACATTTTCGAAAATGGAAGTGTCGCGATATCGCGACACTACCAAAAATGGAAAGTTTGATTTTTCATGAATTTATGCAACTGTTTTCTGGATTTTTCTCGGTACCGGTGCAAGATTTTATTTGTGCATGAATGATTCTAGCATGTAAAAAGTGAATTCTTGGATAACACAGCTTGAATGCAAGAAAAAGCACAACTTTAAAAAGGAGGCAAGCAAATTTGGATTTAAAACCTGAAAATTATCAAGAGGGTCCCTGCTGCAAAAATGGAAGTTCAGTGCTTTCTAAGGATGGAATCTCATTTTTCAGTGGGGGTGTGTTGCTTCTCAACAAATGGCGATATCTCCGGGTAAAATAGTAGCACTATTTTAGAACCCAAGACTCGGGTTTCAAAACAAAAAGACCATGCATCATGCCTTACCACGGACATTCTTCACAATAAATTGACTGCCAACTCCTAGCTGTTAAAATTTTCCAAGGACATACTGGGCTGGATTACTTCAAGGAAGATTTCTGATGTGCAATTACAAAGGGTATAAAACTTTCTTCAAGGATGACCGGATTGAATGATGAACTTGGATCGATCAACTTTTCTAGATTGTAAAAGGGGAAACCGAGTAGAGCTCTGTTTACTAGTTTAGCCTTTTACAAACTCTAGACAAGAAGTTACCCTTTAGATTTACACGACCCAAATTTACAAACCGTAGGGCAGAATCTAATATTGGCTGGCCTCTTCATTAATGTAACTCTTTTCTTTTCTTTTTTTTTTTTTTTTATCTCTCCCTCTCGAAATATATCAATATCTCGAAAGGACTTTAGGGAAATTACAATTTTCTTTCTATCATTTGATCAATCTGGAAACCTGCTTTCGCACTAGGCACCCGATAGCCTCTCGTGGATACCCAAATAATTGCATGAACCATAGTCCCCTCTTATAACCAAACTTTTCTTGGATTCCCCTGGAGTTCCTCCAACAACACAAGATAGCAATTTTTCTATCATTAAAACAACTCGTGGCAAGTAAGACACAAGATCCCATCATCTCTCTACCTTTGTCCCGAATAACAAAATAGTTCTACAGTCTCAGTCAAGGCCAGACTATCTCAATTAGAATAATGAACATAATGGGGATTGGATTGTGGATTGACTCCACCTAGGTAATAAAACAATCTTCCAGCAGCTCGACTTTTCATTGATTGCTCAGGCAAGAGGTTAAAGGACAAATTTCAAAAGCTAAAGGACTTTGTACAGACTTCCAAGGACAGACAGCTTTAAAGCAAAACAAAATCAAACCTAAAGACAAAGGAAGAAGAAAAAAACACAGAAAAAGAAACAAACTAAAAGAACCAAAGCAACTAAAACACGCAAACGAAACGCACACCAAATAAACTAAAGCAAAGAAAAAGAACTCAATAAAGAACTAAAGCAAATAAACCCAAACAAAAGACTAATTAAAAAAAGACATAAAAAGACAAAGAAAGGAAATAAAAAGCACTGACAAAAGAAATAAACTGCACAAGCTAAAAAAAACAAAGAAATAAAACTAAAAACTTGAAAGCTTACTTACAATGTATACATATGTTACAACTTCCCTTCATACTCAAAAAATGCAAGTGTTGGGAAAGCAGAGAAATGGTGCCTTAAAATTTTTTGACCATGTGCAAGTAATTTAGAAAAATTACCTTTCGTGTCCTCGTTGACGAAATGCACTCCGCACCATGCTTCAAAAATTTGCTATCTCGGGAAAGACTTGTGTTTATCGTCTTCCCCGTCCCATTTGAAAAACAAATTTGCAACTCCTTCAAATTAAACAAATCATATAATAACAAATCATATGATAACATGTTTATGCTTCTAATTGAAGGGTTTGCGGAGTTCTTTCAAAAGTACTGAATGTAAAAAAACCCCCAGGATCAAATACCTTAAAATCTTGACAGACCTGCACCACCACATCTTCAAAATTATGTGACAACCGAAAGAAATCATGTTTTATCTCGTATGCCCCGGTTCTTAACAACTTGAACATTTTGTGGTTGTCGTATCGCTTCAATATCCAGGACTTCAATTTTTATCCCTCTAGCAGTAATGTTTACAATTTTCCTTTTCACCCGAGCCTTGCTTAGATTTAACCTCATCAATGTGCAATATCCAAACATCATGGTTGTGATGGATTAGAGTCAGAATCGTTCCCACCTTTTCAGTTGCCAAATTATAAGATCCAATATCTGCATCAACATAGTTTATAGCCTTTTCTTTGATATTATGTTGAGAAGTTGCAGGCTTATGTTGAGACAATTCATCAATTCCAAGTTGGCTGACCACATTCATATTTACTATCTTTTCCTCCTTTTCTTGAAATCCAACAGTGGTCCAGAGTAAGCCTCAATCAAGTTAACCTTTTGTTCAACAATCTGAGGCAGTTCATAGAGGGTGATGTCAGCTTTAAGTTCCCTCATATCCTCAATGATGTTATCCTCCTCAGTTACTTCTGCATAGTGACATTGAATCTCACTTTCATCATCCTCTGATGAGGAAGGATCATTGTTAGGTTCTGGACTCTGACATCTCAAATTATAACTGTCCATTTTGAACTGTTGAAAATCTTGCATTTCATCCACAGGAGTCTCGTACAAGACTTTCTCGTCTCTTCGAGAAAAGTGAAAGAATCGAAAACCCTGGTTGTACTATTTTTGGGTGAACTAGAAATATCAATATTTCTTTGATCTCTAGGAAAATTTAACTCACCAGGAAAAACTTTAGATTTGGGTAATGCTAGATCACAACTGTTCAGTTCAAGCACTTCCACTTTGAACTTGTCAGAACTTTTCTCTGTATTTTGCACATGCTGAGTGGATGTCACAGTTAACGGAGTCTCCTTGGGTAGAGCATGACATGTTGGCACTAACTCATGATGTGGAATGGGATTCAAAATAGGCATGTTCTGTGTAACATAGGATATCAAAGGACTCGCTCGTAATTTGAGGCCCTAACTGTCTCTCAAGAATTAAGGCTTCTTTATAAGCCCTCGCCTGTGGTTGTGATATTGATGTCTCTCTTGAGGAAAATAGAGGTCACCGAATCCAATGCATTCTTGTAGATTTCTAAGGCCGGATTTGCATTTGGGATGTAATGGCCACTCATTCTACCGTAAGCTCTTTGGAACCTCATATTGAAAGACCCGACAGTTTCTCCCGACTCTCTCTTGATGCTGGAAAATTGTTGGTATAACACACTGGGGTCTATCACTTCCCCAAATTGTGATATAAAAGCTTTCTCTAGGTCATCCCAGCTAGTAATGGAATTGCTGGTGAGGTTTAAAAACCAGTCATAAGCTCCCTCCTGGAGAGTGAACGGGAACAATCTGCAGGCAACATCTTCATGCTGTATATTCAACAATTTTAAAGCATTTTTGAAAGCTAGCAGATGTTCTTCTGCAGTTCTTGTCCCATCATGTTTATACCTGGGGAGATACCTTTCTGGATTTCTGGGCAAGTCATGGGCTATACCCGGAATGTTCAAAGCAGTGGGGCCCAACCAATTTGCCATTATTACTTGGCTGACAGTGATATTCTGAGTTGTAATTGGATAACTGCCAGTGGAGATAAAACTGTTCTTAACTTGAGGTCTTCTCTGGCAATTTTAAAAACTGCACTGACAACTTTCAAAACTCGCCATTTGACAGTTTAAAAATGTTGGTGTTAAGTCCTGGAAAACTAACCACAAAATTTTAAATCAGCACTCACAAACTTACAATACTTGAACTGAGTTCAACAGCCCTCCTTCTAGCGCCAATTAGGTGTTGGTCCGGCTTTCATACGCACCCCGCGAAAGGATGGGCAGGAAGCCCCGGAGACACCCACGGGACGGATCCCACTCACTTTAGGATCTAGTCGGTTATCCAAGGTGCGAGTTACAGAGTTGGGTCGAATGGCTATTCACTCTTTTCCACTTCTGGAATAGATTTCAATATGGATCGCTCTGTTACCTTACAGGGGGTTCCCGAACTTGTTCAGTAGTTGCAAAAGTTGTTTATCGGATTTAACTTGAATTCTTGATCTAGCTCTCATGGGTCAGCAGATTTAAATAAAAGACAAACAAAGAAAATAAAAATGGATCATTCACCGAAAACAAAGAGAGGGTAGGGTAGGGCAGAAAAGAGAAGTTTATCAAACATCAACTGTAAAACCCTAAACTATCAATCTTATCTATGCTATCAGCTTCACAACAGAACAAATCAAAGAAGAAAGTGTCCAGCTAGTCTAAGATCACTTTCAACTAAGAGCACAAGGCAGAGTGAAACAGATCTAGCAAAAAATTATAAATCCAAGGGCAACTGGTTAAAACCGGTATCTTTCACCGACAACCTAGCTCACACAAAGTGAAGACAGAGCAATTAGAACAAACTTAACCTCAAATCTGTAATTTCCCTAGCAGACAAGAGAACAACTGAAGCCTAGCAGCATATTTAAACTTGATAATGGTAGATTCACAGCATATATCTAATAAACTTTAATGGAACGGAAAACAAAAGAAGATACACTTATCACACTCGCAAAATATTAGGCTCTTGGCCATGCTATCACGTAAAAGCTAAAGCACATCAACTCCAAGTCCAGAAACAAAGGATTTCACAAGATTTGCAAGAAATTGCTTATAAGCCTTTTATTTCTAAGTCTCCGCCTCCCGCGATTACATTGAGAAGAAGTATTTATAGACTCAGGACAGACCCTGATCTTTTCAAAAATATCTTCTTCTTTAACTGCAAATCTTATCTTTCTAAACCCTAGGACCCGGGTTTTACAATAAAAATCCATTTAAAATCAAAGTCCAGATAGAACTTAACCCTTCGGCAAATCAGGGGAGTCAACTGCCATAAATGGAGAAGATAAAATCTAAAGCCACTTGCATTCATCCGCAGCTGCAAATAAATGCCTCCATTAATTCTCGCTGGTGAGCCGGATGAGTCACCACTTCTCCATCAATTTGATCTCCGCAAAGCCATCCCCGAGTTGAAATTGTCTTCATGCTATTAATTCTGCAATAAATTTGCCATTGAATGCTTTCACCGGCATCTTCTCCTCTAGCATGGCGGTCCTCGATCAAATCTGCACTTTAACTTTGACTTTATGGCCTTTCCCTGTTGTCCCGTAAGTGCCAGATGGAATCCCGCATGAAAGACAAAAAGATTATATTAGCACTTTAATAAACATTAAATCAGAAGCTTTAAAGATTTAAATTAGATTAAAAACCGTAAAATAAGCTTGCATGTCGGCTTCTGTTTGTCTGCCTCACACTTTGACACGTGTCGCTACCCCAGGATGCCTTCGTTTCCCGCCGGAATGCACTTCGGTCCATTGTGGGACTTTCTCTCTCCTATCCGTGATCTCTCGCGACATGTCGCGATTTCGCGACATGTCGCGAAATCGCGACGTCCCCGCGCTCATCGCAACTTCTTCCCCGTCGGCCGCGAAACGCGACATGTCGCGATTTCGCGACATGTCGCGAAATCGCGCCTCCCGCCTCGCACAACTTTTCAACATGTCACGATTTTGACATGTTACACCCGCACCTTTGTACTTTTTTCCTCAATAGAACACGTCGCGATATCGCGACTCCTAGCATGCGTGACCGATTTTGCGACACATTTGCGACTTAGCCAATTTTCATTCTGCAGCCCACTTTCTCTCTCCTACCGTGAAAATGCGACATGTCGCGATTTCGCGACATGTCGCAAAATCGCGCCCTTCCGTACGTTTTCTTTCTCTCTCCTCCGGCGGCAACGATTTTGCGACACTTTCCAAAAATGGAAATGTCGCGATATCGCGACACTTCCAAAAATGGAAAGTGTCGCGATTTCGCTACACAAAAATGACTTAGCTGCTTTTTGATTTACCCGTCGCGATTTCGCGACATTTCCGAAAATGGAAGTGTCGCGATATCGCGACACTACCAAAAATGGAAAGTTTGATTTTTCATGAATTTATGCAACTCGTTTTCTGGATTTTTCTCGGTACCGTGCAAGATTTTATTTGTGCATGAATGATTCTAGCATGTAAAAAGTGAATTCTTGGATAACACAACTGGAATGCAAGAAAAAGCACAACTTTAAAAAGGAGGCAAGCAAATTTGGATTTAAAACCCGAAAATCATCAAGAGGGTCCCTACTGCAAAAATGAAAGTTCAGTGGCTTTCTAAGGATGGAATCTCATTTTTCAGTGGGGGTGTGTTGCTTCTCAACAGAAAGCAATTGGATGTTCTCCGATTTCTCTCCGTTGGGTCAGAACTGCAGCAAGTGTATGTTCAGAAGAAAAGGTGTACACATAAAAATATGCACTGAAATCTGGGCTTACCAGAACTGGTGCTTGTTTAATGGCTGTCTTGATTTCTTGGAAAGCTATTTTATCTTCTGTGGTCCAGACAATCTGAGTAGTTTTCTTTAGCATGTCATTCATTGGCTTGACTATCTCCGCAAAATAGGAGATGAACTTCCTGACATAGTTAATTTTTCCAAAGAAGGACCTCAACTCTTTCTTGGAATTGGGAAATGGTATGCTGGATATGGCCTCAACTCTGTCCGGATCCATGGAAATGCCATATTTTGTGACCAAGTGCCCAAGAAGCTTTCCTTCTGTTACACCAAAAATGTACTTCTTCGGATTCAAAGAAATGTCGAACTCCCTGCATTTGTTAAACACCGACTCCAAGTGTTTTACATGGTCAAACCAATATTTAGAGAAGACTGTTAAATCATCAATGTAAACAACAATGCATTTACCCATAAGCCCCTTGAAAGCATGATCCATTGTTCATTGAAATGTAGCTTCAGAATTTATTAATCCAAATGGCATCCTCTTGTAAGCAAAAGTTCCCCACTTAGTTGTGAAAGCAGTCTTCATTCTGTCTTCTTTCTCAACCAATATCTGATTATATCTTGAGAAACCATCCAGGAAAGACATCATCTCCAAACCATTGACAATCTGTAACACCTCATCCATAGAAGGCAGTGGATAATTATATTTCTCAGATGCCTTGTTTAAATTTCTAAAATCCACACATAGGCGGATCTCTCCATTTTTCTTTCTGACTGGCACCAGATTGGCCACCCAAGTAGAATGCCTGATGGGAAAAATAATGGCGGAACTCAATAGTTTTTCTACTTCTTTCTGGATGAGGGGCTCTAACAGAGCATTGACATGCCTCTGTTTTTGTCGAAAAGGTTTACAAAATTCTTTTAAAGGTATAATATGAGTGTAAAATTTCGGATCAAATACCTTTAAGTCTTTGTATGACCAGGCCATAACATCCTTGGACCTGTGAAGAAAATCAATCATACTTCTTTTTATTTCTGGATCACAGTTCTTAGCCAACTTGATGTGCCCGGGATCTTCTTCGATCCCTATGTTCAGGTTTTCAGTCTCACTATCTATGGCACCCAGATAATCCTCAGAATTCACCTTTTGCTTGATTTTGTCAACATCAAAGAGCCGCTCCAGCTCCACCATCCCTTTTGGAATTTTGTTGTCTTTCAACCTCATTATTCCCCTGTCATCATCTAACTGCTCCAGAGAGTATCTCTTTGGCCCTCATCGATTATAGCATTTTCAAATGTGTTAGTACTCTACAAAAAGTTTACAATCTGTTGATCATCAGAGAAAACCTGAAAATTATCTATATTGTTTGGAACTGAAGGACAAGGGACTAACTCAATCGAAAACTTGTTCCATTTAAATTCTTCCAATGGCTTTAAACTTGCAGCTGAAGAAGCCAAGACATCTGCATGTGAATTCTTCTCTTTGGGTATGTGTGTCATATTAAAAGCATCAAAGTCTTCTACAATATCCCAAGCCCGATGTTTGTATCCTTTTAAATAAGATGCTTTACACTGGAATTTACCCTTGACTTGATTTGCCACCAATTCTGAATCAGTAAAAACTTGAATATTTCTTGCTCCTTTGTCTAAAGCAAACTTCAGACCTAATACCAGAGCTTCATACTACTGCTAAATTATTTGTACAAGGGAACTGTAGGCAGTAAGACATAAAATATGTCTGACTTTCAGGCCCTTTAAGGACTTCCCCTATGCCAGAACCCTATTTAGATCTAGCCCCATCCACATGAAGTGTCCAGAATTCATTACTATGAACAGGATGGGCTTTATTAAACTTATCATTTTGCCCCGTTGTTAAATTGTAGACTCTAATATCTACCTCCACAATATTTACAGTTTCATTCTCTACATTGTATTATGTAATTGTATGCTTGTACCTGGGTTCTCTTTCAACCCGTAATTGATTTGCCACTCATTTCCACGGTAACCACATGTGTGAAAAATTTGTTGCCAAGTATCCGTTCAGAGATCTCGACCAATCCCTGCTCAAAAGCATCTCATACCCCACGGGGATATCCACAACCTGGATTTCAATTTTATGTTGAGCCCTTGGCTCAGATGCTAATTGGATATGAATATTTTGAAGTTCTCCAACAACTTTAACCTCTGATTTGTCTAATTGGACAACTCTCCTTTCAGACTTCATTGGGGTCAGACCCAACTGCTGACAAATGGCCAAAGGCATAACATTAGCAGATGCACCTGAATCTACCAAACAATTGTGTAAGTTCTTCCCAAAAATATGGATAGTCAGTAAAAAGGGGGGAACTTCAGTTTTCTCTTTGTACATGGCTAGATTCGTATTTTCTATTTTCTTCCCTTTGTCCAAAGGTTTTGTAGTATGCCCAGAGTATGTTTTTATCAGGTTGTCTCTCTGCTTTGAAATCTGGGCCAACTCATGTAGAGTAATGTTGGCCTTAATATTTTTCATATCCTCCACTATGTTATATCCTTTATTAAGTGGAGGGACAAAAGCATCTGGTCCTCTCAAATTCCCTCCCTTTGGTGGAGATGGATTATTGCTTGGAGAGGGGTCGGGAGGAACATTGTGAGAGTTGTCTAGAGGGGTTGATGTAGTATTAGGCTCTGGATTCCTATTTCTTAGGTTGTAATTATCTCTTCTGTACTGTTGGAAAGCCTGCACCTCATCCATAGGCATTTCAACTACATTCTCAGATTCATCCAGGAAAGTGAAAGAATCCAAGACCATAGCTGCACTATGGTCGGATGAACTTGGGCCATTAGTAGTTCTTTGACTTTCAGGAGAGATCAAATCCCCAGACAAGGCTTCAAATGCATTACAAAATTCCAGACAATCCAACTCCCCATACTGAGAAGTGGCATGTATTCTACACCAGTTAGGCAGAGCTAAATCGCAAATATTTACATCATGGCTTTTACCCTTGTAATATTTATTAGGTTCATATGGGGGCCTATTGAATCTGTTTGGTTGATATGAATATCTGTTTGAGTTGTCCCCAGTAGAAACTTGCCTTTTAAAACTCAAAAAATGATTGGCCAGCTTTTGAACTATCTTTGAGACTTCTTCAACTCTTGCATTGTCAGCCTCTTTTCCTGGGTTCTGTACATTCTCAACAGGTGCCACAGCCAATGGATTTGCTGATGGTAAAGTCTGACAAACTGGCAACATCATCTGATGTGGTATGATTGAACACAAGGGTAGCTTGTCTTATCGAAGGAATTTTTTGAGCATTTAAAGGCTGGGGTCCCAACTGTCTTTCCAAAATCAAAGCTTCTTTATAAGCTTCTGTCAAATTAGTAACAGTGAGATCTCTCTTCAAGAAGACAGAGGTCATGGGATCCAGAGAGTTTTTAAAGATCTCTAGTGCCAGGTCTGCATTCGGTACATAATACCTAGTAAGTCTGCCATAAGCTTTCTAGAATCTAACATTATAGGATCTGATAGATTCACTTAATTCTCTTTTGATGCCAGAAAACTGTTGATATAAAATATTAGGATCTATCACTTCACCGAACTGTGACACAAAAACTTTTTCTAAGTCATTCCAGCTGGTGACAGAATCATTAGTAAGATTTAGAAACCAGTCATATGCTCCCTCCTGGAGAGTGAATGGGAACAGTCTGCAGGCAACATCTTCATGTTGTACATTTAATAATTTCAAAGCATTCTTGAATGCAACCAAATGTTCTTCTGCAGTTCTTGTCCCATCATGTTTATATCTGGGGTGATATCTTTTTGGATTTTTGGGCAGGTCATGGGCTATACCCAGAATATTCAAAGCAGTGGAACCCAACCAATTTTCCATCACTACTTGGTTGTCAGTGATATTCTAAGTTGTGGTTGGAGTAACTATCAATGGTGATAAAACTATTTCAGATAGAGACTTGGCCCTTCTGAGGCTACTTCTTCTCGGAGTTTCTAATTCAGGGACAAGGAGCTCTCTAGCTCTGGGGTGGGACCTTGTTACCCTGTATGTAGAATCCAGCTTTTCACAAGCACTTACAAACTTACAATCATTAACAGAGTACTAAACTTGAGGTTTTATTTTTTGGTAATCTTAAAATATTGTACTGACAATTTACAATACTGACCGGATTTTAGTAGGCCCTCCTTCTAGCTCCATTTTTAAATGTTGGTCCGACTTTCATACACACCCCATGAAGAATGAGCATGAAACTCTGATAACACTTATACGGGATAAATCCCACTCACTTTAGGATCTAGCTGGTTATCCAAGGTGCGAGTTATAGAGTCGGGTCGAATGTCAATTCACTCTTTTCCGCTTTTGGAATAGTTTTCAATATGGACTGTCTGTTACCTTACAACGGGCTCACTGAACTTGTTCAGTAATGTTCAGTAGTTGTCACTTGTTGACAATCAGATTTAAAATTGATTCTTTGATCTAGCTCTTATGGGTCAGTAGATTTAAATAAAAGACAAAATTAAAAGAAAATAAAAATGGATCATTTCACGGTAAAACAAAGAGGGTAGGGTAAGGCAAAAAAAGAAGTTTATCAAACTTAACTGTAAAACAAAACTACCAATTTTATTTATACTATCAGCTTCACAACAGAACAAATCAAAGAAGAAAGTGTCCAGTTTTATAAGATCATTTTCTACTAAGAGCATAAGGTAGGGATGGAACAAATCAAATAGAAAAATTATAAACAGAAGGGAAGTCGGTTAAAATTGATATCTTTCACCGGTAGCCTAGCTCGCACAGTGAGGACAGAGCAATTAGAACAGGCCTGAACCTTAAATCTGTAATTTTTCCCTAGCATACAATAGAACAAATGAAGCCCAATAGCATATTTAATCTTGATAACATAGATTCACAGCATATATTTAATAAACTTTAAAGAAACAGATAACAAAAGAAGATGAACTTATCACAATCTGTAAAATATTAGGCTCCTGGCCATGCTATCACAGAAAACAAAATCACATCAACTTCAAGTCCAAAAATAAAGTATTTAACAAAATTTGCAAGAAATTGCTTCAACAGCATTTTATTTCTAAGTTTTCGCCCCTACGATTACATTGAGAAGAAGTATTTATAGACTCAGGACAGACCTTGATCTTTTTAGTAATATCTGCTTCTCCAATCGTAAATCTTATCATCTCAAACCCTAGGACCGGGTTTTACAATATAAAGCCATTTAAAACAAAGTCTTGATAAAACTTAACCACTCTGCAAATCAGTGCAGTCACTTGCCATAAATGGAGAAGATAGAATTCGAATGCCACTTGCATTCACCCGCAATTGTGAGTAAATGCTTTCATTAATTCCCTCGGGTAATCTAGATGAGTCACCACTTCTCTGACATTTCATCTCCGTAGAGCCATCCCTGAGTTGAAAATTTTTGCAAGCCGTTAATTCTGCCATAAATTATCATTAAATGCATTCATCGACAAATTTCAGTAACTGTGTGTAGATATTTCCATTTTTCGGTCAATTCTCGACATACTTCGTTAAATGGGCAGCTGCTTAGTCACTGTAAAGTCTCTTTGCAGCCAGATCTGTAAAATTTGGATGAAACAACAATTTTCGGCATCTTTGATTTCAATATAGTTGTCTTTGATTAATTTGCACTTAACTTTGTCTTTATGGCCAATTCTTCGTTATCATGCAAGTGCCAGATGGCCTCCTGCATGAAAGACAAACAAGGATTAGCATTTTAAAATTATTAAATCAAAACTTTGAATATTAAAATGAAGCCCTAAAGTTTAGTATATGTAGCTCTAATCATCTGATACGTGGCCTGCTTCGTCTTGACACGTGTCACAAAATCGCGACACGTGTCCATTTCCAGCTATTTTCCATTTTTGGGCTCTTTTTTGCCAAGGCCGCGAAAATGCGACATGTCACGATTTCGTGACATGTCGCGAAATCATGACCTGCTTCCCTGTCGTTGCTGCGAAAATGCGACATGTCATGATTTCATGACATGTCACAAAATCATGACTTTCCCTAGCATCGTGCAACTTTTCGCTCCACAGACCGTGAAAATGCGACATGTCGCAATTTCGTGACATGTCACGAACTCGCGACCTTCCCTTGCCTTCGTGCATCTTTCTCTTCATGTGTCGCGATTTCGTGATGTCGTGAAATTGCGACGTCACGATTTCGTGACATGCACCTTGCCTTAGCCATTTTTTTGTCTTGCCAGCCATGAAACCGTGACATGTCATGATTTCGTGACATGTCGCGAAATCGCGACATCCCCCCTTCCTTGGTTGCCTTCTGCAATTGCGTCACGATTTCACGACGTCGTGAAATCGTGACGTCGCGATTTCGCGACACTCTTTCGGTCTTGGGCCCCCTCTGCCAACTGCATCGTGATTTCGTGATAATTTTATGCCTTAGACTTTTTTTTGAACTTTGCCGACCGGGTTTTACCTTGTTGACCTTACTTTGTTGTCTTCCAATTTGTGTCACGATTTCGTGACCTGTGCCTCTACAACTCTTCCAACTGTCACAATTTCGTGATGCCCTTCCTGCCTTGGGCCTTCTCTTGCCATCCTGTCGTGATTTCGTGACACTTTCATGCCTTGGCTTCTTTTGAACTTTCATGTAGCAAAAATGTGACATGTCGCGATTTTGCGACATGTCGCGAAATCATGCCTCTTTCATGCCTTAGTCATTTTTTCTTCCTCGCAGCCGCGAAAATGCAACATGTCACGATTTCGTGACATGTCGCGAAATCGTGACCTGTTTTGTCCTTTGCCTCCCTTTTGCCTCCTGCAACCGCAAAAATGCGACATGTCATGATTTCATGACATGTCGCGAAATCGCGACGTTCAGTACGATCTGGATTTCTCTCTCCTAACCGGTAGCGATTTCATGACATTTCCAAAAATGGAAAGTGTCGTGATATCGTGACATTTCCAAAAATGGAAGTGTCACGATTTTGCTATGTTTCTAGGACTTGGCGGATTTTTCTAAAACCTGTCGCGATTTCGCGACATTTCCAAAAATGAAAGTGTCGCGATTTCGTGACTTTGCCAAAAATGGAAAGTTTTGATTTTCAATGAATTTATCTGTCTGTTTTCTGCATTTTTTTCATTCCGATGTAAGATTTTCTTTATCTATGAATGATTCTAGAATGTAAAAAGTGAAGTCTGAGATAACAAATCCAGAATGCAAGAATACTTGGATACTTTGACACAGACAAAACTTGAAGAAGAAAGAGGCAAGTAAAAATTTGGAATTAAAACCTGAAAAATATCAAGAGGGTCCTTACTACAAAATGAAAGCTCAAGGTTTTCAAAGGATGGAAATTCATTTTCAGTGGGGGTGTGTTGCTTCTCAACATGAGGTTAGGAGAATGGAGATCATCCCAATTTGGGAGATCTCCAATGGGGAGGGTCTCTAACGGCGCAAACACGCTTCTACCCGGATTAGAGACACCGTTGGAACAAAGGCTAATTGAGAAAAATCAGTTTTGGGATAAGATCGTCTGGACGTCCTAGCCCAGACGAAATCATCCGATCTGAGGTGATATCGTCTGATCGATGATGATATCGTCAAATGGTCAAAACAAACTCTAAAAATGGCACGAGAAAGGAGGAAACAGGTTAAACGACGGTTTGGGAGCGATTTTGGGGTTTGAAATTTGAATTTGAATATTTACTAGAGTAATTGTAATTATTAAGGTTTTATTGTGCCAATTTTAGGGTGCTACATTTTTCCCTCTCTTTAGAAAATTTTTTGAAGAAAATGCATTAAATATGAGTTCTTCTCGATCTACGAGAAAGCAAAAATTATTTCCATTTTTAGGCGATGATTCTTGGTCGAATCGTATGACAGCTTACTATGGTGCCCCCTTCGTGTTTTTACCCAAATCGAAGGTTTGAGGTAAA
Organism: Wollemia nobilis; assembly: GCA_028583015.1. Lineage (NCBI taxonomy): Eukaryota > Viridiplantae > Streptophyta > Pinopsida > Araucariales > Araucariaceae > Wollemia > Wollemia nobilis. Next base: position 7,035,010 of record JAQPPZ010001323.1, read on the forward strand.
AATGTGAAAAAGAAAAATTTTAAATGTTTTTAATTATTTTTTGAATAAAATTAAGAAAAATAGGGTAAAACCTTAATTCATTTGTTACTGTTCATTTTCCTAGTTTTCTGGTTTTAGAGCTCTAGAGACAAAAATGGTCGAGACAGCACACAGATCGACAGAGGCCCGGTGCGGGCTACGCGTAAGGGTCTAAACTTAGTTTAGAATGCTTTACTATAGAATTTCATGCTTTTTAGACTATATTTGCTTGATTTTTGAGCATCGCGACCGTTTTTGGGCCATCGACATCATCGAGACGAAATCATCTTGATTTTGCTAAAATCGTCTCGATATCGTCGATTTCGTCTAGGGGCGAAATCGGTGATAGGGGGATGATTTTGTCCAATAAGGGATGATTCCCTCATGCGAAATCAGAGATGAATTTGCTCAAATTTGGGATGATATCATCCAATTGTGGACGATATCATCATTTATAAAATTGAACTTATTTTAACTTGAATTTTTTTTATGAATGTTTGATTAATGATTGTTATTGTTGATTTTGTTTATGTTGCAGAGAGGATTACTAAAGAGTAGAGAATGGAAATATGGTGGGTTGAGGGATGACTTGGCCACCCTATCTCAAGTAGAGTGAGATCAGCTGGCACAAGTCAGCTTGTAGCACATGGCAGACATGCCATAAGTTTCTACAAACATGGGGCTATTGACAACACTAGCAGAGAGGTGGTATCCGGTTCTTCCTATTTTTAGTTACCGACAGGGGAGATGACTCCCACACTAGAGGATGTATGGAGTATTTTTAGGATCCCCATACAAGGACGACTGATCACTCCCATGGCCAATCAAGGCCATGTGATGATGCGACTATGTGGTGATCCGAGCTTTGCCCTAGAGAAGGGCAGAGTGAACATCGAGTCGCTACGCCAGATTCCTGGGGCATCTAGACTCATACAGGTTTTGTTTGGGGTGGTAGGTGGACTTTTGTTGTGCCACTAGAGTGGATGCAAGGTACCATGGGTACTGACAGATGTGGTCTATGACATGAGAGACCATGAATACAAATTTGCTTAGGGGAGCTTTGTATTCTATCAGTTGTATAGGATCCTTCATGGGGTCGTATACAAAGGCAGCTGATGTCTGGTTATGACATCACTACTATAGGTTTGGTGCTAGGAGCACATTGTGGTACGAAGGCCAATAGGGCTCCCACTGAAAAGGATTGATGGGGAGAGGCCTTGATTTTTCTACTGGTGGCTCTAGAGAGGGGCACAATAGCAGATAGATCTACCAGTGTCTCAGAGACTACTAGATGACCTCATCTCTGACCAGATCACCTAGAGGCCTTAGAAAGATCATCCAGGGTGGACCGAGGATGGACAGGAGCTGGCTCACATCAGGAGCGTCTGTTGGTTGAGGATGGATAGGGGAGAGGTGGAGCTCCACCGATATGACCAAGTTTTGAGGCATTTCAGTCTACAACAGGGGATTCCATCTCTGAGAGACTACGAGTTTTCCCAAACTATCTGGGATAACACTACAGTTAGTAGGGCTCCAGATATGCAATGATTCTAGAGTCAGGACACAAATGATGCCCCCATTCAGCCAGTGGATGGGGACGACGCTGGGGTAGCCAACGGCTATGATGCCTGGTACACAGGCATTCGCCCTCCTCGAATGACAAGGGCTTAGGGTTTGATTCACATAGTTGTGCTTTGGATGGGGAGGCAGTGCCAAGAAGCCATTGAGGTAGCACAGGGTCATGACGAGAGAGAGTAGAGGAGGCCATAAGCTCAACAGAGGCCATGATAGCAATAGAGGAGGGAGGAGATACCCCCTTATCCATAGAGAGAGAGGCCACCATCACTTGATAAGGGCAAGGGTGTTGACACTAGGGAGAGTAGCGAGACAACGACTCTCTGAGAAGAGATAATCCGTCTTCAAGAATAGGTGTAGACATTGCAGGATAAGGCTACATGCCATCGAGCTGAGGTTACATAGCTTAGAGATGAGATTGCATGCCTTAGAGCATGGGGCAGAGGAGCGAGCACTCAAGAGCTGGTGCAGTCGATTGCTTAGATCATGTTCTACCAGGGTATCTACTTCCAAATGGTGCCATAGGATCAGAGGGTACAACTACTAGCTGGCATTGCTGACCCAATCAGGATTAGGTCATCGAGGACTTCATCTCGATCGACGACTAGGACTCACAGTACCACACATACTACGATGGGGCCACCTCATCCACCTCAGGGTGGGGGAGGAGATGAGGCTGAGATCTTGAGGGGTTCTCGAGGCTAGGCTACTGCACTGTATAGACTGATTATATGATTTGAGAGGATTGAGTATGCTAAGATGTAGATTGTGGCATACCAATCTATTTTTGAGATGATGTAAATATATTTGATATATATATATAGATGAGATATTTTTTGATCATATGACTTGTCTTATGCATTTGTATAATGTTTTAATGTTTGAAGTGTGATTGATTTAATAATTCATGTAATTATGTCATTGGAAATATTATGGTTGAAATGTCATGCTTGAAAAATTTAAATGAAATAATCTGATGGAACAAATTGGTTGTTTGTGATGTGGTGATTTGATAAAAATAAAAAAACTTTTAACAATAATTTCAAAGGACATTGTTGCTATTATAGACCATTTCATGGAGTCGTCGCTCACTCGGTCGTCAAGCTAATCCCAGTATAGAAATATTTTTAAAAAGTAAAGAGTGCTTAAGAGACTGTCTTAAGACTTTGGTGTAATGGTGCAAATGATGATGATGATGGTTTGTTTTCAGATTTTCATAAAAATAGTATGCATGAAATAATGTTAAAATGATTTTTGCTAGGCATAAATTCCTAAGTGTGATAAATTTTTTAGATAATTCCCTAGGAATTATACCATCATTGCAAAATTGAAGGTTGACATAATGACATGAAATAGTGATAATGTGCATGCTTTTGAAAGCATAATTGTGTAAAATAATTATTTAAGTCATATGTTCTTTATGATTTGATTTGAAATAAATGGAGAATAAAAATTGGTACAATGGTTTGTGCTAGGCATAGAATATGTAGGTATAGACTTATACCATCATCGCGAAATCCAAAAATAGATAGCTTTATTGCATGGTTGATTTTTAATAAACAGAAAATATGAAGATGAGGACTTGTGCTAGGCATAAAATTTCAATTTTGGTTTTGGAACTATACCATCATCGCGAAAGTCGACAATATATATATATATGTGTTTTGATTGTATGGTTTTGAAAGAAATTTTGATTTTTTCTATTATGCATGTAGTTGTCTTTATACTAAACAACTATTCTCAAATAAGAAAATGAAATTATTCCAGACAATTTGCAAAAATATTTCAAAGTATCTTGAAGACAAAAGTTAGATTTATAAGGAATCCCATGTGCATATGTGAGTTCATTTCCAATCTTGATTTATCATAATGATACATAAAATCTCTCAAATACAATATGCTAGATTTAATCGAATAAGATATTCTCGTAATGGATTAAAAACTTTTCTCAAATAATCTAAATGATTATCTTCAATAATAGAGCGAGATATAATATCATCTACATAATCATGTAGGATATCATGCATCATATCATGAAAAATATAGGTCATAGCTCGTTGATAATTTGCACCTACGTTCTTTAAGCCAAATGGCATCACTTTCCAACAAAAGGTACCCTAGGGGGTAATAAAGGCTGTTTTAGCCTGATCTTCAGGAGCTATCCGGACCTTATTATAACCAGAGAATCCATCCATTAAGGACATCATCCCACTCCCGGCAGTAAATTCAATGATTTGATCCATGTTTGGAAGAGGAAAATCGTCTTTAGGGCATGTAGCGTTAATATCTCTAAAATCTATGCAAACCCTAACTTTGGTATCTTCTTTCTTGGTGACTGGAACTACATTTGAGATCCATTCAGCATAATCATTAGCTTGTATAAAAACAACATTCAGGAGTTTTTCTAACTCCCCTTTGACTAGCAGGGCCACTTTGGGATGCATTTTTCTAAGTTTTTGTTTAACAGGTTTAGCATCCGGATGGACTACTAGATGATGCATGACTACGGAAGGGTCCAGACCTGGCATATCTTCATATGTCCAAGCGAAGACATCTTCATATTCTTTAAGGAATGCAATGTATTGCTCTTGTTTTTCTTGACTTAATTCTGATCCAATATTGATTATGTGAGGACTATCCTCAGTTCCAATATTAATTTTAATGATGTTTTCTACTTCCATGTGTAGATCTCTTTCAAAATTAGGTGGGGCGAGTGAAACACCCAATTATTGTAATTATTTTAAGGTTAAGTTGGATAATTCATCTTGAGGATTAGTGGTCTCAAGTTGGGCTATAGTTGGTATAGAACCATCAAAATAAAATCCATTATGTAAAATCCCTTCAATAGAGACATCGTGGAAGATATCTCCTTCCAACTCATCATCGAATTTAGCAATCATTTCAGGGTAAGCTATGGATAGCATGTTACATGTAAATTGCTAATTTTTTAGAGGCATATCATCACGCCTATCCAAATAATCTTGATAACATATGAGTTGATCATCATCTTCAAAAGGAAAGGGTTGACCCTTACTAGGAAATAGGCCCACACCATAGCGGGCAGGCCACGGTTCTACCTCGAAAGGTTCTTTCATATCATTTTGGAAATGTCCCAAGCCTTTCCCTTTATATCCCATTTTAAGCATTATAGGTTTAGATTTAATATACTCATTGGTAAAATAACATCTGGCATATCCATCATGATGAGTTTTGATATTCTAAGGGATTCTTCCCTAGTCATATCCTTTATAAATGAAGGCACAACTCCCGACTTGGTAAGTACTTCCCATAGGTTGTGGGATGCCCAAGGTACGAGGATATGGTGGCAAGTTATTTAAAAGAATTGAATCTTGCATGAAAGCATTTGTTTTTTTTGATATTAAGATTGTGGATAAATCTGGTAAAAGTTCATCAGAAAGAGCATAAGATGTAGAAGGATCATTCCCTATATCTTTATATGTGGAAGGTATGATAGATGTTGATAATGTGGAGGTATTAATAGATGGGTCTATAGGTTTTGAAATTATAGGGATGGAACATGAAGGATTGGTTATGGATTTAAGATCTTTTCGAGGTTCTAGAGTGGTTTGTTTAGAATATTGTTGATCTATATATGAGGATGAAATTAATGGAGGAGAAATAGGTGAAGCTATGGGTGTGTGTTTCATAGTTTTAGATGAAAAATAAGAATTAGGATGTGTGGATGACAGAGCAGGGAAAAATTGCACTCTAACAGGCTCTGCCAAAGCACACATATCAAAGGGTCTAGGATCACCATGGATAGTGACCAACTGATTTTTAAATTCGAATTTAACACATTGGTGTAAAGTTGATGGGACAGCCCGCATTGCATTGATCCAAGGATGATCCAAGAGCATATTGTACGATGTGGGGCAATGTACAATAAACACAGTGGTATCTAGAGTTTGAGGACCAATTTGTAATGGGATGGTAATAACTCCACACATTTCTTGTGTTTCATCATTGAAAGCTTTGATAATCATGTCAGTTTTCTTCATTTCATCACTTCTAAAGCCAAATCGTTGGTAGAAGTCAAAAGTGCAAATGTTTAGAGATGAACCATTATCAATCAGGACTCTTTTAACAACTACATCTCCAATTAGAGCAGTAATATATAAGGGGTTATCCTTATGTAAACTGTGTTGTGTGATATCTTTATCCTGAAATTCAATACAATCGACTTCTCTAGTGATGATAGTATTGGCCATGGCTTCAGGTTGAATGTTTTGAGGTACCATCATTTGGCTTAATGTAAGCATAAACTCATCCCTATGGGTAGGAGAAGATCTTAATAAATCCAAAAGGGAAATTCTGGCTGTAGTATTAGATAATTGCTCATTAATATTGTAAGGGGGTTTAGGTTGAACATTGGGAGCATGATTCCATTTATTGAGATTTTTCAAAAAAAATGGAGCTGATCCATCATTCTGGTTTGGTTCTTGTTGAGAATTTTGAGCCTATTTTTGGGTAATTACTTTGATGGTACCTACAATGTTATATTGAAGATGCTAAAATGGTCTCGGTTGAGCGTTTATGGCTTGTTCATTTGGGAGGAATTGATTAGAAGAGGGTCAAGTTGTAACTCTTCTAGGAAATGGTTCTTCTGGAACCATAGCATCTGTGATGGGTTGAATAGGATCTAATTCATTTTCAAAACTATTCGATTGGTTTGAAGTGATTTCCATGTCACTTCCAGTATCTGATTCTATATCACTAGGATCTGGAGTTTGAAAATTATGTAGGGGCTTGGTCATGACTAGGGATAAGGTTGTGTCAAATGTTTGAGGATCCTAAAAAGGTAATTGTTTGCTAATAGTCCCTACATATCAGGTAGGAGGAGGAAAATTATGATGCTCAATTTGATTGGTCACCTCTTTACCATGTCTTGGTAAAGGATGTTGAAATATGTCTAATGATTGATTAGCATTTTGATTTTGATTTTGGGGAATGTTCTTTTGAGGATTATTAGGAGCATTTTGTTTAGGTTGGAAGGCTTGCACCTCCATTTCATTATTATCAATCAGATATTGTATTTTATTCTTCAACATTTTACAAGCATTGGTAGAGTGTCCAGGTCCTCTATGGAAATCACAGTGTAAGTTAGCTCTGTATCTAGGTATAGTTGGATCAGGTTCCTGGATAGCTGGTAATTGAATCAAACCTATTTCGAGTAATTGAGGTAAAATAGTTGATAATGGTTGGTTCAATCTAGTAAATTCTTGAGGAGGTTTATCAGGAGGTTTCAATATAAATTTTTTTGTTGTTTTTGTTGCATTGATATTAGCAACATTTTTGCTGTCAGTGACTCCGTCACCTATGACTTGTTTGTTTTTATATTGATTTCTTGAGGTTTTCTCATCATCCTTCTTCCTAATTTGGCCTCTCCTAATGAGGGCATCTTCTACTCTTCGAGCTAAATCTATAGCTTGATCGAAGGTAGTTAAAGTAGCAGTTGATAACTCATAAGATATTTGTTCTTGCAAATTATTGATAAAAATGTCCAACATTTCCCTATAAGGTAGCACAAAGTGCAATTTTCCTATCAACTACCTCCATCTAGCTAAGAAATTAGCAAAACATTCATCTTTGTCTTGTTTTAAGTTGTATAAATCTTTAATGGTGACATGCCTCTCAATGTAGGCACTAAATTGATGGACAAAAGATTTAGCTGTTTCTTCAAAATTTCTCAAAGAATGAGTGGGTAGTTGATAGTACCACTCTAATGCCATTCCACCTAAACTTTTTGGGAAAATTTTTAGTAATAGCAAGTCATCATGTGATATATCATGACATGCTATCCTAAACATGCGAAGATGCTCTATGGGATCTTTAGTTCCTTTATATATAGGCAGGATGGGCATGGGAAAATGCTTAGGGTACGGTTGTGCTACAACTATGGGATCCAAAGGTTGACTACATATCTATCGATAATTGTACGAGGGACGGTAGGGATCTATCTGGTCCATACGCGAAGCTAACTATTTCACCATGGCTTCCAGATTACTAGTTTGCCCACCATATTGGTCCGGTAGGGCATTAATATGGGATTTGTGAGCATATGATGGAGGGACATGGAGATTAGATGCTATATTGCTATTGTGTAAATTGTTGGTAGGAAATGTGTTATGAAGGAATTTTGAAGTTGTATTATGTTGTATTCCAGATTGTTGAAAATTGGTGTTTGGCTTCATTTTAGGTTTTTGTTTACTTAAAGCATATTGATCAATAGTTTGGTAAAGTAAAGCAGTGAAGGAAGTTTTATTTTGTGTGGTAATTATTTTAGGCTTAATAATAGGTTCCTTAGGAGGTTGGATAACCTGTTGTTTTTGCATGTTTTGAATCATAGTGACCATATCTCTATTGGATGGTCCAGCCTTATCACTTTCTTGATCAATGAAAGACAAGGGATTAGTGTGCACATCAAACATATGTTCCATGGCTGCTTGAGTGTCACTAATTTGCCCTTTATAAATACAAACTACCATATTAAGAGCGCTAATGTTATTATTGAAAATTTTCTAGAAATGATCTAAGTTATCAAAAGCAATAGTTCCATCTGGAGCTATTCTAGGGGACGAGGATCCATCCTATTTAACATTTTCTTCTTGTTCATCTACAGCAAGCTCATCGTCTTGCTGGTCTAGAGTTTCTTCTTCCGGGATTGGATCCTTAGGAAGGACATTTGGGTTTCTAGTTTTATCTTCTAACCAATCTTCTTCTTCTCCTTCAGTTTGTTTACCATTCCTAAGTTTAGGCATTGTGCTTAATTTATATTTCAGCAAATATATATATATATATATATATATATATGCAACAAGCTTAAGAGGTATATATTAATTATATACCTACTACAATATTTAAAATGAAATGTTTTGGTTTTTATTATGTTTTTTAGTTTTTCTTGTTTTTGTAATAATATTGTAAATATAACAAACAACACAATAAATGCAAGAAATAATGAAAGCAATGATCTAGTTTTCTATAAATAATTTATAAATGTCATTAATGGGCTCAAGTTCTTTAGGAGTCATGAAGTGTTCTTCTTCAAATTGGAAATTTTCTTTCAAAAATTTAATGAAAATGGCTATAGTGATATTATCTGTCTCAGATTCTGGTTGATAGAAGTAAAGCTCGTGGCAATACTCTCGATATAACACAGCTCGAGGAACTCTATTCCATATTTCTCTATCTGTAAGAATGACCTCTTGGTCTTCTACATGACCTAGGAACTGGTGTATAGTGGTTGCATTCTCGAGGTATTCCTCGAAGGTGAACAATTCTAAAGACACAAGAGCTCTCCTATAAGCTAACCATCTATGGCAGGCTCTCTGAAGTTCATGATAAAAGATGAGTTGATGAGGATCCAGGATTCTATCTAGGACAAGCCTCTTGATTTGTTTAAGTTTTGTTGACCTATATGAAATGACACCTAGTCTTCTATCAAGTTCGTCCCACAAAAGTTGATTTCTATCTGTTTCAAGCACACTAAGCACATAATTGATTTCTATGGCTGCTAATTGGTTTTCAACATTTATAGTAACTGCTAATATTTTCTTAGGAGCTACCATATAAACATGATATGCAACTTATTAATTTTAAATGATTTGAAATGCATATATGCTTTTGGTTGTTTTATTTTTTTGTTTTGTTTTCAAAAGGTTTTAAATGAATTCACGTCGGGTTCACCAAAATGTATCGCTCCAAATTTTTCACACCCTTACGTTTAGGCTATAGGATCCGTTCTTGGAAGGGGGATGTGAAAATGATGGCACGGTACCTCGGACTGAGAGGCCTTGTGAAGGTCTCAACTCTCGGGGGAGGTGTATTATGGTGATTTTTTGATGGATGGTGGGTTCACCAGGAAACATTTGAATGGTAGTTTCCACACCTAGGTTGGGAATGTGTTTAATGAGTTCAATTTTATCTTTAAACATTCGAGTCCTAGGTTTGGCCAAATGAATCTAAATTGTACTTATTATGAAAATGCAGGCTAAATGAAATATAGAAAATAGATTTTAAATAGAAAACAAAGGGAAAAAGCTAAATTACATAGCCATACCTGATCTGGATGTGATCTGGATGTCTAATGGAGATTTTGATTTTTGAAGCAGTCCAGATCATCTAGAATTTGATAGAATCGTCTCCGAACTACAGGATCGTCTGAGATCTGACGAATTCGTCAGAGACCTGCAAACAGAGAAATAGACACAAAATACAAAAAATACAACAATGCTAATAGAGGATAAAGATGTAAAATGGCAATAAAGATGTTAACAGATAATCCTAAATAGAAATGCAAGTAAATTACGATGTTTTAATAGTTAATCATGATTTCATTATGCAATTAAACTACATGGGTGAACTCCAAGATGTAGAATAGTAGAAAATAATAAATAAACTAACTAAATGTAGAATAGAACAGGAGCTAAAAAGAGAAAAATGCAAACTCTGGGCATTGATTGCCCCCAATGATGATTATAGTCGAAATCATCTCTAATTTGATAGGATTGTCTCAGATCTGAACAGGATCGTCTGCAATGATGTAAGCTTGCTCTGGCTGAAAAATGATAAGGTTCCTGCAAGAAAATTGGATGCAACAAATGTAGATGGTAATACAGATTATTCTAATGCATGTGAAGGTTGATTTATAGGAAAATTTAGCTAGGGTAGGTTAAGGGGGATTCCTAAGTTTAAATAGGCTTATGAGGGAGGTTAGGAGGTTGGAGATCATCCCAATTTGGGAGATATCCAATGGGGAGGGTCTCTAACGATGTAGAAATGCTTCTGCCTTGATTAGAGATGTCGTTGGAACAAAGGCTAATTGAGAAAAATTAGTTTTGGGACAAGATCGTCTGGACGTCCTAGCCTAGATGAAATTGTTTGATCTGAGGCGATATCATCTGATCGGCGACGATATCATCAAATGGTCAAAACAAACTCTAAAAATGGTGCAAAAAAGGAGGAAACAGGTTAAACGATGATTTGGGAGCGATTTTGGGGTTTGAAATTTGAATTTGAATATTTCCTAGAGTAATTGTAATTATTAAGGTTTTACTGTGCCAATTTTAGGGTGCTATAGAAGGGAATGGTCATGACTATGGAAATGTGAAAAATGTGGGTGAAATTGATAACTGCGGTATTTGAACTATGAGTACTTTCATGACATTGATTTTGAGCGATAAGTAACATACCATCATGGTGCTAGACATGTATGCACAACTCTAAAATGTAAAGTGCTAATGATGAATATGCCTAAATGCAAGTTATGATAAAATGTTATGCGATGTTATGCAATATTTTTTAATTTTTGAAACTTTTATGGATATGTATGTATGAAAGTGCAATGCGATGCAAATGTTTTTGTATTTTGATGTTTTGATGATTTTTTTTGAATTTTTGATTGATATGTATACACATGTGACCAATGGGCTTACTTGGTAGCCATTAAGGAATTTGGAGGGACCAAAGGGCTTATGGATGCCTTTGGGGATTTTAGGTTTGACCTAGATGATCGTAGATAGTCTAGGAGCATTTTTAATTGACCTAGATGATGAGAACCTACTAGGAATGTTTTGGGTGACCTAGACATGCAGCGACACTTAAAAAGTATCTACAACTACCTAGGGACATTTTTCTATGACCAAAGGGCTTAAGGATGACTTTGGGGATTTTAGGGTTGACCTAGATGATCGTAGATAGTCTAGAAGTATTTTTACTTGACCTAGATGGTGAGAACCCGCTAGGAGCATTTTGGGTGACGTAGACGTGCAACAACACTTAAAAAGTGTCTACAACTACCTAGGGGTATTTGGCTATGACCAAAGGACTTAGGGATGCCTTTAGGGCTTTTAGGGTTGACCTAGATAATCATAGATATTCTAGGAGCATTTTTACTTGACCTAGACGATGAGAACCCACTAGGAGTCTTTTGGGTGACCTAGACATGTAGCGGTACTTAAAAAATGTCTACAACTACCTAGGGGTATTTGGCTATGACCAAAGGGCTTAGGGATGCCTTTGGGGATTTTAGGGTTGACCTAGATGATCCTTGATAGTCTAGGAGCATTTTTCCTTGACCTAGATGATGAGAACCCGCTAGGATCCTTTTGGGTGACCTAGATGTGCAATGGCACTTAAAAAGTGTCTACGACTACCTAGGGGCATTTGGCTATGAACAAAGGGCTTAGGGATGCTTTTGGGGCTTTTAGGGTTGACCTATATGATCGTAGGTAGTTTAGAAGTGTTTTTACTTGACCTAGATGATGAGAACCTGCTAGGAACCTTTTGGGTGACCTAGACATGCAGCGGCACTTAAAAAGTGTAAATGACTACCTATGGGTATTTGGCTATGACCAAAGGGCTTATGGATACCTTTGGGAATTTTAGGGTTGATATAGATGATCTTAGATAGTCTAGGAGAATTTTGACTTGACCTAGATGATGAGAACCTGCTAGGAGCCTTTTGGTTGCTCTCTAAGCATGAAATGGCCACAAGTGAAGGATTTTCAAGGGTTTAGGATCCTCGAAACCTTCAAGTGAAGCTAAGCGATAAGTTCCAGACCCTATTTGACTAGTGATGACAAAGGGACCTAACCATTTTTCTACAAATTTTTCCCGCAGGTGGGGCAACAAGCTAGAATTTTGTTGGTTCTCTTTCAATACAAGATCACCAACCTAAAAGTCTCTAAGATGGACTTTCATATTGTAGGATCTTTTGATCCGCTCTTGATACACATGTATATTCTTAAGCGCATTAATGCGATGCTCATCCAACAACATAAGTTTATCTAGGTGATATTGTTGTACAATATCATCATCAATAAATTCCTGCATGGAGATGCACAGTGATGGGATTTCTAACTCTAGAGGTATGACTGCCTCAGCACCATACACTAGTGAAAATGGAGTTGCCCTATTGGGCATCTGAATTCTAGTGTGGTAAGCCCAAAGGGAAAGCGACATTTGTGTATGCCAATCAGTATGATTCTCTCTAACTATTTTATTCAATATGGAAATTAATGTCTTGTTTTATGTTTATGCTTACCCATTTTCTTGTGGATAATAGGGTATCAAAAAGTTGTATTGGATATTATACTTTGCTATCAAAGCATGCACATATTTATTCTTGAATGATGTTCCATTATCCAAAATAATCTTGGATGGAATACCAAAAAGATAGATGATATTATGCAATATGAACTCCGCTATGCGGGGTCCTGTCATAGTGGTAAGGGGGATTGCTTCTATCCAGTTTGTAAAATACTTTGTAGTTGTGATGATAAATGTGTGATAGCCCAAGGATGTAGGGGATATTTTCTTGATTAAATCCAACCCCCATTGCAAAAATGTCCAAGCCACTTGGATAGGTTGTAAGTCCTAGGAAGGTACATGTGTCAAGTTAGCATGGTGTTGATATTTCATGCACTTCCTCACATATGTGCAACAATATCACTATAAATTTGGCCAATAATAGCCCATGAAAATAATGCGCTTTACGATGGCCATGAAACTAAAATGGCCACCACAAGTGCTGTCATGTGCTTGGGCCATTGCTCAAGTCAATTCTTGATACTCTAAGCAATGAAGGAGGATTCCTTCATAGATCCAAAGATATAGGATGTCTCCTAACAATACAAACTTTGCTACCTTTCATTTAAATGTTCTTTTTGTAGTGTACGATAATCCAAGAGGGAGGTTACCAAGATTTAGGTACTCTCTAATTGGTGTGGACCAGTCCTACTATGTGGAATCCTCGATTGCATGAATCGCTTGTCCCTCATGAAGTTCATCCTGAGCAAATGTAGATTGGGATAGAACTTGTAAGAGTAGCATTATGCTGCTATCAAAAGGGGTTTTGGGAACAAATTCCCCAAAGTGGCATGATTCAAGCACTCATGAATGTGTGATAATATCTCTTGATGAGGTTCTATTTGAATCAAGTGGACTACTGGCATGGCTTGAGTTCTCTCATGATCAACAGCTGATTGCGATAGCATATTGACTTGAATGGTTATCATCTCCCATATGGGGTCTTTTGGAATCAAGGATTCTAAAGAGGCCATTGTATCCAAAAAATGATTAGATGATCGAGGGAGTGCCTCGATGTCATACCATTCAAAATTTTCTAGGGATTTGTCCACAAGGGCTTTGTAGGCTTGCAAAATTGGGCACTTGCACTAATATGTGGCCTGTTCCTTATAAAATTCATTATTTTGGGCTAACATGGCATCCAATGTGACCTCAGTAGCTGAGATATATAATTGGAATGACACCCCTAGTCTGGGTGAAGCTAACACTGGTGGTGAAGCCAGGTATTGTTTAATTGTGCCAAATGCATCCTGACATTCATTGTCCTAGTGGAATGTGACCCCCTTGTGTAAAAGTGTATCGCTCCAAATTTTTCACATCCTTACCTTCAGGCTATTGGATCTATGCCTGGAAGGAGGATGGGAAAAGGATGTTGCGGTACCTCAGACTGAGAGGACTTTACGAAGGTCCCGTCTCTCAAGGGAGGTGTATTTTGATGATTTTTCGATGGATGGTGGGTTCACCAGGAAACATTTAATGGCAGTTTCCATGCCTAGGTTTGGAATGTGTTTGTTTTTAACCTTAAGCATTCATATCCTAGGTTTGGCCAAATGAACCTAGATTAATCTATATGAAAATGCAAATTCAATGAGTATAGAAAATAGATTTAAAGACATAAAACAGAGAATTTACAGAATGCAAATGAGAAATACCTAATCCAGATGTTTGGTGATGATTCTGATGTTTGAAGTAGTCAGGATCGTCTGGAATTCGACAGAATCATTTGATATCTTACAGAATCATCTGAGATCTGACAAAATCATCTGAGATCTGACGAATTCGTCAGATGAATTCATTAGAGACTTGCAAGCAGAAAAATAGATACAAAATACAATGAATACTATTATGCTAACAAAGGGAAACAACACCAAATGACTGTATGAATACTGAGCAATAGTTATGAACAAAAATTCAAGTAAATTATGATATTCTAATGACAAATCATGATCTTAATATGCAATCTAAGCTAAATGGGTGAACTCCAAATGCAAAATAACATAAACACTGAATTAACTATCTAATTTGCAAAATAAAATAGCAGAGACAAGGTTGAGAAGTGCAAACTTCAGGCACTGATTGCCTCAATATGGACTATAGTCAAGATCGTCTCGCATCAGTACGAAATCATCTCGAATTGGACAGGTTTGCCTCTAATCTGAACAGGTTCATCGGCGACGATGTGTGCTGGCTCCGATTGAAAAACAATGATGTACCTACAACAAAATTGGTATGGGACCAGTGCAAATGGAAAATTGGGATGATTCAACATAGATGGAGTTAATTGTAGAGAATTTCAACCAGGGGGGTGATAAAGGAATAGTTTAGGATTAAATAGGCTTAGGGGAGTAGTTAGGAGGTTGGAGATCATCCCAATTTGGGAGATCTCCAACGGGGGAGGGTTCCTAACGATGCAGACACGCTTCTGCCCAGATTGGAGACCCGTTGAAACAAAAGCTAACTTTGCAAAATCAGTTTTGCGACAAGATCATCTGGATGTCCTAGCCCAGACAAAATTTTCAGATCTGGGGCGATATCGTTTGATCGGTGACGATATCGTCAAATGATCAAAACAACCTCTAAAAATGGCACGATTACTCGATGGTTAACGGGCGGTTTGGGAGGTTAAAGTTGAATTTTAAATTATTTACTAAGGTGAATGTAATTATTACAATTTTACTGTGCCAATTTTAGGGTGCTACATTTTGCCCCCTCTTTAGCAAATTTTTCAAAGAAAATGCATTAAAGATGAGTTCTTCTCGATCTACAAGAAAGCAAAAAATTATTCCCATTTTTAGGTGACGATTCTTGGTCGAATCGTACAACAGCTTACTATGGTGCCCCCTCCGTGTTTTTACCCAAATCGAATGTTTGAGGTAAAAACATGAAAAAGCAAAAAAATATTTTTGAATAAAATTAAGAAAAATAGGGTAAAACCCTAATTCATTTTTACTGTTCATTTTCTGGGTTTTAGAGCTCTAAAGAAAAAAATGGTGGAGACGACGCACAGATCGACAGAGGTCCGGCACGGTCTATAGGTAAGAGTCCAAACTTATATATGATGCTTTAATTTAATTTTACATGCTTTGTAGGTAATTTTTAAGTGATTTTTGAGCATCGCGGCTATTTTTGGGCCATCGACATCGTTGAGATGAAATCGTCTCAATTTCGACAATTTCGCCTGAGGACGAAATCGTCAAAAGAGGGACGATTTCGTCAAATTAGGGATGATTTCAAATTGCGAAATCAGAGACGATTCTGCTCAAATTTGGGACGATATCGTCCAATAGTGGGTGATATCATCAATTGCACAAAATTAAATTTTAACTTGCATTATTGTTTTCTTGAATTGTTTATTAATGATTGTTTATTGTTTTGTTGTTTATGTTTGTAGAGAGGTTTACTAAAGAGCATAGAATGGAAATATGGTGGATTGAGAGATGACTTGGCCGCTTTATCATAGGTAGAGCGATATCAACTGGCTCAAGCCAGCTTGTAGCATGTGGCGGAGATGCCACAAGTATCCACAGATATGGGGCTTCTAACAGCCCTAGCAGAGAGGTGGTATCCGGGGTCTTCCTGTTTTGGCTACCTATAGGGGAGATGAC
Organism: Wollemia nobilis; assembly: GCA_028583015.1. Classification (NCBI taxonomy): domain Eukaryota; kingdom Viridiplantae; phylum Streptophyta; class Pinopsida; order Araucariales; family Araucariaceae; genus Wollemia; species Wollemia nobilis. Next base: position 7,051,317 of record JAQPPZ010001323.1, read on the forward strand.
CCCCACATTAGAGGATGTTTGGAGGATTCTGAGAATCCCCATACAAGGACGGTTGATTACTCCTACGGCCAATTAGGGCCGTGCTATGGGATGACTGTGTGGTGACCCAAGCTTTGCCTTGGAGAAGGGAAGAGTTAATATCGAGGCATTGCGCCAGATGCCTGGGGCATCTACACTCACACGGGTATTAGCTGGAGTAGTTGGTGGACTTTTGATGTGCCACCAGAGCGGGTGCAGGGTGCCGTGGATGCTCGCAGATGTGATCTGTGATATGCGGGATCATGTCTATAGATTCTCTTGGGGTAGTTTTGTTCTATGCTGATTGTACAGGATCCTGTATGGGGTCATGTACAAGGGCGATCGATGTCTAGTCATGACATCGCTTTTACAGGTTTGGTGCTGGGAGCACATTGTAGTGCGGAGGCTGGTAGGGCTTCCTCTGACAAGGGTTGATGGGGAGAGGCCCCGAGTCTTCTACTGGTGGCTCCGGAGAGGGGCATAGTGACAGATAGATCTGCCTATGTCCTGGAGGCTATTAGATGACTTAGTCCAAGACCAAATCACCTGGAGGCCGTGGAGGGAGCATCCAGGGTGGGCAGAGGACAGACAGGAGTTGGCTTGCATTAGGTGAGTTTGCTAGCTATGGATGGAGAGGGGAGAGGTGGAGCTCCACTGCTATGACCGAATTTTGAGGCAGTTCGATCTACAGTAGGGGATCCCATCTCTCAGGGATTATGAGTTTTCTCGAACTATTCGGGATAACACTACAGTGAGCAGGGCTCCAGACAT